>CM057449.1:1672807500-1673407500 GCA_016271365.2 Neoceratodus forsteri | reverse complement strand
GGGTTACTAATGGGGTTCTGCAGGGTTCACTACTGGGGCCAGTCCTTTTTAATGTCTTTATAAGTGACATTGAAGAAGGACTGGAAGGAAAAGTATGTCTCTTTGCAGATGACACAAAGATCTGTAACAGGGTTGATATGCAAGGTGAAGTGGAAAGGATGAAAAGGGACTTGGCAAGGTTGTAGGAATGGTCAAATGTATGGCAGCTTAGATTCAACACAAAGAAGTGCAAAGTAATACACCTGGGAAACAAAATCCCAGGGGAAGTGTACACAATGGGGTGGTGAGATAGTGATGAAAATAAAAATGGAAGGGGACCTAGGGGTAGTCATATCAGATGACCTAAAGATAGGCCAGCAATGTGTGAAGGCAGTAAGGAGGGCTGGGGGGATATTGGGATGAATAGGGAGAGGCATCACCAGTAGAAAAAAGGAAGTTGTTTCCCTCTGTAGAGACAGTTGGTAAGACCAGATCTGGAGTATTGTGTACAGTTCTGGAGACCCCATCTCTGCAAAGACATAGACAGGGTGGAGGCTGCCCAGAGGAGGGCAACCAAAATGGTGCAGGGTCTGCACCAGAAGACATATGAAGAGAGACTTAAGGAGCTAAATATGTATAGCCTCGAGGAAAGGAAGGAAAGGGGAGACATGACAGAAACTTTCAAGTACCTCAAGGGAATCAATAAAGTCCAAGAGGGTAGCATTTTCCAAAAAAAGAAATGTGCAAGAACAAGGGGTCACAATTTGAAGATAGAGGGGGGAGGGCTCAGAGGTAATATGAGGAAGTATATCTTGACAGACAGGGTTGTAGATGCATGTAATAGCCTTCCTGAGGAGGTCGTAGAGTCAAAAACAGTGGGGGAATTCAAGGATGCATGGGACAGACATAAGGCAATTCTAATAGGGGGTAGGAGGAAGTAGGCTGTTGGTTAACTAGGATCTGCTGCTTATCCGTTAAGTAGGGAAATGGGCAGACTTGGTGGGCCAAGCAGTCCTTATCTGCCATCAGAGTCTATGTTTCTGTGTTTCTATATCCAGGACACATAGTTCCATGCCCACAGACTTGGCAGGGCATAGCTAAATCCATTACCCTGGTCCTTTAGTTATATATGTGTGGAGGTACATGCAAGGACTGGACCATTTTATCTGGGCAGATTGAGACCAGACAAGTTTGGATCAGTGCAAGATCAGATTCTTCTGCTTTGTGCAGAGCAGTGGATTATGGGATAGGGCACTCCTCTTATGTCTGCTGTATCCTGACATGAGGAATAAAAACATTTATTTAAAACTTACAAGTACAATTTATGCCTCCCAGTTAGTACTGTGAAAAAATGAAATTCCACTGGCTCATTTACCACAAAAGTTAGCATTTTGCTTTCACACAATTTTGGCATGCACGTTGGCAACTTTCGTGAAATTCCTATTTAGAATGGTGGAATGAATGTATGAATTGTGGACTAAAATATTAAACTGCAGAAGGAGATCCTGCAGAACTGATCACTTAATTGCAAAATGACTGCATGCATTCCAGACTGATGTATAAAACTGTCATTCTGCAGTTCATGTGTATCAGTCTGTAATTCAGCCAAAAAATATGATGGAATGGAGCAAATAGTTGCCTAACACATTTTGAGGATTTGGATTTAACCATTAAGTCAAAATTTTAGAAAATATCACAAAATTTGCAAGATTCTACAAACTTTTCATGAATTTGGAATTTTCAGTTTCCTCCCAGCACTACTCCTAGCCCTCTAAGCCATCTTGGAGGGCTGGGAGTAACAGGAGCAGGGGCCATATGGGCCCCACTACACTCTTAGGAGGCTGTGCCAGGAAGTCACTGCCCTGCTTTGTGGTGGTCCATGTTTTCATGGAAAAATATGGTTGTAAATGGACATTCATGGTTACTATTGCTCAGTCTCTGATCTTTATTATGATAACTTCATCCATGATTCATGAAGAAGATTTTCTGGAGAGTTTGTGGAGTTGGGGAAGAGCCTTAGAGAAGTAGCACACACGGTAACCTTCTCAGAGGTGCTGCCTATCTGTGGCATGGCTGTGGCTAGAGTGCTCCACACCCTGGGATTCAATCAGTGGATAAAAAACTGGTGCAGAGCTCAGGGGTTTGGCTTCACTGGGGACTGGGATCCCACCTGAAGTGATGTAGGCCTATACTGGTACTATGGTCTGCATCTGTCCAGGAGGGGAACCAGGATTCTAGGTGATAGGTTTAAATGCTTCATTGGTAAGCATTTAAACTAGCCAAGAGGGGAGGCACTGGAAAGGAGCAGGGAAATCCTAGCCCCAAAAAAACTCAGGGTAGTTAGTGAGGTAAATACCAAGATAGAGACATCGATAGGGAGAAGGGCAGGGGTAAATGGAGAAAACAACACAGGCAGTAAGGACAGGGATGGGGCAAAAAGGGGTAAAGCCATCAAGAAATGGATAGTAATGAGTACCAATGCCCATAGTCTGGGCAACAAGCTCCATGAACTGGTGGCCTTGATGGAAGAGGGATGCCTGGATATCATGGCAGTCACAGAAACATGGTACACAGAGAACCATGCCTGGGATGTTAACATACATAAAAAGTGTCCAGGGTAATTGCCAATGTTTCAAGTGAAATTCTTATTGGTAATCGGTGGAGCTTGCCATGTTTCGCTAAATACAAACAACAAAATTGGATGGCATGCTCATAAGCAACGAAAGCTCTCACACCAATGATTCTTGGAATGAAAGATTTTTTTATTAAATTTAAACAGTCCCAACGTTTCACCTAATTAATTAGGCTTCTTCAGGGGAACTGTGAAAACATGTAAAATATGTTTAGTTATGTTTCTTATTAATTTTTATACAGAACTATTCACATCCATTTGAACACTTGCATTTTAATATTGTTATACAATATATTATGTATATATCCCATAATGAACATTTTTTACCTTTCTAAATTGTATACACTTATAGATAATAAATATAATAACTTATTATTACTTTTCCTATTATTAGGACCACCATAATTTAATTTGATATGTTTTCCTTACTTTATAGCACTGCCAATTGGACCAAAAGCTAAGAATATAGAGGAAAGATTTAGAGAGAGACAATATTCTAAAAATAATTTGCAACAAGCACAGAACAAAGTTGCAACTAAACCTAGACAAGACCTTATAAAAAAGGCAATGAAAGAAGATAGCAAAGATACAAGTCCATTAACATTCAGTACAATGCATAACAAAATTATGCCACAACTTAAAGAAGTTATTTTAAATAACTGGAGTATTTTATCGAATAACCCTACAACTTCCACAATATTCCAACAAAAACCAATTGTGGTTTCCAAAAAAGCACCTACTATTAGAGACAAACTTTTGCATACACAACACTGGCAAGGAATCCAAACAAGATCTCAATTACAATTAGGTCCATTAACCAATGGAATGTATTGTTGTGGTAGATCTACAGCATGTGGAAACACATCCAGAAAAGCAAGTTATAAACATCCACACACTGGAAAAGAATATAACATTTGGTCTCATATCACATGTACCACAATGGGGGTATTATATATAATTCAGTGCCCCTGTGATCAACTTTATGTGGCAAAACAATAAGAGAATTAAAGACTAGGATTTCAGAACACAAAAGTCGATTACGTAACAGAGATGAAAATTCTTCTTTAGCTAGACATTTTAATTCAAGAGGACATTCCCCCATTCAAATTAAATGTTGGGGATTGGAACAGGTTTCATTACCTGATAGTGGTGGTAACTACAATGATTTACTTTTTAAAAAGTGAAATGTACTGGATGTATGAAATGGGCTTGCTTCATGAAAAATGGAGTTTAAATGAAGATGTTAACTGGCAAGTTTGCTGGTAGCAAAATAGCAAAAAACATGCCATATTATTTAGTGGATGATTTGCTTATGAGCATGCCATCCAATTTTGTTGTTGGGACATTAACATACCAGGGTACACAACCTACAGGAGAGACAGGAGGGTAGAAGAGGGGGAGGAGTAGCTCTCTATTTAAGGGAAGAGATAAAAGCAACAGAACAAAAGAGTAAACAGGGAGGAGAGGAGGCACTGGGGGCCTCCTTAAAGACTGGAAATGACACCACAATCTGTACAGGGATTATATACAGACCTCCATCTCTGGGGGAGCCAATGGACAAGGATATGATAGAAGGCATCCTTAGGATGGCAGAGAAAGGAGAGATATTGTTGATGGGGGACCTGAATATGCCAGATGTTAACTGGAGCACCTTTGATGCAGCCACATCCAAGAGCAGAGCCATTATCAATGCCCTACAGGGGGCATGCCTCAGACAGCTATTGTTGGAACCCACTCAGGAGGGAGCAATCTTAGACCTCGTACTCTCAAATGGGGACAGTGAGAGGATCTTAGATCTAGAAGTGGGTAGCCATCTGGGAACAAGTGACCACCAAACAGTGTGGTTTACAATAAACTCAGCTGCAGAGTAAAGCAATACAAAAGTGAGGGAACTGGACTTCAGGATGGCTGACTTTGTCAAAATGGGAGAGTGCCTTAGAAAAGCATTAGCAAACAGGCAAGAAGAAGGAGTAGAGCAACAATGGGGAAACATCAAAACTGCCATCCCAGAGGCAACAAGCCTTTGTGTTAAGCAAATAAAGAAATCAAGCTGAAAGAAAAAAACACTATGGTTATCAAAACATCCACTGACTAATGTAATAAAATATCTCTGGTTGCTACCTGAAGTGGTATTCGTGTACCTACATTATGACTACTGTGATCTACCTATTACCACAAGCTTGTACCACCAGTGAATTCCTGTAACACTGGTTGCTTTTTTAATCTAAGAGTTGTGTACTGTACTGTTTCATTTGTTGTGATGTATTGCTTTCTTGACAAGGTTCCTTTGTAAATGAGTCTCTGACTCAAAGGTCTGTAAATCGATGATCTAATAAATAACTAAATAAACAAAAGAGGTAGCAGGGAAGATTAAGGAGAAAAAGATAGCATTTAGGAAGTACAGTATAAGGAAACAGAGAAGGAGCAGGACAAAGAACTGTACCAGTTAAGGCAGAAGGAAGCAGGGAAGGCAGTCAGAATAGCAAAGGCCCAAATTGAGAAAAAGATAGCCAACTCGGTTAAGAAGGGGGATAAAATCTTTTTATAGGTACATTAGGGAGCATAGAAACACAAAGTGAGGGATAGTGAGGCTGACTAGAATGGATGGTGGGTGGGTGGGCAGAGAGGGACAGTGAAAAAGCAGGGACACTAAATGAATACTTCTGCTCAGTATTCACAAAAGAGGAGCAGGAAGGGGAGGTGCCTAACACAATTAACAGAAGCAGAGTCGATCCCAGTCCTTTCACAGAAGAAAGGGTTCTGAAAGAACTCCTATAACTGAAGGTGGATAAAGCAATGGGGCCTGATGGGATTCACCCCAGAATTCTAAAATAATTAAGGGGATAACTAGTGACACCACTGACTACCCTTTTTAACAAATCATGGGAGGATGGTGTAGTACCTGAGGACTGGAGGACAGTGGATGTGATACTCCTTCACAAAAGTGGGAACAAGAAAGAGTCAGGAAACTACAGACCTGTCAGTTTGACCTCTGTGGTAGGGAAAATGATGGAATCACTTCTGAAGGAAAGAGGTGTTGAGTACCTAGAGGCCAGTGGGGCACAGGACCCAAGGCAGCATGGATTCACAGTGGGAAGATCATGTCAGAGGAATCTACTCGATTACTTTGACTGGGTGACCAAAGTAGTAGACCAGGGAGGGGCTGTGGACATGGTCTACCTAGACTTTAGCAAGGCATTTGACATAGTCCAACTCAAAAGATTAATAAATTAGCCAGCCTGAGAGTGAGTACCAGGGTGATAGCCTGGGTAAAACATTGGCTGGACAACAAGATGCAGAAGGGTATAGTAAACAGAGTCCACTCTGAAGAAAGAGGGGTTACTAGTGGTGTACCGCAGGGTTCAGTACTGGGTTCAATCCTTTTTAATATCTTTGTAAGTGACATTGCAGAGGCAATGGAAGGAAAAGTATGACACTTTGCAGATGACACAAAGATTTGCAACAGGGATGATATACAGGGGGTCGTGAAAAGGATGAGACGGGACTTGGCAAGGTTGGAGGAATGGTCAGAGTATTGCAGCTTGAATTCAATGCAAAAAAGTGCAAAATAATGCACCTGGGAAACAAAAATCCAGGGAAAGAGTACACAATGGGGGGAGGTAGCAACAACAACAAAATTAGAAAGGGGCCTGGGGGTAATCAAATTAGATGACCTTAAGGTTGGCAAGCAATGTGAGAAGGCAGTAGGGAGGGCTGGGGGGATACTGGGATGTATAGGGAGAGGCATCGCCAGCAGAAAACAATAAGTTGTTATCACTCTGTGCAGACAGTTGGTGATATCCCATCTGGAGTACTGCATCCAGTTCTGGAGACCCCATCTCTACAAGGACATAGAAGGACGGAGGCAGTCCAGAGGAGGGCAACTAAAATGGTGCAGGGTCTGCAAGAGAAGCCATACGAGGATAGACTAAAGGAGCTTAATATGTATACCCATGAGGAAAGCAGGGGGCATGATAGAAACCTTTAAGTACCTCAGTGGAATCAACAAAGTCCAAGAGGGTAGCATCTTTTAGAAAAAGAGATGTGCAAGAACAAGGGGACACAATTTGAAGATAGAGGGGGAACAGCTCAAGGGCAATGTGAGGAAGTATTTTTTCACAGAGAGAGCAGTGGATGTATGGAACCACCTTCCTGAGGAGATTGTGGTGTCTAAAACTGGGGGAGAGTTCAAGAATGTATGGGACAGACATAAGGCAGTTCTTGTGGGGGGTAGGAAGAATTAGGCTGTTGGTTAACTAGGATCTGCAGCTTATCCGTTAGGTAGGGAAATGGGCAGACTAGTGGGCCAAGCGGTCCTTATCTGCCATCAAAGTCTATGTTTCTATGTTCTGTGATAAACATGTCTAAATGGGAAAAAGAATCAAAACTGACTAAATGGGAGAAGTAAATCCATTTTCAGTTTTGTTAATGGAAGCAACAAGACTGTGATAACAAATGTAATTATCTTAGGTAGTAGCCATTATTATCCATGATGTAAATATGTTTTTAATGTCCATGTATGATAACAGTTTTCATGGTTTAGTTTTTAATTATGATATTAATCAAATATATTCTTTGTGTCCTGCTACAGGTTATGGGTTGGATTTCCAAAAGTCATAAAATGGATGCAACTGCTAGTTATGCCAATGTCAGAACTGCCTGGCATGACTAAACCATGCTTTATCTTATTGGAGCTAATTTTAAAGGTTGATCATACCTGCAACATTTTAAATGGCTATTAAGTATTTAACACATAATTCTGGTCACAAATGACTAGACATAGACGGAAGTGACAGACCAGGCTACACTTAGTCTAATGGTTGTGTCCAGGCACAACTAACTCTGAACTTTGCTAACTGAATATTACTATGTCAGAGTTTTAAAAATGGATTTAACTGTGACTTGGCTTTAAAAATTAGATAGTGAGGCAATTTGATCTTCTATCCAGATTTGTAAATAATAGAAAATTGCATCTGGACACAGGGTTTGAAAATCCCCTCCCCTTCTTTCCATGTATGTTATTCCAGATAAAATATAAAGATTGGCTTTCATCTATTAGCAGATCCATCATTTATACTACTTATAGTTAGAGATGCAGCGAAATTTTATTTCACCGGTGAAATTCCGGCGGGATCGTCAGTTTCATCCCGTCAAACATTTCACGTAATTCTGTACTTTCAGCAAAATTTTGCTGCCCAGTTTTGCCTTGAATTTCATGTTGCACTTCTATAAGGTGAAATTAGGTGAAATTGGGATTTTCTGTCTGCTGGTGGACACATTGTTAAGTCTGAACAAGCAGGAATTGAGTGGTTCATTTCCTGTGCTACATATCTCTAGAGGAAACAGGCAGCATCTAGACTCAGAGTCATAGCCCTTTGACTGCTGCAGAGTGCACTTTGATATAAACCTCTTCATGTATGCTATTTTTTCTTTTTCTTGTTTGTCTTTGTCCAATTTCATATTTTAGTACCTGTAGATTTTGTGTGTGTGTGTGTGTGTGTGTGTGATTCCCCCATCTCTCTCAGAGTCTCTAGCTCTGTTTTTTTTTTGTTTGGTTTGAATTGATGGTAAGCATAATGGAAAATGGTAGAGGCAGTGGGGCACCTGTACACTGACTTGACAGGGGCACATTTCAGACATCCAGTAGAAATGAAATGCCACAGTGGCAGGATGCTATTGGCCACAGCACCCAGTAGTAAACAACCGGGCCCCCTTCCCAGCAGCAGGAGTTGACCATTGCCCCTCCACCGCAGTAGCAGCAGCAGCTGGAGACAGTTGTCCCTCCCTGGCACCGGGAGGCAATCATGGCCCCTCCACTGCAGCAGCAGCAGGATACTGTTCCTCCACCCCAGAAGCAGGATACTGTGCCCCCGCACAAGAAGTGGGAGGAGTCAGTGCCTGGGGCATTGTCTGCCACCACCCCATGACCCCAGCATCCCAGATGTTCTCCTGCCTAGGATTGTGCCTTGGATTTTTTTGGGAAGTTCAGCAGGTGACCCAGTGGTCATCTGCAATCTATGTGGGCCAGAAGTGTGTCACAGAAAGTCTGGTTCCCACTTCGGGACAAGTAGCCAGTGGAGCAACATGCTGCACCATCACCACCCACTTCAATGGGACCTCAAACTGCAGGAGGTGGCGGCAGCATCAACTACAGTTCTGAGGAGCAGTGCAGGTGTGAGCACTGAAGGGAGTGAGCAGGAGGGAGGTGTGGCTGAACCTGTTAAGTGTCCTTGTTAGGCTCACCAGATCAGAAAACAGCAGCAGTCTGCAGCAGCATCAAGACCCCACCAGGACCCCCCTGTCCAGAGCCAGCAACAGCAGCACAGGCAGCCCCCAACCCACCAGCAGTGACACATGCAGACATATCTGCTGTCCTATCAAAAGTCCACCAGCTTTGACAGGAGTTAAATTAATTCAGACAGGAATTTAATGATGCCCAGTGGAAAATTGCTAAACTCCAAGGTCATGTTGATAAAATCATGGGTATCCTGTCTGAACAGCATGGTGGCCCCACAGGATGCAACATCACATAGCACTGTGAAACAATTTTTCTAATAGGCACAATAATTGACATTTGTGGATAGGAGGAGGAGGAGGAAACATGTTAAAGAGCCTTCATCATTACTTTCACAAAACAAATAGAATAATAGATAGGTGAGGGTATATTACAAGGGAGTAATACCATCGAGAGTTTCTGGGGACAAAGAAACCTTGAGAGGAAAGCTCGAGAGGTTCTTCTGTCCCCAGAGCTCGAGATGGTATTACTCCCGAGTGATAGACCCTCGCCTATTTTTAATTTTTTGTAATATATGGAGCCCAGTTTTGTTTGCAGCAGTTCTGTGAATGTGGTGCTGTGAGGCCGTGCTGCCGCGGCAGTGAGGATTCGCTCACTCACTCTGTGTGTGTGTGTGTGTGTGTACTGTTCGTCCACCCATCACCACTGCTCACCCATCCACCCACAAACTCAGTCTGTGTCCATTTTACTTGAAAAAATGTCTTAACTTGCTTCTTTAATCAGACCGTTGAGGGGATTAAAAAAAATGCTGCCTGTAAAGCGAAGGGACGATATTCTCTCGCTTAGCGAGAGACAGCCACCATGTTTTTTTTAATTGTTCTGCCCACCCACAGAGTAACCAGTTCCAATCAGGAGGCGCAGTTTTAGGAACATCAGCACGCAGGGCTAGGAGGTTGCCTTGGGGATGTCAGGAACTAGTGTATGCTACGGGAAGATCTTGCGGTTGCGCTCTTGAGGTTTGGTGATAATACTATCATTCAGAGCTCGAACAATAGTATTATGAGCTCTGAACAATAGTATTATCACTTGCCAACGATAGTATTATCACTTTGGCTACTGGTGTATTACCGGGATTTTTTTGCATGGGATACTGTTGTATTATTTAGGTATCTCCATATGTTACATAACATTTACCAACGTTTCAGTTGCCATCCATATATATGGAGTTTGCAAAGGAAAGGCTGGCTCCTGCCAAAGGCTGTCAGCCATCTGGGCCTTGTGCACAGACCAGTGCGTATATTTTTGAATTCAAATACCTCGTGTGAGTTACTTCAACTCAAAGTTAGAAGTATTCACCACAGCACATGTCCATAAAGTGCTTGTTCTTTGTTCGAGTGTGGCAAGTAAACAATGTAAAAAAAGTGCTTCCATATAACTAAGATAAAAATGCCCGCTCCCTCAAAGCATTATCAGTCCTTATTTATTTCGGTTATGTCACCCCTGATGCATGCATTTTTCACATGCATGCTTTCTATCTGAGAAAGCATGCATGTGTGAAATGCATCAGGTGCAACATAACATGTGAAGTATCATGAAGTATGGTTCCTTGAGCGAGTGGGCATTTTTATCTTAGTAATATGGGAGCATTTTTTACATTGTTTACTTGCCACACTGGAATAAAAAAGAGCACTTTATGGATATGTGCTGTGGTGAGTACTTCTTACTTTGAGTTGAAGCAACTTACACAAGGTATTTGAATTAAAAAAATACAGACTCTGTGCACAGGGCCCTGACAGCCAACAGCCTTTGGCAGGTGCTGGCCTTTCCTTTGCAAACTCCATATATGTGGAATGCAACTGAATTGTTGCTAAATGTTATGTTTTGTGAAAGTTATGCCGAAGGCGTCACTTGCTCTTTAACATGTTTCCTCCTCCTATCAACAAATGTCAAGTATTGTGCCTCTTAAAAAAATTATTTCATAATACTATGTGATGTTGCATCACTTACTGTTGTGTGCAACATTCCAGAGATGTAACAATCAGCAAGCAATGAACCCAGCATTGTTCCTGCAAAGTTAAATACAGATCTGGTTTTAGTACTTAACGTCTGTTGAGCGCTTCCAAGAAATGTTAAATGTTGTCTCACTTCAGTGTCCAGTTCCCACATGACCAAAATAATCCTCAGATAACTGAAACCTAATTGTTTGTAAATATTTCTGGATGAATCGTGTTTGTGGCGGCGCTAGTAAAGAACAGTATATATTCTTGAGAAATGTTTCTTGCAAAATGTCAAATAAAATTGTGACCAAAATCTGGTCTCAATCATGCTGTTACACCATCCTCAAAATGAAGCTTCTGACAATGTTTACCAATGATTTCAGGCCTCATCTTGTTGCTGCTACTGCCAAACTGCTCAAAGAAGTCCAGAAATGTTTCATAAGAAATGCTAAAGTAAATTGTGACCAAAATCTGGTCCCAGGTCATACTAATACGTGGTGTTCATAAGTAAAGCATTCACAAGATACAAATTTGAATGCTCTGAAAGCAATATCCTAAAAACCAGATTGAATAAACTTACCCCCATGGCTCAGAGATGCTTCTGCACCCTGGGTGAGAAGAAGGCTCTTCTACATGCTCTATGGGACTGTGCCTGGTATAACAAGCATTTGTCAATACCGAATGTTTTCTGGCTGGTATTAGCGTTGGAAATGCAGGAGTTAGACAGATGCAGAATAGGAATGGCAGTAAAGTATTGAACTTCACATCAGCCTCACCTCCATCCTGTAGACATGAACAGGCATGACCATAGAAACAGAGAATTTGATGGCAGATAAGGACCGCTTGGCCCACCCAGTCTGCCCATTTCCCTACCTGATGGATAAGCTGCAGATTCTAGTTAATCAACAGCTTACTTCCTCCTACCCCCCACTAAAATTGCCTTATGCCTGTCCCATGCATTCTTGAATTCTTCCACTGTTCCTGACTCCACAGCCTCCTCAAGAAGGCTGACAGGGAGTGGGTTCCCCCATTGACAAACTACACAGGAGGGGAAATGAAGCCACTGGGGATTGGGGCCCCCGTCGGCAAACAAAAACTGTTTTGGGGGCAGCACATGATGCCGAGAGGGATTGGGCACCCCATAGGTACTACAGGCATCTAATATTGTTTGTGAACGTGGTGGCAGCTTGCCGTCACATTCACAAATAATATTATACTAGCCAATGTTCTGCCTATCAATGACGGGTCGCTCCCTCATTTCGGTGGAATGGCTGATGCTGCAGTGATAAGGCGGCCCCTGATTGCTGCAATGAAAATGTTACAACTTGGTGGCACTTTTGGATGCCAGTGTCATCAGCACACTGTGCCTCCATTGGTCCACTAGTGCCAAGCCCCCAAATGCAGTGCCTCCATTGGCTGCCACAGTGCCATGCCTCCACAACCCGCATGTCTCCTAAGCTGCCACATAATGTTTTTTGCACATGTGTGCAAGCAAACATAAAAATGCTGGACTTCATTGGCTTACCCTGTTGGTAAATGATTGGAACAACATAAATAGGAATACATTAACAGAGATTCTTATTTATACTGAAGAGGACTACTCCATTGATAGACCTCCAAAATACTTTCTCCAGATCAGTAAAATTAAGCAACACGCAATTAAAAATATAGATATGACTATTAAATGAAACTCAACATAGAAAGAAAGTGCTCTGCTCTTACTGGGGAACATTCAATGATTAGTATATCTGTATCATGGACTACCGGTTCACATTGTGTGCCCCTCAATGGACTGTGGTGTGCAGGTTGAGCCCCAATCAACATTTGTTACTCCCAGCTAAGATACCACTTCAAATACAAACTCCTCAGTTTATCACTCAATAATAAATGTTAGTACACAAGTGTACATCTCTAATATTGTCATGCCAGTCGATTCTAACATGTATTTTAAATTGTACTCATTTTTAAACTGGTTTTGTTGTTCTATATAACTCTATTCTTAACATACTATTTTTTCTATGAATTGCAAATATGTTCCTTTTTTACCATGCTATTTTTCTATGAATTGTAAAGACTTTATAGTTGAACAATAAAATTTGCTGCTACTACACTCTTGATCCCCTTAACAATACACAGGCCTAACTCTGCTTTTGCCTCCTAACTACCCTCTTTGCCACCCTATTTTTCAGCAAATATTCTTCTCATTCTTCCTCTCACAGCTTTTCTTTAAATTGGTAGAAGGCCTTTTTCTTGGTCCTTGATGCTTCCATTATCCTTTCTGAGAATTATAGTGGTCTCTTGAACCTGTTCTCTATTGTTATTGTTCTCATGCATACCTTCAGTGCCCTGAGAATGGCCCCCTTAATTGCCCCATCTCTTTTCCATCCCATCTATGTTTTCTACCCCTACTAAACTATCACTGATCATCTTCTTCAGTGTATTGAAGTCTGCCCTTTAAAATCAAAGACTCTGGCTCTTGATTGTGGTTTACCAGATCCGAGTGCCAGTTTGAATCAAATGGAGTTATGGTCACTGTTCCCAAAAGGCTCCCCTACTCCCACACATCCTACCACCTCTGAGTTAGTAAACATCACATCGAAACTTGTTGTCTGTCTGGTGGGCTCCTTAACTAACTGTGCCAGCAGACAGTCCTGGAACACATCCAGCAAGCAGGGATGCAGCTAGAAATTGTGGAGCCCAGGACAAGTCACTTGAAACAGGACCCTGTCTCCCATACCAGCTAATGCTGGGGGTAATATCAACTCCTCAGGTGGGCCCCTCCCCTTGAGCTTGGGGCCAGGACAAATCTCCACTTGTCCCCCCTTTACTGCGGCCCTTCCAGCAAGTCCTGGATTCTGGTGCTCCTGGCCATTGGAACATCCCAGTTGATGTCTGGTAGGTTCGGATCACCCACCACCACTACTTCCCCCTCACCTACCCCTCTTTCTAGTTCTTCCCTGAGCTCTCTGTCCCTCTCCTCCCCATGCCCTGATGGTCTATAGATCACCCTAAAGTATAGTTTCTTGCCTGAGGCTGCTGTGAGTTGCACCCACAGTAACTCAGTCACCCCATTATAATCCCTGATGCACCCATCTTCTGTGACCTCTATGCCTTCTTTGACATATAGGGCTACTCCTCCCCCTATACCTGTTCCTCTGTCTCTCCTGAATATTGACTGCCCAATGACTGTTATTTCCCAGTCATTATTATCCGAACCCCATGTTTCTGTTATGGCCACAATGTCCGCCTCATTGTCTGCCATCTGCACCTGTGGCTCGCTGATTTTATTATCTTGGCTCCTGGCATTAAGGCATGGTGAAGGGGCACAGAAAGCAAGAGCAAAGGGAGAATTGGAAACTCTGCACCTGGAGAATTACTTTTAGTGCAAGACTTCATAAGAAAAAAATGTGATTTTTTCTTTACTGCACCACACAGAGGCACAGTAAACTGGCAAGTGTGACCTTGTGTTATAATCATCCCCCAATTTATTTATACCTTGTAAACTTTCAAAAGAGGAAACAATGAACTCCCATAGCCAAGAGGGTCATAAAAATGGGTTTTAATGATTCATACAGAAAAAAATGTGCATCATATTTGTGCATGTGGCATGCCAAGTCATAAACCTCAATGCAGAGACAGAATTCAAAAATACACATCAGAAATCTGTGCAAAACAGATATACAGTAAGATGAAGTAACTTGTTAAATATAGCTCTATGCATGAAACAACAATCTTAGCAAAAGAAAAATATCTTTCATTCACTGGTGCACATTGGCCTATATTCATGGACCGTAACTCCAGTGTTAGCACAACTTTACTTTACCTTTACTATGTTAAGTAAGGTGGTGCTAATGCTGGAGGTAAAGTTTGTCAATATAGGCAATGACCTCCAAATATTAATCTGTTTCTATAATATATCATACATCACCTAAATACTTATTTTCCTGATCACTTTACTGGTTTTAATCTCTCTGCCTTGGTCTGGCTTTAGCTGTGAGTAACCCCTAGGTGGTGCTGTCCCAAGGGATACTACCCCTGCCTGCTTGGCTAGTAGCAGGTTAGGGGCCTGAGTTCTGAAATGGGTGCCTCCACCCGGAGGTCAGAGTTGGCAGTGGTCAAGCTAACCAGGGCACAGCCCTCTGGGACACTGTAACCCCCTCTTTCCCCTCTAGTGGCCTGAACACTGTACAATAATCACTTTCACAATACCCCTGGTACACCACACAAGTACCCACACTGTTTGCACTTACCACTAGAGCTGGTTCCTCTGGCTCGACCCTGGGGAATCCCTGTAAAACAAGGTTATACACAGCAAATAGCAACAGTACTGTACTTTGAGCACAAACTGGAACCACAGTCAGAATACATGCAGAAAAATTTAGATCTGATTTATTCAGGGGACTTGAACAAGGGAGGGGCAAAATCAGGTTAATTAGCTTAAAGGTTATATCAATCAAGCAGTTATACATGCACTTAGAATCCCCCCCACACAGTCACACCTCTGGGTACCCAGGTGGGGAAGAGATGGGCTAGCCAGGACCGTTGCCCAGGGTTGCAGCTGGTTGGGGCCCTATGATGGAAAACACAACATGCACAGTACACAATATTTGTAATCCGGAGACAGAGTGCTCAGTACGTAAAGGAAATGAAACAACAAGACAATCAGATGACACGCTCAGATTAAGCTGTTGCTGCAGTGAGCTACCCTGGTATTTACTCACGATACCCAAGACTGGACACAGGCTGGATGAAAATCAAGACTGCAGGTGGATGATCTGGAAAGCCAGGAGAAGCAGGCCCACATGAGTCGCAGAGGCATTGTTCCTGTTCAAGTGTGGAGCAGGGGGCTGATCCCCAGCCAGGTCTCTCATTGATGGCTTTTCTGTGCAGTGGGTAGTCTGACTGGGCCAGTCTGGCAAGGCCCAGACCGCATGGAGACAAATTCTGATGCAGTCCATTTTGGGCTGGATATAGCTTCTAGCAAGCAGAACACAGTTCACACAGTGGGGAACTAACTCACGACCCACTAGCAGCAAATAACACATTTACATGTAAGGGAATTCTACTGTACCAGGCAAAGCACTCCCCAGTCACAATCTCAAAGTCTCTGCATACACTGGGAGCTTAGGGATAGCTGGAACTCCTGACAGGCCGATGGCGTTCAGCAAAATCTTTGGTCTTCTTCAGGTTGAGCCTGGCCCATTTCAGTAGCTTACTTTAGTCCCGCAAACTTCGATTTAGTCCAAAATAATTCTCTTCTCTCCCTCTCAGGAGCAGCAGGCAGACATGCAAGCCAAAAACTCAGCATTTTCACAGTTCTCCCATGCAAATCCACTCAGGATTGCAGCCCAAAATCACTTCAGCTCTTTCTTCTTCAGCTTCCAGCTTAGATCTAACTGAAAATTGCAAGCAGTCTGGGATTTCCCCAAGATCCAAATATTTTGGTTGACTGATATGACTGTCAGTCAAAGCAAGAGCTCCCCCTTCAGTTGCAAAAAAGTAGCAAGAAGCTCAAAATTACAATTCCTACAGATTTTGACTTCAGACAGCTCCTCTAGTCTGGCTACATTTTAGGTCCCACCAGAACTGATTGGTCCAATTTTCAGTACAGGACCAGGATAGTGGAGACAAACAAAACAGTCCTTGCTGCAAAGAAAGCATGTTAGACAAACTACATTATCATTATCACTCTAAATGATTTTCAGCAAATAGTTACATCTTTCAACAGAGCTCCCTCTCAGACTACTTATGCTGCAATCAGGCAGCTCTTAAAGAGACAGTACACAGAGGATATACAGGCTCTTGTAATCACATTTAAACTGCTAAAATGCAGGACACCAGCATAGAAGTGAGCATTTAAGTAAGCTCAAGGAAGACTTTTTGGGAACCCCCATTTGTAGGGGGGTTACATGTGCTCAACATTTTTACACTTCACTGTGCACAGCAGTGTGTAAAGTGGCCCAACTTTGTACAGTGCAAACTGTGACTTTATGTAATTCTCCTCCACACAAAGTGGACACTTTACCAAATGGAGCCTACATATTGCACTATGTCACCTGTGAAGGTGTCATGTTGCTTAGTGCTGCCAGCTAAAAAATATCCATAGTGTCACTTTCACCAGCAAAGTGTCATTACATGTGGTATTTTTTTGAGCATCTTTCAATTTAAAAAAAAAAAACACCCCTTACCAACTTATAGGATAAAACACCAAAAACTAATACACCACTAATTCAAAAGCATGTGTTCCTTCCACTTACCACCCTTGTAGCATCCACCTCTCTCCTCCCCACCAGTGTCCTAGTTATTTGCTTTAATGAATAATAAAAGCTCACAACTCCAGTGTCATATAATCTGATTCCTAATATTTCTCCCCCACCTTGCACCCACATTAGTCTCAGTCAAATAAGTAGTATCTGTACACCCCTCTCTACTATCCATTGACACCCAGCACCCTCCTCCATGTCTCCTATTCCATCAAAGAAAGGATTAACAAGAAAACAGTCTACACCTGTAAAACAAAGAAAACTGTCCAATGCAGCTGTGACCAGCTGTCATCACTGTTTCATTCACAGTGAAGGAATTGGTAAAGTACTAACGGTTGATTGGTCAGTCTGGTCCATTCAGACTGCATATATCTATTGCATCCACATTTGAACACCATTTAAGATGTCAGCAGGGAAGAAGAAGAAGAAGAAGAAGCAGAAGAAGAAGAAGAAGAATTATTTATATTGTGCTTCTCATACAGATTGCATTAAAATTGCTAATCACGCAGTGAGAGACTGGTTGTGAATTGACTGGAAATGTGCAGTGGTAGCCATTTTGCACATCAACACCTACCTTTAACAGCTGCATGATATAGTTTTATGGGAAGGGGAATGTTGACCAGGACAACAGGGAAAAGTCCCTCCTCTTGCAGAAAGCGCCTTGGGTGCTTTTATTTCAACATGTGCACCAACCAGGACAAGACCAGAAATGGGCAGCCAGAACCTCTATTGAATGTCTCATACAAAAGGCAGCACATCACAACAGTACAATATCCCATTAGTACTGTACACAGGTGTCAGTGATTTATGGAATAAGCCCTTATCCAGGTGTAGAACTAGAACCCATGACCTTCTTGTCCACATGCTGCTGTGCCAGAAGCTCATTTGAATGTCTCATCCAAAGGGGCAGCACATCACAACAGCACAGCATCCCCTTAGCACTGTACACAGGTGCCAGTGTTTTATGGTATAAGCCCAGATACAGGTGTAGAACTAGAACCCATGATCTTCTAGTCTGCATGTTGCTGTGCCAGAACCTCAACTGAATGTCTCATCCAAAGGGCAGCACATCACAAAAGAACAGCATCCCCTTAGTACCGTACCCAGGTGCCAGTGTTTTATGATTTAAGCCCAGATCCAGGTGTATAACTAGAACCCATGACCTACTAGTCCACATGCTGCTGTGCCTCAATTGAATGTCTCACCCAAAGGCAGCACATCACAACAGCACAGCATCCCCATAGTGCAGCACAAGTGCCAGTGTTTTATGGAATAAGCCCAGATCCAGGTGTAGAACAAGAATAAATGACCTTCTAGTCCACATGCTGCTGTGCCAGAACCTCAATTGAATGTCTCATTCAAAGGGCAGCAAATCACGACAGTACAGCATCCTCTTAGTACTGTACACAGGTGCCAGTGTTTTATGGACTAATCCCAAAACCAGGTATAGAACTAGAACCCATTACCTTTTAGCCCAGATGCTGTTGTGTCAGAACCTCAATTGAATGTCTCATCAAATGGGCAGCACATCACAACAGTACAGCATCCCCTTAGTACTGTACACTGGTGCCAATGTTTTATGGTATAAGCCCAGATCCAGGTGTAGAACTAGAACCCATGACCATGTAGTCCACATGCTGCTGTGCCAGAACCTCACTGAATGTCTCATCCAAAGGGCAGCACATAACAACAGTACAGCTTCTCCTAAGCACTGTACACAGGAGCCAGTGTTTTATAGTATAAGCCCAGATCCAGGAGTTGAACTAGAACCCATGACGTTCTAGTCCAGGGGCTGCTATGCCAGAACCTCAATGGAATGTATCCTCCAAAGGGCAGCACATCACAACTGTACAGCATCCCCTTAGTACTGTACCCAGTTGAAAGTGTTTTATGGTATAAGCCCAGATCCAGGTGTAGAACTGGAACCCATGACCTTCTAGAACATGTGTTGCTATGCCAGAACTTCAATTGAAAGTCTCATCCAAAATACAGCATATCACGACAGTACAGCATCCCCTTAGCACTGTAAACAGGTGCCAGTGTTTTATGGTATAAGCCCAGATAAATGTGTAGAACTAGATCCCATGACCTTCTAGTCAACATGCTACTGTGATAGATCCGTGATTGAATGTCTCATCCAAAGGACAGCACATCACAACAGTACAGCATCCCCTAAGCACTGTACACAGGAGTCAGTGTTTTATGGTATAAGACCAGATCCAGGTGTCGAACTAGAACCCATGACATTCTAGTCAACATACTCTAGTGCCAGAAGCTCAATTGAATGTCTCATCCAAATGGCAGGACATCATAACAGAACAGAATCCCCTTAGTACTGTACCGAGGTGACCGTGTTTTATGGTATAAGTGCATATCCAGCTGAAGAACTATAACCCATGACCTTCTAGTCCACATGTCACTGTGCCAGAACCTCAACTGAATGTCTCATCCAAAGGGCAGCACATCACAACAGTACAGCATCACCTTAGTACTGTACATGAGTGCCAGTGTTATATGGTATAAGCCCAGATCCAGGTGTAGAACAAGAACCCATGACCTTCTAGTCCACATGCTGCTGTGCCAGAACCTCACTGAATGTCTTATCTAAAGGGCAGCACATCTTAACAGTACAACATCCCATTAGTACTGTATAGAGGTGTCAGTGTTTAATGGTATAAGCCCAGATCCAGGTATAGAACTATAACCCATGACTTTCTAGGTGACATGCTCTGTGCCAGAACCTCAGCTGACTGTCTCAACCAAAGCACAGCACATCACAAATGTACAGCATCACCTTAGTACTATAAACAGGTGCCAGTATTTTATGATATAAGCACAGATCAGGTGTAGAACTAGAACCTATGACCTTCTAGTCCACATGCTGCTGTGCCAGAACCTGAATTGAATGTCTCACTCAAAGGCAGCACATCACAACAGTACAGCATCCCAATAGTGCAGCACAGGAGCCAGTGTTTTGTGGTATAAGCCCAGATCCAGGTGCAGAACTAGAACCCATGACAATGCAGTCCACATGCTGCTGTGCCAGAACGTCACTGAATGTCTCATTCAAAGGGCAGCAAATCACAACAGTACAACATCCCGTTAGTCCTGTACACTGGTGCCAGTGTTTTATGGTATAATCCCAGAACCAGGTATAGAACTAGAAGCCATTACCTTTTAGCCCAGATGCTGTTGTGCCAGAATCTCAATTGAATGTCTCATCAAATGGACAGCGCATCACAACAGAACAGCATCCCCTTAGTACTGTACACGGGTGCCAGTGTTTTATGGTATAAGCCCAGATCCAGGTGCAGAACTAGAACCCATGACAATGCAGTCCACATGCTGCTGTGCCAGAACGTCACTGAATGTCTCATCCAATGGGCAGCACATCACAACAGTACAACATCCCGTTAGTCCTGTACACTGGTGCCAGTGTTTTATGGTATAAGCCCAGATCCAGGAGTAGAACAAGAACCCAACCTTCTTGTCCACATGCTGCTGTGCCAGAACCTCAACTGAATGGCTCATGTGAAGCGCAACACATCACAATAGTACAACATTCCATTAGTACAGTACACAGGTGTCAGCTTATTGTGGTATAAGCCCATATTCAGGTGTAGAACTAGAACCCATGACCTTCTAGTCCACATGCTGCTGTGACAAAACAGAAATTGAAAGACTCATCCAAAGGGCAGCACATCACAACAGTACAGCATTACCTTAGTACTGCACAGGTACCTGTGTCTTAGGGTTGAAGCCCAGATCCAGGAGTAGAACTGGAACCCATGACCATCTAGTCTACATGCTGCTGAGCCAGAACCTCAATTGAATGTCTCATCCAAAGGACAGCACATCACAACAGTACAGCATCTCCTAAGCACAGTACACAGGAGCCAGTGTTTTATGGTATAAGCCTAGATCCAGGTGTTGAACTAGAGCCCATGACATTCTAGTCCACATGCTGCAGTGCCAGAAGCTCAAATGAATGTCTCATCCAAATGGCAGGACATCACAACAGAACAGAATCCCCTTACTACTGTATCAAGGTGCCAGTGTCTTATGGTATAAGCCCAGATCCTGGTGTAGATCTAGAACTCATTACCTTCTAGTCTACATGCTGCTGTACCAGAATCTCAATTGAATGAATGTCTATTCCAGTCCTTTTGGAGGTGATTCGAGAATTTGGCAGATTGGCCAATTATAGACTAAATTTAGATAAATCCGTGATATTCCCATTAAATAATAGATTTTTTAAACAGGAAATCACTGAGTTTGGTTTGACTTGAAAATCAGACTTCATTAAATACCTCGGTCTTAATTTAACAAGGAACAGGTTTAAAATACGTCAATTAAACCTGGACCCTTTGGTGCGTACTATTGAATCAGATTTGGAAAGATGGGCTAGGCTTCTGCTATCATTATGGGGGGAGGATTAATTTAGTAAAAATTAATGTTTTTCCCCTGTTATTTTACCCTCTCGGTATGTTAAATATCTGGTTGCCACTTTCTTGGTTTAGGAAACTGCACCGCATTATTGCTAATTTCGTATGGGGTCATAAGAAATCCCGAATGGCTTATCATAGGCTGGCTGCTCCCAAATCACTGGGTGGTTTGAGACTGCCACATTTTGCCCTCTATTTTTGGGCTAGCCATTCTAGTAAATACCTGAGGTGGGTGAAGGGTATGGATGTCTCATTACAACAATCATATACGCCTTTATAGCTACAAATTGAGCTGGCCTTTATTCAGAAGCAAGGGTTGAAACCTGAGGCCTTGCTCTATCTTTCTCCTAAACTCCTGCCCCCCTCTTGCGTAATTCCCCAGTTGGGATCTCGGTGAGAATTCATATGCAACTTTGTGGTTTCATCAAATATGACTGTCTTAGGGATTGGGAAGCAGCCTGTTTGGGGTAACCCGCGTTTTCTAGTGGATAATAAGACCCTCAACCCCACATGGTTGGCCCTGCCCGATTCATGTTGTGTGAAAGATTTTCTTACACCTGATGGAATAGTACTCTCTTCCCCTGAGATCCTGAGTAAATTTGAGATGTCTACCACCGCAGTCTTTAAAGTATACCAGTTTAGGCACCTTTTGCTTAGTAAGATGGGTAAGAGGGAAATTCAGTGTCCAAAAGTAGACTTCTATGATACATTAGGGCTGTTGGTAGGCTTATCACATGCCATTTCAAAAGTATATACAGTATTATTTGAGTGGGCTTACTCTCAAAATCCGGTTCAAGGCTCATATTGGGCCTCAAAGTTTCCTAAAGTGGAACTCGACTGGAAGGCTCTATGGCTGAGTTGTCATAGATTTCTTCTACAAGATCATTTAAGATTGGTCCAGTTTAAATTTCTTCATAATATTTATTATTCTCAGCAAAAGTTGGTTAGATTAAACATAGCCACAAATAGTACGTGTAGTAGGTGCCAGTCTGGGAATGGGGATTTGATGCATATTTTCTGGAACTGTCCAAAGATAATCCCATTATGGACAGAGATCAAAAAGAAATTGAACCCTTTATTGGGGCTGGGGAACCTTTTTGCTCCTGAAATATGCTTGTTGGGAGATGTTTCTCATATTCCTGTAAAGAGCAGAAGGTTCCACATAGTTTTGATTGCGGCCACCCTTAAGAAAATAGTCTTCAGACACTGGAAGGACTCTGTCGGATCAGTTACACAGAATGGTTGGAGGAATTGCTTGCCAGTTTGAGGTTGAGAGAATGATAGCAATCCTCCAGAATAGGCTCCCTAAGTTTGATAGGATCTGGGTACCTTCTATACTATTTAGTCATTATAATGGCGTGTAAACTACCTACTGATGGTTGGTACGTAATCTTGCTAGACTTGTGCGGGGTGGTAATGGGTGGGTGGGGGTGGGGTGTGGGGAGGGTTTTTTGGGGTTGCTACAGGGACTGTGTTAATCTACATGTTAATATAAGTATGTACGCATGTGAACATGAAAGTAAGTAATGTTGTTGGATTTTGTCTCTGTAACTAAAAATGGAATAAAAATCCTAATGGAAAAAAAAAAAAAGAATCTCATTTGAATGTCACATCCAAAGGGCAGCACATCACAACAGTACAGCATCCCCTTAGTACTGTACACGAGTGCCAGTGTTTTATGGTATAAGCCCAGATCCAGGTGTAGGACAAGAACCCATGACCCTATAGTCGACGTGCTGCTGTGCCACAACCTTAATTGAATGTCTCATCCAAAGGGCAGCACATCAGAACAGTACAACATCCCATTAGTACTGTACACAGGTGTCAGTGTTTTATGGAATAAGCCCTTATCCAGGAGTAGAACTAGAACCCATGACCTTCTTGTCCACATACTGCTGTGCCAGAAGCTCATTTGAATGTCTCATCCAAAGGGCAGCACATCACAACAGTACAACATCCCCTTAGCACTGTACACAGGTGCCAGTGTTTTATGGTATAAGCCCATATCCAGGTGTAGAACTAGAACCCATGATCTTCTAGTCTGCATGTTGCTGGGCCAGAACCTCAATTGAATGTCTCATACATAAGTAGCACATCACAAAAGAACAGCATCCCCTTAGTACTGTAACCAGGTGCCAGTGTTTTTTGATTTAAGCCCAGATCCAGGAGTAGAACTAGAACCCATGACCTACTAGTCCACATGCTGCTGTGCCAGAACCTCAACTGAATGTCTCACTCAAAGGAAGTACATCACAACAGCACAGTATCCCCATAGTGCAGCACAGGTGACAGTGTTTTATGGTATAAGCCCTGATTCAGATGTAGAACAAGAATAAATAACCTTCAAGTCCACATGCTGCTGTGCCAGAACCTCAATTGAATGTATCATTCAAAGGCAGTAATTCACAAATGTACAGCATCCCCTTAGTACTGTACACAGGTGCCAGTGTTTTATGGTAAAATCCCAGAACCAGGTATAGAACTAGAACCCATTACCTTTTAGCGCAGATGCTGTTCCGTCAGATCCTCAATTGAATGTCTAATCAAATGGGCAGCACATCACAACAGTACAGCATCCCCTTCGTACTGCACATTGGTGCCAGTGTTTTATGGTATAAGCCCAGATCCAGGTGTAGAACTAGAACCCATGACCATGTAGTCCACATGTTGCTGTGCCAGAACGTCACTGAACGTCTCATCCAAAGGGCAGCACATCACAACAGTACAACATTCCATTAGTATTGAACAGAGGTGTCAGTGTTTAATTGTATAAGCCCAGATCCAGGTATAGAACAAGAACCCATGATTTTCTAGTCCACATGCTCTGTGCCAGAACCTCAGTTGACTGTCTCAACCAAAGGGCAGCACATCAGAAAAGTACAGCATCCCCTTAGTACGGTACCCAGTTGCCAGTATTTTATGGAATAAGCACAGAGCAGGTGTAGAACTAGAACCCGTGACCTTCTAGTCCACGTGCTGCTGTGTCAGAACCTGAATTAAGTGTCTCACTCAAAGGCAGCACATCACAACAGTACAGCATCCCCATAGTGCAGCACAGGTACCAGTGTTTTATAAAGTAAGCCCTGATCAAGGTGTAGAACAAGAATCCATGACCTTCTTGTCTATATGCTGCTGTGCCAGAACCTCAGTTGAGTGTCTCATTCAAAGGGCAGCAAATCACAACAGTTCAGCATCCCCTTAGTACTGTACACAGGTGCCAGTGTTTTATGGTATAATCCCAGAACCAGGTAAAGAACTAGAACCCATTAACTTTTAGCCCAGTTGTTGTTGTGCCAGGACCTCTATTGAATGTCTCATCAAAGGGGCAGTGCATCACAACAGTACAGCATCACCTTAGTACTGTACACTGGTGCCAGTGTTTTATGGTATAAGCCCAGATCGAGGTGCAGAACTAGAACCCATGACCTTGTAGTCCACATGCTGCTGTGCCAGAACCTCGGTTGAATGTCTCATCCAAACTGCAGCACATCACAACAGTACAGCTTCCCCTTAGTACTGTACATGGGTGCCAGTGATTTATGGCATAAGCCCCGATCCAGGTGTAGAACAAGAACCCATGACCTTCTAGTCAACATGCTGCTGTGCCACAACCTTAATTGAATGTGTCATCCAAAGGGCAGCACATCAGAACAGTAAAACATCCCATTAGTACTGTACACAGGTGTCAGTGTTTTATGGAATAAGCCCTTATCCAGGAGTAGAACAAGAACCCATGACCTTGTAGTCCACATGCTGCTGTGCCAGAACCTCAGTTGAATGTCTCATCCAAATGGCAGCACATCACTACAGTACAGCAACCCCTTAGAACTGTAAGCAGGTGCCAGTGTTTCATGGGATAAGCCCATATCCAGGAGTTGCACTGGAACCCATGACATTCTAGTCTACATGCTGCTGTGCCAGAAGCTCAACAGAATGTCTCATCCAAAGGGCAGCACATCACAGCAGAACAGCATCCTGTTAGTACTGTACCTAGTTGCCAATGTTTTATGGTATAAGCCCAGATCCATGTGTAGAACTGGAACCCATGACCTTCTAGTCCACATGCTGCTGTGCCAGAAGCTCAGTTGAATGTCTCATCCAAAGGGCAGCAACACACCACAGTACGGCATCCCATTAGCATTGTACACAGCTAACAGGGTATTATGGTATAAGCACAGTTCAGGTATAGAACTAGATACCATGTTTCATCCAAAGGTCAAGACATCACAACAGAACAGAATCCCCTTAGTACTGTACCCAGGTTACAGTAGTTTATGATATACAGTATGCCTAGTTCCAGCTGTAGAACTAGATCCCATGACCTTCTAGTCAACATGCTGCTGTGAAAGAACCTCAATGAATGTCTCATCCTCAGGGCAGCACATCACAACAGTACAGAATTCCCTAAACATTGTACACAGGAGCCAGTGTTTTATGGTACAAGCCCAGATCCAGGTGTTGAACTAGAACCCATGACATTCTAGACCACATGCTGCTGTGCCAGAAGCTCAACTGAATGTCTCATCCAAATGGCAGGACATCACAACAGAACAGAATCCCTTTAGTACTGTACCTAGGTGCCAGTGTTTTATGGTACATGCCCAGATCCAACTGTAGAACTATAACCCATGACCTTCTAGTCCACATGCTGCTGTGCCAGAACCTCAATTAAATGTCTCATCCAAAGGACAGCACATCACAACAGTACAGCATCCCTTTAGAACTGTACATGGGTGAAAGTGTTCTATTGTATAAGCCCAGATCCTGGAGTAGAACATGAACCCATGACTGTTTAGTTCACATGCTGTTGTGCCAGAACCTCAACTGAATGTCTCATCCAAAGTGCAGCAAATCACCACAGTACAACATCCCTATAGTAATATACACAGGTGTCAGTGTTTTATGGTATAAGGCCATATCCAGGTGTAGAACTAGAACCCATTATCTTCTAGCCTGCATGTTGCTGTGCCAGAACCTTTACTGACTGTCTCATCCAAATTGCAGCACATCACAAAAGTACAGCATCCCCTTAGTACTGTACCCAGGTGCCAGTGTTTTATGGTATAAGCCCAGTTCCAGTGGTAGAACTAGAATCCATTACCTTTTAGTCCGCATGCTGCTGTGACAGAACCTCAATTGAATGTCTCACTCAAAGGCAGCACATTACAGCAGTGCAGCATCCCCATAGTATTGCACAGGTGCCAGTGTTGTATGGTATTAGCACAGATCCAGGTGTAGAACTAAAACCCATGACCTTCTAGTCCACATGCTGCTGTGCCAGAACCTCAATTGAATGTCTCATCCCAAGATCAGGAAATCACAACAGCGCATCATCCACTAAGCTCTGCACACGGGTGCCAGTGTTTGATAGTATAAGCCCAGATCCAGGTGTAGAACCAGAACCCATGACCTTCTAGTCCACATGCTGCTGTGTCAGAACCTCAATTGAATGTCTCATCAAATGGGCAGCACATCACAACAGTACAGCATCCCCTTAGTACTGTACACTGGTGCCAGTGTTTTATGGTATAAGCCCAGATCCAGGTGTAGAACAAGAACCCATGATTGTCTAGTCTGCATGTTGCTGTGCCAGAACCTCATTTGAATGTCTCATCCATAGGGCAGCATATCACAAAAGAATAGCTTTCCTTTAGTACTGTACCCAGATGCCAGTGTTTATTGGTATAAGCCCAGATCCAGGTATAGAACTAGAACCCATGATTTTCTAGTCCACATGTTCTGTGCCAGAACCTCAGTTGACTGTCTCAACCAAAGGGCAGCACCTCATAAAAGTACAGCATCCCCATATTACTGTACCCAGTTGCCAGTATTTTATGGTATAAGCACAGATCAGGTGTAGAACTAGAACCCATGACCTTCTAGTGCACATGCTACTGTGTCAGAACCTGAATTAAATGTCTTACTCAATGGCAGCACATCACAACAGTACAGCATCCCCATAGTACAACACAGGTGCCAGTGTTTTATGGAATAAGCCCAGATCCTGGTGTAGAACAAGAATACATGACCTTCTAGTCCATATGCTGCTGTGCCAGAACCTCAGTTGAGTGTCTCATTCAAAGGACAGCAAATCACAACAGTTCAGTATCCCCTTAGTACTGTACACAGGTGCCAGTGTTTTATGGTATAATCCCAGAACCAGTTAAAGAACTCGAACCCATTACCTTTTAGGACAGTTGTTGTGCCAGAACCTCAATTGAATGTCTCATCAAAAGGGCAGTGCATCACAACAGTACAGCATCAACTTAGTACTGTACACTGGTGCCAGTGTTTTATGGTATAAGCCCAGATAGAGGTGCAGAACTAGAACCCAAGACCTTGTAGTCCACATGCTGCTGTGCCAGAACCTCTGTTGAATGTCTCATCCAAAGGACAGCACATCACAACAGTACAGCATCCCCTTAGTACTGTACATAGGAGCCAGTGATTTATGTCATAAGCCCTGATCCAGGTGTAGAACAACAAGCCATGACCTTCTAGTCAACATGCTGCTGTGCCACAACCTTAATTGAATGTCTCATCCAACGGGCAGCACATCACAACAGTACAACATCCCATTAGTACTGTACACAGGTGTCAGTGTGTTTTATGGAATAAGCCCTTATCCAGAAGTAGAACTAGAACCCATGACCTTGTAGTCCACATGCTGCTGTGCAAGAACCTCAGTTGAATGTCTCATCCAAATGGCAGCACATCACTACAGTACAGCATCCCCTTAGAACTGTACGCAGGTGCCAGTGTTTCATGGGATAAGCCCATATCCAGTAGTTGAACTAGAACCCATGACATAGAAACATAGAAACATAGAATTTTACGGCAGATAAGGACCACTTGGCCCACCCAGTCTGCCCATTTCCCTACCTACTGGATAAGCTGCAGATCCTAGTTAACCAGCAGCCTACTTCTTCCTACCCCCACCCCCCAGAATTGACTTATGTCTATCCCATGCATGCTTGAAGTCCCCCACTGATTTTGACTCCACAACCTCCTCTGGAAGGCCGTTCCATGCATCCACAACCCTTTCTGTGAAGAAATACTTCCAAATTACCCTGAGCCTCCCCTCTATCTTTCAAATTGTGCCTCTTGTTCTTGGACACCTCTTTTTTTGAAAGATGCTACCCTCTTGGACTTTGTTGATTCCCTTGAGGTACTTGAAAGTTTCTATCATGTCCCCCCTCTCCCTCCTTTCCTCGAGGCTATACATATTAAGCTCCTTAAGTCTCTTTTCATATGACTTCCAGTGCAGATCCTGCACCATTTTAGTTGCCCTCCTCTGGACAGCTTCCATCCTGTCAATGTCTTTGCGGAGATTGGGTCTCCAGAACTGCACACAGTACTCCAGATGGGGTCTCACCAGCTGTCTGTACAGAGGGATAATAACTTCCTGTTTTCTACTGGTGATGCCTCTCCCTATGCATCCCAGTATCCCCCTAGCCCTCCTTGCTGCCCTCTCACATTGCTTGCCATCTTGAGGTCATCAGATATAACTAACCCCAGGTCCCTTTCCATTCTTGTTGTTGTTAGTATCTCACTCCTATTGTGTACTCTTCCCCTGGGTTTTTGTTTCCCAGGTGCATTACCTTGCACTTATTAACATTGAATCTAAGCTGCCATACATTTGACCATTCCTCTAACCTTGCCAAGTCCCTTCTCATCAATTCCACCCCACCCTGTGCATCAACTCTGTTGCAGATCTTAGTGTCATCTACGACAGAGTTGATGCACAGGGTGGGGTGGAAAGGACGAGAAGGGACTTGGCAAGGTTAGAGGAATGGTCAAATGTCCTTTGGATGAGACATTTAATTCAGGTTCTGGCACAGCAGCATGTGGACTTGAAGGTCATGGGTTATATTTCTACAGCTGGATAAGGGCATATACCATAAAACACTGGCACCTGGGTGCAGTACTAAGTATTAATTCTAGTCTACATGCTGCTGCACCAGAAGCTCAACAGAATGTCTCATCCAAAGGGCAGCACATCACAGCAGAACAGCATCCTGTTAGTACTGTACCCAGTTGCCAAAGTTTTATGGTATAAGCC
This sequence comes from Neoceratodus forsteri, assembly GCA_016271365.2. Lineage (NCBI taxonomy): Eukaryota > Metazoa > Chordata > Ceratodontiformes > Ceratodontidae > Neoceratodus > Neoceratodus forsteri. Next base: position 1,673,377,887 of record CM057449.1, on the reverse strand, counting down.
CAGATCCATGTGTAGAAATGGAACCCATGACCTTCTAGTCCACATGCTGCTGTGCCAGAAGCTCAGTTGAATGTCTCATCCAAGGGGCAGCAACACATCACAGTACGGCATCCCATTAGCATTGTACACAGCTACCAGGGTATTATGATACAAGCACAGTTCCAGGTATAGAACTAGATACCATGTCTCATCCAAAGGTCAGGACATCACAACAGAACAGAATCCTCTTAATACTGTACCCAGGTTCCAGTAGTTTATGATATACAGTATGCCTAGTTCCAGCTGTAGAATTAGAACCCATGACCTTCTAGTCAACATGCTGCTGTGAAAGAACCTCAATGAATGTCTCATCCTAAGGTCAGCACATCACAACAGTACAGAATTCCCTAAACATTGTACACAGGAGCCAGTGTTTTATGGTACAAGCCCAGATCCAGGTGTTGAACTAGAACCCATGACATTATAGACCACATGCTGCAGTGCCAGAAGCTCAACTGAATGTCTCATCCAAAAGGCAGGACATCACAACAGAACAGAATCCCCTTAGTACTGTACCCAGGTGCCAGTGTTTTATGGTATATGCCCAGATCCAGCTGTAGAACTATAACCCATGACCTTCTAGTCCACATGCTGCTGTGCCAGAACATGAATTAAATGTCTCATCCAAAGGACAGCACATCACAACAGTATAACATCCCTTTAAAACTGTACATGGGTGAAAGTGTTCTATTGTATAAGCCCAGATCCAGGAGTTGAACAAGAACCCAAGACCTTTTAGTTCACATGCTGTTGTGCCAGAACCTCAACTGAATGTCTCATCCAAAGTGCAGCAAATCACAACAGTACAACATCCCTATAGTAATATACACAGGTGTCAGTGTTTTATGGTATAAGCCCATATCCAGGTGTAGAATTAGAACCCATGATCTTCTAGTCGGCATGTTGCTGTGCCAGAACCTCTACTGAATAACTCATCCAAATTGCAGCACATCACAAAAGTACAGCATCCCCTTAGTACTGCACCCAGGTGCCAGTGTTTTATGGTATAAGCCCAGTTCCAGGGGTAGAACTAGAATCCATGACCTTTTAGTCCACATGCTGCTGTGCCAGAACCTCAATTGAAAGTCTCACTCAAAGGCAGCACATGACAGCAGTGCAGCATCCCCAGAGTATAGCACAGGTGCAAGTGTTGTATGGTATTAGCCCAGATCCAGGTGTAGAACTAAAACCCATGACCTTCTAGTCCACATGCTGCTGTGTCAGAACCTCAATTGAATGTCTCATCAAATGGGCAGCACATCACAACAGTACAGCATCCCCTTAGTACTGTACACTGGTGCCAGTGTTTTATGGTATAACCCAAGATCCAGGTGTAGAACTAGAACCCATGATTTTCTAGTCCACATATTCTGTGCCAGAACCTCAGTTGACTGTCTCAAACAAAGGGCAGCACATCACAAAAGTACAGCATCCCCTTATTACTGTACCCAGTTGATAGTATTTTATGGTATAAGCACAGATCAGGTGTAGAACTAGAACCCATGACCTTCTTGTCCACATGCTGCTGCTGTGTCAGAACCTGAATTAAATGTCTCACTCAAAGGCAGCACATCACAACAGTACAGCATCCCCATAGTACAGCACAGGTGCCAGTGTTTTATGGCATAAGCCCAGATCCAGGTGTAGAACAAGAATCCATGACCTTCTAGTCCATATGCTGCTGTGCCAGAACATCAGTTGAGGGTCTCATTCAAAGGACAGCAAATCACAACAGTTCAGCATCCCCTTAGTACTGTACACAGGTGCCAGTGTTTTATGGTATAATCCCAGAACCAGGTAAAGAACTAGAACCCATTACCTTTTTGGACAGTTGTTGTTGTGCCAGAACATCAATTGAATGTCTCATCAAAAGGGCAGTGCATCACAACAGTACAGCATCAACTTAGTACTGTACACTGGTGCCAGTGTTTTATGGTATAAGCCCAGATAGTGATGCAGAACTAGAACCCAAGACCTTGTAGTCCACATTCTGCTGTGCCAGAACCTCAGTTGAATGTCTCGTCCAAAGGACAGCACATCACAACAGTACAGCATCCCCTTAGTACTGTACATAGGAGCCAGTGATTTATGGCATAAGCCCTGATCCAGGTGTAGAACAATATGCCATGACCTTCTAGTCAACATGCTGCTGTGCCACAACCTTAATTGAATGTCTCATCCAACGGGCAGCACATCACAACAGTACAACATCCCATTAGTACTGTACACAGGTGTCAGTGTTTTATGGAATAAGCCCTTATCCAGGAGTAGAACTAGAACACATGACCTTGTAGTCCACATGCTGCTGTGCCAGAACCTCAGTTGAATGTCTCATCCAAATGGCAGCACATCACTACAGTACAGCATCCCCTTAGAACTGTACGCAGGTGCCAGTGTTTCATGGGATAAGCCCATATCCAGGAGTTGAACTAGAACCCATGACATTCTAGTCTACATGCTGCTGTGCCAGAAGCTCAACAGAATGTTTCATCCAAAGGGCAGCACATCACAGCAGAACAGCATCCTGTTAGTACTGTACCCAGTTGTCAATGATTTATTGTATATGCCCAGATCCATGTGTAGAACTGGAACCCATGACTTCTAGTCCACATGCTGTTGTGCCAGAAGCTCAGTTGAATGTCTCATCCAAAGGGCAGCAACACACCACAGTACGGCATCCCATTAGCATTGTACACAGCTACCAGGGTATTATGGTATAAGCACAGTTCCAGGTATAGAACTAGATACCATGTCTCATCCAAAGGTCAGGACATCACAACATAACAGAATTCCCTTAGTACTGTACCCAGGTTGCAGTAGTTTATGATATACAGGATGCCTAGATCCAGCTGTAGAACTAGAACCCATGACCTTCTAGTCCACATGCTGCTGTGCCAGAACCTAAATTAAATGTCTGATCCAAAGGACAGCACATCACAACAGTACAGCATCCCTTTAAAACTGTACATGTGTGAAAGAGTTGTATTGTATAAGCCCAGATCCAGGAGTAGAACCAGAACCCATGACCTTTTAGTTCACATGCTGTTGTGCCAGAACCTCAACTGAATGTCTCATCCAAAGTGAAGCAAATCACAACAGTACAACATCCCTATAGTAATATACACAGGTGTCAGTGTTTTATGGTATAAGCCCATATCCAGGTGTAGAATTAGAACCCATGATCTTCTAGTCGGCATGTTGCTGTACCAGAACCTCTGCTGAATGTCTCATCCAAAATGCAGCACATCACAAAAGTACAGCATCCCCTTAGTACTGTACCCAGGTGCCAGTGTTTTATGGTATAAGCCAAGTTCAAGGGGTAGAACTAGAATCCATGACCTTCTAGTCCACATGCTGCTGTGCCAGAACCTCAATTGAATGTCTCACTCAAAGGCAGCACATGACAGCAGTGCAGCATCCCCATAGTATTGCATAGGTGCCAGTGTTGTATGGTATTAGCACAGATCCAGGTGTAGAACTAAAACCAATGACCTTCTAGTCCACATGCTGCTGTGCCAGAACCTCAATTGAATGTCTCATCCCAAGGTCAGGAAATCACAACAGTAAAGCATCCCCTAAGCTTTGCAAATGGGTGCCAGTGTTTGATGGTATAAGCCCAGATCCAGGTGTAGAACCAGAACCCATGACCTTCTAGTCCACATTCTGCTGTGCCAGAACGTCAATTGAATGTCTCATCCAAAGGGCAGCACATCACAACAGTATGAAATCCCCTTAGTATTGTACACTGGTGCCAGTGTTTTATGGTATAAGCCCAGATCCAGGTGTAGAACAAGAACTCATGATCTCTTTGTCCACATGCTGCTGTGCCAGAACCTCAACTGAATGTCTCATACGATGCGCAACACATCACAATAGTACAGCTTCCCATTAGTACTGTACACAGGTGTCAGCATTTTATGGTATAAGCCCATTTCCAGGTGTAGAACTAGAACCCATGACCTTCTAGCCACATGCTGCTGTGTCAGAACCTGAATTAAATGTCTCACTCAAAGGCAGCACATCACAACAGTAGAGCATCCCCATAGTACAGCACAGGTGCCAGTGTTTTATGGAATAAGCCCGGATCCAGGTGTAGAACAAGAATCCATGACCTTCTAGTCCATATGCTGCTGTGCCAGATCCTCAGTTGAGTGTCTCATTCAAAGGGCAGAAAATCACAACAGTTCATCATCCCCTTAGTACTGTACACAGGTGCCAGTGTTTTATGGTATAATCCCAGAACCAGGTAAAGAACTAGAACCCATTACCTTTTATCCCAGTTGTTGTTGTGCCGGAACCTAAATTGAATGTCTCATCAAAGGGGCAGAGCATCACAACAGTACAGCATCACCTTAGTACTGTACACTGGTGCCAGTGTTTTATGGTATAAGCCCAGATCGAGGTGCAGAACAAGAACCCATGACCTTCTAGTCAACATGCTGCTGTTCCACAACCTTAATTGAAAGTCTCATCCAATGGGCAGCACATCAGAACAGTACAACATCCCATTAGTACTGAACACAGGTGTCAGTGTTTTATAGAATAAGCCCTTATCCAGGAGTAGAACTAGAACCCAAGACCTTGTATTCCACATGCTGCTGTGCCAGAACCTCAGTTGAATGTCTCATCCAAATTGCAGCACATCACTACAGTACAGCATCCCCTTAGAACTGTACAAAGGTGCCAGTGTTTCATGGGATAAGCCCATATCCAGGAGTTGAACTAGAACCCATGACATTCTAGTCTACATGCTGCTGTGCCAGAAGCTCAACAGAATGTCTCATCCAAATGGCAGCACATCACAGCAGAACAGCATCCTGTTAGTACTGTACCCATTTACCAATGTTTTATGGTATAAGCCCAGATCCCCAAGTGTAGAACTGGAACCCATGACCTTCTTTTCCACATTCTGCTTTGCCAGAAGCTCAGTTGAATGTCTCATCCAAAGGGCAGCAACACACCACAGTACGGCATCCCATTAGCATTGTACACAGCTACCAGGGTATTATGGTATAAGCACAGTTCCTGGTATAGAACTAAATACCATGTCTCATCCAACGGTCAGGACATCACAACAGAACAGAATCCCTTTAGTACTGTACCCAGGTTCCAGTGGTTTATTATATATGCCTAGATCCATCTGTAGAACTAGAACCCTTGACCTTCTAGTCAACATGCTGCTGTGAAAGAACCTCAATGGAATGTCTCATCCAAAGGGCAGCACATCACAACAGTACAGAATTCCCTAATCATTGAACACAGGAGGCAGTATTTTATGGTACACGCCCCGATCCAGGTGTTGAACTAGAACCCATGACATTCTAGACCACATGCTGCAGTGCCAGAAGCTCAACTGAATGTCTCATCCAAATGGCAGGACATCACAAAAGAACAGAATCCCCTTAGTACTGTACCCAGGTGCCAGTGTTTTATGGTATATTCCCAGATCCAGCTGTAGAACTATAACCCATGAACTTCTAGTCCACATGCTGCTGTGCCAGAACCTCAGTTGAATGTCTCATCCAAAGGGCAGCACATCACAACAGTACAGCATCCCTTTAAAACTGTACATGTGTGAAAGTGTTCTATTGTATAAGCCCAGATTCAGGAATAGAACAAGAACCCATGACCTTTTAGTTCACATGCTGTTGTGCCAGAACCTCAACTAAATGTCTCATCCAAAGTGCAGAAAATCATAACAGTACAACATCCCTTTAGTAATATACACAGGTGTCAGTGTTTTATGGTATAAGCCCAGTTCCAGGTGTAGAACTAGAATCCATGACCTTCTAGTCCACATGCTGCTGTGCCAGAACCTCAATTGAATGTCTCATTCAAAGGCAGCACATCACTGCAGTGCAGCATCCCCATAGTACTGTAAAGGTGCCAGTGTTTTATGGTATTAGCCCAGATCCAGATGTAGATCTAGAACCCATGACCTTCTAGTCCACATGCTGCTGTGACAGAACCTCAATTGAATGTCTCATGCCAAGGTCAGGACATCACAACAGTATAGCATCCCCTATGCTCTGCACACGGGTGCCAGTGTCTTATGGTATAAGCCCAGATCCAGGTGTAGAACCAGAACCCATGACCTTCTAGTCCACATGCTGCTGTGACAGAACCTAAATTGAATAACTCATCCAAAGGGCAGCACATCACAACAGTACAGCATATCCTTAATACTGCACAGGTGCCTTTGTCTTATGGTGGAAGCCCAGATCCAGGTGCAGAACTTCAACCCATGACCTTCTAGTCTACTTGCTGCTGTGACAGAACCTCGATTGAATGTCTCTTCCAAACAACAGCACATCACAACAGTACAGCATCCCCTAATCACTGTACAGAGCAGCCTGTGTTTTATGATATAAGCCTTGATCCAAGAGTCGAACTAGAAGCCATGACATTCTAGTCCACATGTTGCAGTGCCAGAAGCTCAACTGAATGTCTCATCCAAACGGCAGGACATCACAACCGAACAGAATCCCCTTACTACTGTATCAAGGTGCTAGTGTCTTATGGTATAAGCCCAGATCCTGGTCTAGATCTAGAACTCATTACCTTCTAGTCTACATGCTGCTGTACCAGAACCTCAATTCAATGTCTCATCCAAAGGGCAGCACATCACAACAATACAGCATCCCCTTAGTACTGTACACGGGTGCCAGTGTTTTATGGTATAAGCCCAGATCCAGGTGTAGAACAAGAACCCATGGCCTTATAGTCCACATGCTGCTTTGCCAGAACCTCAATTGAATGTCTCATCCAAAGGGCAGCACATCACAACAGTACAACATCACTTTAGTACTTTACACAGATGCCAGTGTTTTATGGAATAAACCTTATCCAGGTGTAGAACTAGAACCCATGACTTCCTTGTCCACATGCTGCTGTGCCAGATGCTCATTTGAATGTCTCATCCAAAGGGCAGCACATCACAACAATACAGCATCCCCTTAGCACTCTACACAGGTGCCAGAGTTTTATGGTATAAGCCCAGATACAGGTGTAGAACTAGAACCCATGATCTTCTAGTCTGCATGTTGCTGTGCCAGAATCTCAATTGAATGTCTCACTCAAAGGCAGCACTTCATAACAGTACTGCATTCCCAAAGTACTGCTCAGGTGCCAGTGTTTTATGGTATACGCTCAGATCCATGTGTAGAGCTAGAACCCATGAACTTCTAGTCCACATGCTGCTGTGCCAAAACCTCAATTGAATGTCTCATCCAAAGAAACATAGAAACATAGAAGTTAACGGCAGATAATGACCTCAATTTAGATCCAGTCTATCCATTGCTTTTTCTACCTTATAATTGTGCCATCGGCCTTTGCTCTGTCAGTGGCCCATCTAGTCATACTCATCTGCATTACTTCCTTATGCCTATCCCATACCTGTTTGAATCCCTGCACTGTATTCATAGCCACCACTTCCTGAGGTAGGCCGTTGCATGCATCCACCACCATTTCTATGAAAAAGAATTTCCTCACATTCCCCCTTAATCGGCCTCCCTGTAATTTCATGTTGTGCCCTCTTGTCATGCTATTTTTCTTATATTTAAACATGTTAGACTCTTTCACCTTCTTAATGCCCTTAAGGTGTTTGAATGTCTCAATCATATCACCTCTCTTCTTCCTTTGCTCAAGGGTATACATATTGAGCTCAGTTAATCTGTCCTCATATGTCTTCTGAAGCAGTCCCTGCAATATTTTGGTTGCCCTTCTCTGGCCTGCCTCAATTTGGTTAATGTTCTTGTGAAAGTGTGGCCTCTAGTACTGCATGCAGTACTCCAGATGGGGCCTAACCAGTGTTTTGTAAAGTGGGATTATTACCTCCCTCGTACGACTTGTGATACCCTTACTAATACACCCTAACTTCCCCCTAGACTAACCTACTGCTTTAGAGGTCTGCTTGGATGATTTCATGTCATCAGTGATGATGATGCCCAAGTCTCTTTCTTCCTTTGTGACTGAGAGCAATTCCCTTCCCAGCCTATAGGTGGCTTCAGGGTTTCTCTTCCCTATGTATATAATCTTGCACTTCTTTGCATTAAATCCCAGTTGCCACTCTTCTGACCATTTTGCTAGTTTATCCAGATCTCTTCTCATTTTGCCCACCCCATCTGGATCACCTACTCTTTTGCAGATCTTGGTGCCATCTGCATACAGACAAGCCTTACCCTTTAGTCCATCTGCAATGTCACTAATGAAGATATTGAAGAGGACTGGCCCCAGGACTGTTCCTTGAGGTACCCCACTTGTGACTTGCATCTCTTCTGACTGTATATCATTTACCACCATTCTCTGTTTTCTGTCTGTCAACCAGTTTGCCACCTATTTAACTAACTTCTGACCCACCCCAAGCCTACCCAGCTTATTAATCAATCTTCTATGTGGAACAGTGTCAAAAGTTTTGTTAAAGTCAAGGTAGGTGATATCAACTGCTCCCCCATGGTCCACCACTCTGCTTACCCAGTCAAAGAAATCTGAGATTAGTTTGACAGGACCTTCCTTTTGTAAACATATGCTGTCTTGGATACTCTGCCCTTATGGATTCCAGGTGTTGCACTATTCTTTCCTTAAGAAGTGCCTCCATAACCTTCCCACTACTGAGGTAAAACTAACTGGTCTGTAGTTCCCTGCCTCCTCCCTGCTACCACTCTTGTGGAGCGGGATCAAATGAGCCCTTCTCCAGTCTTCTGGGGCCTCTTCTATGCTAAGAGACTCACTAAACAGTTCTGTTAATGGCTCTGCTAGTTCCACCCTTAACTTCTTAAGTACCCTGGGTTGTATGCCATCAGATCCTATTGCCATGTCCACCTGAGCTTAGCGAGCTCTTGTAGGACCCTTTCTTTTGTGAAGGGAGTAGTGCTCAGCTCCCTCCCCCCGTGTCCATGGTGCTGAGCTGTTTGCCCTGCCTTTCCCCTCTCTTCAGAAAATACTGAGCAAAAGTATCCATTTAGGAAAGAAGGGCACACATAACAATTGTAGAGCATCCCCTTAGTACTATAAACAGGTGCCAGTGTTTTATGGCGTAATCCCAGATCCAGAGGTAGAGCTAGAACTCATGACCTTCTACTCCACATGCTGCTTTGCCAGAACCTCAATTGTATATCTAATCCAAAGGGCAGCACATCACAATAGTAACGCGTCCACTTAGTACTGTACACAGGTACCAGTGTTTTATGGTATAAGCCCAGATCCAGGTATAGAACTAGAACCCATGATTTTCTAGTCCACATGCTCTGTGCCAGAACCTTAGTTGACTGTCTCAACCAAAGGGCAGCACATCACAAAAGTACAGCATACCCTTATTACTTGTCCCAGTTGCCAGTATTTTATGGTATAAGCACAGATCAGGTGTAGAACTAGAACCCATGAACTTCTAGTCCACATGCTGCTGTGTCAGAACCTGAATTAAATGTCTCACTAAGAGGCAGCACATCACAACAGTACATCATCCCCATAGTGCAGCAAAGGTGCCAGTGTTTTTTGGAATAAGCCCAGATCCAGGTGTAGAACAAGAATCCATGACCTTCTAGTCCATATGCTGCTGTGCCAGAACCTCAGTTGAGAGTCTCATTCAAAGGGCAGCAATCACAACAGTTCAGCATCCCCTTAGAACTGTACACAGGTGCCAGTGTTTTATGGTATAATCCCAGAACCAGGTAAAGAACTAGAACCCATTACCTTTTAGCCCAGTTGCTGTTGCGCCAGAACCTCAGTTGAGTGTCTCATCCAAAGGGCAGTACATAACAACAGAACAGCATCCCCTTAGTACTGTACATGGGTGCCAGTGATTTATGGCATAAGCCCCAATCCAGGTGTAGAACAAGAACCCATGACTTTCTAGTCAACATGCTGCTGTGCCACAACCTTAATTCTATGTCTCAAACAAAGGGCAGAACATCAGAACTGTACAACATCCCATTAGTACTGTACACAGGTGTCAGTGTTTTATGGAATAAGCCCTTATCAAGGAGGAGAACTAGAACCCATGACCTTGTAGTCCACATGCTGCTGTGCCAGAACCTCAGTTGAATGTCTCATCCAAAGGGCAGCACATCACTACAGTACAGCATCCACTTAGAACTGAACGCAGGTGCCAGTGTTTCATGGGATAAGCCCATATCCAGGAGCTGAACTAGAACCCATGACTCTCTAGTCTACATGCGGCTGTGCTAGAAGCTCAACAGAATGTCTCATCCAAAGGGCAGCACATCACATCAGAACAGCATCCTGTTAGTACTGTACCCAGTTGCCAATGTTTTATGGTATAAGCCCAGATCCATGTGTAGAACTGGAACCAATAACCTTCTAGTCCACATACTACTGTGCCAGAAGCTCAGTTGAATGTCTCATCCAAAGGGCAGCAACACACCACAGAACGGCATCCCATTAGCATTGTACACAGCTACCAGGGTATTATGGTATAAACACAGTTCCAGGTACAGAACTAGATACCATGTCTCATCCATAGGTCAGGACATCACAACATAACAGAATTCCCTTAGTACTGTACCCAGGTTCCAGCAGTTTATGATATATGCCTTGATCCAGCTGTAGAACTAGATCCCATGACTTTCTAGTCAAAATGCTGCTGTGAAAGAACCTCAATGAATGTCTCATCCAAAGGGCAGAACATCGCAACAGTACAGAAATCCCTAAACATTGTACACAGGAGCCAGTGTTTTATGGTACAAGCCCAGATCCAGGTGTTGAACTAGAACCCAAGACATTCTAGACCACATGCTGCTGTGCCTGAAGCTCAACTGAATGTCTCATCCAAATGGCAGGACATCACAACAGAACAGAATCCCCTTAGTACTGTACCTAGGTGCCAGTGTTTAATGGTATATGCCCAGATCTAGCTGTAGAACTATAACCCATGACCTTCTAGTCCACATGCTGCTGTGCCAGAACCTCAATTGAATGTCTCATCCAAAGGGCAGCACATCACTACAGTACAGCATCCCTTTAAAACTGTACATGGGTGAAAGTGGTCTATTGTATAAGCCCAGATCCAGGAATAGAATAAGAACTCATGACCTTTTAGTTCACATGCTGTTGTGCCAAAACCTCAACTGAATGTCTCATCCAAAGTGCAGCAAATCACAACAGTACAACATCCCTATAGTAATATACACTGGTGTCAGTGTTTTATGGTATAAGCCCATATCCAAGTGTAGAACTAGAACCCATGATCTTCTAGTTTGCATGTTGCTGTGCCAGAACCTCAACTGAATGTCTCATCCAAATTACAGCACATTACAAAAGTACAGCATCCCCATAGTACTGTACCCAGTTGAAAGTGTTTTATGGTATAAGCCCAGTTCCATGTGTAGAACTAGAATCCATGACCTTCTAGTCCACATGCTGCTCTGCCAGAACCTCAAATGAATGTCTCACTCAAAGGCAGCACATGACAGCAGTGCAGCATCCCCATAGTACTGCACAGTTGGCAGTGTTGTATGGTATTAGCCAAGATCCAGGTGTAGAACTAGAACCCATGACCTTCTAGTCCACATGCTGCTGTGCCAGAACCTCAATTGAATGTCTCATCCCAAGGTCATGACATCACAACAGTACAGCATCCGCTAAGCTCTACATACGGGTGCCAGTGATTGATGGTATGAGCCCAGATCCAGGTGTAGAACCAGAACCATGACCTTCTAGTCCACATGCTGCTTTGCCAGAACCTCAATTGAATGTCTCATCCAAAGGGCAGTACATCACAACAGTATAAAATCCCCTCAGTACTGTACACTGGTGCCAGTGTTTTATGGTATAAGCCCAGATCCAGGTCTAGAACAAGAACCCATGACCTCCTTGTCCACATGCTGCTGTGCCAGAACATAACTGAATCTCTCATGCGATTGGTAAAACATCACAATAGAACAACTTCCCATTAGTACTGTACACAGGTGTCAGCTTTATATGGTATAAGCCCATATCCAGGTGTAGAACTAGAACCCATGACCTTCTAGTCCACATGCTGCTTTGTCAGAACCTGAATTAAATGTCTCACTCAAAGGCAGCACATCACAACAGTACAGCATCCCCATAGTGCAGCACAGGTGCCAGTGTTTTATGGATTAAGCCCAGATCCAGGTGTAGAACAAGAATTCATGACCTTCTAGTCCATATGCTGCTGTGCCAGAACCTCAGTTGAGTGTCTCATTCAAAGGGCAGCAAACCACAACAGTTCTGCAACCCCTTAGTACTGTACACATGTGCCAGTGTTTTATGGTATAATCCCAGAACCAAGTATAGACCTAGAACCCATTACCTTTTAGCCCAGTTGTTGTTGTGCCAGAACCTCATTTGAATGTATCATCAAAGGGGCAGTGCATCACAACAGTACAGCATCACCTTAGAACTGTACACTGGTGCCAGTGTTTTATTGTATAAGCCCAAATCCAGGAGTAGAACTAGAACCCATGACATTCTAGTCCACTTGCTGCTGTGACCAAAACTAAATTGAATGTCTCTTCCAAATGGCAGCACATTACAGCATTAAAGCATCACCTTAGTACTGCACAGGTGCCAGTGTCAAATGGTAGAAGCCCAGATCCAGGTGTAGAACTGGAATCCATGACATTCTAGTGCACATGCTGCTGTGCCAGATCCTCAATTGAATGTCTCATCCAAAGTGCAGCACATCACAACAGTACAGCATCCCCTAAGCACTATACACAGGAGCCAGTGTTTCATGGTATAAACCCAGATCCAGGTGTCGAACATGAATCCATGACATTCTAGTCCACATGCTGCTGTGCCAGAAGCTCAACTGAATGTCTCATCCAAATGGCAGGACATTACAACAGAACAGAAAACGCTTAGTACTGTACCCAGATGCCAGTGTTTTATGGTATAAACACAGATCCAGCTGTAGAACTAGAAGCCATGACTTTCTAGTCCACATGCTGCTGTACCAGAACCTCAATTGAATGTTTCATCCAAAGCACAGTGCACCACAACAGTACAGCATCCTCTTAGTACTGCACATGGGTGCCAGTGTTTTATGGTATAAGCTCAGATCCAGGTACAGAACAAGAACCCATGTCCTTCTAGTCCACATGCTGCTGTGCCGGAACCTCAACTGAATGTCTCATCCAAAGGGAAGCACATCACAACAGTACAACATCCCATTAGTACTGTACACAGGTGTCAGTGTTTTATGGAATAAGCCCTTATCCAGGTGTAGAACTAGAACCCATGATCGTCTAGTCTGCATGTTGCTGTGCCAGAACCTCAATTGAATGTCTCATACATAGGCAGCACATCACAAAAGTACAGCATCCCCTTAGTACTGTACCCAGATGCTAGTGTTTAATGGTATCAGCCCAGATCCAGCTATAGAACTAGAACCCATGATTTTCTAGCACACATGCTCTGTGCCAGAACTTCAGTTGTCTGTCTCAACCAAAGGGCAGCACATAAAAAAAGTACAGCATCCCCTTATTACTTGTCCCAGCTGCCAGTATTTTATGGTATAAGCACAGATCAGCTGTAGAACTAGAACCCATGACCTTCTAGTCCACATGCTGCTGATTCAGAACCTGAATTAAATGTCTCACTGAAAGGCAGCACATCACAACAGTACATCATCCCCATAGTGCAGCACAGGTGCCAGTGTTTTTTGGAATAAGCCCAGATCCAGGTGTAGAACAAGAATTCATGACCTTCTAGTCCATATGCTGCTGTGCCAGAACCTCAGTTGAGTGTCTCATTCAAAGGGCAGCAAACCACAACAGTTCTGCAACCCCTTAGTACTGTACACATGTGCCAGTGTTTTATGGTATAATCCCAGAACCAAGTATAGACCTAGAACCCATTACCTTTTAGCCCAGTTGTTGTTGTGCAGAACCTCATTTGAATGTATCATCAAAGGGCAGTGCATCACAACAGTACAGCATCACCTTAGAACCTACACACTGGTGCCAGTGTTTTATTGTATAGCCCAAATCCAGGAGTAGAACTAGAACCCATGACATTCTAGTCCACTTGCTGCTGTGACCAAAACTAAATTGAATGTCTCTTCCAAATGGCAGCACATTACAGCATTAAAGCATCACCTTAGTACTGCACAGGTGCCAGTGTCAAATGGTAGAAGCCCAGATCCAGGTGTAGAACTGGAATCCATGACATTCTAGTGCACATGCTGCTGTGCCAGATCCTCAATTGAATGTCTCATCCAAAGTGCAGCACATCACAACAGTACAGCATCCCCTAAGCACTATACACAGGAGCCAGTGTTTCATGGTATAAACCCAGATCCAGGTGTCGAACATGAATCCATGACATTCTAGTCCACATGCTGCTGTGCCAGAAGCTCAACTGAATGTCTCATCCAAATGGCAGGACATTACAACAGAACAGAAAACGCTTAGTACTGTACCCAGATGCCAGTGTTTTATGGTATAAACACAGATCCAGCTGTAGAACTAGAAGCCATGACTTTCTAGTCCACATGCTGCTGTACCAGAACCTCAATTGAATGTTTCATCCAAAGCACAGTGCACCACAACAGTACAGCATCCTCTTAGTACTGCACATGGGTGCCAGTGTTTTATGGTATAAGCTCAGATCCAGGTACAGAACAAGAACCCATGTCCTTCTAGTCCACATGCTGCTGTGCGGAACCTCAACTGAATGTCTCATCAAGGGAAGCACATCACAACAGTACAACATCCCATTAGTACTGTACACAGGTGTCAGTGTTTTGGAATAAGCCCTTATCCAGGTGTAGAACTAGAACCCATGATCGTCTAGTCTGCATGTTGCTGTGCCAGAACCTCAATTGAATGTCTCATACATAGGCAGCACATCACAAAAGTACAGCATCCCTTAGTACTGTACCCAGATGCTAGTGTTTAATGGTATCAGCCCAGATCCAGCTATAGAACTAGAACCCATGATTTTCTAGCACACATGCTCTGTGCAGAACTTCAGTTGTCTGTCTCAACAAAGGGCAGCACATAAAAAGTACAGCATCCCTTATTACTTGTCCCAGCTGCCAGTATTTTATGGTATAAGCACAGATCAGCTGTAGAACTAGAACCCATGACCTTCTAGTCCACATGCTGCTGATTCAGAACCTGAATTAAATGTCTCACTGAAAGGCAGCACATCACAACAGTACATCATCCCCATAGTGCAGCACAGGTGCCAGTGTTTTTTGGAATAAGCCCAGATCCAGGTGTAGAACAAGAATCCACGACCTTCTAGTCCATATGCTGCTGTGCCAGAACCTCAGTTGAGTGTCTCATTCAAAGGGCAGCAAATCACAACAGTTCAGCATCCCCTTAGTACTGTACACAAGTGCCAGTGTTTAATGGTATAATACCAGAACCAGGTAAAGAACTAGAACCCATTACCTTTTAGCCCAGGTGTTGTTGTGCCAGAACCTCAACTGAATGTCTCATCAAAGGGGCAGTGCATCACAACAGTACAGCATCAACTTAGTACTGTACACTGGTGCCAGTGTTTTATGGTATAAGCCCAGATCGAGGTGCAGAACTAGAACCCATGACCTCGTAGTACACATGCTGCTGTGCCAGAACCTCAGTTAAATGTCTCATCCAAAGGGCAGCACATCACAACAGTACAGCATCCCCTTAGTACTGTACATGGGTGCCAGTGATTTATGGCACAAGCCCCGATCCAGGTGTAGAACAAGAACCCATGACCTTCTAGTCAACATGCTGCTGTGACACAACCTTAATTGAATGTCTCATCCAAAGCGCAGCACATCAGAACAGTACAACATCCCATTAGTACTGTACACAGGTGTTAGTGTTTTATGGAATAAGCCCTTATCCAGGAGTAGAAATAGAACCCATGACCTTGTAGTCCACATGCTGCTGTGCCAGAACCTCAGTTGAAAATCTCATCCAAATGGCAGCACATCACTACAGTACAGCATCCCCTTAGAACTGTACGCAGGTGCCAGTGTTTCATGGGATAAGCCCATATCCAGGAGTTGAACTAGAACCCATGACATTCTAGTCTACATGCTGCTGTGCCAGAAGCTCAACAGAATGTCTCATCCAAAGGGCAGCACATCACAGCAGAACAGCATCCTGTTAGTACTGTGCCCATTTGCCAATGTTTTATGGTATAAGCCCAGATCCATGTATAGAACTGGAACCCATGACCTTCTATTCCACATGCTGCTGTGCCAGAAGCTCAGTTGAATGTCTCATCCAAGGGGCAGCGACACACCACAGTACAGCATCCCATTAGCATTGTACACAGCTACCAGGGTATTATAGTATAAGCACAGTTCCAGGTATAGAACTAGATACCATGACTCATCCAAAGGTCAGGATATCACAAAAGAACAGAATCCCCTTAGTACTGTACCCAGGTTCCAGTGGTTATGATATATGCCTAGATCCATCTGTAGAACTAGAACCCATGACCTTCTAGTCAACATGCTGCTGTGAAAGAACCTCAATGGAATGTCTCATCCAAAGGGCAGCACATCACAACAGTACAGAATTCCCTAAACATTGTACACAGGAGCCAGTGTTTTATGGTATAAGCCCAGATCCATGTGTTGAACTAGAACCCATGACATTCTAGACCACGTGTTGCTGTGCCAGAAGCACAACTGAATGTCTCATCCAAATGGCAGGACATCACATCAGAACAGAATCCCCTTAGTACTGTACCCAGGTGCCAGTGCTTTATGGTAAATGCCCAGATCCAGCTGTAGAACTATAATCCATGACCTTCTAGTCCACATGCTGCTGTGAAAGAACCTCAATTTAATGTCTCATCCAAAGGGCAGCACATCACAACAGTACAGCATCCCTTTAAAACTGTACATGGGTGAAAGTTTTCTATTGTATAAGCCCAGATCCAGGAGTAGAACAAGAACCCATGACCTTTTAGTTCACATGCTGTTGTGCCAGAACCTCAACTAAATGTCTCATCCAAAGTGCAGCAAATCACAACAGTACATCACTATAGTAATATACACAGGTGTCAGTGTTTCATGGTATAAGCCCATATCCAGGTCTAGAACTAGAACCCATGATCTTCTAGTCTGCATGTTGCTGTGCCAGAACCTCTACTGAATGTCTCATCCAAATTGCAGCACATCACAAAAGTGCAGCATCCCCTTAGTACTGTACCCAGGTGCCAGTGTTTTATGGTACAAGCCCAGTTCCAGGAGTAGAACTAGAATCCATGACCTCCTTGTCCACTTGCTGCTGGGCCAGAACTTCAACTGAATGTCTCATGCGAAGGTCAACACATCACAATAGTAGAACATCCCATTAGTACTGTACACAGGTGTCAGCTATTTATGGTATAAGCCCATATCCAGGTGTAGAACTAGAACCCATGACCTTCTAGTCCACATGCTACTGTGACAGAACCTAAATTGAATGACTCATCCAAAGGGCAGCACATCACAACAGTACAGCATCACCTTAATACTGCACAGGTGCCTGGTGGAAGCACAGATCCAGATGCAGAACTTCAACCCATGACCTTCTAGTCTACATGCTGCTGTGCCAGAACCTCAATTGAATGTCTCTTCCAAAGGACAGCACATCAGAACAGTACAGCATCTCCTAAGCACTGTACTGAGCAGCCAGTGTTTTATGGTATAAGCCTTGATCCAAGTGTTGAACTAGAAGCCATGACATTCTAGTCCACATGTTGCAGTGCCAGAATCTCAACTGAATGTCTCATCCAAATGGCAGGACATCACAACAGAACAGAATCCTCTTACTACTGTATCAAGGTGCCAGTGTCTTATGGTATAAGCCCAGATCCTGGTGTAGATCTAGAACTCATTACCTTCTAGTCTACATGCTGCTGTACCAGAACCTCGACTTGAATGTTTCATCCAAAGGGCAGCATATCACAACACTACAGCAACCCCTTAGTACTGTACATGGGTGCCAGTGTTTTATGGTATAAGCCCAGATACAGGTGTAGAACAAGAACCCATGACCTTGTAGTCCACATGCTGCTGTGCCAGAACCTCAATTGAATGTCTCATCCAAAGGGCAGCACATCACAACAGTACAACATCCCTTTAGTACTTTACACAGGTGCCAGTGTTTTATGGAATAAGCCCTTATCCAGGTGTAGAACTAGAACCCATGACCTTCTTGTCCACATGCTGCTGTGCCAGATGCTCATTTGAATGTCTCATCCTAAGGGCAGCACATCACAGCAATACTGCATCCCCTTAGCACTGTACACAGGTGCCAGTGTTTTATGGTATAAGCCCAGACACAGTTGTAGAACTAGAACCCATGATCTTCTAGTCTGCATGTTACTGTGACAGAATCTCAATTGAATGTCTCACTCAAAGGCAGCACATCACAACAGTACAGCATTCCCAAAGTACTGCACAGGTGCCAGTGTTTTATGGTATATGCACAGATCCATGTGTAGAGCTAGAACCCATGAACTTCTAGTCCACATGCTTTTGCCAAAACCTCAATTGAATGTCTCATCCAAAGAAACATAGAAACATAGAAGTTAACGGCAGCTAATGACAGCAAGTTCCATCCAGTCTACCCATTGCTTTTTCTACCTTATAATTGTGCCATCGGCCTTTGCTCTGTCAGTGGCCTATCTAGTCATACTCATCTGCATTGCTTCCTTATGCCTATCCCATGCCTGTTTGAATCCCTGCACTGTATTCATAGCCACCACTTCCTGAGGTAGGCCATTCCATGCGTCCACCACCATTTCTATGAAAAAGAATTTCCTCACATTCCCCCTTAATCGGCCTCCCTGTAATTTCATGCTGTGCCCTCTTGTCATGCTATTTTTCTTATATTTAAACATGTTAGACTCTTTCACCTTCTTAATGCCCTTAAGGTGTTTGAATGTCTCAATCATATCACCTCTCCCCCTCCTTTGCTCAAGGGTATACATATTGAGCTCAGTTAATCTGTCCTCATATGTCTTCTGAAGCAGTCCCTGCAATATTTTGGTTGCCCTTCTCTGGCCTGCCTCAATTTGGTTAATGTTCTTGTGAAAGTGTGGCCTCTAGTACTGCATGCAGTACTCCAGATCGTGCCTAACCAGTGTCTTGTAAAGTGGGATAATTACCTCCCCCGTACGACTTGTGATACCCTTACAAATACACCCTAACTTCCCCCTAGACTAACCTACTGCTTTAGAGGTCTGCTTGGATGATTTCAGGTCATCAGTGATGATGATGCCCAAGTCTCTTTCTTCCTTTGTGACTGAGAGCAATTCCCCTCCCAGCCTATAGGTGGCTTCAGGGTTTCTCTTCCCTATGTATATAATCTTGCACTTCTTTGCATTAAATCCCAGTTGCCACTCTTCTGACCATTTTGCTAGTTTATCCAGATCTCTTCTCATTTTGCCCACCCCATCTGGATCACCTACTCTTTAGCAGATCTTGGTGCCATCTGCAAACAGACAAGCCTTACCCTTTAGTCCATCTGCAATGTCACTAATGAAGATATTGAAGAGGACTGGCCCCAGGACTGTTCCTTGAGGTACCCCACTTGTGACTTGCATCTCTTCTGACTGTATACCATTTACCACCACTCTCTGTTTTCTGTCTGTCAACCAGTTTGCTACCTATTTAACTAACTTCTGACCCACCCCGAGCCTACCCAGCTTATTTATCAATCTTCTATGTGGAACAGTGTCGAAAGTTTTGTTGAAGTCAAGGTAGGTGATATCAACTGCTCCCCCATGGTCCACCACTCTGCTTACCCAGTCAAAGAAATCTGAGATTAGTTTGACAGGACCTTCCTTTTGTAAACATATGCTGTCTTGGATACTCTGCCCTTATGGATTCCAGGTGTTGCACTATTCTTTCCTTAAGGAGTGCCTCCATAACCTTCAAACTACTGAGGTAAAACTAACTGGTCTGTAGTTCCCTGCCTCCTCCCTGCTACCACTCTTGTGGAGCGGGATCAAATGAGCCCTTCTCCAGTCTCCTGGGGCCTCTTCTGTGCTAAGAGACTCACTAAATAGTTCTGCTAATGGCTCTGCTATTTCCACCCTTAACTCCTTAAGTACCCTGAGATGTATGCCATCAGATCCTATTGCCATGTCCACCTGAGCTTAGTGAGCTCTTGTAGGACCCTTTCTTTTGTGAAGGGAGTAGTCCTCAGCTCCCTCCCCCCTGTGTCCATGGTGCTGAGCTGTTTGCCCTGCCTTTCCCCCTCTTCAGAAAATACTGAGCAAAAGTATCCATTTAGGAAAGAAGGTCACACATAACAATTGTAGAGCATCCCCTTAGTACTGTAAACAGGTGCCAGTGTTTTATGGCATAATCCCATATCCAGAGGTAGAACTAGAACCCATGACCTTCTACTCCACATGCTGCTTTGCCAGAACCTCAATTGAATATCTAATCCAAAGGGCAGCACATCACAATAGTACAGTGTCCACTTAGTACTGTACACAGGTACCAGTGTTTTATGGTATAAGTCCAGATCCAGGTGTAGAACTAGAACCCTCTAGTCCACGTGCTGCTGTACCAGAACCTCTATTAAATGTCTTATCCAAATGGCAGCACATCACAACAGTACAGCATCCCCTTAGTAGTGTACACAAGTGCCAGTGTGATATGGTATAAACCCAGATCCAGGTGTAGAACTAGAATCTATGACCTTCTAGTCCACATTCTGCTGTGCCAGAACCTCAACTGAATGTCTCAACCAAAGGGCAGCACATCACTACAGTACATCATCCCCTTCGTACTGTGCATAGGTGATATAGTTTTATGGTATTATCCCAGATCCAGGTGTAGAACTGGAACCCATGACCTTGCAGTCCACATGCTGGTGTGCCAGAACCACAATTGAATGTTTCACTAAAAGGCAGCAAATCACAACAGTACAGCATCCACTTAGTACTGTTCTGGTGCCAGTGACTTATGGTAGAAGCCCAGATGCAGGTGTATAACTGAAACCCATGACATTCTAGTCCACATGCAGCTGTGCCAGAACCTCAATTGAATGTCTCATCCAAAGGTCAGCACATCACAACAGTACAGCATCCCCTAAGCACTATAAACAGGAGCCAGTGTTTTATGGTATAAGTCCAGATCCAGGTGTCGAACTAGAACCCATGACATTTTAGTCCACATGCTGCAGTGCCAGAAGCTCAACTGAAGGTCTCACCCAAATAGCTGGACATAACAACAGAACAGAATCCCATTAGTACTTTACCCTGGTGCCAGTGTCATATGGTATAAGCCCAGATCCAGCTGTAGAACTAGAACCCATGACCTTCTAGTCCACTTGCTGCTGTGCCAGAACTTCAATTGAATGTCTGATCCAAAGGGCAGCACATCACAAAAGTACAGCATCCCCATAGTACTGCATAGGTGCCAGTGTTTTATGCTACAAGCCAGATCCAGGTGTAGAGCTAGAACCGATAACCTTCTAGTCCACATGCTGCTGTGTCAGAACCTCAATTGAATGACTCATCCAAAGAACAGCACATAACAACAGTACAGCATCCCCTTAGTACTGCACAGGTGCCTGTGTCTTATGGTTGAAGCCCAGATCCAGGTGTAGAACTGGAACCCATGACCTTCTAGTCCACATGCTGCTGTGCCGGAACCTCAATTGAATATCTCATCCAAAGATCAGCACATCACAACAGTACAGCATCCACTAAGCTCTGTACACAGGAGCCAGTGTTTTATTTTATAAGCCCAGACCCAGGTGTCGAACTATAACACATGACATTCTAGTCCACATGCTGCAGTGCCAAAAGCTCAACTGACTGTCTCATCCAAATGGCAGGACATAACAACAGAATAGAATCCCCTTAGTACTGGACACGGGTGCTAGAGTTTTATGGTATAAGCCCAGATTCAGGTGTAGAACAAGAACCCATGACCTTGTTGTCCACATGCTGGTGCGCCAGAACCTCTGCTGACTGTCTCATCCAAAGGGCAGCACATCACAATAGTACAACATCCCATTAGTACTGTACACAGGTGTTAGTGTTTTATGGTATAAGCCCAAATCCAGGTGTAGAACTAGAACCCATGACATTCTAGTCCTCATGCTGCTGTGACCAAAACTAAATTGAATGTCTCATCCAAAGGGCAGCACATTACAGCAGTAAAGTATCACCTTAGTACTGCACAGGTGCCAGTGTCAAATGGTAGAAGCCCAGATCCAGGTGTAGAACTGGAATCCATGACATTCTAGTGCACATGCTGCTGTGCCAGATCCTCATTTGAATGTCTCATCCAAAGGGCAGCACATCACAACAGTACAGCATCCCCTAAGCACTATACACAGGAGCCAGTGTTTTATGGTATAAACCCAGATCCAGGTGTTGAACTAGAACCCATGACATTCTAGTCCACTTGCTGCTGTGCCAGAAGATCAACTGAATGTCTCATCCAATTGGCAGGACATCACAAAAGAACAGAATCCACTTAGTAATGTACCCAGATGCCAGTGTTTTATGGTATAAGCCCAGATCCAGCTGTAGAACTAGAACCCATGACCTTCTAGTCCACATGCTGCTGTACCAGAACCTCAATTGAATGTCTCATCCAAAGCACAGCACATCACAACAGTATAGCATCCTCTTAATACTGCACATGGGTGCCAGTGTTTTATGGTATAAGCCTAGATCCAGATACAGAACAAGAACCCATAACCTTCTAGTCCACATGCTGCTGTGAAGGAACCTCAACTGAATGTCTCATCCAAAGGGCATCACATCACAACAGTACAACATCCCATTAGTACTGTACACAGGTGTCAGTGTTTTATGGTATAAGCCCTTATCCAGGTGTAGAACTAGAACCCATGATCGTCTAGTCTGCATGCTGCTGTGCCAGAACCTCAACTGAATGTCTCATCCATAGGGCAGCACATCACAAAAGTACAGCATTCCCTTAGTACTGTACCCAGATGCCAGTGTTTTATGATATACACCCAGATCCCAGGTGTAGAACTAGAACCCATGACCTTCTAGTCCACATGCTGCTGTGTCAGAACCTCAACTGAATGTCTCATCCAAAGGGCAGAAAATCACAACAGTACAGCATCCCCTTAGTACTGTACACAGGTGCCAGTGTTTCATGGTATAATCCCAGAACTAGGTGTAGAAATAGAACCCATTACCTTTTAGCTCAGATGCTGCTGTGCCAGAACCTCAATTGAATGTCTCATCCAGAGGACAGCACATCACATTACAGCATCCCCTTAGTAGCTCCGTTAATCTGTCCTCATATGTCTTCTGAAGCAGTCCCTGCACTATTTTGGTTACCCTCCTCTGGACTGCCTCAATTTGGTTAATGTCCTTGTGAAGGTGTGGCCTCCAGTACTGCATGCAGTACTCCAGATGGGGCCTAACCATTGTCTTGTAAAGGAGGGATTATTACCTCCCTTGTATGACTTGTGATACCCCTACTAATACATCCTAACATCACCCTAGCCTTACCTACTGCTTTAGAGGTCTGCTTGGATGATTTCAGGTCATCTGTGATGATGATGCCCATGTCTCTTTCTCCATTTGTCACTGCCAGCAACCTCCCTCTCAGCTTATAGGTGGCTTCAGGGTTTCTCGTCCCTATGTGCATGATCTTGCACTTCTTTGCATTAAATCCCAGTTGCCATTCTTCTGACCATTTTGCTAGTTTATCCAGATCTCTTCTCATTCTGCCCACTCCATCTGGATCATCTACTCTGTTGCAGATCTTGGTGTCATCTGAAAACAGACAAGCCTTACCATCTAGTCCATCTGCAATGTCACTAATGAAGATATTGAAGAGGACTGGCCCCAGGACTGATCCTTGAGGTACCCCACTTGTGATTTGCATCTCTTCTGACTGTATACCATTTAACACCACTCCCTGTTTTCTGCCCATCAACCAGTTTGCCACCCAGTTGACTAACTTCTGACCCACCCTGAGCCTACCCAGCTTATTTATCAATCTTCTATGTGGAACAGTGTCGAAAGCTTTGCTGAAGTCAAGGCAGGTGACATGAACTGCTCCTCCATGGTCCACCACTCTGGTTACCCAGTCAAAGAAATCTATGAGATTAGTTTGACTGGACCTTCCTTTTGAAAACATATGCTGTCTTGGATCCTGTGCCCTTATGTATTCCAGGTGTTACACTATTCTTTCCTTAAGGAGTGCCTCCATAACCTTGCCCACTACTGAGGTAAGACTAACTGGTTTGTAGTTCCCTGACCCATCTCTGCTACCACTCTTGTGGAGCAGGATCACATGAGCCCTTCTCCAGTATTCTGGGATCTCTCCTGTGCTCAGAGACTCACTAAATAGTTCTGCTAATTGTTCTGCTAGTTCTGCCCTTAACTCCTTAAGTACTCTGGGATGTATGCTATCAGATCCCATTGCCATGTCCACCCTGAGCTTAGTAAGCTCTTGTAGGACCCTTTCTTTAGTGAAGGGAGTACTGCTCAGCTCCCTCCACCCTGAGTCCATGGTGCTGAGCTGTGGGCCCTGCCCTTCCTCTCTTCAGCAAATACTGAGCAAAAGTATATATTTAGGATAGAAAGGCAGCAGATAACAAAGGTAGAACATCCCCTTAGTACTGTAAACAAGTGGCAGTGTTTTATGGTGAAATCCCAGATCCAGAGGTGGAACTAGAACTCATGACCTTCTACTCCACATGCTACTTTGCCAGAACCTCAATTGAATTTTCTCATCCAAAGTTCACCACATCACAACAGTACAGCATCTCCATAGTACTGTACACAGGTCCCAGTGTTTTATGGTATAAGCCCAGATCCAGGAGTAGAACTAGCAGCCAAGGCCTTCTAGTGCACATACTGCAGTGAAAGAAACTCAATTGAATGTCTCATCCACAGAGTAACAGATCACAGCAGTACAGCATCCCCTTAGTACTGTACACAGGTGCCAGTGTTTTATGGCATAATCCCAGATGCCAGAGAGGGGGATGACCAAACGGGCAGACATGAAAGACCATTAGGCCTATTCTGCTGGCATTTTAGTATGTTAGTATGTCTAAGAAACTCAATTGAATGTCTCATCCAAAGGGCAGCATGTCACAACAGTACAGCATCCCCTTAGTACTGAACACAGGAGCCAGTGTTTCATGGCATAAGCCCAGATCCAGGGGTAGAACGAGAACCCATGACCTTCTAGTCCACATACTGCTGTGCCAAGAACCACAAAAGAATGTCTCATCCAAAGGGCAGCACATCACAACAGTACAGGATCCCCTTAGAACTCTACACAGGTGCCACTGTTTTTAGGTATAAGCCCAGATCCAGGTGTAGAACTAGAACCCATGACCTTCTAGTCCACATGATACTGTGGCAGAAACTCAATTGAATGTCTGATTCAAAGGACAGCACATCACAATAGTACAGCATCCACTTAGTACTGTACACAGGTGCCAGTGTTTTATGGTATAAGCCCAGATCCAGGTGTAGAACTAGAACCTATGACCTTCTAGAACACATGCTGCTTTGCCAGATCCTCAACTGAAAGTCTAATCCAAAGGGCAGCACATCACAATGGTACAGCATCCACTTAGTACTGTACAAAGGTGCCAGTGTTTTATTTTATAACACAGATCCAGGTGTAGGACTAGAACCCATGACCTTCTTGTCCACTTGCTGCTGTGCCAGAATCTCTATTGAATGTCTCATCAAAAGGGCAGCACATCACAATAGTACAACATCCCCTTAGTACTGTACACAGCTGCCAGTGTTTTATGGCATAAGCCCAGATCCAGATGTAGACAAGCAGCCATGACCTTCTAGTGCACGTTCTGCTGTCTCTGAACCTTAATTGAATTTCTTATCTACAGGGCAGCACATCACAACAGTGCAGCATCCCCTTAGTACTGTACACAGGTGCCAGTGTTTTATGGCATAAGCCCATATCCAGGTGTAGAACTAGAACTAGAACCCATGACTTTCTAATCCACATGCTGCTGTGCCAGAACCTCAAATGAATGTCTCATCCAAAGGGCAGCACATCACAGCACTAATGGATCCCCTTATTATTCAACACAGGTGCCAGTGTTTTATGGTATAAGCCCATATCCAGGTGCAGAACAAGAGCCCATGACCTTCTAGACCACATGCTGCTGTGCCAGAACCTCAATTGAACGTCTCATCCAAAGGGCAGCACATCACAACGGTACAGTATTCCCTTAGTACTTAACACAGGTGCCAGTGTTTTATGTTATAAGCACAGTTCCAGGTTTGGAACATGAACCCATGACCTTCTAGTCAACATGCTGCTCTGCAAGAACATCAATTGAATGTCTTATCCAAAGGGCAGCACATCAGAACAGTATAGTTTTCCCATAGTACCTTAAACAGTTTTATGTTTTAAACACTGTTTTATGGGTTATGCCAAGATCCATGTGTAGAACTAGAATCCATGACCTTCTAGTCCACATGCTGCTGTGCCAGAACCTCAACTGAATGTCTCATCCAAATGGCAGCACATCACAACAGTACAGCATCTCCTTTGTACAATATACAGGTTCCAGTGTTTTATGGTATAAACCCAGATCCAGCTGCAGAACTTGAACTCTTGACATTCTTGTCCACATGTTGCTCTGCAAGAAACTCAATTAACGGTCTCACCCAATGGACAGCACATCACAACAGCTTATTATTCCATTAGAACTGTACAAAGGTACCACTGCTTTATGGTGTAAGCCCAGATCCAAGGCTAGAACTTGAACCCAACACCTTCTAATACACGTACTGCTGGGCCAGAACCTCAATTTAATGTCTCATCCAAAATGCAGCCCAACACAACAGTACAGTATTCCCTTAGTACTGTACATAGATGCCAAATTTTTATGGTAAGAACGCAGATCGAGGTGTAGAACTAGAACCCATCACCTTCTAGTTCACATTCTGCTGTGCCAGAACCTCAGTTGAATGTCTCATCCAAAGAACAGCACATCACAACAGTAGAGCATTCCTTTAGTACTTTACACAGGTGCTGCTGTTTTATGATATAAACCCAGATCCAGTTGCAGAATTAGAACCCATGACATTCTAGTCCACATACTGTTGTGCCAGAACCTCAGTTGAATACTCATCCAATGGGCAGCACATCACAGCAGTAGAGCATCCTCTTAGTACTGTACACAGGTGCCAGTGTTTTATGGAGTAAGATGAGATCCAAGGGTAGAACTTGAACCCATCACCTTCTAATGCACAAGCTGCTGTGCCAGAACCTCAGTTTAATGTCTCATCCATAGGGTAGCACATCACAACAGTACAGCATCCCCTTAGTACTCCAGAAAGGTGCCAGTGTTTTATGGAATAATCCAAGATCCAGGTGTAAAATGAGAACACATGACCTTCTAGTCCACAAGCTGCTGTGCCAGAACCTCAGTTGAATGTCTCATCCAAATTGCAGCACATCACAACAGTACAGCATCCCCTTAGTACTGTACACAGGTGCCAGTGTTTGATGGTATAATCCTAGATCCAGATGTAGAACTAGAACCCATGACCTTCTAGTTCACATTCTGTTTGTCAGAAAATCAATTGAATGTCTCATCCAAAGGGCAGCACATCACAACAGTACAGCATCCAATTAGTACTGTACAAAGAGGCCAGTGTTTGATGGTATAAGCCTAAATCCAGGTGTAGAATTAGAACCCAAGACCTTCTAGTCCACATGCTGCTGTGCAGAACCTCAGTTGAATGTCTCATCCAAATTGCAGCACATCACAACAGTACAGCATTCCCTTAGTACTGTACACAGGTGCCAGTGTTTGATGGTATTAGTCTAGATCCAGATGTAGAACAAGAACCCATGACCTTCTAGTTCACATTCTGTTGTGTCAGAAAATCAATTGAATGTCTCATCTAAAGGGCAGCACAACACAACAGTACAGTACAGCATCCCCTTAGTACTGTACACAGAGGCCAGTGTTTGATGGTATAAGCCTAGATCCAGGTGTAGAACTAGAACCCAAGACCTTCTAGTCCACATGCTGCTGTGCCAGAACCTTAATTGAATGTCTCATCCAAATGGCAGCATATCACAATGATACAGCATACACTTACTGTTGTACACAGGTGCCAGTGTTTTATGGTATATGCCCAGATCCAGGTGTAGAACTAGAACCCTTGACCTTCTAGTCCACATGCTGCTGTTCCAGAACTTCTATTGAGTGTCTCATTCCAAAGGGGAAACTCATCACAACAGTACAGCATCCTTTTAGTACCGTACACAGGTGCTCATGTGTTATTGTATAAGCCCAGATCCAGGTGTAGAACAAGAACCCAGGACCTTCTAGTCCACATGCTGCTCTGCCAGAACCTCATTTAATTGTCTCATCGCAAGGGCAGCACATCAACACAGTACAGTTTCTCTTTTTGTGCTGTACACAGGTGACAGGGTTTTATGTTATACGTCCAGATCCAGGTGTAGAACTGGAACCGATGAACTTCTAGCCACATGCTCCTGTGCCACAACCTCAATTGAATGTCTCATCCAAAGGCAGCACTTCTCAACTGTACAGCATCCCCTTTGTACTATACACAGGTGCCAGTGTGTTATGGTATAACCCAGATCCAGGTGTAGAACTAGCAGCCATGCCATTCTAGAGTATGTCCTGCTGTCCCATAACCTGAATTCAATGTCTCATCCAAAGCGCAGCACATCACAACTGTACAGCTTCCCATTAGTACTGAACACAGGTGCCAGTCTGTTATGGCATAAGCCCATACCCAGGTTTAGAACTAGAACCCATGACCTTCTGGTCCACATGCTTCTGTGAAAGAAACTCAATTGCAAGTCTCATCAAAGGGCAGCACATCACAGCAGAACAGCATCCAATTAGTACTGTATCCAGTTGCCTGTGTTTTATGGTATAAGAGCCGATCAAGGTGTAGAACTAGATCCCATGACCTTCTACTCCACATGCTGGTGTGCCAGGAACTCAATTGAATGTCTCTTCCAAAGGGCAGCACATCACAACATTACAGCATCCCCTTAGTACTGTACACAGGTTCCAGTGTTTTATGTTATAAGTCCAGATCCAAGGGTAGAACTAGAACCCATGACCTTCTAGTACACTTGCTGCTCTGCCAGAACCTTAATTGAATGTCTGATCCAAAGGGCAGCACCTCTCAATAGTACAGCATCCCCATAGTACTGTACACAGGTGCCAATGTTTTATGGCATAAGCCAAAATCCGGGTGTAGATCTAGAATCCATTACCTTCTAGCTCTCATGCTGCTATGCCAGAACCTCAGTTGAATGTCTCATCCAATGGGCAGCACACCACAACAGTACAACATTCCCTTACTACTTTACACAGGTGCCATTGTTTTATTTTATAAGCCGAAATCCAGGTGTAGGACTAGAACCCATGACCTTCTAGTCCACATGCTCCTGTGCCAGAACCTCTATTGAAGGTCTCATCAAATGGGCAGCATATCACAACAGTACAGCATCCCCTTAGTACTTTACACAGGTGCCAGTGCTTTATGGTATAAGCACAGATCCAGGTGTAGAACTAGAACCCATGACCTTCTAGTCCACATGCTTCTGTGAAAGAACCTCAGTTGAATGTCTCATCGAAAGGGTAGTACATTGCAACAGAAGAGCATCCAATTAGTACTGTACCGAGTTGCCTGTGTTTTATATTATAATCCCAGATCCAGGTGTAGAACTAGATCCAATGACCTTCTAGTCCACATGCTGCAGTGCCAGATCCACAATTGAATATCTCATCCAAAGGGTAGCTCATCACCAAAGTACAGCATCTGCTAGTACTGTACACAGGTGCCAGTGCTTTATTGCATAAGCCCAGATCCAGGTGTAGAACGAGAACTCATTACCTTCTAGTCCACATACTAATATGCCAGAAACTCAATTGAAAATTTCATCCAAAGGGCAACACATAACAACAGTACAGCATTCCCTTAGTACTGTACATTGGTGCCAGACTTTTATGGTATAAGCCCAGATCCAGGTCTAGAACTAGAAACCATGACCTTCTAGTTCACATTCTGCTTTGCCAGAACCTCAATTGAATATCTCATTCTAAGGACAGCACATCACAACAGTACAGCATTCCCTTAGTACTTTATACAGGTAACAGGGTCTTATGGTATATGCCAAGATCCAGGTGTAGAACTAGATCCCATGATACCCATCAACACGCTGCTGTGACAGAACCTCTATTGAATGTCTCACTAAAAAGGGAAGCACATCACAACAGTACAGCATCCTTTTAGTACTGTACACAGGTGCCCGTGTGTTATGGTATAAGCCCAGATCCAGGTGTAGAACTAGAACCCATGACCTTCTAATCCACATGCTACTGTGGCAGAAACTCAATTGAATGACTCATCCAAAGGACAGCACATCACAACAGTACAGCATCCCCTTAGTACTGTACACAGGTGCCAGTGCTTTATGGCATAAGCCCAGATCCAGGTGATGAACTAGAACTCATGAACTTCTAGTCCACATGCTGCTGTGCAAGAACCTCAGCTGAATGTCTCATCCAAATTGCAGCACATCACAACAGTCCAGCATCCCCTTAGTACTGAACACAGGTGCCAGTGTTTGATGGTATAAGACTAGATCCAGATGTAGAACAAGAACCCATGACCTTCTAGTTCACATTCTGTTGTGTCAGAAAATCAATTGAATGTCTCATCCAAAGGGCAGCACAACACAACAGTACAGTACAGCATCCCCTTAGTACTGTACACAGAGGCCAGTGTTTGATGGTATAAGCCTAGATCCAGGTGTAGAACTAGAACCCAAGACCTTCTAGTCCACATGCTGCTGTGCCAGAACCTTAATTGAATGTCTCATCCAAATGGCAGCATATCACAATGATACAGCATACACTTACTGTTGTACACAGGTGCCAGTGTTTTAAGGTATATGCCCAGATCCAGGTGTAGAACTAGAACCCTTGACCTTATAGTCCACATGCTGCTGTGCCAGAACCTCTATTGAGTGTCTCATTCCAAAGGGAAACACATCACAACAGTACAGCATCCTTTTAGTACTGTACACAGGTGCTCATATGTTATTGTATAAGCCCAGATCCAGGTGTAGAACAAGAACCCAGGACCTTCTAGTCCACATGCTGCTCTGCCAGAACCTCATTTAAATGTCTCATCCAAAGGGCAGCACATCAACACAGTACAGTTTCTCTTTTGTGCTGTACACAGGTGCCAGGGTTTTATGTTATACGTCCAGATCCAGGTGTAGAACCGGAACCGATGACCTTCTAGCCACATGCTCCTGTGCCACAACCTCAATTGAATGTCTCATCCAAAGGCAGCACTTCTCAACTGTACAGCATCCACTTTGTACTATACACAGGTGCCAGTGTTTTATTGTATAATCCAGATCCAGGTGTAGAACTAGCAGCCATGCCATTCTAGAGCATGTGCTGCTGTCCCATAACCTGAATTCAATGTATCATCCAAAGTGCAGCACATCACAACTGTACAGCTTCCCATTAGTACTGTACACAGGTGCCAGTCTGTTATGGCATTAGCCCATACCCAGGTTTAGAACTAGAATCCATGACCTTCTGGTCCACATGCCTTCTGTGAAAGAAACTCAATTGCAAGTCTCATCGAAAGGGCAGCACATCAGCAGAACAGCATCCAATTAGTACTGTATCCAGTTGCCTGTGTTTTATGGTATAAGAGCCGATCAAGGTGTAGAACTAGATCCCATGACCTTCTACTCCACATGCTGGTGTGCCAGGAACTCAATTGAATGTCTCATCCAAAGGGCAGCACATCACAACATTACAGCATCCCCTTAGTACTGTACACAGGTTCCAGTGTTTTATGTTATAAGTCCAGATCCAGGGGTAGAACAAGAACCCATGACAATCTAGTACACTTGCTGCTCTGCCAGAACCTCAATTGAATGTCTGATCCAAAGGGCAGCACCTCTCAATAGTACAGCATCCCCATAGTACTGTACATAGGTGCCAGTGTTTTATGGCATAAGCCAAAATCCAGGTGTAGATCTAGAATCCCTTACCTTCTAGCTCTCATGCTGCTGTGCCAGAACCACAGTTAAATGTCTCATTCAATGGGCAGCACACCACAACAGTACAGCATTCCCTTACTACTTTACACAGGTGCCATTGTTTTATTTTATAAGCCCAGATCCAGGTGTAGGACTAGAACCCATGACCTTCTAGTCCACATGCTGCTGTGAAAGAACCTCTATTGAAGGTCTCATCAAAAGGGCAGCATATCACAACAGTACAGCATCCCCTTAGTACTTTACACAGGTGCCAGTGCTTTATGGTATAAGCACAGATCCAGGTGTAGAACTAGAACCCATGACCTTCTAGTCCACATGCTTCTGTGAAAGAACCTCAGTTGAATGTCTCATCGAAAGGGCAGTACATCACAACAGAAGTGCATCCAATTAGTACTGTACCGACTTGCCTGTGTTTTATATTATAAGCCCATTGGATCCAGGTGTAGAACTAGATCCAATGACCTTCTAGTCCACATGCTGCAGTGCCAGATCCACAATTGAATATCTCATCCAAAGGGTAGCTCATCACCAAACTACAGCATCCGCTTAGTACTGTACACAGGTGCCAGTGCTTTATTGCATAAGCCCAGATCCAGGTGTAGAATGAGAACTCATTAAGTTCTAGTCCACATACTAATATGCCAGAAACTCAATTGAATATATCATCCAAAGGGCAACACATAACAACAGTACAGCATTCCCTTAGTACTGTGCATTGGTGCCAGACTTTTATGGTATAAGCCCAGATCCAGGTCTAGAACTATAAACCATGACCTTCTAGTTCACATTCTGCTTTGCCAGAACCTCAATTGAATGTCTCATTCAAAGGGTAGCACATCACATCATTACAGCATTTCCTTAGTACTTTATACAGGTAACAGGGTCTTATGGTATAAGCCAAGATCCAGGTGAAGAACTAGATCCCATGATTCTAGTCAGCACGCTGCTGTGACAGAACCTCTATTGAATGTCTCACTAAAAAGGGAAGCACATAACAACAGTACAGCATCCTTTTAGTACTGTACTCAGGTGCCCATGTGTTGTGGTATAAGCCCAGATCCAGGTGTAGAACTAGAACCCATGACCTTCTAGTCCACATGCTACTGTGGCAGAAACTCAATTGAATGACTCATCCAAAGGACAGCACATCACAACAGTACAGCATCCCCTTAGTACTGTACACAGGTGCCAGTGTTTTATTGGCATAAGCCCAGATCCAGGTGAAGAACTAGAACTCATGAACTTCTAGTCCACATGCTGCTGTGCAAGAAACTCAATTGAGTGTCTCATCCAAATGGCAGCACATCACAATAGTACAGCATCCCCTTAATACTGTACACAGGTGCCAGTGTTTGATGGTATAAGCCCATATCCAGGTGTAGAACTAGAACCTATGACCTTCTAGAACACATGCTGCTTTGTCAGATCCTCAACTGAAAGTCTAATCCAAAGGTCAGCACATCACAAGGGTACAGCATCCACTTAAGATGGTACACAGGTGCCAGTGTTTTATTTTATAACCCAGATCCAGGTGTAGGACTAGAACCCATGATCTTCTAGTCCACATGCTGCTGTGCCAGAATCTCTATTGAATGTCTCATCAAAAGGGCAGCACATCACAGCAGTACAGCATTCCCTTAATACTGTACACAGCCTCCAGTTCTTTATGGCATAAGCCCAGATCCAGATGTAGACAAGCAGCCATGACCTTCTAGTGCACATGCTGCTGTCTCTGAACCTTAATTGAATTTCTCATCCACAGGGCAGCACATCACAACAGTACAGCATAACCTTAGTACTGTACACAGGTGCCAGTGTTTTATAGCATAAGCCCATATCCAGGTGTAAAACTAGAACCCATGACTTTCTAATCCACATGCTGCTGTGCCAGAACCTCAAATGAATGTCTCATCCAAAGGGCAGCACATCACAACACTAATGGAGCCCCTTATTATTCAACACAGGTGCCAGTGTATAATGGTATAAGCCCATATCCAGGTGCAGAACAAGAGCCCATGACCTTCTAGTCCACATGCTGCTGTGCCAGAACATCAATTGAATGTCTCATCCAAAGGGCAGCACATCACAACAGTATAGTTTTCCCATAGTACCTTAAACATGGGCCACTGTTTTATGGGTTATGCCCAGATCCAGGTGTAGAACTAGAACCCATGACCTTCTAGTCCACATGCTGCTGTGCCAGAACCTCAACTGAATGTCTCATCCAAAAGGCAGCACATCACAACAGTACAGTATCCCCTTTGTACGATATACAGGTTCCAGTGTTTTATGGTATAAGCCCAGATCCAGCTGCAGAACTTGAACTCATGACATTCTTGTCCACATGTTGCTGTGCCACAAACTCAATTAACTGTCTCATCCAATGGGCAGCACATCACAACAGCTGATCATTCCCTTAGAACTGTACAAAGGTGCCACTGTTTTATGGTGTAAGCCCAGATCCAAGGGTAGAACTTGAACCCATCACCTTCTAATACACATACTGCTGGGCCAGAACATCAATATAATGTCTCATCCAAAATGCAGCCCAACACAACAGTACGGCATTCCCTTAGTACTGTAGATAGATGCCAGAGTTTTATGGTATAAGCACAGATCGAGGTGTAGAACTAGAACCCATGACCTTCTAGTTCACATCCTGCTGTGCCAGAACCTCAGTTGAATGTCTCATCCAAAGGACAGCACATCACAACAGTAGAGCATTCCTTTAGTACTTTACACAGGTGCCGGTGTTTTATGATATAAGCCCAGATCCAGGTGCAGAATTAGAACCCATGACATTCTAGTCCACATACTGTTGTGCCAGAACCTCAGTTGAATACTCATCCAATGGGCAGCACACCACAACAGTAGAGCATCCCCTTAGTACTGTACACAGGTGCCAATGTTTTATGGAGTAAGATGAGATCCAAGGGTAGAACTTGAACCCATCACCTTCTAATACACATGCTGCTGGGCCAGAAGCTCAGTTTAATGTCTCATCCATAGGGCAGCACATCACAACAGTACATGATGCCCATAGTACTCTACACAGTTGCCAGTGTTTTATGAAATAATCCCAGATCCAGGTGTAAAATGAGAACACATGACCTTCTAGTGCACATGCTGCTGTGCCAGAACCTCAGTTGAATGTCTCATCCAAATTGCAGCACATCACAACAGTACAGCATCCCCTTAGCACTGTACAAAGGTGCCAGTGTTTGATGGTATAAGCCTAGATCCAGATGTAGAACTAGAACCCATGACCTTCTAGTTCACATTCTGTTGTGTCAGAAAATCAATTGAATGTCTCATCCAAAGGTCAGCACATCACAACAGTACAGCATCCCCTTAGTACTGTACACAGAGGCCAGTGTTTGATGGTATAAGCCTAAATCCAGGTGTAGAATTAGAACCCAAGACCTTCTAGTCCACATGCTCCTGTGTCAGAACCTCAGTTGAATGTCTCATCCAAATTGCAGCACATCACAACAGTACAGCATCCCCTTAGTACTGTACACAGGTGCCAGTGTTTGATGGTATAAGCCTAGATCCAGATGTAGAACTAGAACCCATGACCTTCTAGTTCACATTCTGTTGTGTCAGGAAATCAATTGAATGCCTCTTCCAAAGGGCAGCATATCACAACAGTACAGCATCCCCTTAGTACTGTACACAGAGGCCAGTGTTTGATGGTATAAGCCTAGATTCAGGTATAGAACTAGAACCCAAGACCTTCTAGTCCACATGCTGCTGTGCCAGAACCTTAATTGAATTTCTCATCCAAATGGCAGCATATCACAATGGTACAGCATACACTTACTGTTGTACACAGGTGCCAGTGTTTTATGGTATAATCCAGATCCAGGTGTTGAACTAGCAGCCATGCCATTCTAGAGCATGTGCTGCTGTCCCATAACCTGAATTCAATGTCTCATCCAAAGTGCAGCACATCACAACTGTACAGCTTCCCATTAGTACTGTACACAGGTGACAGTCTGTTATGGCATAAGCCCATACCCAGGTTTAGAACTAGAACCCATGACCTACTGGTCCACATGATTCGGTGAAAGAAACTCAAGTGCAAGTCTCATCGCAAGAGCAGCACATCACAGCAGAACAGCATCCAATTAGTACTGTATCCAGTTACCTGTGTTTTATGGTATAAGATCCGATCAAGGTTTAGAACTGGATCCCATGACCTTCTACTCCACATGCTGGTGTGCCAGAAACTCAACTGAATGTCTCATCCAAAGGGCAGCACATCACAACATTACAGCATCCCCTTAGTACTGTACACAGGTTCCAGTGTTTTATGTTATAAGTCCCGATCCAGGGGTAGAACTAGAACCCATGACCTTCTCGTCCACATGCTGCTCTGCCAGAACCTCAATTGAATGTCTGATCCAAAGGGCAGCACCTCTCAATAGTACAGCATCCCCATAAAAACATAGAAACATAGATTTTGATGGCAGATAAGGATCGCTTGGCCCACCCAGTCTGCCCATTTCCCTACCTAATGGACACGCTGCAGATCCTAGTTAACCAGCAGCCTATTTCTTCCTACCCCAACCCCCTAGAATTGCCTTATGACTGTCCCATGCATGCTTGAATTCCACCACTGTTTTTGACTCCACAACCTTCCTCCAGAAGGCTGTTCCATGCATCCACAACCTCTCTGTGAAAAATACTTCCTTAAATTACCTCTGAGCCGCTCTTCTATCTTCAAATTGTACCCTTGTTCTTGCACACTTTTTGAAAGATGCTACCCTGTTTTACTTTGTTGATTCCCTTTGAGGTACTTGAAGTTTCTATCATGTCCCCATCTCCTCCTTTCCTCGGCTATATATTCAGCTCCTAAGTCTCTCTTCATATGTCTTCTCGGTGCAGACCCTGCACCATTTTAGTTGCCTCCTCTGACAGCCTCCATCCTGTCTATGTCTTTGTGGAGATTGGGTCTCTGGAACTGCACGCAGTACTCCAGATGGGGTCTCACCAACTGTCTGTACAGAGGGATAATAACTTCCTGTTTTCTACTGGTGATGCCTTTCCCTATGCATCCCAGTATCCCCCCAGCCCTCCTTGCAGCCCTCTCACATTGCTTTCCCACCTTTAGGTCATCTGATATGACTACCCCCATGTCCCTTTCCATTTTTGTTGTTGTTAGTATCTCACCCTCCATTGTGTACTCTTCTCCTGGGTTTTTGTTTCCCAGGTGCATTACCTTGCACTTCTTAGAATTGAATCTAAGCTGCAATTCATTTGACCATTCCTCTAACCTTGCCAAGTTCCTTCTCATCCTTTCCACCCCACCTTGTGTATCAACTCTGTTGCAGATCTTTGTGTCATCTGCAAAGAGACATACTTTTCCTTCCAGTCCCTCTGCAATGTCGCTTATAAAAACATTAAAGAGGACCGGTCCTAATACTGAACCCTGTGGTACCCCACTAGTAACCCCCCTTTCTTCAGAGTGGACTCCATTTACTATTACTCTCTGTGTCCTATTATCCAGCCAATTCTTTACCCAGGCTGTCATCTTGGGACCCACTCCCAGTCTGGCTAACTTGTATATTAATCTTTTGTGTGGGACTGTGTCAAATTCCTTGCTAAAGTCTTTGTAGGCCATGTCCACAGCCCCTCCCTGATCTACTACTTTGGTCACCCAGTCAAAGAAATCATAGTACTGTACACAGGTGCCAGTGTTTTATGGCATAAGCCAAAATCCAGGTGTAGATCTAGAATCCATTACCTTCTAGTTCTCATGCTTCTGTGACAGAACCTCAGTTGAATGTCTCATCCAATGGGCAGCACATCACAACAGTACAGCATTCCCATACTACTTTACACAGGTGCCATTGTTTTATTTTATAAATCCAGATCCAGGTGTAGGACTAGAACCCATGACCTTCTAGTTCACATGCTGCTGTGCCAGAACCACTATTGAAGGTCTCATCAAAAGGGCAGCATATCACACAGTACAGCATCCCTTAGTACATTTACACAGGTGCTAAGTGTTTTAAGTGATATAAGCACAGATCCAGGTGTAGAACTAGAACCCATGACCTTCTAGTCCACATGTTTCTGTGAAAGAACCTCAGTTGAATGTCTCATCGAAAGGGTAGTACATCACAACAGAACAGCATCCAATTAGTACTGTACCGAGTTGCCTGTATTTTATATTATAAGCCCAGATCCAGGTGTAGAACTAGATGCAATGACTTCCTAGTCCACATGCTGCTGTGCCAGATCCTCAATTGAATATCTCATCCAAAGGGCAGCTCTTCCCCAAAGTACAGCATCCCCTTAGTACTGTACACAGGTGCCAGTGCTTTATTGCATAAGCCCAGATACAGGTGTAGAATGAGAACTCACTACCTTCTAGTCCACATACTTATGTGCCAGAAACACAATTGAATATTTCATCCAATGCGCAACACATAACAACAGTACAGCATTCCCTTAGTACTGTGCATTGGTGCCAGACTTTTATGGTATAAGCCCAGATCCAGGTCTAGAACTAGAAACCATGACCTTCTAGTTCACATTCTGCTTTGGCAGAACCTCAATTGAATGTCTCATTCAAAGGGCAGCACATCACAACAGTACAGCATTCTGTTAGTACTTTACACAGGTAACAGGATTTTATGGTATCAGCCAAGATCCAGGTGTAGAACGAGAACCCATGATTATAGTCCACATGCTGCTATGACAGAACCTCTTTTGAATGTCTCACTAAAAAGAGAAGCACATGACAACAGTACAGCATCCGTTTAGTACTGTACACAGGTGCCTGTGTGTTATGGTATAAGCCCAGATCCAGGTGAAGAAGTAGAGTGCAGGACCTTCTAGTACACATGCTGCTCTGCAGAACCTCATTTGAATGTCTCATCTAAAGGGCAGCACATCAACACTGTACAGCATCCCCTTAGTGCTGTACACAGGTGCCAGGGTTTTATGTCATAAGTCCAGATCCAGGTGTAAAACTGGAACCCATGACCTTCAAGTCCACATGAGGCTGTGCCAGAACCTCATTTGAATGTCTCATGCAACGGGCAGCACCTCACAACTGTACACCATCCCCTGAGTACTTTACACAGGTACCAGTGTTTTATGGTATAAGCACAGATCCAGGTGTAGAACTAGAACTCATGCCCTTCTAGTCCACATGCTTCTGTGAAAGAACCTCAATTGAATGTCTTATTGAAAGGGCAGCACATCACAGCAGAACAGCATCCAAATAGTACTGTACAGAGGAGCCAGTGTTTTATGGCATAAGCCCAGATCCAGGTGTAGAACTAGCAGCCATGACCTTCTAGAGCACATGCTGCTGTCCCATAACCTCAATTGAATGTCTAATACAAAGTGCAGCACATCACAACTGTTCAGCATCCCTTTAGTACAGTACACAGGTGCCAGTGTCTTATGGCATAAGCCCATACCAAGGTGGAGAACTAGAACCGATGAAATTCAAGTCCACATGCTGCTGTGCCAGAAAATCAATTGAATGTCTCATCAAAAGGGCAGCACATCACAACAGTACAGGATCCACTTAGTACTCTACACAGGGGCCAGTTTTTATGGTATAAGCCCAGATCCAGGTGTAGAACTTGAACCCATGACCATCTAGTCCAAAAGCTGCTGTGCCAGAACCTCAATTGAATGTCTCATCCAAAGGGCAAGCACATCACAAGAATACAGCATTCCCTTACTACTTTACACAGGTGCCAGAGTTTTATAGTATAAGCCTAGATCCAAGTGTAGAATTAGACCCCATGACTTCTAGTCCACATGCTGCTGTGCCAGAACCTCAGTTGAATGTCTCACCCAATGGGCAACACATCACAACAGTTGATTATCCTCTTAATATTGTACACAGGTGCAAGTGTTTTATGGTGTAAGCCCAGATCCAAAGGTAGAACTCGAACCCATCACCTTCTAATACACATGCTGCTGTGCCTGAACCTTAATTTAATGTCTCATCCAAAGGGAAGCCCAACACAACAGTATAGTATTCTCTTAGTACTGTACATAGGTGCCAATGTTATATGGTATAAATGCAGATCCAGTTGTAGAACTAGAACCCATGATCTTCTAGTTCACATTCTGCTGTGCCAGAACCTCAACTAAATGTCTCATCCAAAGGGCAGCACATCACAACAGTATTGCATCCACTTAGTTCTGTACACAGGTGCCAGTGCTTTATGGTGTAAGCCCAGATCCAGGGGTAGAACTTGAACCAATGACATTCTAATCCACTTGCTGCTGTGCCAGAACCTCAACTGAATATCTCATCCAAAGGGCAGCACATCACAACAGTACAGCATCTCCTTAGAACTGTACACAGGCGCCAGTGTTTCATGGTATAAGCCCAGATCCTGGTATAGAACTAGAACTCATTACCTTCTAGTCCACATGTTGCTGTGCCAGAAACTCAATTGAATGTCTCATCCAAAGGGCAGCACATCACAGCATTACAGCATTCCCTTAGTACTGTACACAGGTGCCAGTGTTTTATGGAATAAGCACAGATCTGGGTGTAGAACAAGCAGCCATGATATTCTAGTGCACATGTTGCTGTCGCAGAATCTTAATTGAATGTCTCATCCAAAGGGCAGCACATCACTACAGTACAGCATCCCCTTAGTGCTGTACAC
The DNA here is from genome assembly GCA_016271365.2 of Neoceratodus forsteri. NCBI lineage: Eukaryota > Metazoa > Chordata > Ceratodontiformes > Ceratodontidae > Neoceratodus > Neoceratodus forsteri. The sequence goes on along the minus strand of CM057449.1, from coordinate 1,673,337,180 downwards.
AGGTGCCAGTGTTTTATGGCATAAGCCCAGATCCAGGTGAAGAACTAGAACCCATTATCTTCTAGTCCACATGCTGATGTGCCAGAACCTGAAATGAATGTCTCATCCAAAGAGCAGCACATCACAACAGTACAGCATCCAATTAGTACTGTACAAAGGTGCTAGTGTTTGATGGTATAAGCCTAAATCCAGGTGTAGAACTAGAACAGACGACCTTCTAGTCCACATGCTGGTTTGCCAGAACCTTAATCGAATGTCTCATCCAAATGACAGCACAACACAATGGTACAGCATACACTTAGTACTGTACACAGATGCCAGTGTTTTAGGGTATATGCCCAGATCCAGGTGTAGAACTAGAACCCATCACCTTCTAGTCCACATGATGCTGTGCCAGAACCTCTATTGAAAGTCTCATTCCAAAGGGATGCACATCACAACAGTACATCATCCTTTTAGTACTGTACACAGGTGCCAGTGTGTAATGGTATAAGCCCAGATCCAGGTATAGAACAGTAATGCAGGACCTTCTAGTCCACATGCTGCTCTGCCAGAAACTCATTAGAATGTCTCATCGAAAGGGAAGCACCTCACAACTGTACTGCATCCCCTTAGTACTGTACACAGGTGCCAATGTTTTATGGTATAAGCCCAGATCCAGGAGTAGAACTAGCAGCCATAACATTCTAGAGGACATGCTGCTGTCCCATAACCTCAACTGAATGTCTCATTCAGAGGGCAGCACATCACAACTGTTCAGCATCCCATTAGTACTGCACACAGGAGCCAGTGTGTTATGGCATAAGCCCATACCCAGGTGTAGAACTAGAGCCCATGACCTTCTAGTCCACACGCTGCTGTGCCAGAACCTCTATTGAAAGTCTCGTCAAAAGGGCAGCACATCACAACAGTACAGCATTCCCTTAGTACTATACACAGGTGTCAGTGTTTTATGGTATAAGCACATACACAGGTGTAGAACTAGAGCCCATGACCTTCTAGTCCACGTGCTTCTGTGAAAGAACCTTAATTGACTGTCTCTTCGAAAGGGCAGCACATCACAGCAGAATTGCATCCAACTAGTACTGTACCCTTTTGCCTGTGTTTCATGGTACAAGCCCAGATCCAGGTGTATAAGTAGATCCCATGACATTCTAGTCCATATGCTGCTGTACCAGAACCTCAATTGAATGTCTCATCTGAAGGGCAGCACATTACAGAAGTACAGCATCCCCTTAGTACTGTACATAGGTGCCAGTGCCTTATGGCATAAGCCCAGATCCAGGTGTAGAACTAGAACACATGACATTCTAGTCCACCAGATCCTGAAATGACTGTTTCATCCAAGGGGCAGCATATCACAGCAGTAGAGGATCCCATTAGTACTCTACACAGGTGCCAGTGTTTTACGGTCTAAGCCCAGATCCAGATGTAGAAATAGAACCCATGACCAACTAGTCCAAAACTGCTGTGCCAGAACCTCAATTGAATGTCTGATCCAGAGGGCAGCACATCATAACATTACTGCATCTCCTTAGTGCTGTACAGAGGGGCCAGTGTTTTATGGTATATGCCCAGATCCAGGAGTAGAACTAGAACCCATGACCTTGAAGTCAACATGCTGCTGTGCCAGAAACTCAGTTGAATTTCTCATCCAAAGGGTAGCACATCACAAAAGTACAGCATCCCATTAGTACTGTAAACAGGTGCCAGCATGTTATGGTATAAGCCCATATCCTGGTGTAGAACTAGAACTCATGACCATCTAGTCCACATGCAGCTGTGCCAGAAACTCAATTGAATGTCTCATCCAATGGGCAGCACATCACAACAGTACAGCATCCCCTTAATACTGTACAATGGTGCAAGTTTTTTATGGCATAAGCCCATTTCGAGGTGTAGGACTAGAACCCATTACCTTCTACTCCACATGCTGCTGTGTCAGACCCTCAGTTGAATATCATACAAAGGGCAGCACATCACAATAGTACAGCATCCCCTTCGAACTGTACACAGGTGCCAGTGTTTTATGGTATAAGCCCAGATCCATATGTAGAACTTGAACCCATGACCTTCTAGCCACATGCTGCAGTGCCAGAACCTCAATTGAATGTCTCATCCAAAGGGCGCCACATCAGAACAGTACAGGATCCTCTTAGTTCTATACACAGGTGCCAGTGTTTTATGGTAAATGCCAAGATCCAGGTGTAGAACTAGAACCCATGACTTTCTAGTCCATGTGGTGCTGTGCCAGAAACTCAATTCAATGTCTCATTTAAAGGGCAGCACATCACAACAGTACAGCATCCCCCTAGTACTGTAGACAGGTGCCAGTGTTTTAAGGTATAAGCACAGATCCAGGTGTAGAACTTGATCCCATGAACTTCTAGTCCCAATGCTGCTGTGTCAGAACCTCAATTGAATGTCTCATTCAAAGGGCAGCACATCACAACAGTACATCATACCGTTAGTACTGTAAACAGGTGCAAGTGTTTTATGGTATGAGCACAGATCCAGGTGTAGAACTAGAACCCATGACCTTCTAGTCCACATGCTACTGTGCCAGAACCTTAATTGAATGTTTCATCCAAAGGGCAGCACATCACAACAGTTTAGCATCTCCATACTACTGTACACAGGTCCCAGTGTTTTATGATATAAGTCCAGATCCAGGTGTAGACCTAGAACCCATGACCTTCTAGTCCACATGCTGCTGTGCCAGAACTCTAATTGAATGTCTCATCCAAAAGGCAGCACATCACCATAGTACAACATCCCCTTAGTACTGTACACAGGTGCCAGTGTTTTATGGTATAATCCCAGATCGAGGTGTAGAACTAGGACTCATGGCATTCTGGTTCACATGCAGCTGTGCCAGAACCTCATTAGAATGTCTCAACCAAAGGGAAGCACATCACAACAATACAACATTCCATTACTACGGTACGCAGGTGCCAGCGTTTTATGGTATAAACCCAGATCGAGTTGTAGAACTAGAACACATGACCTTCTAGTCCACATGTTGCAATGCCAGAACCTCAACTGAATGTCTCATCCAAAGGGCAGCACATCTCAGCAGAACAGCATCCCCTTAGTACTGCACACAGGTGCCAGTGTTTTATGGTAGATGCCCAGATCCAGGTGTAGAACTAGTACCGATGACCTTCTAGTCCACATGCTGCTGTGTCAGAGCCTCAACTGAATGTCATCCAAAGGGCAGCACATCACAATAGCACAGCATCACCTTAGTACTGTGCACAGGTGCCAGTGTTTAGTGGTATAAGCCCAGATTCAGGTGTAGAACTAGAACCCATGATGATCTAGTCCACATGCTACTGTACCAGAATCTCAATTGAATGTCTCATGCAGATGGCATCACATTACAACAGTACAGCATTATCTTTGTTCTGTACACAGGTGCCAGCGTTTTATGGCTTAAGCCCAGATCCAGGTGTAGAAGGAGAACCCATGACCTTCTAGTCCACATGCTGCTGTGCCAGAACCTCAATTGAATGTCTCATTCAAAGGACAGCACATCACAACAGTATAGCATCCCCTTAGTACTTTACGCAGATGCCAGTGTTCTATGGTATAAGCCCAGATCCAGCTGTAGAACTTGAGTCCATGGCCTTGTAGCCCACAGGCTGCTGTGCCAGAACCTAAAATTATACAATGGTAAGAAATTTCCTGACTTTGAATGGTCACTGTAGTCCTGAGACAGTGATGATATTACAGAATAACACCACTGTTTGATTTTATGGAGACTTTTTTGCAGAAACAAGATATACTGCCTCACTAAAATCTACTAAAACATTTTATTTTTATTTTTGTTTTCTCATAACATCAAGCCATTGTATAGATTCATGAGGGCACACCGTGTGTTTTATCATGTAATAACGCCACTCTTGGTGTGGTGGAAGCATTCGGCTTCACCTCCTGCTTCAACCTAACCCAAGAGTGACGTTATTAGACGACAACACACACCTTGTCATGCCTTATTGCTTAATTGAATGTCTCTTCCAAAGGGCAGCGCATCAGAACAGTACATCATCCCCCTTAGCACTGTACCCAGGTGCCAGAATGTTATGGTATAAGCCCAGATCCAGGTGCAGAACTAGAACCCATGACCTTCTAGTCCACAGGGTGCAATGCCAGAACTTCAATTGAATGTTTCATCCAAAGGACAGCACATCACAACAGTACAGCATCCCCTTAGTACTGTGCACAGATGCCAGTGTTTTATGGTAGAAACCCAGATCCAGGTGTAGAACTAGAACCCATGACTTTCTAGTCCACGTGGTGCTGTGCCAGAAACTCAATTCAATGTCTCACTTAGAGGGCAGCACATCACAACAGTACAGTATCCCCTTAGTACTGTAGACAGGTGCCAGTGTTTTAAGGTATAAGCACAGACCCAGGTGTAGAACTTGATCCCATGAACTTCTAGTCCCAATGCTGCTTTGCCAGAACCTCAGTTGAATGTCTCATTCAAAGGGCAGCACATCACAACAGTACACCATACCCTTAGTACTGTAAACAGGTGCCAGTGTTTTATGGTATGAGCACAGATCCAGGTGTAGAACTAGAACCCATGACCTTTCTAGTCCACATGCTGCTGTGCCAGAACCTCATTAGAATGTCACAACCAAAGGACAGCATATCACAACAATACAACATTCCATTACTACGGTACGCAGGTGCCAGTGTTTTATGGTATAAACCCAGATCGAGTTGTAGAACTAGAACACACGACCTTCTAGTCCACATGTTGCTATGCCAGAACCTCAATTGAATGTCTCATCCAAAGGGCAGCACATCTCAGCAGAACAGCATCCCCTTAGTACTGTACACAGGTGCCAGTGTTTTATGGTAGAAGCCCAGATCCAGGTGTAGAACTAGAACCGATGATCTTCTAGTCCTCATGCTGCTGTGCCAGAGCCTCAACTGAATGTCATCCAAAGGGCAGCACATCACAATAGCACAACATCACCTTAGTACTGTACACAGGTGTCAGTGTTTAATGGTATAAGCCCAGATTCAGATGTAGAATTAGAACCCTTGATGATCTAGTCCACATGCTACTGTACCAGAATCTCAATTGAATGTCTCATGCAGATGGCATCACATTACAACAGTACAGCATTATCTTTGTTCTGTACACAGATGTCAGAGTTTTATGGCTTAAGTCCAGATCCAGGTGTAGAAGTAGAACCCATGACCTTCTAGTCTACATGCTGCATGCCAGAACCTCAATTGAATGTCTCATTCAAAGGACAGCACATCACAACAGTATAGCATCCCCTTAGTACTTTACACAGATGCCAGTGTTCTGTGGTATAAGCCCAGCTCCAGCTGTAGAACTTGAGTCCATGGCCTTGTAGCTCACAGGCTGCTGTGCCAGAACCTAAATTATACAATGGTAAGAAAATTTCCTGGACTTTGAATGGTCACTGTGTGCCTGAGACAGTGATGATATTACTGAATAACATCCCTGTTTGGATTTTATGGAGACTTTTTTTTGCAGAAACAAAGATATACTGCCTCACTAAAAATCTACTAAAAATTTTTTTTATTTTTGTTTTCTATAACATCAAGCCATTGTATAATTGTAATAGGCACTCCAAGGTGTGTTTTTATCTGTAATGCTCACTCCTGTGTGGTGGAAGCATCGCCTCCCTCCCGCTTCAACCTAACCCAAGAGTGACGTTATTAGACGACAACACACACCTTTTCATGCCTTATTGCTTAATTGAATGTCTCTTCCAAAGGGCAGCACATCACAACAGTACATCAACCCCTTAGAACTGTACCCAGGTGCCAGAGTGTTATGGTATAAGCCCAGATCCAGGTGTAGAACTAGAACCCATGACCTTCTAGTCTACATGGTGCTATGCCAGAACCTCAATTGAATGTTTCATCCAAAGGACAGCACATCACAACAGTACAGCATCCCCTTAGTACTGTACACAGATGCCAGTGTTTTATGGTAGAAACCCAGATCCAGGTGTAGAACTATAACCCATTACCTTCTAGTCTACATGGTGCTATGCCAGAACCTCAATTGAATGTTTCATCCAAAGGACAGCACATCACAACAGCACAGCATCACCTTAGTACTATACACAGGTGCCAGTGTTTAATGATATAAGCCCAGATTCAGGTGTAGAACTAGAACCCATTATGATCTAGTCCACATGCTACTGTTCCAGAATCTCAATTGAATGTCTCTTCCAGAAGGCATCACATTACAACAGTACAGCATTATCTTGGTTCAGTACACAGGTGCCAGAGTTTTATGACTTAAGCTCAGATCCAGGTGTAGAAGTAGAACCCATGACCTTCTAGTCCACATGCTGCTTTGCCAGAACCTCAATTTAATGTCTCATCCAAAGGACAGCACATCACAACAGTACAGCATCCCCTTAGTACTGTACACAGATGTCAGTGTTCTATGGTATAAGCCCAGATCCAGCTGTAGAACTTGAGTCCATGGCCTTCTAGTCCACAGGCTGCTGTGCCAGAATTTCAATTATACAATGGTAAGAAAATTTCCTGGACTCTGAATGGTCAGTGTGTGCCTGAGACAATGATGATATTACAAAATAACATCACTGTTTGGATTTTATGGAGACTTTTTTTTTTTTGCAGAAACAAAGATATACTGCCTCACTAAAAATCTACTAAAAACATTTTTTTTAATTTTGTTCTCTATAACATCAAGCCATTGTATAATTGCAATGAGGCACTCCAAGGTGTGTTTTATCATGTAATAACACCACTCCTGGGGTGGTGGAAGCATTTGGCTTCACCTCCTGCTTCAACCTAACCCAAGAGTGACGTTATTAGACGACAACACACACCTTATCGTGCATTATTGCTTAATTGAATGTCTCTTCCAAAGGGCAGTGCATGGCAACAGCACAGTATCCCTTTAGCACTGTACTCAGGTGCCAGTGTGTTATGGTATAAGCCCAGATCCAGGTGTAGAACAAGAACCCATGACCTTCTAGTCCACATGGTGCTGTGCCAGAACCTCAATTGAATGTCTCATCCAAAGGACAGCACATAACAATAGTACAGTTTCCCCTTAGTACTGTACACAGATGTCAGTGTTTTACGGTAGAAGCCCAGATCCAGGTGTCAAACTAGAACCCATGACCTTCTAGTCCACATGCTGCTGTGCAAGAACCTCAGTTGAATGTCTCATCCAAAGGGCAGCACATCACAACAGTACAACATCCCCTTAGTACTGTACACAGGTGCCAGTGTTTTATTGTGTAAGCCCAGTTCCAGGTGTCGAACTAGAACCCATGACCTTCTAGTCCACATGCTGCTGTGACTGAACCTCAACAGAATGTCTAAACAAAATTCAGCACATCATAACAGTACGGCATCCCCTTAGTACTGTACACAGGTGCCTGTGTTTTATGGTATAAACCCAGATCCAGGTGTAGAACTTGAGTCCATGGTCTTCTAGTCCACAGGCTGCTGTGCCAGAACGTCAATTATACAATGCTAAGAAGATTTCCTGGACTTTGAATGGTCAGTGAGTGTCTGAGACAGTGATGATATTACAAAATAACATCACTGTTAGGATTTTATGGAGACTTTTTTTTTTGCAGAAACAAAGATATACTGCCTCACTAAAAATCTACTAAAAACATTTTTTCTTAATTTTGTTTTCTATAACATCAAGCCATTGTATAATTGCAATGAGGCATTCCAAGGTGTGTTTTATCATGTAATAACACCACTCCTGGGGTGGTGGAAGCATTCAGCTTCACCTCGTGCTTCAACCTAACCCAGGAGTGACGTTATTACATGACAACACACACCTTGTTGTGCATTATTGCTTAATTGAATGTCTCTTCCTAAGGGCAGTGCATGGCAACAGTACAGTATCCCCTTAGCACTGTACTCAGGTGCCAGAGTGTTATGGTATAAGCCCAGATCCAGGTGTAGAACTAGAACCCATGACCTTCTGATCCACATGGTGCTGTGCCAGAACCTCAATTGAATGTCTCATCCAAAGGACAACACATCACAACAGTACAGCATCCCCTTAGTAGTGTACACAGATGCCAGTGTTTTACGGTAGAAGCCCAGATCCAGGTGTAGAACTAGAACCCATGACCTTCTAGTCCACATGCTGCTGTGCCAGAACCTCAGCTGAATGTCTCATCCAAAGGGCAGCACATCACAACAGTACAGCATCCCCTTAGTACTGTACACAGGTGCCAGTATTTTATTGTGTAAGCCCAGTTTCAGGTGTCAAACTAGAACCCATGACCTTCTAGTCCACATGCTGCTGTGACTGAACCTCAACTGAACGTCTCAACAAAATTCAGCACATCATAACTGTACGACATCCCCCTAGTACTGTACACAGGTGCCAGTGTTTTATGCTATAAACCCAGATCCATGTGTAGAACTTGAAGCCATGACCTTCTAGTCCACATGCTGCTGTGCCAGGTCCTCATTTGAATGTCTCACACAAAGAGCAGCACATCACACCAGTAGAGCATCCCTTTAGTACTGTACACAGGTGCCAGTGTTTTATTGTGTAAGCCCAGATCCAGGTGTAGAACTAGATCCCATGACCTTCTAGTCCACATGCTGCTGTGCCAGAACCTCAAATGAATATCTCATCATAAGAGCAGGACATCACAACAGTACAGGATCCCCTTAGTACTGTACACAGGTGCCAGTCTTTTATGGTAAAAGCCCAGATCCAGGTGTAGAACTAGCAGCCATGACTTTCTAGTCCACATGGTGCTGTGTCAAAGCCTCAACTGAATGTCATACTAAGGGCAGCACATCACAATTGCACTGCACCACCTTAGAACTGTACACAGGTGCCAGGGTTTTATGGTATAAGCCCAGATCAAGGTGTAGAACTAGAACCCATGACCTTCTAGTCCACATGCTGCTGTGCCAGAACCTCAAATGAATGTCTCATCATAAGGGCAGGACATCACAACAGTACAGGATCCCCTTAGTACTGTACACAGGTGTCAGTCTTTTATGGTATAAGCCCAGATCCAGGTGTAGAACTAGCAGCCATGACTTTCTAGTCCACATGGTGCTGTGTCAAAGCCTCAACTGAATGTCATCCTAAGGGCAGCACATCACAATTGCACTGCACCACCTTAGAACTGTACACAGGTGCCAGTGTTTTATGGTATAAGCCCAGATCCAGGTGTAGAACTAGAACCCATGACCTTCTAGTCCACATACTGCTGTGCCTGAACCTCAATTGAATGTCTCAATGAAAGGGCAGGGCAGCACATCACAACAGTACAGCATCCCATTAGTACTGTACACAGGTGCCAATGTTCCGTGGTGTAAGCAGAGATTGAGGTGTAGAACTAGAACCCATGACCTTCTAGTGCACATGCTGCTGTATCAGAACCTCAACTGAATGTCCCATTTAAAGGGCAGCACATCACAACAGTACAGCATCCCCTTAGTACTTTACATAGGTGCTCGTGTTCTATGGTATAAGCCTAGATCCAGCTCTTGAACTTGAGTCCATGGCCTTCTAGTCCACAGGCCGCTGTGCCAGAACCTCAGTTATACAATGGTAAGAAAATTTAATGGATTCTGATTGGTCAGTGTGTGCCTGAGACAGTGATGATATTAAAGAATAACATCACTGTTTGGATTTTATGGAGACTTTTTTTTTTTGCAGAAACAAAGATATACTGCCTCACTAAAAATCTACTAAAAACATTTTTTTTTATTTTTGTTTTCTATTACATCAAGCCATTGTATAATTGCAATGAGGCACTCCAAGGTGTGTTTTATCATGTAATAATGCCACTCCTTGGGTGGTGGAAGCATTTGGCTTCACCTCGTGCTTCAACCCAACCCAGGAGTGACGTTATTACACGATAACACATACCTTTTCATGCCTTATTGCTTAATTGAATCTCTCTTCCATAGGGCAGTGCATCACAACAGTACAGCACCCCTTAGCACTGTACCCAGGTGCCAGAGTGTTATGGTATAAGCTCAGATCCAAGTGTAGAACTAGACCCCATGACCTTCTAGTCCTCATGGTGCTGTGCCAGAACCTCAATTGAATGTCTCATCCAATGGGCAGCACATCACAACAGTATAGCATCCCCTTTGTACTGTACGCAGGTGCCAGTGTTTTATGGTATAAGCCCAGATCCAGGTGTAGAATCAGAACCCATTACCTTCTAGTCCACATGCTGCTGTGCCAGAATCTCAACTGAATGTCTCATCCAAAGGGCAGCACATCACAATAGTATAGCATCCCCTTTGTACTGTATGCAGGTGCCAGTGTTTTATGGTATAAGTCCAGATCCAGGTGTAGAACTTGAACCCATGACTTTCTAGTCCACATGCTGCTGTGCCAGAACCTCAATTCAATGTCTCATCCAAGGGGCAGCACATCACAACAGTACAGCATCTCCTTAGTACTATACACAGGTGGCTGTGTTTTATGGTATAAGCCCAGATCCAGGTGTAGAACTAGAAGCGATGACCTTCTAGTCCGCATGCTGCTGTGCCAGAACCTCAATTGAATGTCACATCCAAAGGGCAGCACATCACAACAGTTCAGCATCCCCTTAGTACTGTACACTGGTGCCAGTGTTTTATGGTATAAGCCCAAATTCAGGTGTAGAACTATAACCCATGACCTTCTAGTCCACATGCTGCTGTGCTGCCATCTGACCATGCTGAAAATGCAGTGGCCTCTATGATTCTATGTATCTTTCACGTTTGAAGTCTGATGTCCAGGGTAAAATGTAAATTACTTTTTGGAACAGTCCTTGGTCTATAGCTGGGAACAAGCAATAGATGTACATGACATAACCAAAAAAAACTTGAGGTGGAATACAGTATACTTAGCTTGCTAGAGTACAGGAACAATAATTAGGAGATCAAGATGATACAGTACAGGGCCACCAAGTTGAACAGTGGTTTTGGTCACAAAAGTAGAGAGTAAAGACTGGGTATGCAGCACTAAATGTATATAGCCTGGAGAAGAGTGTATGTGATCATGATGTTCCAAATATTGAAAGTGATTAACAATGTGGAGTATACAGAGGTGTTTAATTTGATGAGTCTTCTGTAAGTAGAACCAGAGGAATGGAACTCATGCTGGTGAAAGGGGAAGAATAAGTGAAAATATCAGAAAGCACTACTTCAGAAAATGGGTCAACATGTGGAATAGCACACCTCATAAGGTGTTGGACATATCACTGTTTAGACATTTAAAACTAGGCTTGACTGCTTTTAAATTGGTACCAGCATAGAGTGTTGCACTGCATGAGCCAATCAACACTGCTACAATAACATAACAAACAAATGCTACTGTGCCAAAACAAATAGTGATAGTTTTAATGGGTGTGGTCATGGATACATGTCAATTCCTTCCAGTCAATTCACTCCCAGACAATTTGCTCCTGGGTCCAGTTGCTCCACCAACAGTTAGTCCCCTAAGCAATTGATTCCCTGGCAAATTTATCCATTATAGTCATAGACATGTGGCAGGAGGAGCAGGCAAGACAGACCCTTAGATACTTCTGTATGTAATATAAAGAGTATCACATTATATGGGTAACTCAAATTGAGTGACTCAGTTTTGAGCAACTCAATTTGAGTGCCTATGATGTGAGCTACCCTGAAAGTGTAGTGAGGTGTGGTAGTAGTGCAGTTGTAGGGGAATATAAGCAACTGTGGAGGAGGGTGAAGGGAGAGGAGGGTTAAAGAAAAAGGTATGTGGGAGATAGTTTGCGGGGGTGTTGCTGAGTTGACCATGTGGTGTGGTGGTGAGGGTAGATGGCTGCAACGTGGGAGGTTCGGGGCTGGGTAGCAGCACTTTTTATGTGTGTGTTTGTGGGAGTTAATTTGATTTGATGACTCCCATTTTCCCCCCACCACTCAGGCTTCCCCATGTTCTCCCCCTCACAGCTTGTGTTTCACTCCCTGAGTTGTGCTCCTCCTGAGTTTCTCCCCCGACATGCACCCCTTGAGTTTTTAATCTAAAGTTAGAGGGTTCGGGGCAAGTGGGTGTGGTGGCAAAGCTCCCTCACAGCAAAGGATGCAGGGGTTGCTGCCCCCCACATACATATGTTCCTTTGCCTTGTTAGACTTACTTGCTATTTTTGTAGTTGCTGGAAAGTGTACATTGCCGTTTTGCTTTTCAGCGATGCACACTCGCTGTAACAGGACTTGCTGTTTAGCGGTTACTGTTATAACGTGGAACCAACATAAAGTACTGTTGTTAACAGTAGAGATGTCACAATATCAAATTTTGAGTATTGTGATATTTATGGAAGAGAAATATCATGATATATTGATTGTCATGGTAATCTGTAATATTTCTCATTTTTGAAAAAATAGTAAAAGTCTGATTGGGGGATAATGATGAAATAGGAATCTTAGTTATACCTTGAGAAGATAGGCTGTAGGACTACTAGATATGTTTAGGTCAAGACAGTGTATTACATTATATTTTGATACGTGATAACCAAAAAAATTTTTTTTTTTTTACAATGATTAATCATTGAGACAGATCATGAAATATTCAATCAATTAATCAATCAATCAATCAGTTTTATTTATAAAAAGGTGCTATTCCAGAGATCATAGTGCCCTAACAATAAAATACATAAATACACAGATAAAAACATCAATCATGACAGTACAGTATATTTCCTTAAATATCATCACAGAAGGCCAGTCCAAACAAGTATGTTTTTAATGCGGTCTTGAAGCTCTCCACTGTCAGGCACTCTCGTATCCAAAGTACTTGCCATATTATCTTACTGTGACATCCTATTTATGAGTCAAAACCTAAGAAAAGTATGCGTGACTCAACTATGCCCATGGAAGGACTTCAAATACTTATGCCTGTTACTTGGATCTTTTTGGATATACAAAATACTTAGGTGTGCACTAGCAGCTTAGCAGGTTATTAAACTTATATTTTATTATTTTAAAAACAAAGCAATACAAGCATAATGCCTCTGAATGTCTTTCAGTATATAGTACACAGCATATGTTAGCCATACAGTGAATGCCAGCCTCCCTTCTGATGTAATAATATATAAGGAAATCTTAATCTTATTTTTTCATAACATATAATACAATATAAGCCTGCAAGCAGTCAAACTCAGGGTAATTTTATACACAGGTTACCAAACATATTTAAAATCTTCTATCCACTAGTGAAAAGTGGTATGCCCCCATTCAAAAGCTGTTAATAGAAGGAAAGTTTCCCTAGGCTTCCAGAAACAATAAACATGAGCCTAGCATTTATAACTTCTCAGTCACTAGAGAAGTACAGTATGTTACCTTTAACAACTGCCTTAGGCAGATGTAGTCAACTCTGTGCTGTTTTATAACATTTTCTAGGCTGTTGAAACAACTCCCATACATAAACTGTTGCGCACTGAGTAAACAGTGCATGTCTAACAAAAAAGTCCAAGGCAGGAAGAAGCATAGTCCCAGTGAAGAACCTAAAGTGCTGTACTGGAAACATTTAGAGAGAGTAATGTGCACAAATACACTCAACATATTAAATGAAGTAGAATTAGAATTAGATAATACCCCAAATTCACAACTCCAATCCAGTCAGCTACCTCGGAGAGAACCAGAGGGGTCCAGAAGGCCATTCCCCCCATCCCACCACCCCAGTCAAAGTGCAGAGCAACCCCGCTCCCATCTTTAGCACCAGGAATAGCATCCACTAGAACCAGGAGCTGACTGAATGAATGAATGAATGAATGAATGAGCACATTATTTGGGCTGATGGCCTCAGAGGTGAGTGGAGGGCTGTGCTGGTGGCCCCTTGGGGTTAGGGACAGGAATTGTTATTATTGGGACCAGTGATTGCTGAGGTGGGGGGGTTCCACTAGAAACCAGGGATATTTTTATTATTGGGGCCAGTGATCAGCATGGTGGGGGTTCCACTAGACACAAGGGATTTTTATTATTGAGGTGGGTGATCGGTAGGGTGGAGTTCCACTAGACATCAGTGATTTCCCAATATTTTTATATTGGGGTTGGTGGAGTGTTGGTGGGGGCAAAGTGTGGAATTTCACATGTGAAATTCCACACTTTTGCCTTTGATCCACACTCCGCAAAATGGCAAATTTTGTGAATTGTACTCCACAAATTGAACGCAATTTGTGAAATACTCCATGTAGTGAATTTTGCTGACTTTGCCCACCTCTAGTCTTGACAGGCCCTTGTTAATCATTGAATGTTACAATATGACCATCCAGGAAGGACATGATGTAAGATCATCATCTAGACCATGATTTAATCATCAAACGTGAAACTTTGAATTCACCAGATGATGATTATGGATTATTTTTGTAAGTTTAAACCAGTATGATGGGTTTTGATTTGTGAATAATCAAGAGATGATCACTGATGATCAGTAATGGTTACATTAGTTCTGTATTGTAAGATTGTAAGTGATATGAGTAATACTTAAAGTGTTATTTGTTACTAGTATTAAACTATGAACGTCAAATATCAAAAAAAGCAAATTGATTGTAATGGAACTCGCATGAGGCCTTTAGGAAGAGTGCATACAATGTTTGGTGTATGTATGTATATATGCATATATATATATATATATATATATATATATATATATATATATAGAAAGAGAGAGAGAGAGATACATACATAACTAATTTGGATATTTCAAAAGCACAGTTTATGGACCAAAACAATGTAAATTTCTATTTTTAAAATAATTTTGCCTTGATAGTATTAGGCTGACTGTTAGGAAAGGTTTTGAGCACAAACTAGGTACTTAAAGGAACTCAACACAACTATAACAGGAACCACTGAATGGAGCTATATAAATCAAATTGAGCCTTTATAGCACTAATAAGAAGTTAGGCATCAGTGAAAGCATAATCAAAAGCAATACATTTATACAGAAAATGTCTTACAATAGATGATTCCACCAAAGATGTCCAAGTATAAGACAAAACAGATTCCAAAACGATAGAAACATGCAGCAATGTTTACCATGATTGATCATGAAAAGTCATGAGGATATGAGATTATCATTAATCAGAATCCCCATTTCCATAACATCATGGCTTTTGACTGGAGGTCATTTAATGTTCATGTTTAATTGTTAGTCATGATCACAATGATGGGTTTTGAAGATTGAACATGATCTTTGAGCATTTTTAATAATGAACCTCCTTGATTTTTCATTAGTAAATCATTACCTTTTCAGCTGGGAGTTCCGCATTCTGCAAAATGTTACCCACATACTGTACTTATGTGACAATTTTAAAGATTCAGATATCATAAAATTCACTTGAACAATTCTAAAGCAATTTAGAGAGAGGCTAACACATTTATATGAAGGCTGATGTTTCAGACTACTGACATTTAGTTAACACAGCTTCACTTAATAATATAAATATTTACAGTACTTTTAAACACCAGTAATCAGATGAATAAAGAAAAAGGTTCTTCAGAGTAAAGTAAACTTGGGGAGATAGGGAAGAGGAGGGCAAATACAGTACTGTACATGTTGAACCCTAAAGTATTTAAACAGTTTAATTAATGAATCAGTAGTTAGAAGAAATTGAAATGCATCCAACTCTGAGATATTAACTTTTATTGGGACACTTCATTCTTTACAGTGGGACAGTCAGAGTTCCTTATTGGTCCACACGCATAAAGGAAAGTGCAATGGTCTCGTAAACACTTTAACCAAACAATGTAACTTCATGGTTCACACTAAGTCATCCAATCAAGAAGTGTGTGTGTGTGTGGGGGGGGTATTAAATAGGCTCACAACTTCTTTTCCTTTCTCCTCTTCCCACAGGGCATGTAGCACAGCATGTTACATTTTTCCAAAGCAGATGTTACACATAAAGTTTTTACACAGACCCTTTTTACTGTACCCTGACCTCCTTCTCAGCTCCTCAGGCAGACAAACTTTCTTTATTTTCCTTTGGCAACAAGAACTGTCCCTATTATCCAGAGCCCCTGATAGGGCTGCACCTGCCTCGAAGACGCGGCCGCAGCTACAGACCCTGCCGCACCGCCCCTCGCCTCCTGACCGCTACCTGGAACCACCCAAATGGATCCAGAGCCCCTGATGGGGCTGCACCTACCCCAAAGGCGTGGCCATGTCTATGGACCCTGCCGCTCCGCTGCTCGCCTCCTGGCTGCTACCTGTAACCACTCAGATGGATCCAGAGCCCCTAATAGGGCTGCACCTCCCCTGAAGGCACGGCCATGGCTACGGACCCTGCCTCTCTGCCACTCGCCTCCTGGCCACTACCTGGAACCACTCAGATGGATCCAGAGGCCCTGATAGGGCTGCACCTACCCAGAAGGTGCGGCCGTGGCTACAGACCCTGCCACTCTGCTGCTTGCCTCCTGGCTGCTACCTGGAACCACTCAGATGGATCCAGAGCCCCTAATAGGGCTGCACCTCCCATGAAGGCACGGCCATGGCTACGGACCCTGCCTCTCTGCCACTCACCTCCTGGCCACTACCTGGAACCACTCAGATGGATCCAGAGCCCCTGATAGGACTACACCTACCCCGAAGGTATGGTCATGGCTACGGACCCTGATGCTCTGCTGCTTACCTCCTGGCCACTACCTGGAACCACTTGGACAGATCCAGAGCCCCTGATAGGGCTGCACCTCCCCTGAAGGTGCGGCCGTGGCTACAGACCGTGCTGCTCCACCGCCACCTCCTGGTCGCTACCTGGAACCACTCAGACAGGTAAGAGGTTCTCCTTGGACTGGGGAAGCCATGTGTGCCACCACTGGCCCAGCACACTCAGGGCTATACCCTGATTGGACCCTGCCTACTCTGCTAAGCCCTTACTGGCTACACGCCCACTGACTTTCTGACTTGGCTCTGGGCCATTGCGCCCATTGACTTAAATGGAGCTTTGCCAATTTTTTTTTCTCTCATGGTATCCACTCTCCTCACACTCTACCTGCTGCAGACTTTGGCCTTTGTCTAATTGCCTGAATTTTTACTGCCAAGCCGAATCCGATTTAAATTGTGGCTGTCTTCTGTTTTTCTGCTGAATCCTATTGTAGTAAATGTTTTTTACATCTGAAATTCCTGCCTAGCTGCCCTCCTGTGTTTCTCCCTATCACTGCACTCTGGGTCTGAACTGCCTCCCCCGCTTAGTTCTCTCTTTCCTTCACTCACTTGCATAAATGTCCTCCTTGCCTCATCTCACCTCTCCCCTACCCCCCAAAAGCACCAGGTCAAGTTTCTGTGTATAATGCTTGTCTGGCAGCTGCCCCCCCACCCGCTATCTCCGCGTCCCAAATTCAGTGCTCTGCACCACGTCACTGGCCTTTGTTTGCTCCTCCTCATTCTCCCTTCTTAACCTCTGCTTTCTTCTTTCCTCCCTTCCCAGATCCAAAGTCCCTGATAGGGCTGCACCTGACCCGAAGGTGCAGCCGTGGCTACGGACCCTGCCGCTCCGCTGCTCGCCTCCTGGCCACTACCTGGAACCACTCAGATGGGTAAGAAGTTCTTCTTCAACCGGGGAAGCTGTATGTGCTGCCACTGACCCGGCATGCTCAGGGCTTTACCCTGATTGGACCCTGCCTACTCTGCTGAGCCCTTATTAGCTGCAGCGCCCACTAACTTTCTGACTTGGCTCTGGACCTTTGTGCCTATTGACTTAAACGGAGCTTTGCCTAATTTTTTTCACCTGCCTCCCCTCCCCCACCTCACACCATTATTAAATAGACCACTTGCCACACCCCTTCATATTTTCCCCACCTCCCTCCTTCTCCCATTGGGCTCTGTCTCTCTCCTCCTCTCTCCCACCACGCCCCCGGCTCATCTTTCTGTTACTGCTTTCAACTACCTTCTCATCTCCTTCCCTTCCTCTATAAGTATGCATACCTTCCCCTCTATGCCCTGCCTACCACTCCTCCTTTTTGCCCTTACCCCACTGCTTTGTCTCCCTATAACCTGCTTCCCCGCCCTCCCTCCCCAAAGCTTCAGGTTGAACCACTCCTACAGCCGAACTGGCACCTCCATAATGATACTATTCTTGCCCCTGGAGGTCACCCTCCTCACCACGTACTTACACCTTCTTCCTAGAGTGCGGTGGGCCACGCTGTCACCCCAGCTCACAACGCTCCTCCTGTACCCACACAAAATTACCTCTACCTGCTCCTCCTCACAAAAGAACTGCAAGCTCTCCCACAGGAAATTACCCCTGACCACCTTGAAACTCTTACTCCTCCTCTTCCTCCTGCTGCTATCAGGCAATATTCACCCCAATCCAGGCCCAAAGTCAGCTAGGAGTTCCACCCAATCCAAGCATGTTAGCACCTTCTCCATTATCTGCTGAACATCTGCAACTTACTACCTAAACTAGACCAACTGTAAGCCTTCGCAAGCTCCTACCATCCCGATATTCTGGCAGTGGTAGAAACCTGGCTCACCCTCTCAGTTCCTGATCAAGCAATCTCCCTCCCAGGCTATAATATCTTTAGGCTTGATCGTAAATCTAAAAGAGGAGGAGGTTGTGTACTGTATCTTAAAGACAATCTGATGGGGTACCCTGTCCACTTTGGCCTACCGACACCCATGGCCCAACTACTGCACATCAAAATCCTACTTGGTGCACAGAGTAAAGCCCCCTCAGCCATCATCATGTATATCCCTCCAAAAGAACAGAAACCGGGTCTACACGCAGTAGTGGAGTACATCAAAACACTCCCACCCAACTCCGAAATCGTTATACTCGGTGATTTCAACATCAACTGGCTGGGAGCAGAGGCTGGGGCTGCCAGGGACTCGGTCACATTGGCTAACCTCACCCAGATACTGGACTCCCCAACCCAAAAAAACTATAAAACTGGCACCAGCACCCTACTGGACTGGGTCCTGACTACTCACCCTTCTTGGATCACTAGATCCACCATACTGCCTGACTCTCTCAGTGATCACTCCCCCATCAGCTGCACCTGGTCAAACAAATTTTGCAAACCCCCACCTAAAGTTATCCTCAGCAGAGTCCTACCCCATGGACAACTAACCCACCTAAAAGCACACCTACTTAATCAAGACTGGTCCCCCCATTGACTGGTCCACAGACACTAAAACAGCCCTGGATCAATTCATCCTCATCTTCAATGAAGCCTGTAACACCTTCGCCCCCCTAAAAAAGTGCAAAGTTAAATCTCTCAACAACCCTTGACTCACAGGCTCCCTCTTAAAGAAGTTAAAACACCGGGGCCATCTCTGGGATCTGGCCAGATCAACTGGAAATCAAGCAGACATCCAAAAATACTAAACAGCAAGGAATGATTCCACCAAATCCATACACCAACATAAATCTGACTATTACAAGAACGCACTCACCGACTCATGGGGAAATGGGAGAGCTTTCTGGAATACCATAAAATATGTCACTGGGAAAGAGTCCAAATCACGCCCGACTGTTCTCAGGATTAACGGGAGTACTACACTGGACCTAAAAGTCATTGGCAACACTTTCCACGATGCCTTCACTGACCTCAGCAGCATCCTCCCCCCTATTTTTTCAACAACAGTGACACTCCTCTTCCCACCCATCAGACTCCACCCATAAACTGCCCCCCCCTTCTACTTCAGCGCAGTTAACAAGAATACTGTCAGGAAATGCATCTCCAAAGCCATCAGCAACACCAGAGCAACTGCTGATACACTGGACATCAAACTTCTGTCCCTCACCTTGGAGGAAGTACTGGAGCCTCTCACAAGGATTTTTAATCTCTCCCTGTCTCTCAGCCAGTTCCCAGATAAATGGAAGTCAGCAACAGTCACTCCAATCCATAAAAGCATAGACCAGACCAATCATGGAAATTACCACCCTATCTCTATCCTTCTACCCCTCTCTAAGGCCCTGGAATGGATAGCAGCGGATTAGCTCACTGACTATCTGGGCAAATATAACATCCTTTGCCAGCAGCAACATGGTTTTAGAAAAGGATACAACACTACCTCTGCCCTTCTTGAGTTCACCGGCGCCATCCACAACTTCCTGGACCACGGTCTACTAACTGGAGCTAAATTCATAGACCTATCTAAGGCTTTTGACACCGTCCACCATCACCTCCTGCTTCATCAGCTACTGGACACTGGCCTCTCTACTGAATCTGTGGCATGGTTAGATAGCTATCTTGGTAACTGGACCCAATGTGTAAAAATAGTGGATGTGCTCTCCGACGCTAAAGAGGTACGCTCTGGTGTCCCCCAGGGCTCTATCCTGGGCCCACTACTTTTCAGCCTGTTCCTCAACCCTCTCCCCGACTCCAGTCCTTAACAAATAACACTCTGTGTGGATGACGCTATGATACTTACCTCCCATCGGGACCCAAGCCACCTACAACAAATCCTTCAACATAGCTTCACCTCAGTTGAAAACTGGTTTAAGGAACATAAGCTAATTCTCAACCAGAAAAAAACCAAGACCATGCTTTTCACCAGCCACCAAAACAAGCACAAACATCTCCAGCTCTCCCTAAACATCTGCTTAGGTAGCCCACTGGAGCAGGTCGAATCCTTCAAATATCTAGGGATCACCTTGGACTCCCAACTATCCTATGCTACCCACATAACTGGTGTTTCCAAAGCTGCAAACTCCAGGCTGGGCCTACTCTATAGCCTATGGTAACACCTGACTAAAGAGGCCCTCGCTGCTGCTGTTCAAAGCTCCATCATCTCCCAGATCGACTATGGCCTCGTCATCTATGGCACCGCCACTGCAACAGCACTCAGAAGGGTAACCACTGCCCTAAACAAGGCCTGCCGACTCATCACTGGTGCTAAGCATCTCATGCACACCTGTGACCTCTACACTCAAGCAAACTGGCTGCAACTTGAAAATAGAATTAAGTACCTTACCTGTGTGGTCGCTAAGAAAATCCAGCTGGGGATCGCCCCCCCGGAGTTGGTACCTTTCTTCAGACAAAAATCAGCTCCAGAACCACCAGGGGATCAAAGCCGCAACTGTTTCAGATCCCTCACTGCCGCACAACCCAAGGTCAATGATCATTTGCCTACAGAGCCCCCACCTGGTTAATGGTCTTGCCAACGATACAATCACCACCACTGGTTTTGGTGCCCTCAAATCCAGGCTCTGTAACACCCTTGTCACCTCAAGCACCTGTGACTGCCATTGCTAATATTGCTTCACCCTTCCTCCTGTGCCCATCTATGCCTGGCCCTTGCCCAGCACACTTGCCCTCCCAGGGCCACCTTTCTCTCCCGCACTTATGACTCTGACAACGCTGCCTGGCTGCCTCACACTGTTCCCTGCCTCACCCTATTCCCTCCCCTAAACCTTTCTCTCCTCCCTCTCCTTCTCTGACCACCTGCTACTGCCCCCATGCCTTTCTTCCCTCACCCCCTCTACCTATTCTCTGCCAAATGTTACTTTTTTTTGCAACCTGTGTTAACCTTGTGACCTATGACATGGAACCTTCCTTCCCCATATCTCCTCCTACCCTTCCTACCTTGACCATTCCTCCAATGTTTTGTTTTTTTCCTGTGATGTACTGTATTATACTGGCTTATTGAAACCTTTATAATTTGCTGACCATTCTATGTAACATGTCTGGTTTGTTTGTACATTGATGACATGGAACCTTTGTAAAAGAGCCATTGGCTCAAAGGTAATAATTCCTAGAGCAATAAACTAAACTAAACTAAACCTTTGTAAAAGAGCCTTGGGCTCAAAGGTAAATTGCATTCCTAGACTGAAATAAATAAATACTGTAAGTAAGTAAGTAAGTACAGAAATAAATAAATACAAAGAATAAATAAATAAACATTAGTGGAGCCTGACACACAAGTGTGATCCCCACTGGTATACTTGCATACTAGGTAGCTGGAGAATATCTGCTTGACTACCCAACTGTGTTGTCATGCTGATACCATAGGGCACCAACCCCCATACTCCATAGACCAGAATTAAACACCTGAGCCTCTGGCATTCTCCTTTAGCATTTATCACATTTGCAAATAATGTTAGATGAGGTCAAGAATCTGCACTTCAGAAATTCTACACAAAATCTCCTGACTTTGCTCAGCATGAAGGGACACTTTGCATAACTCTTCACATAGTAAAGTAGGCACAGCATGTGAAGACTGCATATATTGGCACTTTACTTGCAAAAGGTGTACCGTGATGATGGCAACTGGAAGATGGCAACTGGTCAGAATGGCAACTGAATTAAAGTGCCGACACTGTGCTGTGACTGGTGGTTCCCCCATCCCCAAGGTGTACCCCCCCAGAGTTAGAATCCTTAAGTGTGGAGGTGTGGGTGGCATAGCCCCCCACAAGGGGGATTACAGGGGCAAAGCAATTAGTGCTCATGTGGGGTTGGTGCCATCCAAGCAGTTGGTGTTATTCAGTCATCATTCAGACATAGAACCCTTGCAAAATGTTACTATGTGTAGCACAGTTCATCACTTTGTGAAGTTGACAATTTGAAGACTACATGTAGTTATTTTAAAATAATGTTTTCACAGAAGCCAAAGACTCCAAACTTACTACACAATAATAGATGATGATGCTGTTCTGCTATGGCGGGGGTGGGGCTTAGCTCATATACTTTGGTCCTTTCCTAAAGTGAATAACTATAGGGAAGCTATAAGACAGGCTTGTTAGATGGGACAAGAATGTCATGTAAAACTAGACAGATCCCTCTTCCTCCTTGGTAGCACATCTGTGCTCCAAGCATTTCTCTCTCTAGGGCTCTGTAACTGGCTGGTGGCTGCAGAAGTGGAAACCAAATGGCTACTGGTAAGGTGGTGGCAGAGTCTTAAGACATTCCCAGCATGTAGTTGTGGTGGATGTCAATGTGCACTGTGGTTATCTCTGAGAAGATGTCACCTTGTAATGTGCAAACAGTACAAATTCCATGAAATGTGTGTTTTTCTTGCTGCCCACTCCAGTAACTCCATAGTTAATGCCTATCAAGGTGTAAACCAGAGTGGAAGAAATTTGGTAGAAAATGTCCCCTTCCTCCACCCCACCCCACCTGTGGCACACTCTGTAGCATATAGAGCAGGTATCCTATCTCTCTTCCCCTTGCTCCCTCACTGACAGAATATGACCGAGGCCAGCTATTGTTGGTTAACTTGCAAGATTTTTGCATGTTATCTGTTAATCAGATTTGAGGTATGCAAGAAGTACCTACAGGGTAGTTTCAGTGGTTATTCAATTATGCTTGTTACAATATGGTTTTCCATATTATTTTTAGTTGTGATGAGCTGTAAAGTGTATGTTGCAGAGAAAACATTTAACCAGAAAAAAAGGGAGAAAAAGTGTTTTCAAATAAAAGACACTCCTGATCCTTTAATAATCTTAACCACACCCATACCTCTAGCCCTAGAAACTAAAAATGCAATCTCTCATCCTCCCACCACCATATCACCCATACAATTACCTCCTCCACAATCCTGGTGAAGTGAAGTAAGTACTCCTAAAGGATAAAGGAACTATTGTTTTGAAACATGTCAGGCAGGTACAGCCTGAGTTTTCTAACATATTTGACAATAAATTACTTTTCTACATCAATTGGAATCTGGTGTATTCATTAATACATGGTGGAGAATGCTCAACTGTTTTGCATACTACACATTTTGGATGTCTTGAATCAACACTAACCCAGTGTGAACCACTGTGACTCTTGTACTATCCATAGTCATGTTGCAAGTTCACAAAGTCTTCCACAACCCAATATCTGTAAATCATCATTAAACCCCACCCTTATACCACCTGACCAAGTGAACTAGCTGACACACCTACTTCACCCCTCTCTGTCACTCCCAACGCTTCTCCCCTCTCTTACCCTCTGAAAAACAGATACCAAGTGTCCCATAACGGGTGACTGATATAGACCTTCCTCTGCCTTGGCCGAAGGCCATGAATGAAACCAGGTGCACTCATATAGTAATCACTTGATTAGTTGGAGAGCTAGTTAGGTGATTATTATAGGAGTGTGATAGGTTTCAGTGATTAGATAGCAGCCAACTGAGGTGGATGAAGGAGTATGCCAGGCACCTGCTGTGGGACCCTTAGTACCCATGTTTGAGGGGTGATTTGGAAGATAGGGATGCCACAATGTGGTGTCAGCTATCTTACTGGGTTGAGTGGTGTGAAGTCGGTGGATTTCGATAATAACTTGCAGACAATAGCTGGGTGGAAGGGTGTCTGAGTTTGTGATGTGACTATAGGTATTCCAGCAATACTTTCTTCACTTTGCTAGGACCGGTTGTATGGTTGCTACAATGGTGAGAGGATGGACAGGGTTGAAATGACACTTTATGAGCTTTGGGAGCTGGGGGAGCCCATAAAGGTCCTGTCTTTAAATTGAGCCCCCCTTCCAATTATAAGGCAATGGCAGTGATGAGTGGGTGGGGGATTCTATTGTGAGGGGAATAGATTTGGGGACAGGAAGGAAGGGGGGAAAGGGAGGTAAGGTACCTACCTGGTGCCATGGCTTGGAGGGATGGGATGTGAATATGGAGGATCACTAGAGCACTAAGATGGGAGGGAGAGCTGGGATAAGACTAGGATAGTGCAGAGAGTTCAGGGAGTTGGGGAGGGGGTCTTAGGCAGGTTGCATGCTCAGTGTCCTTTTCAGAGGTGCTTCCTGTCTATGACAGGGGGAGGATAGGGTATTCCATACCAGGAGCCTCAGCGCATGGTTGAAGGAGTGGTGCAGAGAGGAGGGGTTCAGTTACATTGGGGACTGGGGTCCCACCTAGAGGGATATGGGCCTATAAAGAGGAGATGGTCTGCATCCATTCAGGAGGGGAATGACTGGCCTCATTGAACTGTTTAAATGTTTCATTGGTGAGCATTTAAATTAACTGAGGGGGGTGGTGCAAGGAAGTAGGTAGACATAAACTGTATCCCCCCCCACAAGCTGAAGTAGTCAGTAGGGGAAACCTCAAGACAGAGAAATCACAAAGGGTACAAACAACAAGAAAAATAAAATGAAAGAAATAAAGAGAGATGGGAATGAGAGTGGGTGGTGGGGAGGAAAGAAGTCAAAAGGGGAGTTGACAAGCAGGGTGGTAGCAGACTATGGAAGGCTACGTGTGAAAATGCTCAAAATCTGGGAAATAAAATCCCAGACCTAGAGGCCACTATGACAGAGGCAGGCCTGGACTTGTCACTATTCCTGAGTAATGGTGCAATGAAAACCATGATCGGAATATAGCCATCCTAGTCTATACTCTCTTCAGGAAGGACATGGTGGGAAAGAAAGGGGGGGTGGAGTGACTCTTTATGTGAGCGATGGCATAAAAGCAACAGAGGTACATGGAATACAGGGGCGGGAGGTACTGTACATCACTCTAGAAACAGGGAATGGAGTGGCAGTTCTCACTGGTGTGATCTACAGACCTTTAACATGGGGAGAATTGAGACAAGGTTCTGACGGAAGCCATCCAAAAAAATGGCAATTAAGGAGGGATACACTACTGGTAGGGGACTTCACTCTGCCGGACATAGATTGGAGCAACCCAACAGCAGCTTCAGCTAGGAGCAGGGACATCCTGGATTCTCTGTAGGGGGATTCCCTCAGGTAACTAGTAAAAAAGTCCACTCATGAGGGGACAATACTGGACCAATGGGGACAGTGTTGCAGACATCACAGTGGGTGGCCACCTGGGGACCAGTGATCACTATACAGTGTGGTTTAATGTGTACACTGAGGCAAAATCAAGCCACACAAAAGTGAGGCTCATAGACTTCAGGAGGGCAGATTAAAAAAATTGGGGGAATACCTCAGGAGGCCATGGCAGCGGGGCTTGGGTGGAGTGGAAGAACACTGGGCAAAACTAAAAAGGGAATAGTGAAGACAATATACCCTGCATCAGGCAAGCAATTAAAAGCAAGAAGAAAAATAGACGAGTATGTTTCTCAAAAGAGGTGGCTGGGAAGGTGAGGGCAAAAAAGTTAGCATTCAGTAAGTATAAGGAGACCCAGAGGGAAGAGGATAGGGAGGTGTATGAGGAAAAACAGAAGGAGGCAGGGAAAGCAATCAGGAGTACAAAGGTACAAACAAATGAAATAATAGCCAAGGCAGTAAAGAAAGGGGACAGGACTTTTTTTCAGGCAAGTTAAGTGAAAAAAGAAAGATCAGGGGAGGGATAGTAAGGCTGAGGAGGGATGGGGAAGAGGGGGTGGTAGGGTGTTGATGGGGACCAGGAAAAAGTAGATATCCTGAACAAATATTTTTGTTCGGTGTTGACAGAGGAAGGGGAAGTTGAAGGTCCACAGGTAAGTGCCAAGAGCACGGAAGGAAGGAAGGTGGACACTAGCCAATTTACAGAGGAGAGAGTTCTATAGGAACTAGCAAATCTGAAGGTGGACAAGGCAATGGGGCCAGATGGGGTGCATCCAAGGATATTGAGGTGGTGGCCGCACATCTGGCAATCCTGTTCACCCATTCACTGGAGATGGGAGTGGCTCCACAGGACTAAAGGAGAGAAGATGTAGTCCAACTTCACAAAAGTGTTAGCTGGGAGGAGGCTTGCAACTACAGGCCAGTCAGCCTGACTTCAGTAGTGGGGAATTTAATGTAATCACTCCAGAAAAAAAGGGTTGTGGAATATCTTGAATCCAGAGGCTTGCAAGATCTGAGGCAGCATGGATTCATGGGGGAGGTCATATCAATCAAATCTGATAGATTTCTTTGACTGAGTGACCAGTGAATTGGATCAGAGTGGAGCAGTGGTGGTGGCCTACCTAGATTTCAGTAAGGCCTTTGACACCTTTCCACATAGGGGACCCATAAACAATCTGGGCTGCCTTGGTGTTGGTCCAAAGGTGGTAAACTGGTAATGAATTGGTTAGGGGACAAGAGACACAAGGTGGTAGCTAACATAGTTCACTCTGAGGATGGGATGGTAACCAGCAGGATGCCACAGCAATCATTACTGGGACCAGTCCTCTTTAATGTCTTTTTTAGCAACACTGCAGAAGGGCTAGAAAAGAAGGTATGCCTTTTTCTAGATGACACTAAAATCTGCAATAAGGTAGACACTCCAGTGGAAAAATGATTAGTGATCTAAGAAAGCTAGGAGTGGTTGATGGTGTGGCAGCTAAGTTTCAATGCAAAACAGGAGCCTCCTGATGACGCATATGTTGCGAAACCAGTAGAGGTTTAGTTGAGCTGATGCTGATGTTGGCGTTTGGTGCTCTTTTTATTATATGTAAATAAAGCTTCAGTTTGGTTCAGTGCCGTGTGGTGTAGGTATTTGTTTGATTTCTTTGGCAATTTTGTATTCCGCACACACTTTTCCATCGGAGCGGTTTTGTTTCTGTCTGGTGTTAGTACTGTACCTATCACTGGTGAGATCTCACCTAGAGTACTGCATCCAATTCTAGAGACCACATCTCTGGAAGAACATAAACAGATAAGAGGTGGTTCTGAGGAGGCAACTAAAATGGTGCAGGGTTTGCATCAAAAGCTCAAAAGCCCTATGAGGAGTGACTAAAGGACCTTAGCATGTACACACTGGAGGAAAGGATGGAGTGGGGGGATATGATAGAGACTTTCAAATATCTCACAGGTGTAAATAAGGTTCAAGAGGGAAGCATTTTTCAGGAAAGAAAGATGTTAAAGAACAAAAGGGACATGATATGAAACTGGAGTGGGGTAGACTCAGGGGAGATGTGAGGAAGTATTTCTTCACAGAAAGGGTGGAGGATGCCTGCAACAGTCTCCCAGCAGTGGTGGTGAGGGCAAAATTGGTAACAGGATTCAAGAATACATGGGACAGGCACAAAGGAACCTTAGTAGTAAAGAAAGGATAGGGTCTGTGGTATTACAGTGGGTAAGGAAAATGGGCAAACTAGGTGGGCCAAGTGGTCCTTAACTGCTGTTAAATACTGTGTTGCTATGTTTCTTACTGTGGCTCACTTCTGAGCTAGGAAGTCCAAGCCCTGGCAATCCACCTGTAATTCTAACACTAGGGATGGGGGATTGTATTTTAAATTCCTTGGGCAGGCAAAGGAGTGTGGGAAACATCACTACATTGGTGAGGGGTAATTTTAACACACTTTTTTTAAATAAGTCAAACAATCAAAGTTGAGGAGAATGAAACTTCACAATGCTTTGTGAAGTGCAAAGTTTCCAACTTCCCACCAACTTCACCACGATGTGTAATTTCACAACATCTCTACTTAGAAGGATCATTTAGGGGGTCCTCAGCATTTAATTCCCAGCTTCTTTTATAATTACTGTTCCATGCTTCCTATCTTTCACTATGAAGTCTGGGTTTTCAGTAGCCCCAAGGCAGCACATGATCTGGTACAATCTCTACTGGACCTTAGGTAGTGGAACCTAATTTCTGACTCTATATGTACTGTACCATGATACTCAGTGAGTTTGATTTAACATTTTTACCATGTGCAAACAATTATGATTTCCACTGTGCAAGAACGTTTCCTTTTAAAGGATACAGGAAAGCAATTCTGGTTGTAATTTGTGTAATTCTGTGTTGCCAGGTTAAATAAACAGTATTCATATACTTTACTTGTGAGTATCCTGTGATTAAAGCAAGAGAATGAGTGACCATCAAAACACTGACTCATATTCAGCACTGTCATCATTGGCTACCCTCAAGGGTAGTGATGCACTGCTACCGTGAGGATAGGGAGGACAACCAGAAAGGGTGGACAGCGAGGGAAGGGGAGGGAAGGGATAGGGAAGAGGGTTTTTAGAATGTAGTGTGCCTGCTGCAGCCGAGCCAGCCATGTGGTGAGGATGGTTAGCTCCAGCACAATGAGTACTTCAGGGCGGGGGACTGGGGTGGGCAGACTTTTGGCACTGGCTGTGGCTGCCATTTTTTTTTTTATTGGTAACTCTGGAGCATTGCCTCCTCCCCGACATGCAGCCCCCTGGAGTTAGAAATCCTTCAGTAGGGGGATGCAGGGGCCAAATCCCCCCCATGAGGGAAGTGCAGAGGGCACAGTCCCCCCACATAGACAGTAAGTTTACTGTATTTGCTGGCTGTTTAGTTGTCGGCATGTATATATCACCGATTTGCTTTTCGGCAATATACAGCTGCCATAATAGCAATCACTGTTTTGCATTAGCTCTTATGACGTAGAACCTAATTTGTGTCCTGTCATAATTTTTTCTAATTTACTTATTGTAGTTACCAATCTCCAATGTTCTGACACTGCTTGAGGCTGTTGGACAGGATGTGTGTTCTACTGATGATGACTTGGTTTGGGAATTCTGTATATGCACATTGCTGTCTTGTCAGTCGCGAAACAGTGAACACGATATCATGTTCAAAACTGCTTCACAAACACAAACTTTCCATGTTGCAATTAAAGTTTGTGTGATGATTTTTTTTAATTTTCAGAATAGATATTTCAACTGTGTAAGAAAAAAAAGATATTGTTTTCATATTTTTTTAAATAAGTTTAATCTTCGGTATGCCCTAAAAATGGCTGATGATTTATTTTTCATCCCGGTTACACTATGTGGCATACTCAAGTTTATATACATGCATTCCTCCTAAAAGTAAAAGAAAAAATATGAGTGAGCACGCACTCACGGAGCAATTGAGTGTTAAGTCAAAACAATAATGCAAAACTAAACCAAAGACAGCACTCAAAAAAAGATATATAATAAATGAAAAAATAACTTACTGTACAAGTCAACCCTATCAGTGGTCAGAATGAAAGCCAGAGCAGCAGCACTAGCCCCAGCACTTCACATCCTAGTCTACAGCTATGGCTTTCATTTGTTTATTTATTTAGATTTTGATAACCGGGTAAGCTCACTGAGACCAAAGGCCCCTTTTCCTGGAGTGACCCAGATTAGTTAGACATAGATTACATCCATAGGCAGACATTGATTACATACATAGGCAGGAGTATACAGTAGTTTAAACAGTCATAGAATGAGGCACAAAGTACATTACAGAGTGAGTCAGTTACATACACAGAAATCACTATAGCCATTTCATCAAACACATGACAACTTTCACACAAAATGCTTAATGGGAGAGGTGAGATCACTGGATGACTTGACTTATAAGTTATTTTTTCATTTATTATATTTTGTTTCAGTGCTGCCTTTGGTTCTGTTTCTACTGAAAGTAAAGTTGGTGTTTTTTTTTTATTATCTGAACCATAATTCCCCGGCAGCATGCAATGAACAAAGTTATATTTAACATATTTTAGGACACAATTCTTGATTTTTTTTTGCTTGTTTAAATTGTTTCAGTTAGCTACCCCCAGTGAATGCAATCAGTAGAGCCAGGGTCCTTCTGAGAACCAAACCCAAACTGAATCAGAACTATTCAATTTTTGCCCTATTCGAACTGAACTAGAACCCTAAAAATATAAAACAGATGAATCCAAACTGAATCTGAACCCAGACCGTGTGAGATAGAGAGAACCCACATGGAGGCAGTAGTCTATCCATGCTGTTCTACACTTCTCCAGCTGTGTGAAGTGCTGCCTACAGATGTGAAATGATTTCTTCATTGAAGTCAGTAATGACTGTCAATACAGCGATGACAAGCCACCAGCAAAAAGGCCAAAAACTGATGTCAAGGACATGCTATCCAGTCTAGGTGGTCCTTCTTCAACAGCAACCAGATCATTGTCATCCAGTGAACTAAAAACATTTAGAACATGACAGTTATACTGACAACTTCCTTGAATTCTGGAATAAGACAGGAAGACACCTGATCCCAAAGCTAGCAAACCTTGCACAGAAGTACTCATGCCTGCCAGCTAGCAGCAGTAGCAGGGAGAGAGTGTTCTCATTCTGCAAGCAAGTTCTAGATGACCGAAGATCTCAACTATCAGTTAACACACTTGCTTGTTCTGTATTTGTTAAATTCTTGAACATTTATACTTTACAGTTGATCTTGTATGTGCCTTTTTTAGTTTCTTTATACAAAGTAATGTTGATTTGAATAAAGTTAACAATGTGAAATCAGTTGTCTTGTCTTCATGTTTTATAATATATATATATATAGAGATAGATATATAGATATATATGTGTATATATTCATGCACATAATAGGGGGTGAGTGGTAAATGAGTGAGATAAAACAGTGTATCATCCACGGCAGTGTGATATTTTTACCCTCTGCTCTACAGTGATGGTATCAGCCTTTTACACACACAGGTCACACAACGGTCACTGATATCATCACTCTAGGCAGCCTTCCCTCAGTATGCAAGAAAAACTCATGCTGTTATCATAGCAACAAATACAGAAGTACAATACTTTCACCTGAAACACAGCTGCTGCTCCTAATAAAGCATGTTTTTCCATCAAAGACTCCTTCACAAAATAGGCACAAAGTAACAAGTTACAAAGGAAAAGGTAACTCTGTACTGTGTTGTTTCTCTTCCTCCAGATCCCCACTGCAAACAGATGTACAGAAAGCGGGCCAGAGTACTTGAATCAGACTTCAACACAGATTAAAATGAAGCACATCAAATAAGTTAACATATCATTGTGAAGAGCAAAATGTATAACAATTCAACTTGTAAAACCACTAAAAAATAGCTGTAGTTACCTTATATTATACATTGCAATACACAATAAGCAGCAGAAGTGAAACTGCTTCTGTAACTTGAAAGTGAAACATCCACAGTTTGGTTGAATGGAACCAACATGAGCAGGACAAAAACAAGTTAAAACTATCACACAAGCAGTACACTAGAGCTATAAGAAACAAACTAAATAAAAATGCTCACAAACACAGAAATGTAAGAAAATAAAAGAAAGTACTGAAGAAAACCCATTCCCTGATGCCAACCTAAGTCCCACCTCAACATCTAATGAAACGTAACACATAGACAACATGTAGCCAAGCACACATCAGCAACACACACATCAACCAGTCAGAACAGTACAAAACATACACCCAGCCCCAATAACAAAAGAAAACTCCACACCCCAAAAACCCATCCACAAACTAAACACATAAAACTCTCTTACTCATTTACCACTCACCCCTATTGTATAAATTGCACACATGATGTGCAGATTGTGTACTATGGAAAATATTCTCAATCCTGCATTGTGAGCTCTGGATGTCTCACTCATGCCTTCGGCACTCGTGAAATATCCAGAGCTTGCTCTGCAGGAGTGAGAATATTTTCCATATCATACTCCTGCCCATCATATATTTTATTTGGCAATATAAAGAGAATTTAGTAACACTTAACTTGATCCAGAACCAGAACCAAACCAGAACTAGAAAATAAACCAAAAGCCTAGAATCAAACTGAACCAGAACCCAAACATGTAATTTCTAAGCAGAACTTAACCAAACCAGAACCCTACGCTGAAGAACCAGAACCGAACTAGAACTCCCAAAATCTGGGGAACCCTGCCTCTAGCAATCAGTCCCTTTGACCACTAGTGAGGTTTAACTGTTACTGTCATCTATCTAGCAGGTAGAGAATGAGCCAGTAACCATTACTCTGTAACTAGTGAATGCAAGACATATCAGTGAGAAAGGATTGACAGCTGCAGTGTGAAGCAGGTTTGTGTATAATTCAGCATGATGTTGTAGCACTGGAGGGTGTTGAAGAGTTCCCCAGGACACCAAAGGGTGCAGCAGACTATAGTGAGTGACAGTGATATATACCAACCTGGTTACCAAGACATAAATAAATAGAATAAAAATAAATATGAATGCATTTTTTTAATGATGCTTAGACAGAATCAATTAACTGCTTTTCTTCCTTGCAGACATTGCAGATTAGAGCTTTGATGCATTACTTTGTATTCTATAATTTCTCCACCCCCATTACAAAAACATTAAAGACTTTGCTGGACTAAAATTCAGTTGTCTATGTGGATAGGCAATTTTTTTTTTGTGGGGGGGGTCACATATTCTAGTTAACCACTCACCACGCAATCTCCCATTTCAATGTATGTAACCTTTTTCATACATTTCTGTGCACTTCATGGCCTCTTCTTTTTGCTCACCAATGTTTATCTGTAAGTTAACAAATATTCTCTAATATATTCATTACCACCCATACAAACCCACATCGTATCTGCATGCTTTGGACCATTCACACTGCTCAGATAACAGTTCTGAATTCCCTGGCACTGGATAATGATCAGAAAAATGTGAAAATGTATGCATTCATTTTTACATAGCACCATGACATGTTGAATGGTGTCAAACATCATGAATGGCACTCACATCAGGACATTTCTCTTATCATTCAGAATGCAGAAAGAGACAGATTTTTTTTTTAAAGTAATCCCACACTACACTGACCCCTCATAGAGTTCTCCCTCAATCCGTATGATTCTTGAGACTGACTCTGACTAAAACAGTCGCACAGATTGAAAATATTTCCATGAGTGCATTAGTTGAATTGCACATATACCTATATATTTTGTTACTTGTCCATCTTGTTTACTCCCCAGTTTATGGCAGCTTGTGGCTGATTTTTCAGCACAGTTGTGGGGAAAAGTTATACCAAGTGGGACATGGCATAACATCACCCGCCGCTGTGCAGGCTGAAGATATGGCACTCCACAGGTGCAGAGATTTTGGTCTACAGCGGCCATTCTGAAGTGGGATTTAGTCCTAGAAGGGGCTTAAAATCCAGCCTTCTGTCTTTCAACTAGCCTCAAAAAGGATTAAAAGGACAAGTAAACCCTTACACATTGCCTCCATTTATAGTTATATCCACAAAAGGACAACACAGTTCAAAGGGGATCCCAAATGTGGCAAGGGGCACTAATAAATAACTAAAGCATAGTAAACAAGGCGGACAACCTAAACCCATATGAATGATCTGTCGTTGATTTGTTTAACAGAAACATGGTGGAACACAGATACTACATTGGGGAGAACTACTGATGGATACAAATCCAAGATCAGGGAGCTGGTTGTTAATGTGGTACTTTGTGGATATAACTATAAATGGAGGCAATGTGTAAGGGTTTACTTGTCCTTTTAGTCCTTTTTGAGGCTAGTGTGTCTGTGATGTCTTGCTATTCAACAATGCCATATATAGAGGAGTTTTGGTGTCATTAGTAGGATGAATTTGTGTTTGCGGAACATAAACCATCGCTGATTAAAAACTAAAAATTGCATCGAGCAGCACCAGTAGTGATGAGGAACACATCCACCAAGAGTGTGAGCACTACAGAATGAGCAGAGACATCCAGCAGTTTCTCAAGGACTGCATTGTACAGTGCTGTACATAACCTGATCCAGAGACAAGCAGGCTTAGTGAGCACTGGATTCTTTGCTCACATGATTTTAAAGTTGTTGTGTTTTTGATTTTAATGTTATGGCTGATTCATGTTGAGAGAGTAAAGAAGTTAACCATCACAACCCACTTGCTGACCATGCACTGCAGTAATGTAGCAGAGCACATGTGGAACCTTGCTTATGCAAAACTTTATCTGATTGTTTTTCATGTCCCCCAAGACATTTGGATAAATAGGGATTCACTGTACTTTACTTCCTGGTTGCTATCAGTTTCTGACATCTTCACGAGAATGTGTCACACCATGCACGAGTCAGTCTGATATCATGAAATGCATGAATGGTGATGTCAGTATGTAGCTGGCAAGCTCGCACTCCAGATATGAAAACAGGAAATGGAAAACAGGCAGCTCCAGTAACAGCCATATTTATATGTTCAGTGTGTTGTCAAATAAAAAAAAACACACTTTCACTACAGCTAATGAACCAAATGAAACAAAAATATACACTTTATTAGAAATAAAAACATTCAACTTAACATAGGTTTGAATTATTTATTTCCTGTCCTCTTTAAGGTATGAGTTTGAATTTGATCTTGGCAGCCATACTGTAATCCTGAACTGTCATTTGCACTAAAAATATATTATACTGTATTATACTGAGTTGTGATCAGTGACTTAGTTAGTAGCATGCTCATCTCTGTATCATAATGTTGAAAGATTATGGGTTCTAGCACCACATCAGGTAACTGGGTTCATACCCTTAACTGACATTGTAGTGCAGTATGGGGTGTGCACTACTGAAGTGCCATTCTTCATATGAGATGTTAAACCAAAGTCCCTTCACTCATCTCTTGTCATTGTTCAGGTGAGGAAGAGTCAGAGTGGCTTGAAGATGCTGGGGATTAGCTGGAGTCCTTGAAAATGTCTCTGTGAGTGTCACTGTTTTTACATCTGTTCTGTGTGTTGTAATAAAACTTGGAGGTGGTATGCCTACTTGAATAGCAATTTGTCTTCTTTCTTCTCCTACTGTGATTGTGCCCTCTAACTTTGCAGTCTCAATATTCCAAAGACAGCAGCTTTGAGATGTGTGCCCTCCTGTCTATTAAGCACACCAAATTGTGTTGGAAGTTAAACATCCCATAGCACTAATTAATGAATAGAAGAGGAATTTTTATTTGCAAATAAAGTATATTAAAGTTTGCATACATCAAAAATCATACCAACATTCTAAGAAAACATAAACACCCAGATGTACAGTAGATGATAACCACCCCTATACCCTTACAAAAAAAGATCTCTCCCCTTTTTTTATAAAGTAAAAACAGAAACCACTTTCCAAGAATGAAGAACTCATTTCAAAAAACAAGGACAATTTTACCATAATTTTTGCATTTCATTCCACGGAAATGTATCTCGGTCTTTCTCATAACAGGATAATATGTGACCTTGAATAGCAGTTACCTATTCATTCTGTTTCAAAAATTGTTCTTGAAAAACATACAGCAGAACTGCCTATTAAAAAATGTAATTATTGAAAAAAAAATCATCCTAAGGATACTCTCACTGTAACAAGACAATGAAACTGTTAATATTCCTAGTATCACTACATCATACGTTAGTGCATCAAACCCTGGGAAACCACTAACATTAGTTACTTTGTTCCAAAACTTATTAATATGGGATAATCCCCCCAAAAATAAATGTTTAGTTGCCTGTAGAACCCCAACACGCATATCTCTTGGGCAAAACCTCTCTTTTATATCTCTGTGCTCATGGGAGTTCCGGACACCCAGTCTTGCATAACAACTTAAATAAAACAATATACCAAGCATACTTTGGGATTCTTGGGTCATTTAATTGTTTTCTGCTCACAATTCTGTTAATAAACTTGTAAAAGGTCAAAAGGTTTCTCAAGGTCAACCCCCTGTGTTTCAAGCTACAGTACTAATTTCTCTAACTCCCAAATAGCTGTCTGTAATCATTTCTATGACATATTTGCAAACTAAGAGATTACAGTTTCACAAATAGATTCACATTTTTTAACCACAGAGCAGCAAGGGGAGAAAGAAAGAATAGAAACAGCAAGTGAATGAAGGGAGATAACGGGGAAATTGTGGAAACATCAGAGTGGCCAGTAACAGGTACCTTAAGGAATATATGACTGCACAACAAGACAGACAAGAGATAGACAAGTGACAAAATAGGAGAAGACATACTAGATTTTCATTTTTAACTCTCTCTGCATTACAAATAGGACATGTTTTTTTCTCAACCCTGTCACAGGAACCAACCAGAACTGCACACAGCCTGGCAGCAGATATAACCTCTCCAACCCCAGAGAATGGGATGCAAATGATGACATTCTGTAGATGGCAAATGGCATCCATACCTTAAAGTAATGTGCTGAAAAAGGAAATAGTGGCATTGGGAAACCATTTTGAACCACTGCTAGGTGGAAAATAGCAGAAAGATGCTGAAGGAGACTTGGCCAATGACTCCTTTGTAGCCTTTTCCCAATGGAAGGACTTGTCTGAGGCAGAAAACAATTCCTCTCAGTATAAAAGATGGAAAATAAGATCAGCACCTGCACGAAAAAGCAGGAGGAGTATGTGAAAGGATTTGATCCACAGTTGCAATCTCTGCTAAAATAATTTAATATGTCGGTCCATCTACCCATCCTTTTCCTTCTCTTTCTTTATATGTAAATAGCATGAAAAATGGTATGAGACAAGACACTAAAGTTTCTGTACTCTAACAATTGGAAGGCTGTATTGAGCTTCTGCAGGACGCAAGTTTGAGTACAACTTCAGACCTAAACTTGACCAAATGTGTGTGGGCATGGGACACCACCTTTTAGTCCATTTTGGAGGAAGTCTTACCCTGACCTCAGCATCTGGTGTTTGGGAACTCATTTTTATCTTTCCAAGCTGCTAGACTTAATTCCAGGCCATTCCTTAATAATAGACAGCAATAGTAATGGAATACAGTTGCAATTAATGAGCATTTATACTGCTCAATCAAAAGTCACATGTATAACCCTATTTATTGACTTTAAACCATTCCTTTATACCATAAGGAATATTACTTGTGGGGAATTTTAACTGTGGACTGTCCTGTGTGGACAAGGGTGCAAAAACATATACAGTTTTCTGTGATTCTAATTTTTTTTAGAACAAACTATTTAAGGAAACTGGCTTAGTACATGCATATGGGTCTAACTGTGGGGTTGGGGGATGACACTGCCATTATAAAGGGTTGCTGTATACGTGCATCAAGATTGTTTTTTATCTGAACACCTACACCTTGTTGATGCAGTCACTCTCCCCGATGAAACACCTGACTACCTTTTGCCACTCTGTAAAATAGGCCCTAATACCTTATCCATTCTCCAGAAAGGCCAATGAAGACTGAACAGTAGCCTGTTGCAAGAAGACAATGTTATTCAAACCTTATATAAAGTTTTGCAAGTCAGGAAATCCATTCAGAGTATGTACAATAACCCACTTATGTGGTAGGAGGACTCAGAAAAATCTTTTGTTCCTCACCGCAATCTGTGGCTATGCAACACCAAAAACAGCCTAAACACCAATATCTTACCTTAAAATCTCACAAATAGTGGCTGATATCCAACCTTAATAGTGGTTTAGGCAACTTTTCAGAACAAAATCAAAATGTTAGACTACAAATGCAAAAATTCCAATATAATAAAATTACCTCTCTGTAGACCGAACAACAGTTTGGCATGCAGGGAAAAAAAATTACAACTGTTATCTTTCAAGGTTGCCAGCACAGGGTCCTGAAAAGAGTGATATCATCCTTAAAGTCCTCCATAAGAGTAATTTACATCACTGGACTAGAGATCTCAATCTTCATGGAACTGCATGTCTGATCCTATTTCAGGTCAGTTGATTAATTTACTCCAGATTTAGAATCTGTTTTAGACAAAGTCCAGATTCCTTCCCTTCTTTAATGGGTACTTCAGTCCTTTACTTTAGACATTACACAACAAGCAGCACACAAGGCAGTACATTCTCTCTTTCTAATGACACTGCAATCAGTACTGATGGGCTCCACACAGTTTGAGGACCTTTCGTCAGAGTATTTAGCCATGGTTTAATAATGATATCTCAACTGGGTTCTTGTCAAATTCAGTGTCTCAGGTACTTAGGATTTTCTTGTACAAAAAAGGGAAAGTAGAAGATATCAGAAATTGAAGACCAGTTAGCCACTAAACACAGATAGTAAGATAATACTGGCAAACATTGTATGTAATAGATTGATCTGAGTAGCAGGGCAACTTTTATGCCACTATCAGACCTGCTCTGTACCAAACATCCAGGATAATATTTTTTCATTAAGGGAACTTTTGAAGCATGCAAAGAACAGGGGCATATCTGGCATCCTTATATCTAAAGACCAGAAAAAAGTTATTTCACGTACTGATTTATCTAGCATTATACCATTTTTGTCTCACAACCTGTTAACCAGATAGCTACACTTTACAGGACTGGCACCGTACAAACAAATGGCGGTCTTTTTAAGACACCAAATTAAACTCCATTGAGGGCTTAGACTGGGATGCCCACTAAGTCCTGTGTTGTACATTCTTTGCTTGGACCCAGTTTCAAGGAATATTGTAGATGACACTTTGATCAAAGGATTGTTTTTTGCCCAACTTAAACTTAACCATACTTGAAGTAGTGGTGCCAATGATGTATGCCTTGCAGTGCAAGATGAGGGATCTGAGTCCAGAGCTTTGAGTCACATGAATGTCTTTCATCAGTCTCAGGGTCCAGAATAAATAAACAGAACAGCAGATGTTTTAGCCAGAACTGTGGGATCACAGACGCTGCTAAGCTGGGAGGCATCACTATTTCTCAAGCCTCCATTAAAATCCTTGGGGTTAGTTTTGGTTCCCTGGAACTAGATTTTTATGATTGGTCATCTTTAATATTATCCTGCAAGGCATAGATTGACAGATGAAAGAATAACCAGATGTCAAAAAGAAAGGGCATATTTTATTAAATCCTTCCTCTTGTTAATTGTTTTATACCTCTACTATGATTTCCCCTTCCCAGTCCAGTTAGAAACAACATTATACAGTCTTTTTCTCCAAATGGTATGAGGGATATGCCTAAACCCTATAAAGCAGGATGTGACCTGCTTACCAGTTGCACAAGGTAGCCTGAACTGTACACATTTTGTTGAAAGAATCCAGAAAGGGTTTGTATCAGTGGATTGTGTGGCTAGCATTATCCTTTGGACATCAATTCCCAATTTGTGCAGAAAATTGGACCACAGAAGCTTGCAAGCAGCTAATGGACCCCTTGCGTTCTGATTCAGATGTGGGACCTGCTCTGGTTAAACTTCAGAGAGTGCCTCAGAGTTAGGAGCAGCGACATGCATTAGGCCTTGCAGGAGTGCTACTGCCCTAGAAAAACTTGTCCACAGCAAATAGAAACAGTTTCACATCTTTAACTGGATTGCCCCACTCTTGCAGTAATATAGGTGTGCTGTGTACATGCAGAATGCATGCCACATGCTTAATCGTGCAATGTTTGCATGCAGTTCACATACACAAAGTGATTGTAAGTAAACCAGGTCTAAAAAGCAAATCAGGTTTGCATGCTGCTCGCTTGACATGTGTGCAGCAGGTGAGCTGGTGTAAACCTCAAAAAATTACAACAGGTTCACATGCGTGCTTGCCATAAGTGCAGCAGCTACGCTGGTACAAATCTCATTAAAAAAAACACATCAGTTTCTATTTCTTATACTACTGCTAACAATTAGAGTCATTAAAATACATTTTATTTGAATTCCCATGATATGTAGGTAAAATCAATAATTCTGAACCTTTTGTTAGTTGTTTAATGGCTTTTGATTTTTGTCATTAAATCACCCTTAATTTGTAAAGTACTGTTTGCTTACTGCATTAAATGCCTAGGATATAGGAAGTCAACATCCCACAATCCAGATGTGTGAAGAGGGGCCTCTGTGTTGTGAATCCTATCCTTTTTGTTTTGGACCATGCAAATCCTTTACGCATATTTAGTGCTACAAATTTGTTTCTCCATGACTGTTTCATCTCCTTTACTTTCTCTTTGTTATTCTGTATTAAACATATACACTATGGCCATGCTCAGTACTCTGTGCTGAGTAGGGCCTTGGAAGCATGCACTGGACCTCACATTTTGTCACTGAAATGAGGGACATGGACACTCAAAATGAGGGACACTAAACCACATGATGACCAGGACACATCATGAAACATGGAGACAGATTACCTCAGAACACAGTGGAAACCATTGCATTAGTACCTGAGAATGAATTTCTACCATTAAGAAGGTGTGCATTTAGGTAGGGCAGAGGGGGCAGTTGCCCTTTCCCTGGTATTTGTACCTAGGTTATTCTTATGGTGTGGCAATAATGTCATTAAATTTGGATTTACTCATTTGCACAATAAGTGCCCCACTGGCCAGTGTGTGTTCATGCTGCAGGTACTCTCCAGACTCGGCTGTGTCTGCATTGTGTTGTCCACTCTCTTCACCTATTACTGGTGGCACAATCACATGTGATGTGGGTGAGCTCCAGCCAAGAAAGAGCACATGAGTCTTGCAAGTGAGACACTCTTTCCCACCACAGAGTAGACGGTATCTTTATGACATCCCGTGGCTCATTATCCTGACATTCACCTGCCTGGCAGTATTGCCCGACAGGTGTAGTATCTCAACAATGTAAATCCTGCTGGCTTCATACCCAGTGGTGTTATAGGAGGCAGTAAGGTAGCGGATGTGACGAGTTGTT
Source organism: Neoceratodus forsteri (assembly GCA_016271365.2). Lineage (NCBI taxonomy): Eukaryota > Metazoa > Chordata > Ceratodontiformes > Ceratodontidae > Neoceratodus > Neoceratodus forsteri. The sequence goes on along the minus strand of CM057449.1, from coordinate 1,673,296,125 downwards.
ACCTTACTCCTGAAAACGGTGTCAGATCTGGATCTGGCCAAGCTGCCCTGGTGGTGTGGAGGGCTAAACCACTGGCAGCTCAGCAAGCATACTATGGGAGGCTCAGGTTCTGCTCCAAGCCATGGAACATTTTATAATATTGAACCGTAACTAATATATTTTTGCTCTGAGGTCCACTCCCCCTTGGAGTTTGTTATATTAGTTACGGGGGGGGGTGGGGTGTGAAGTCCCCCACATGGGGAGTGGGAGGGTGAAGCCCCCCATATTGAGGTGTTTGTTGTAGTGGGATGCCCAACACTGTATTGTCGGGCATCTGAGTCATGCAGGATTTTTCATTTCAGGACTGTAAACTCAGTATGTTGAGCACTGACATACCGAGTTTCAGTCTAACATAATATATCCAAGTAGACAGACTGCACACTACAGCCTGGAGAAGTCGGTGAGCACTGAACTCCTAATAGCAGTGTTGTGGCAGCATTTTTTTGTTGGTCTGCTTTTAGTGAGTCTCCATCTCTCCTGGTGGCTGAAGGGGAAGAGGGTGAGCTAGAAGCTAACTCAAGACTAGACTACTTATTTACTCTATTAGGCTGGCCTTGCAAAAAAAAAAAAAGGCACAGACCCCCACAGCAGCAAGCTAGGCTTAGCAGCAGTGGTGACAGCAGTGTCAGTAGCATTCATAGGCCTTGATCAGTGCAGTGCGGCAGCAGCCACAGCAGCAACTAAGCAAAGAAGCAAGCAACCCAGGTTGTGTTGGTCTGGTTGTGTGAGGCAACTTGGTCGCGGACCACGTTTGGGACCTGTGATGGTGGGTTCTAGCATCCAGCTTCTGGAGGAAGGAGAGGGGGAGCGAACTGAAACTGGGCTGGTGGCACACTGCCAGGCTGCAGGTTCTGGCCATATGGCCTGGTAAATAAAAGTAAATATACATTTTTTTTTACAGGGGGATTGGGGAAGGAAGAAGGACTGAAATTTCCCCATCTTTTCTCAAAAATTGCTTTGGGATCTTTAACATCCACCTGCCCAAACAGTAAAATACACAGATTGGACCACAATTTAACATTGGATCTAAAGTATAACAAACCCCAACAGTACAACATCTGCTGAGCACTGCACTAAAGTGCCACCATTCATGGTCTGAGCTGAATCCTGGTGTGAGACTAGAACCTATCACCTTCTGGCCCACGGGTAGATGTGCTACCAAATGAGCCACTCTGACATCTGAGACATGCTGACACTGCACTGAATTTAGAAACATGTATTCCTATCTTTGTTACATTGATGTCCACATTGGAAAAGAATGAAGGATTCTGAAGCAAAAAACACAGAACTGTTCAGCCAAGTACCTCCATTTTACTTTGACTTCTATCTTCATCTTTTAGCTTCCAGATGCCATTGGGAGTAATAATTTTGTCTACAACTATTTGTGTGAAAAAAAAACATCAGCTGATTTCTCTTTGATTTATTGTTCTCTTTAATATGTAGCACAGCGCCATATGGCATAAGCACAGGGGAAGAAGATAACAGTATATAAGGAATGTAGGATTTACTCTAAGGGACACTGTGCTAATAAATGAAATTCTAAAATGTTCTGTATGTGTAATCTGTAGTAAAAATAAACTTTTTTGCATTTCCCAACGCTAACAGCCCTGATCAGTAATATACTTGTTCCTTCCTTTCTCACTCTTCTATTGATTTCTTTGAAGCCTGGCTTTATTGCCAGTATCCTTCCTGGGTATCCCTTGCCTTGGTGCTTTTGTGCTGAGGTTCTTTGTCTTTTGGATTACTTTCCAATTTTTGTGGATTCACCATGTCCCAAACCAGTAAAACAAAACTATGAGTGGTTCTTCCTTCACCTGGGCTGTTATAGAAGAGACACACTGAAGAGTCCTATGTAGGATGAAACACATGTCAGCGTTTTCTGTTTTCAGCCTTTGCAGAGTATGTGTGAGAGGATACTTGGCACCATACACTCTTGTTTAAAGGAAAACTACACTTTTATATCTTGTACATTGTATTTCTTTCCATGTTGACAGACAACTCATTTTGTGTAGCTGTTAGAGATATATGTGAGTACTTTAGTTTATTTTCACTGTCCATGCTAATCCCTGTAACTATCCTTGGGGTCTCCATTTTCTGGTTGTTGAAATCTCATTGTCTGTGAAAGCTGCATTAGCAGATGAGAACATGATGTGTCAGCACCCTTTAGACTCCACCATATGCCTGTCTGCTTAACTACAGTTTAAAAAAACAAGTTGTAGCAAGGTGTGAATTGCCACATTTACTTTCAGTTAGTTTTATTAACTGTCTGAGTTGTAATGCAGGGGTTTTCTCTGCAAATTGTGTTTGATTTGTGCATTTTCAGAGTGCTTTTTTCAGAATATTTGTACTGTCAGCATCAAGATACATGGTATAAATTGGTGATGTGACCCCATGTTCTCATATGCTAATGCAGTTCTCATGGATAATGAGATTTCAACAGCCATAAAATGGAATCCCCCAGGGTAGTTGGAGGGGACTATCATGAACAGTGAAAACAAACTAAAGCAAACATGTATATCTCTAACAGTTAAAGGAAAAGAGTTGTCTGTTAACATGGAAACAAATAAAATTTTACAATGCATGAGGGTGTAGTTTTCCTTTAATGTAGAACCAGTCTAAATTATTCCATAGTGGGTTATATATACTTCCCACAGTGCTTTGCATTATGTAGATATGTATGGTTTTACCTTTCTTCTAATTAATTAGCTGAAACACTGCTTCCAATTATACTGTATGTTGCTTGTTTAGTTATTTTAAACTGCATTTAAAAGATAATCTGTATTTTTAAATGTCCTGTTTTACTCTGCCAATCCATAGTCAGAAATCAAACCTTTTCAACCCATACGCTATGGGTAAGTGTCCAATGTATGCAGGTAATCAATATTGCACTTGTAAAGTAAGTATGAGAGACACAAGTGCCATATTAAAGTTAAGCCTTCAGAATTAACAACAATCTCAACCCCCCCCCATGCTGTGCCATTGAACCTTCCAATTAAAGGAAGAACAACTCCATGCCAGGCCCACATATTGTACATGCATGCTTCCTGTTTCTGTTATGTGTTTTCCAACACATGCTTTGTTCTGTTTTCTCTGGTTAGTCAAAAATTGCATGAACATCAAAATTCATGCCCATGCACATTTTTCTTGTTTGTAAATGTTTTAAATATAACTTAGGTCTGTTGTTTCTATATCATTGATACGTACAGTATGAGCAAGCCTGCATATACTAGGCTGGCCAAAAATTTTCTTCTGCCAGCAAAATTCTGGCAAAATGCTTATAGGATCTCAATATGTAAAGGTAACCAAGCCATAAGGGTAGCACATCAAGTCTGTGGCAAACAATACTGTGCAGTTGGAAACAGCATGGTCAACACTGCGCAAGTCAACATTGCATCGAGGAATACCACCCAAAACCAAAAAAAAGGTAAGTTAAAATATTTCACTGGAGTGGTGGTCCATGGAGGCATGGTGTTGTAAGAGTAAATCTATACTTCAGCACTGATTCATGCCCGTATTCACTGGGCATGGTGTTGACTTGTGTGGTGCTGTCTGCGATGTTCTGACCTCATGGTATTTGCTGCGACAAATTGACATGGAGCCAGTTATAAGCCTCAAAACCTTTGGAAATTTTAAAATTACATTTCATAATTTTTTAAACTGCAGAATTTCAAAAATATTCGACAAATTGCACCATATTTCTTATGTGGAATTTACCAAGGCCATATAGATGTGTAAAGGATGTAAGAGGCATCCGAAATGCATCAGGCGTTGTTTTGTATATTTAAATAAACATTTTTATGACCAGTGCCCTTGATATGTTGTGGTGTGTGCTCTGCCTTTTAAAGTGAAGTATGCTATTGTTTTTGGTATTGTAGCACCACGTCCTTGTGCTTACTCTGTTGGAAGTGTTAAGTTTCAGATCTCTATTGTTAATGGTAATAGTTATAAGCCTACAAACTGCCCAAGTCGCACCATATTTGTTATGCAGAATTTACCAAAGACCATATACAGTAGATGTGTACTAATTTTCAGATCTCTGTTGTCACAGATGATTGAGTTATAAGCCTCAAACATTTGTACATTTTTAAATTACATTTTGCAGTTATGTAAACTTCAGATTTTTAAGTCCCTATAACTTTAAAACTAGACACTAAATATCAGCCTTCCAGGCCACCCCCATGACCCAGCATCAGAGTATTGCACTGTCATGCTGATGACCCTGGTTCAGAAGTACACCAGGAAGTCACATCGGGAGGATTGGCAGTGCATTTTGATTGGGAAGGATTGCTGGTGAGTTCCACTAACAAAGTGATCCCTGTGGCTGGGCCAGAGAGCTTTGTCCAGCCACACAGAACGCTATGGCTGTGGTCTCACCTGGGGAGATGGAAGGGAAAAAAATGTTGGAGAAAAGCCTGACAGCAAACTGAATGATGTCTTTGTTCAGCCTGATCAGGGTATATCCCTGTGAACAGGGTATATGCCTGAGAGACATGCTGCCAGCTGGAAGAAAAAACCAATATGGGAATAAAAGAAGTGGTGGTTGTTAACTTTCTAATCTCTTGCACAAAGGCTGGCCAAGTTATAAACAGACAAAGACTCCTAAATAATATCAGTAATTAAAGTTGAATTTCATGAGCTTTTTGTGAAATTGTAGAATGTTGTGATACTTTTGTCAAAGCCATCCCCATATATTTTGCCCAGCCACATACTTGAATTACCATTGTAGAGGAAGGTAAAGGCTGGGTAATCTAGCAATACAATAGCAGTCATAGGATGATTCATAGTAAAAGTATAGTGGCACCAAGTGTCAGATAACTATCTTGATTGATGAACCATGAAGAATAGTCATGGACATCACTGTGCACTTCCATGAGTTCTTGCAATATGCCAGATAACTAATAGAGATCACTGGCTTAATGACTTGCAGAAGTGCATGCATGTGCAACATTGTTTCTGTACAGTGCCACCTGCTGACTCTTTCACAACCCTGTAGATAACAGTGTATATTTTTACTAGTTGAAAATAGTAGCACCACACGATGCCAAGCCTTACAACTAGTTGGGACTTAGGCGATTATGACACAAGTATCTGGATATCTTTAGTCATGATGGAGCATAATGCTGGGCATCACTGTTACAGGAGTGTTAGAGGGGTATTGCATGGCCATGATTCTTACGCAGGTAAGGTGATTCAATGGTGATAAGTGTATTGTGAAAATTAAATTCAACAAGTGGAATTCTATTGGAATTACTTATTATTAATAAGTGAGCAGATTTTTCCAATTAGTTATTTCTAAAGTATGAACAATACAATTTAACCTACTAAGGCACATTTTTGCTTTAGTTAGATTACTTACATTTAAGGGCCCCCTTATTCAAAAGTCCCCTGCAAAATCGTGGAAGTGCCTGTGCCACGAATCTCAGATGTGCCAGCCAAAACATTTGGTATATTCAGTAGATGTGCCCTAGGATGTGATTACGCATGTCCAGCTGAATATCCTGAACATGTGAAATTGTGAAACTGAAGATATGCAGTGCATCACAGGCAGGGGCAACAGTGCACCACAGTCTGGGACACAGGGAATTGCACTGGGACAGATGAGATGGGCATGGCGCAACTTTGCAGTACTCAGCCAGGATATGAAAATTGCCTCATTACACATTCCAAGCCCAAACCCCACATGCTGGAGCTCATTAGTGAAATGTATTCAATCCATTTGCATACCCCAGACATGTTCAGTTCCAGCTTTGCAGGGCTGCCCAACCACACCACAAAGTTGAAGAGGAGGAACTGCAGCTTAGCAGGCAGGTGTGCTGGGATGTTTGTGTGTGGGTGGGTGGACTGTAGTGGCCTGGGTAAAGTGTTACACCCCATAGCCATGTACAGGATCAGACAGGGGTACAGTGTGCCCACCAAGACAGCAGACACAGGAGCCACCTGGACATGCAACAGGGGGGAACAGGGTGACATAGGCTGCTCAGGATACTACATGCATGTGATACACCAGCTTCGTATGCTGCGTATAATCACCTGCAGTGCCCCACACACCCCTGTATGGTGGGTACCTGGTGGGAAATTCAAGGGATGGCAGTATGCAGTCAGTGACCAGGTACCTGGGTGGGTTGGTCCCACCTGTGTGCACCTATGGTGTACCACCATGGGTGCATGCCACAGATCAGTCCCTGGACCATGCCATGTGGGCACTAGTTCTACCAGACTACCCAGGTACAGTTGACTTGGACGTCACTCTGAGTGCATGCCACCACCCAGTGCAACCCTGCAGGCCACAAGGGTGCTGGTTATGGCCCCTGGTGCATGTGCAGCAGTGTGACTGTCCACCCCACTGGTGTACCTGGGGGCACCTGACAGCACTGGCATGTGGCTGCTGGGTGTCTATCTTCAAGGTGCAGTGAGAGGGCTTGCCCCCTGGATGGTGCCAGTGGGGACATGATATCTGTGGCTCATGGTTCATCCATCCTGGCATGACAGCTGAGTGTGGGTGCCTGGATCCATGACAGGAGTCCGACAGTATTTCTGTTGAACACCCTGTCAGCGACACTGGCAGGTCGACCGCATTCTGTTGTCGGCTGCCAGTTCACTATCATTTTCTTTATTTTCTTCAGGGGAGCTGTGCCCCCTGCACCTTCCCACTTAAAGATTCTCAACTCCAGTCGGAGCTGATGGGGGGGTGCAGGACTCCCGACAGGCAGCACCGGGTTCCAGTGGGTCTCCCACCATGGTTAGGTGCTGTAGTCACTATGGGAGACCTCGCTGGCAAAATGTCGCTGCGAGGGGGGTAAACATGGGTGCCTGGAGCATGTCCTGGTGCACCTCCAAAGGCTGTCTTTGGATGGCGTGCCTTCGACTCTGCAGCCTGTCTGTGGTTGGCTAGCCAATTTAGGCATGCTTTTTCCATGCATAACTTTGAGTGGCGCATTTCTGAGGTGCGCAGCAGATGCACCACATATTTTGGCTGAATATAGAGATGCACAGCACATTCATGGGAATTACCCCTCTGCATGTACCACATACATTATAGTTGCGGATGGTGCATCCGGAGATGTGCAACGCATCTCTCCCTTTTGAATATCACACTCCGGCACATTTGTTGTGATGGTTGGTGCATCTCTACTTTGCACCATGCATCTCCTTTGCAAATATGGCCCAAGGAGTGCTTATACCTATGGTTCAATGTGATAAGTGCTAAGCAACATTAGCGCCATACAAATCAGTGACTGCACATCACTGAGAACAGAAATGGCAACTGTGCACTACAACAAAAGCAAAATCAAGTGATGATCCACAACACACTCTATGGGTGTGATATTTACTAAACTTTTTTATGTGGGAGGTTATGTCCCCTGCACCCTCCATTTAGGGGCCTTTGTGCCCTGCATCCTCCTTTATTATTATAATCAACCCCGTGGGGGGGGCCCTGACACTGGGGTACAGGACACAACTTGGAATGGAGCCATTTGAGGGGGACTCAAGTCATCAAAACGGGGGGATGGGGGACCATGGAGCACAAATCCAGGAGATCGAGGAACGGAAGAAAAAAAAAATTAACTACTCAACACACACAAAAACAAAATTATCCATATATGCCTAGCCAGCTCTCAACCCAGATCCTCCTGCACTGGAGGCATTGACTCCCACCACAAGACCAAATGGCCAGCTGGGAACTGCCTGGCCAAACTACCTCCCATTTACTCATCCCCTATAGCTCCCTGTGCCAGTTGCTGTATTCTTCCATCACGATTCTTCCCCTATAACACTTGCTCATACTACACCTCACTACACTTTCACAGTTGCTGATATGTCAGGCAGTCAAATTGAGTCATTCAAACTGAGTTGCTCAATTTGACTTACCCATATCATGGGATACCATACCTACAATAGCAGTGGAGCTATAAACATCCAACTATTTTGAAAATTTTCACACAGTTTAACACATAAATTGTGACATGTTTAATGCCTTTACCTTCTAATGTACATTACCAATTATCTCTCAGTTTCTATGACTTTTTCAAGAAAGTATGCATATCAATTTTCACTTATGAAATGGGTCCTTCAAAATAAGGAATCTGATTGGCTACTACAGAACCTGTGCACTAAAATGTCTAATGCACAGGAAAAAGACCCAGCAATGCCTACTGTGCATTGGTACCAGTGACAGTGCTCATAAAGGACCCTCAAAAAAAATCAAACAGCACCCCTCTTGGATTCTGTTAACTGTGGAGCCAACCGAACTGCCAACTAGCCAACATGGTAAGTATTCCAGAAACCAACTTTGAACTCAATCTTTGTGAAGAAGATTTGGTAGCATTCCTTCAGCCTGAGAATGAACCCTTGGAGGACCAAAATTCCACAATGATAATGCCACAGCAGCAACAAAACCTCTGTCACAGCCCACTGTAAGTAATCACTTCAAAATCATGAAAACTCCTTGAACAAACATATCAAAAATTCATTAAACTGATAGGTTTCACACAAGGCTGTCTGACAGAAATTCACCCTAAAAACAAACATTAAACTCTGCACTGTCATTATATTTTTGTGTTACAGATAGTTATGATACTTTATTCTAGTCAGTTAGGTGTAGAGACTTTGAAACGCCAGTTAAGACATGACATGTTACCTGGCTACTTGTAACGGCTTGACACAGTTAAATAAACATATAAAAGCATTTGCAGCACCTTCTCACATCAGTTTTTAGTCTTTCATTTTTTTTTTACTGCAACCCATTTGATCTTACCATGTTTTCAAATGAATATCTACCACAGCTGGAAGGGCATTTTAAATGCCGCATGCTAATCAGCGTATAAATATTCATAAGAACAGTCCCTCACTGCCAACCTCAAACTGTAAAATGCCACTATGTTTAACAAGATCCTCAGTCCCTCTTTCATGACTTTTCCAGGTTCTTCTTTTGTTAAAATAAAATTTGAGCTGATCCTTTTTTTTTGAATAAATATTTGCCACACTCAGAAGCATGTTTTGCGTGCCTTATGCTAATTAGCATATAAATATTCATGAGTACAGTCCCTTGGTGCCAAGCTGAAATGGTGTAACTGAAGTCTCAAATGCTGCAATGTCTTACAAGATCTGCAATCATGTCTGACATGGCTTGTTTAATTGCCTTCTAGTTTGAAACATTAAAACACTTCTTCTGAGCTTTTTCTTTTTAAAACAGTTACCACACTGGTTGGCCATGTGGTGTAGAGGGCTGAGGCACTGGCACCTTACCTTGACCCATGCTAGCGACCAGGGTTCGGGATTGGTGCCGGGGGGTCAGCAGGGGCCAGAGAGGATTGAGCATCCAGAGGACTGCTCTCCTCTTGGAGGGTGGGATCAGGGAACACATCATTCAGCAGTGCCCCCCCGGTGGAGACTGGAGTTACTGTCTGAACATGCACTAATGGGGACAGAAAACCAGGGAAAATGGTGCCTGAAGTGAGCGGCTTTATGGCCGTCCACAGTTTTGCCACAGCACCCACCTGGATCCTTGTTCCACAGGGAATAGGGGGCTCCCTGCAGCCCCACTGTGGGGCTGAAGCAGCAGGAGTCTGGGTGTCTGCAGTAGAAGCAGTTGTGGCTGGATGCCCCCAATTGGGAGCAATTCAGGTGGCTGAGGAGTGAAAAATATATATGATAAAAAAAAAAACAACAGTTACCACACTTGGAAGGACGTTCCCATACAGTATGCTAATTACAATATGAATATTCATAAGAAGTGTACCTCGGTGCCCACCTGAAACTCTGCCATTAATTTTGAAAATGTCATAGTGCCGTTTAGAATTTTCTTTTCTGTTATGGGCAATGAGCATGAATGTAAAATACACCTCTTGCTGGTACCTGAATTTTCAAACCGATTATGACATCTGCCAATATGAGTGCATAACTGCAGAACAAGGATGACTGAGTTTCAGTTGGGCACCGAGGAACACCAGCCATTTATATTCACAGCAATATAACAAGACACTCCTTCACTGACATCACAACCTCTGTACACTGAGGTAACTCAGAGAACATATCAGAATTATTCATTTCCATCACAGTCAGCAAAGGGCAGTTAAGTCAATAAATAAAAAAAAAAAATAACGACAGTACACAATGTAATGTATGTTAATGGGTCAATTTTTATTACACAGCCTAATGTGAAACCTGTTAAATAAATAAAGTTTTAGTATGCTTGCTATTATTCTTTAAAGAGTATCATATCCCAGGCACACTCAAACCAACCTACCTTTTTTCAGCCAACTGAAACACCATCACAGCAAAATACCACAGAAGAAAGTAACAGCGAAACAAGAGAAACTCCATCAGAGCCCACAGTGAGTAAAAGTTTCAAGTAATACAATGCTACACAACCTGACTGTTTAGAGGCAGAATGAAATGAAAAAAAAAATTGAAAGAGCAACACAACGGGCACTCCGTGTATTCAGAGAGTGGGCTGCCACAACAGGAACTGTGGTGGACTGGAAAACAATTTCCAAAGAAAACTTAAATGGCATTCTAAGAAAATGTTATGGCAAGGAGCTGATGACCGCAGGGCAAGACTATGCAATATCAAGCTTCTGCAGTCTCCATCCACTGTTTAACAGGCACCTTGCCTCCACAGTTGTAGGGCAGCCCATAACTCTATTGACTGACCCCAAGTTCTGCTCCAGTGATGCAGTTTTCACTGCTAAAATGAGAAATTTACAGAAGGTCCCAAAAAACACTGCTCATCATCATGAGTCACTGACCCCTGCAGATCTCCATAAATGCAGATATTCAGGTACTTTATCTTCCTGGACCATGCCTAGCCTAGTCCTAAAGGTGTGGATAGACATTCAAATATACATGATCAAGAGTGGTCGAGAAAGACTCCAACAGCTGAAGTCAGAGTACTTTTCAATAAAAGAGAATCAAAACAGCTCTGAGTCTGTTGCTATTAACTTTAGCAAACACACTAAAAATCATGCCAATCCTCTAGAAGTTGGGAAACAAGGGCACAGAGGATTTATGTTTGCACAACCTGGCACCCCCCTGTGCCCTGTACGAAGCTTCAAGCTGTACCTCAGTAAACTACCTCCAAATCCCCCTGCACTTTACGTTCACCCAAGAAGATTACCCCAAATTCAGCTAGATCACCTATCTGTATAGTACACATTGGAGCCAATGGGCCTTAGTTATCTCGTCACTTTCATGGCCTGACTAAGCAAAGAAGCTACTCTCAGTAAATGATACACAAATCACTGCTTGGGTGCAACAGCAGTGCAGCTGCTCTCCGACGCATAATCTGTATTTTTAAATGTCCTGTTTTACTCTGCCAATCCATAGTCAGAAATCAAACCTTTTCAACCCATACACTATGGGTAAGTGTCCAATGTATGCAGGCAATCAATATTGCACTTGTAAGGTAAGTATGAGAGACACAAGTGCCATATTAAAGTTAAGCCTTCGGAAATAACAACAATCTCAACTCGCCCCCATGCTGTGCCATTGAACCTTCCAATTAAAGGCAGAACAACTCCATACCAGGCCCACATATTGTACATGCCTGCTTCCTGTTTCTGTTATGTGTTTTCCAACACATGCTTTGTTCTGTTTTATCTGATTAGTCAAACATTGCATGAACATCAAAATTCATGCCCATGTACATTTTTCCTGTTTGTAAATGTTTTAAATATAACTTAGGTCTGTTGTTTCTGCATCATTGATACGTACAGTATGAGCATGTCTGCATATACTAGGCTGGGCAAAATTTTTCTTCTGCCAGCAAAATTCTGGCAAAATGCTGATAGGATCTCAATATTTAAAGGTAACCAAGCCATAAGGGTAGCACATCAAGTCTGTGACAAACAATACTGTGCAGTTGGAAACAGCATGGTCAACACTGCAAAAGTCAACATCGCATCAAGGAATACCACCCAAAAACAAAAAAAAGGTAAGTTAAAATATTTCACTGGAGTGGTGGTCCATGGAGGCATGGTGTTGTAAGAGTAAATCTATACTTCACCACTGATTCATGCCTGTATACACTGGGCCTGGTCTGGTCTGGAAAGCAGAGAAATAATGGTTGTGACATGTCATAGAAATGAGAGTAGCTTACAAAACTACTGGAGACCCAATCCTGAAGATCGCTGGAAATGGAGTAATATTCTGGCACACAAAGAAATCCAGAGCAGCAGAGAAGAACAACCCTGCACCAGCACAGCAAACTGGGACAAGTAAAATAACTTCAAAAGAAGTAGAGTGACACCCAGAGCCCAGGCACATCATAACTTTCCAGAAGTCAAAATGCACCACTGCACGGTCAACTTTCAGAGGCCAGAATACTTTGGAAAATAAAGTATCATTCCACACCTAAAATCCAAGAAGAAAAACTTTCAGATACAGAACTGTTACAACTTCAACTAAAGTTAAGCCACAGCACAACTAAAAAACCACTTTGCAAGCACAATTACAGTAATTGTTCTTCAGCACAAGTTCACAACAGTTAGCACCAAAATTAATTAAAGTTCCATATCACTTTGTTGTTTTTCCCTTATCCTTTAGAAAACAGGGACTACTTTATTCAGTGTAGGGAATATTTCCCCAAATAATTTAATATTTATCATATTTAAAAACTTTTAGTGTCATGTTTTTGTCATATGTGCATTTCTTACTATTTTATAAGTGCAATAAGTCACTCAGGGGTTAGCTTTAGACAGTTCTAATGCACAACTAAGGGGCTGGATGCACTTGGCCTGTGGCTTTGTGCCTCACAATGCCCCCAGCTGTGCATTAAAACTGTCCAACACACACCCCATCATGCCTTATTGCTTACTTATCTAGCTCAAAAAGTGGCTAAGTTGTAAACATAGCAATATTTTCCAACATTTTCATATGAATAATTGCCAGAATTTGAACCCCTATAACCTTTCATTCCCCTCAAGCAAATAACATGAAATATGACATTCTTTCAGGGCCTCCTCCCAGCATTGTACATGCCATGTTTCAGATCACTAGTTATAGTACTGTCTGAGTTATGATCACTTAAATAATTTCAGAAAATTCCAAACAATGTCACATTTCACAAAATTCTGTGAAAATTCCGCAAAATCCAAATTTTCTAGTTTTGCCAAGCCCTAGTATATACAAATGAAAGTGAACTGGCATAACCTGAATATATTTTGGTGAGCTGATGTTATTTCAGGCCTGATGGATGATGGTTGGGTTAAGGTATTATGGTTCCACCAAGCTGTGGCGACAAGAAATTTGTAGACTGGCATTTCAGCGATGGCACAATGCCGACAGTTGGCAATATGCCGTCACTGAAACAATGTGTTTTTTTGTGAGGGAACTTCACACCCTGCACTCCCCATGCAAGGGGCTCTGCTTCTCACACCCCGACTTTTAAATAATCAGCTTTGAGTTGGAGTTGTGTCAGGGAGTGGGCGCAATCACTGGGGAAACTGTTGGTGTACAGTACCACTGGAACCATTACAGCAATCTGTGGATTTTGTCTTTGTAATGGTTTTCATGATAATGTAGTTGCTGAGTGAATGGTATACAAGGGATCATAAGTCAGTATGCTTCTGCTGTCCAGATATGTCATCCAGCCATGTTAAATGGGGCCCACGTGTAGCTCTCTAATGTTCAAGATACAGTGCTGTCTTGCAAATTACAGCCTACAGATGCTCTGAATGTGGATTCTGGGTGATCTTACTGTAAATTGCTTTTCCTAGCTATGCTGTTAAAGTATCTGACATTAAAGGAGTATAGTGCATGGGTGGACATAGTTGTGTATAAAAGTTCATACACTGTCAAATGCTGCTGTGCAGCAGTAGTTACATCACTGAACAAAGGAAACTGATCAGCTGATTTACTCATGCTGCAGCAATTCATGACTATATATTAGATTCTTTCTTATGCAGAAAGACAGAATTTGTTGGCAGAAAAAGACCGCTTGGCCCACTCAATCTGTTCAGATGTTCCCTGCCTAACCTGTCTCAGCAGACCCTATCTGGTCTCCAGTAACCCTCATGCCCCACTGTATCTTTTCTAATATACCCCTATGTCAATCTGCCTAATGCCTGAAGTCCCCCCACATGGTTTATACTTGCTCAGAAAAAGCCATTGTCTCAACAGCTACTGAATCATGGGAAGGGTGGTGGAAGTATCCAGTCACATCAGACAATCTGATACAAATTTGTGTGCAAGTGACCCAGAAGTATAACAGAGAAATGGAAGTAAGATGAACATTGAATATAATGCAGTAGCAGTGGCTGTTGTCCATTGTTCAAAGTTACAAACCATTATGAAACCATGGGTGGCTTCTGTTTGCAGCTGCACTGCATGCAGCAGATGGATGGGTGGTGGGCTTTCTGGAGGACAAGCTCACAGTGAGGAAAACAAAATAGAGTTTTTTTTTCTTTCCTCCAAAAGCAGAACAAGGAGACAGCACAAAAGTCTCAGCCTGTTATGTACTGCTGCCCATACACTAAACAGAACAAGGTATGGGCAGCAAGGCACTGGGTCAGAACAGCACCAACAATATTAGAGCAGTCAAGAACCAAGCAGCAATAAAAGAGTCATTTTGGTTTTTGCGGGAGGGGTGGCTGTGTCCCCTGCACCCCCCTACTTTAGGATTCTCACTTCAAGGGGAATAGATCATGGGGACAGTTAAAATTTGTGGGGCCATGGAATACTGTCCCATGGCCCCACATAAAAGAAATACAAGTCCCTATTGTGCCAAAATTGAAGGAGACCAGGATTAGAACCCTTGTGTCCAGTTCCACTGGCCAAGCTGGTCGAAGCCCCTGCCCTCCATACCACAGGAACAGCTCAGCAAGTATCTTGGATCCTGGTGCCCTTGTGTGCCTTAAGCACCATAGACAGCATCCAGGGGAGTGCTTACTGAAAGTGATCTATATCCCCTCTAGGTGTCTATGCTAGCACTACATGAACTAGCACTCTGTACACTGACACTATTCGTGTAGTGCTATTCTACTCAGGTACCAGTCAAAAATACATAGCAAGGTTGTGTTTCCATCTAGGGCTTGTCATGATGACAAGGACCTCACACCCTTTATTCCTGAGGTCACTCTTCATCATAACTACCACTCGATGGAAACACAGCCTTATGTATGGCTGCCCACACATTATTCTATTTATCGTGGGACTATAGCCAGTTCAGGAGGTTCCAGTAGGCTGAAGATATTCCCTAACTATGACAATCATATCATATGAGCACAGTAACTATCTCCTCCTAGGTTGTCCCCTGTCACATATGAACTCCCACAAATTTCCAAGATAGGTGTTTTCTGAGTATGACTCCATTTTCTAAATTGTGCCTTGTCTTTTCACTCTCCACCTCCAATAGCATATTTACAAATCTAAAGATACCACTGCTTGATCTTAAAGCAAAATGGCCACATCAGAGTAAATGGGTTTTTAAATAACTTGCAAGTGAGGTAAACGTATTTGTTTCAAAATCATTTACACCTAAAAGTCACCTGAGTCTTTGGGACTATTTACACTAACCCTGATATGTGGCACTGTATCAATACCTTTGTGTGATTGTAGGGCTGAGTGAAATTAGAAATTTTTTATTTTACACAATTTTCATGAAATTCTGGGAATTTTGCAAAAGTTTGCAAAATGTTGTGGAAGTTTCTAAAATGTGTTAAATGGTCAGATCTCAGTTCATCTTATAGCTAGATAGCTGAAATTTGGCAAGCTTACTGTTTGCAAGAGACCCTGTTGGATGTTTAGCTTCAAGACATTTGGATGTAGGACAGGGAAGTTATAGGGGTGCAAAGTCTGGCAATTTATTATGTAAGTGAACATTTCTGAAAATACCTATATGCTTAACACTTAGCCATCTATGGAGCTATGTAAATGAAAATTGATATGCATACTTTCTTGGAAGTGTTTTAGGGATTGCTAAATATCAAGGTAGCTACATAAATTGCAAGTGACAGGAGTTCAACATTTCACAATTTAATTATTTGTTAAATTGCTTGAAAATGTTCAAAATATTTATGTGTCTATAGTTACACTGTTGTTGCAGATATACACTCAACATTTAACATGCAAGCCAAAGTAAATATGTTCTGAAATCTACTTAAAATGGATAAATGTGGTATAATTAGTGTTATGTGGAATTTTCAAATTCCGGAGCATGAAATTCCATGGAATATTCAAAATTCCATTGAAATTCTACCAAGTTTCACCAGAATCGGAATGGTGGAATTCCACAGCATAAAACGGTTGCGTAATGATTTTCCATGGAAAAATCACTGTTCCATAGAAAATTATTCTGCAGATCTCAATATTTTCTGTGGAAATTGTTACCAAATAATTTTCCATGGAAAAAATACTGTTCTGTGAAATATTATTCTGTGGATCACAGTAGGCGGAATCCGTCAGGCGAACAAGTGAAATGCCGGTGGAAATTCCGCTGGCGGAATGGTCATTCCACATTAATTCTGCATTACGCACAGCACTAGGTATAATAGATTAAAATTTATTGTGGATTCTTTAGAAAATACTAATTGACAACATTTGTTCAAAAAGTGCTGCATATAATGCCACTAGAATTCCACTTGTAGAAATTAACTTTCACAAAGCACTTATCACCACTTAATCACCTTACCTGCATTAGCATTATGGCCCTGAAATGCACTTCAACACTCCTGCAACAGGGATGCCCAGCATAATGATACATCATGACTTAAGATATTCAGATACATCTGTCACAATGGCCTAAGTTGCAACAAGTTGTAATGCTTCACATCACTTGGTGCCACTGTTTTTAAATGGTAAAAATATACAGTACATTGTTAACAGGGTTGTTAAAGAGTCAGCAGGTGGCATTGTACATGCATGTGCTTCCACAAGTCATTTGGTCACTGAGCCCTCGTGGTTAGCTGAAATATTGCAAGAAGATAGGCTAGTGCACAGTTATGGGCTCTACCATGCCAGCACAACAAAAAAAAGATTGTGACTGGCATTACAGCGTCGGGCTCCATGTCAACCACAAGTTGCAGTCAGCATGGAGCCGCACAATTTGGATGTAATTTTTACATTGGGGGGCTTTGCTCCCCCACACCCCCAGAACTAAAGGATTCTAACTCCAGGTCGGAGTTAGTTCAGGGAGGGGTTGCAGGTCGGGGGAAGTGGTTGCCCCCTTCCAGCGCCACTTCTACAGTGGCATGGCACTGTTGTCAATATCGACACATGTCGCCACAGAAATGACGCTGTTAGGGTGGCATACCCACAGTTATGTCCATGACTATTCTTCATGGTTCATCATGCAAAATACTGTAGTGACCTGACACTTGGTACTACTATACTTTTACTATTAAGCCTCCTATGAATGTTACCTTTATGCTATTTTACCCAAACATTACTTTCCTGTACAATGGCAGCTCAAGTGTTTGGCTTAGCAAAAATGAAAGGGCACAGCTTCAACAAAAGTACCACAGTTTAGTTATTTGAACTTTTGTTGACTGGGTAAGAAAGTACTGGGCCACATGGCCCTTTTACAGGCTTGACCTGAGTATGTAACAGGACATACGTTGCAATTACATACATACATACATTTCATTAACAATAAAGTAACTAAACAGATAATGTGACAATACATTCACAGGACAACTGATACATAATTTCAAGTAACTCAGTAATTATAACTCTAAAAATATACAGAGATCCTAATTACAAACAAGTCATCTACAGTTTATTATTAATCCCTTTAATGTAACTTTAAAAGTGTGACCATTCTGTATGTTTCATAATTAGTTAGGCAAACTGTTCCATGTTTTAACAGCAACCTGCTAAATGCTCTTTGTTTTTCAGAAGTTCTACAGGTCAGTATTGTTAAAGTTACTGTATTATCCAATCTCAGAACTCTTGAACTCCGTTTTTGAGTAAAAAAAAAAGGTTGACAGGATTTTTAGATGAATTCCACAATTTCACTAAATTCAACTTTAATTACTGATGTTATTTTAGAATCTTTGGCTGCTTGTACTTTGGCCAGCCTTTGAGTAAGAGTTTAGAGAGCTGATGCACACAGCCTCTTTCTTTTTTCATATTTTGTGTCTCCCAGCCAGCAGCACCAGCTCATCTCTCAAGCATATACCCTGTTCTCAAGGATACACACTGATCAGGCTGAACCTGACCATTATTCTGATGGCTACTGGGCTTTCCTCACAGATTTCTTTCCATCCCACCTCCTCAGGTGGGAGTGGTGCCTCTGTTAAGCTGGCACAGCCACAACTTCCCCTGCAGCATGAATAAGACCCCTGAACAAGCTGCAGACACCGCTATGTTGGAGGAACCTGCCACAAACACTCCCTGACCAAGAGGCATTGCTGAGCAGCAGCTGTCTTGGCCATGACCTGCCTCCCAGTGTGACTTGCCAGGCTTGCATCCAAGCCTTGGTCATCAGCATGGCAGCACAAAGATCTGCTGCTAGGTTATGGGGTGGCCACAAGGCCTGAAATTTGGGGTCAATGACCCTAACAAAATAATGATATTCTTTCTCTAGTTTTAAAGTTACAGGGTCATAAAGTTCTGCAGTTTGCATAATCACAATCATATCTATGGGAACTCCTAGCACTTGTGTGTGCTAAAGCACTGACTTTGGGAATCAGGACCTCTTAGGTTCAAGCTCTATTAGACCCTTGCAAAAAAGCCCTGGCTCAGTGACCTCTTCCTAAGACATACTGTAGATAGATAATAGATAGATAGGTAGATAAATAGATAGATAGACAGATATAACATGGCTAGATAAATAGACAGACAGACAGACAGACAGATAGCTAGATAGCTAGATAGATAGACAGAACAACAATAATAACAACATATACTCACTATGTGACTTTGAGCAACTCATTTACCATCCTAGTACTGCAATCCTGCATGGTGTGGACATGGGTAGAAGCAGAATCCCAATGGAAATGAGATGTCAGTTACATCTTAGCTGGCTTTCCTGGATAAATAAGCTGTAACATAAAAAAATGGTATGTTATCATAAAAGCTATTCCTAATAAAACATAGAAACATAGAAGTTGTCAGTAGAAAAGGAGCTCTTGGCCCACCCAGTCAGCCATATATTCCCTACATACTGTTCCTCCACAGCCCCTACTCAATCTCCGGTCTTTCTCACCCCCCTTGCCTTACTTCTAAAGTCCATTTGTGTCTATCCTGGGCATGTTTCAATACTGTTACCATTTTAGCACCCACCACCTCTGCTGGTAGGCTGTTCCAGGTGTCCACCACCCTCTCCATAAAGAAGTAGTTCCTCAAATCTCCTTTGAACCTTCCCTCCTCCAGCTTCATATGGTGACCCCTTTCTCTGGAGCATCTTTTTCTAATGACAATGCTACCTTCCTGTACCTTATTAATACCTGTGAGGTATCTGAATGTTTCTATTATACCCCCATTCCATCCTTTCCTCTAGAGCAGTGGTGGGCAACCTGCAGCTTGAGGACCACATGTGCCCCCCCCCCCAGTGGTCAACCTATGATCCCTTTATCCATCCAAAAATACACCAGAAGGCTCTCTGTACAAAGCTAGACAAGGGAGATAGGCTGATGGAAGGTGATGGACATGTTATATATAGCTCGTTTTTAATTCAAATGTATAAAATGTGGATTGTGACTGTGGTAAACTGGGGTCTTATGGCCCTTAAGGGTGTTTAATGGCTGCACCTGTAGCCCTCTGATTATCATAGGTTGCCCAACCCTACTCTAGAGAGTACATATTTAGTTGCTTGAGTCTTTCCTCGTATGGTATTTGATGCAGGTCCTGAACCATTCTGTTAGCCTACCTTTGTAACCCGCCTTCACCATATCTATGTCCTTCTAGAGATTGGGCCTCCAGAACTGGACACAGTACTTGAGGTGGTGTCTTACCAGTGATCTATACAGGGGTAATACTATCTCCTACTTTCTGCTGGTGATGCCCCTCCCTATTTACCCAAACACCCTGCTAGCCTTCCCCACTGCCATATCACACTGCTTGGCTACCATCAGATCATCATAAATTATTACCCCAGATCCCTTTCCTGTTTTGTGGTTGCTGATACCTCCTCACTCAATCGGTATGTTTCCCCTGTGTTTCTGTGCTCCAAAGACATGATTTTGCACGTTTTTGCATTAAAACCCAGCTGCTATTCCCTTGTGAGTATGTGTTTCTGAATATGGCACCTTTATATACTGACTGCTAACACAAAATTATATTTCCCAGTGCAATTGATGTGAATGTTGAGGTCTATGTATTTTGAGTTTGGGTTAAGTACCTTTCATTTCCAAAGCATGCAATACATTTGCTCATATCCACTGCCATGTTTTTTAAAACAGAACTGATGCATGTGCAGTAAGGGTTTCTTCTGCAATATTGAAACCTGGAACTAGAACATGTGGTGACATTTGGACTTCTACTGATTTTTTGTTCAGGAGAGCTGCTTAGGATAGGATACTGTTCAACTATAATTACTTTTTGTGAATACATTACCCTCAGTTTTTAATGCAATCCACATAATTCATGTTTTGCAGGTTTAGCCTTCATTACACATTCCCCTGTAATCAGTTGGCCAAATTAATGGCATTGGTCTTAAAGAAAAACAGGAAGGTAGTGTATTTCATTGACTTTGTTCATTTCTCATTTAACTATCCAAGAAAATGTTCAACAGATGAGCAATAACATAAACAGCCTAAACTTGAAACATCAGGAACCACCATAAAAGAAAAATTCAAATTAAATGTTAAAAACATGAAGTACTCTGTTTCAACTTAAGGCGTAGATCATGAACACTTCCTATAAGGTTAACTTTATTTTTAGCAGTCTACCAGGTGTCACATAATGATGTACTGACTAGGAAAGCCTGGCACATACAAAAAGTACAGAATTCAATGACACGTGATATAGAATCCATTCTATCCATACAGTGCTATAAGCACAAGTTAAAAAAATAACAGAACCCACAGAGAGAACACTTACAATCATAATTATGCAATAGTCTATGGAACAGGATATCAGCAATTGAAAGCAATGAGAAAATATATATTTTCAGCAGGGACTTAAATCATTTAAAGGGATCAGTATTCTATATATCACATTTCTATTCTAATCTAATAAAAGCTTCAACTGATTCTCTACTTCCATCCCACATGACCAGCACATCATCAGTAAAATCTCCCCAAGTAAATCATCTAGGGAAAATACTGGTTCTGGTCCATGTTATGGACCGTGGCCCCCTCCCACCACCCTAAGAAAAAGAAAGTGCCATGATGGTCTCCATTACAATACCACAAGTCTGCAGGTAAAACCTCTATTCAAACTTGAAGAAATTAAATGTGAAAATAATTTCAAATGCTTACAACAGGAATGGGAACCATTGCAGCTGTGGAGGACTTCAATTTGGCCCTGTTGACAGCAATCAACACCTTAGTGTCAGTTACTTTGCACTGCATTCCATCATTCTGAAGTGAGCATTGGTTTTCTGAAGAGCCTCAACAGATGAAAATCTATGGTTCAGAGTAGAGAACACGTGTAAAATGTCTGGGATGGAAGCCAGCAAGCTTGTGCAGAGAATTAATTCTATTAGTTATTGGGAGGCAGTGAGGCGACAGAGAGTTACATTTCTGGGTCTCTCTACAGTTGGGAAAAACTGCCCCACTGCACTTTTTATGTTTGCTTACATGCATGTGCAAGAAACATAGTGCCATCATCCGAGTTTTTGTAGGTGTGGCACCCTGTCTTCCAATTCAGTCAGTGTGTTTGCAGGCATGGCCACAGTTCACCAATGAATGCTGCAGCTGTCTATGACAGCAGTTGAAAATGCAGTGGTGTACCGTTGAAAGGGAGAGACTGCTTCAGTGAGCAGCGATAAGATAGTGTTGATTAGCATATTGCTGGCAATCCTGCTTGTATACGTCTCTGCTTTCTCTTCCTGGAACATAAATTCAGTTTGAAGTGAACTTTTCCTAGGACTATATTTCCGGGAGGAGGCAAGTGACTAAAATGACATCCTTGGAATGTTCCCAAAAAAAGATCTAATTGCCATCCTTGGAATGTTGAGTCAGAGTTCAGGGTAGGAGCGGCATTGACAAAAGCAGAAAAACAGAACCCCAAAGAGACTGAAAAAGTAGATGCAGTTGTCATCTGTTGGCACACCTGATCAGTATTGTAATAATATTCCTCAAACCTCTGAGTGTCTCTGAATAGCGCTCCCCCCCCGCCCGCTGCACACAGTATGGCTGATGGGGTTCCCAATCCCCCATCAGCTCTGTGCCCCTCCCAGAGTTCTAGGTGCCACGCTGGGGCCCACCCCAACATGGCATAAGTGAGAATGGCAGCGGGGGTGCCCAACTTCGCTGGCTCAATTAACCCCCCACCAAAAGAAACAGATTTCCAGTTGCCATGCTGGGAACCCACACCAGCAAGGCACACATCTGTATGGCTGACAGGCGTGCCCAATCCCCAGTTGACTCCACTGACCCCCCCCAAAAAAATCTTCCAGCTGCCATGCTGGGAGCCCACCGCAGTGTGGCACAAGTCCCACGTCATCTTCCTAAAAAGAAAACAAACACCTGAAAAGAAAAAAATGGTCCCTCATTGATTGTCCTGCCCCCAACCCATGCCCACCCTCCCACACCCCACCTTACCCCATACTTACCTCTGGAGTCTGGAAAGATGATCTTCAGTGGACCGGAACACGCTGCTCTCTTCAAAGCTGACCGTGAACTGAAGAAATGCCAGTAAGCTGTATAATGGAATTAATCGGGTTTTGTCAACTTTGATGCATATCATAGGCATTTTTTTTTATATTTGGCACCAAAATGTTCAACATGGGGTTTTTGGGACCCCTCCTCATGAATTCTGGCACTGTCATGGCATTAATTGGCCCCGAAAGGTGATTTCACATGCACTGCGTGGAACCACCTTTCGGGACCACTTTAGAAATGTCAGTGTCACAGCTCATGTGGAAGGACCCCAAAAACCCTATGTTGAAAATTTGGTGAAAAAATTCCCAAAAATGACTGATTTATGAGCTTGCATTGCACAGTTCCTAAGCACGCTCGTAAGTTCGCGAATTTTTAACATTTTCACTCCAGATTTTCAACATTGCTATTTTGCCACACCTTCTTATGAGCAGTATAGCTGTCATTTTTCACATCTCACCCAAAATGTGTTTCCGGACATGTAGCGCACAATGGCGCAGTCGATGTGCTAAATCAAAGTTTGGGACAGATTAAGAAAATCACAGTGACACTGTTCATGAGCAGAGGTCTTAAAATGGCTATGTTAAAAATTTGGTGACAAAAGTCCATAAAATTACTGTATTACGAGCGGGCATTGCGCAGTTTCCTTACACCCTCATAAGTTCATGAATTTGTATTATTTTCAGTCCAGATTTTCACCACTGGCATTTTTCCATACTTCCTTATGAACAGTACAGCTGTCATTTTTCACACCATGTCCAAAACGTTTTTTCGCACTTTCAGCACAGAAATGCGTGGTCACTGTGGGAAATCACTGTTCAGGACAGATTAAGAAAACCACAGTGACACTGTTCATGAGCAGAGGTCTCAAAATGCCTGTGTTGACAATCTGCTGTAAAAAATCCCCAAACTAATTACATTACCGGTGTGCATTGCACAGTTTCTACGCACGCTCGTGACTTCACCAGTTTTTTTAATATTTTCACTGCAGATTTTCAACATTGCCATTTTACACCTCCTCATGAACAGTACAGCTGTCATTTTCACATCCTGTTCAAAATGTGTTTTGCACCTGTGGTGCCAAATGGTATAGTCGCTTGTGCAAAATCAGTCAGTTAACACACTGATATTGCCACTGTTCATGAGGTGGGGTTGCAAAAAACATGTTGAAAATTTGGACTGAAAATACCAATGAACGCCTGAGGCGTTAGGGTTTCTGACCATAACGCCCCACCCTGTAGAGACTGACAGGCATCAGGGTGTGACTTGGGATTGTCGCCTGTAATGCTCATACCATCCACCCCCACCCACACCCTGCAGCCAGTGAGAGTCATTTCGAGGTGCCTTGACTCTCGTTCAAAGTTCACCCCATTCTCCTATACAGCACCCATCTCACTGTATTTCCTGATGGAATGGGTGAATATAAGGGTCAAAGACCCCAAGGCACTCTGTGACACTTATTGGTGTCTGCAGGAAGGTGTTGAAATGGCGTGGCCGTTATGCCTGACAACCCAAAGGCACACCTCAATGCCTGTCAGTATCTGCAGGGTGGTGGAGAGGTTGGCTTCAGTTCATTACTTCACTGCCATTCCTATTATGCAGCTCTGTAACTCCTATGCTACCAATGCCAATGTCAGCAAGCAAACATTCGGCATTGACAAATGCTTGTTCATATTGTTAACAGACTTTAATACCCTGCCTGTCCTTAGAGGATGGAGGACATTTCTGAGGTTGCTGGCTCCAAGGATGCTAGGTGTGTAGCAGGAAGTTGTACTTCTGTGAAATAGGCAGTCTATCTACCTATGTCTACTAGACCTTAAGCAAGCATGCTTCTACAAAAAAAAAAAAGAAGAATTTGTTATTTCTTTCTCTATGCTATCCCTCTATGGTGCTGAAACAGGGACTTCTGGCCACTGGAGGACTGTGGTACCCTGACAGTACTACAATCCTCCAAAAGGCAGTTCTAAATGTTTTAGGGTTGTGTCTGCTACTACTGGGGGGCTAAGGGGACTTTTAAATATCTTGGCGCATTGTGTAGTGCCATTTTAAAACTTTTGAATTGTTTTGCAGTGCTCGCCAAAAGCAGAAGTGCTCTTGACCACACTTCTGAGTTTTGGGTTATTTAATCAGATGCTTGTGTGAGCACCAGCAAGCACTAGGTGGAGGCAACACTGACAAAGGTGTGGTGAAGCCAGGTTGATGGAAAATGCTGTTGGAATCTGCACACCAGATAATACAGGTAACATATTTAGAACAAATCTATGAAACAATAATATGACTGTGGTGCAGAATTGCAGGACTGGAAAAGGATGTGTCAAGTGTGACCTGTTAGATATTACCAGCAAAATATTGACACAAATGTCCACTACTGTATATATGAACTGAAAAGGAGCTGGCAGATACCAGACCCAAATTGAAAACCTTGCAGAAACTTAGAATGCTAGAGGAATATAGGGACAATATTATAAGAGCATTGCCAGTAACAGGTGTTAATGAGAAAATTGAAACAGATCCAGAGATAGCCTGTAGCAATATGGTAGCTTACTAGCACCAAGAACAGGTAAAAAAACAGGACAAGGTAGGAAAATAATAGTGAGGCTGAAAGTGAGGCTGAGTGGACAAGAATCAACAGCAATAGAAATAGGAGGTGCAGAAGAAGAGATGTGTATATACTGTACTTACTGCATTAGAGCAGTCCCATGGAAATCTCCCTCTAACAAACAGATTTGAAACACTAACAAGTAATGAATAAGGGGAGGTGGAAATGAATAAACATAATGACCAGGAGTTACCTGGGAAAGATACAGGCCAATATTAAAAGTTTAGCAAGCTCAACCCTGGCCAATATATAATGATTTTTTATCACATTTATATTTGCATCTTACATTTTTTAATGTTTGCGCGCATCTGGTGCTTGACCAAGCAAAAGCAAACAGTTATAATACCAGTGCTCCTCCCCAGAGCTGCTTTAAAGTCAGCAATTCATTCAAATCAATTGAATTTTCTTACTTCTTTTCATAATTTAAACATATTAGAGAGATTCTTGGTCTCATCATTCAGTCAAATTATGATCAGCCTGTCCACCAATTGCAAGGTGACCCACTCATTAGTCAGAAAAAAAGCCTTATAGTTTAAATTTTACCATGCCATTATAAGCTGTGGTCCCCTTGCTTTCTCTGTAACTTGTGGGGAAACCACTCCCTGGCTTCATTTGTTATGTAGTGTGCTCTGTGTTCTGGCCAGTAAGAGGCTCACTGGTGATCACTGGGGAGCTCACTGATTAGGAGAAGGCCACGATTCGCTTACTTGCAATTCAGTATTTAAAGTTTAGCAAGCTCACCCCTGACAATACAGAATGATTTTTACCACATTTGCATTTCATTTTGGACTTTGTAATGCTTGCAGGGGTGCACCTTGTGTGTGATCAAGCAAAGGCAAGCAGTTATAATACCGGTGCTCCCCCCAACCCCACAGTTGCTTTAAAGCCAGTAATTCATTCAAATCAATTCAATTTTCTTACTTGCTTTTTTCATCATTTTAACATGTTGGTGGGGTTCTTGGTCATATCATCTCCATAAAGAACTGAAGGGCTGCAAATTTATTGTTGGTTTCAAATTGGGACTTAAGTCACACCTGATTAAACTGACTATCTGTTCTTGCTACTGGTGACCCAATTCTTTGAGCTCATTGGGGTGTTGCCCACACAGCCTCATGCTTGGATAGTTCTCCCATGTTGAACACAGCTTGGGAACCTATAATACTGAAACATGGCTTAGAACCTTGGGCCTGTGGCTATATGTTATATCTGCTAACACACTTTGTCCTTTACTTGTCAACTTTGTATAATTTCTCATTAGTATATGTGGAACCCCTGTCATGTACTTGTCGAGTTGTATAATTCTCAGTCGTATGTGCTAAACCTTCTTTTTCCTTTTGGGTACTTGTAAGTAATCCCGGGTTGCCCCTGAAAATGGGACCATCATGGACTCAGTGAGCCTACCCAGTTACCAAAATTTAAATAAATAAATAAATAAATAAAATGTGGCCAAATTATGATCAGTCTGACCACCAATGACAAGGTGACCCTCTCATCGATCAGGAAAAAGCTGCATATTTTAAATTTTGCAAGCCATTATGAGCAGAGATCCCTTGCTTTCTCTCTATTTTGTGAGGATGTTGTTGGAAAGTTCAAGTTTTTATTTAAAACTGGCTAGGATTAAATTAGCCAATTGAGCAACTCTTATTTAGAATGACCTCCTGATTACAATGATTAGAATGTTAAGCAAAAATACATCATAAATTATTTACAATTGCAAAAATGAAAATAATATAAATACAGTATTTAACACTTCAGAACAATGGTTAGTAGCACAACTGAACAACAAGTTCTCACAAGAGTTACATTGTACCAAACAGCCATATTTAAACCACTGTTGTATAACACAGACAGAGGGTAAACCATTAATGTTAGTTTGTAGAGTATGTGGTAGGCAATCCACTATTTTGGGCTTTTGTATAAAAAGGACAATTGTCCAGTCTGAGAATTTAGCCTTGGGAACAGTAAATTAAAAATTATTACTTGACCTGAAACCTATTTTTTTAACTCTCTTTATCCCCCTCCTTCTCTGACCCCCGGACTCTCTCTGGTGTGGACACACAGCATAACACTATCCCACTCACCTGAAGTCATAGTCTTACCTGCCAGTGAGGGGGATCCCTGCTTTGTTTCCATGAACCCTGACTCCCCAGATCTAAGACCACCAGGGAGGGACCGCCAGCTCCTCTGGCGACCTTTCTGGAATCTAGACAAGCAACCAGGGAATGAAGAGAGCACCAGAGGCAGGCTGAAGGACCTGGCACAGAGTGTGGAGGTCGGCCACTGGATCTACCATCACCTATTGAGGGCCAGGGCCATTTTCCAAACTTGAGTTACCCCGTGGAGCATGGACATACAATGATATCTGTGCAGACATGCTACTGACATCTGCCGCTGCTCCACCTCATACGGTGCAAGTTCCTTTAGGACCCCCAATTTCCACCAGGGGCCACTAAGTGGCTGAGTGAGACCTGCAACCCACCCCAGGAGAGGAGAGCAGTCCTGCAGATGCTCAATCTTCTCCCTCCCCTGCCTGGATCACCAGCATGGTGTGAGGTGTGGTGTCCAGTGCTTCAACCCTCAGCGCCACTGGGCCAGCTTAAACCTGATTCAATGGAGTGATGAAACAGTCAGAAATATATGCTGGATCCTTTTGTTTTACACATTTCCACATGAAAGTTAATATGTGTAACTGTCCTAAATGTTCCAAAGTTAACTAAGTGAGAGATTTAAGCAAAAGACAATGATGCATGTGTTTTGGTGCAGAAACAACAAAACAAGCCACACTGTAATATAACCTGTCTAACCACTGAGAATAAATTTTTGATATACCAACATATACAATATCACCATAATCAAGTAGTGGCAGAATCAGAGTCTGTAGTATTCTTTTCCTTACGTCCTGTGAAAAATATGATTTATTCCCATACAGGAATCCAGTTCTAGAATTAACATGTTCTTTTCAAGGACTTTTAGATGGTAATCCCATTTTAGAAAGCACTGTGGCTTACAAATATAGTGCATGTGAAAAACCCTATATAATAACTAGTCGGGTTCCTGATTTTTTTTCAGTCCATCAATTGATGCTGCACTATTTCAGTCACCCATTCCCCCTCCCAGACAAATTCCATCCCTCTACAGTTATTTTTTACTGTTCTCACTTCTCAAAATGTTCTTCTGAATAAGAAATTATTAAATGCTTGTAGCAATTGCTGCACTGTCGAACCCCACCTTGTACAGTCTGTATTGTGGAGCACTTTAGTTGACACACATGTACAACCACAATATATAGATTTCTCAGTCACTTCTTAAAATTTTCTCCCGAGAAAGAAATTAGTAAATGGTGGTAACTACTTCTTCACTGTTTAAGCCACCCTCTTGGACAGTCTGTATTGTGGAGCACTTTAGTTTACACAAGTGCACAAGCACACAATAAACATTTCTTCCTTCTTGAATTTTTCTCTTGATCAAAAACTGATTAAATGGTGGTGATGAACTATTGCTGCTACATCTACATCTACATGGTACTGTGCTGTGTGTCAGTCCTTGCACCACAGTTCTTGTAACACTGTTTAGTGGAATTTGTGAGAAAAATGCACCATATATCTAAGTTCTGTACTCCAAAATTTTTTCAACTACCAGAATAAATGTCAGGCTGCTTCATTCTGCTACATGGTGCTACATTGTTTGTCAGTCCTCCCAACACACTTCTTTTTTTTGACAACTCTTTTTTGTCTCCCGGATGATGGACGGGGGATGAACCTCAATATCAGTGCCTGGACTTGCCCTCTCAGAATCCTCCTCCAGACTGCCTGGACTGGGTGGTCTGAAGCTTGCCCCCTAAGGAGGGGCTCTTGGGGGTGGGGGAGAGACTAAAATCCACAAAGGCCCCAGCAAAGGCTTATACCTGGGAAATCACTTAGAAGGTGGTCCAGAGGCTTCAGAGAGCTCTATGAAAAGGGGTTTTCTACTTGGTTCCCCAGGGGAAGTGGACATGCACCTGTCTCACAGACATCTGTCATTGTCTCTGCATGTTTGCCAAATGGTCTTGGATATTGGAGACACAATATGAACTGGGTGTCACTAGTATACTGGGAGACCACAATCCTCCCACCCAGAGATGGAGAGATGTCCATGTGATGCTCATCCAACCTTCCCCAATAGGCCCACTGATGTACCATGCTCACTGCAGAAAACAGGTTGTCAGTGCCACAGGCAGTAGTATTACCACATTACTGGAGAGCCGGCATCCTGACATGGTTCTTGCAATGCTCTTTAGTGAAAAGTGTGCAAAAAGCACAGTATACATCAAGTCAGTACTTTCAGAATTTTTCTAAAGAACCAGAAAAAATACATCAGGCTGCTTCTTGTTGCTACATGGTGCTACATTGTTTGTCAGTCCCCCCACCACAGTTGTTGTAGCACACTTTAGTAGAAGCTGTGTAAATAGCAAAACATACAAAAATTCTGTGCTCCCAGAATTTTTTCTCAGCTACCAGAATAAATATGTCAGACTGCTGCATACTGCTTCATGATGCTTTGTCGTATGAGTCTCCTGCCAAAGCATCTGACCTGATGAACTTTATTGCCCAGAAATTGTCAGTCTAATAAATTCTCATGTTTGAAAATGTTTGCATGTGGCCTCAAAATAAGATGGGCTCTCACAATGAATATGCTGCTTCAGAACTGTGAGAGTCTTACACAACAGCACCTGCCCTGATACACTTTAGTGCCCAGAAATTCTCAATCTAATTAATTATCATGCCTTAGAATTTCCACATAATGCCATGAAAGGAGATGGGCTTCCAGAATTTATATGCTGCTGTTGTGTTGTGTCTGTATCCACCATGGCATCTAAAGCCTGTTTGGGGTGCAGATCCTGATGATGATCCTAGAGTATTGCTATATTTCGTACCTGAAAAAGGTGTTTATTTAAATTTTTTTTTATTTTTTGGCTGGGGGTGCAAAGAATGTCTTTTTAATCCCCTGTTGTTCCTGTTCCTCTTCTTCTAAGTATTTCTAACTTGGATCATGAAATCCTGTCACTGTATGGTTCGGCCTGGATCTGGTTAATTAATTGATATGCTAAGATATTAGAACAGTTAGATGGTCAAACAAAAATTGAATGATGGACATTGAACAGTGTGTTCTACCAGGGAAGGTATTTGTTTCTGTTTTTTGTTTTTAAATTCTTAAATATTAGTCATATATCACTCTCTGTTTTCTGCTCCTCTTATTTTTTGTTTCAGGTATTTTTCAGCTGGATGACAATGGAGAATCAGGTAGTGGCATTAGATTGATGACTGGTATTTACCACAGATGCAGAAGATGGTTTGACTTTAATAAGACAAAATACAGTGGTGGAGAAGCTGCAGGAGAAGGAGGAGTTCCAAACTAGAAGCTTCAGCATTCACCATATCTACAAGCTGGTGCAGAAGATGGTGGTGGCTTGCTTGCTGGAGAAGTAAGCATTCATGAAAGAATGGTAAGAGATGCATGACTACAAAAGACAAATTAATTAAACTCCAATACACTCTCCATTGTGTTGCACCTTTGAAAGGAAACAAAAAAAAACTTTTGGAAATGATGCATACCATCACATCAAAGATGGCCATACTGTGAAATGGCATGGAGGTACTGCCAACATTCTCTAGGAGACAGAGAAGGAGAACTTCTGCTTTCTGGATGAGGAGGCACAGAACAGAAGGCCTGTGAAGATGAGAAAAGTATTTAGATTGTACTTAATCAGCTGCTTTGAGTGACCGCATGGTATATCTGTTGGCCACTCACAGTCTTACTATTTTTGTCACCTGTGAAGAAAACAGAGAAATTATTTTGCCTTACTTGGCCACTATTGTTGCTACACCACATGGTATATCCATTGTCTACTCTGAGTATTACTATACCTCTCACCTGTGGGGAAAAGAGGGAAATTATTTTACCTCTTTTGGCCACTGCATCACTGGGTACCTGTGAAAGGAAAATGTAAAATAAAAATATTAAAAAAGATAAAATAATGTAATTATACCTACTTTCAAATTATTGAATGTCATGCCATCTACTGGTGCAATGATGCCTCAGAGAGGAGTGATGGAGCAAGAGGCAAATTTAGTCTATGCTTTGAGGGCTATCTGGCTTTGCAACAGGCTTGGCAGTTGTCCCTGGAAATGGTCAAACCTGCAATGGCAGAGGGACAAAAGGAAAGAAAAAAGCATTTTTTAATGTCTTGAAAGCAATAAGGTAGAAGACTTTCCCATGCAAGGATGGAGTTACCACAAGCAGTAAGGATGAAAAGTGTGAACAACAGCAAACCATCACAGCAGACAAATGTAGGCCTTGCTGGACTTCAAGTCTTGCTGCTGTTGTGGGCTGGCTGGCTGGCTGGCTGGAGGCTTGACATGAGGGCTGGCTGTCTGGTTGGCTGGAGGTCTGCCTGGCAACCCCATTTATACTGGATTAAGAATCTGGGTTTCTCAGTCTGGATGTATGCAGTGGAAGCAGCAGGGGCCCATGTTGCTTCTGGATGTGGAGAAAACATACAGGCCATGGGAGAAGGACACAGTATCTTACTTGTTTGCTGGATGAGGCATGGTCTGCTTGTCTGGAAATGGTATTTACACTGGATTAAATGACCAGGTTTCTCAGTCAGGATACATGCTGTGGAAGCTGCAGTGGCCCATGGTTTTGTTATCAAACTTGGCTTTTAATTATGCAATGATTTTCTAGTTTGCTTGGGGGCATTACATAGGAAAGGGCAGAGACAGGCAATTGGATTGATGCAGGGAACAGCAGCACAACTCGGGGTGAAGTAAAATGACAAAGGAAAAAAATCTGAATCATAAAAAGAATTCAACTGATGAGGAGGAAAGGATGGGCAGGATATGTATCTCTTTATGGTTTAACCTCATCAAAGAAGCAGCTCCAGACTGGGGTTGTCTCCACATCAGTGTTCTTTCTCCATTCATTATTCATCTACCTCAGTAGAAAGCAATTTGCCAAAGCCGACAACCTAATGCTCTTCAGATTCATCTTCACCACCACCACCACCACCTTCATGTGATAGGAATGATATCATGTTTGTGTTGTGTGGAATGTTCAGTTTCAGTATGCTTTATTGGTCAGTCCAAGACCTTTACAATTTCTAAATAAATCATGCAATACATTACAGACAAGACATCAAATATAAAAATTCTATTTTATAATAAAATTAATATGCATAAAAATACAGGTTAAAACCAGTTCATTTCAACCTTAAGCTAACCACATAAATTCACATTTGACTACATCATATATATGCACTAATACAGACACAAAAAGGTCTAACCTTTATAAAATATTGTAGCCAAAATTATGTCCTAGTTCTAGTACATATTCTATCAATGGTTAGTAAGAAACAAGCCCCTGAATGTACAATTTCCTCATCTTGAGCTGTTAGTAAAAGATTTAATAACAGATTTAGATAGTTGGTAAGTATTATATTATATGTAGGTTATATCCACTTTTTCCAAGCAGAACTATACCAGAACATCCTCATTACTATTCATATTGCATAGACAGTATTTTGCTTCTGAAGATGAATTTCTATTAAACCTTGCATTCAAAACATTACTGGGATATACCTCTTATCTAAATCTTGTATAAATATTTCTCTGCTTATGATCTGAAAGTGCATTTAAGTAGAACCTATAGTGGTATAAATTATAATTTCTTGCTAACCATGGAGAGATATGAGTCTTTGTATTGTTCTGAAGATCCAACTGTTTATAGTAATCAATTAATTTGTTAGTAAATACAATTTGGTATTTCAAGCAATATTGATCCCTTTAGTTATATAATTGTTTAAATATTCAAATCCCAAAGTTTGTTTTAACTTAGTTATAGTAGACAACCAGGCAGATCATAAATGACCTAGGCTGTTCCAGTTACCTTTTTCTTTTAAACATAAAGCCGTCAGTCTTTCTTGCTTATGTTGGAGAATTTTCAGCCAGTAATTGATTTTTCTTGCCTCAAAGTGGGCCTTCAACTGGGAAAGACCCAATTCAGCTCTAATTAATGTAACATGTATAGAATTATTAAGGCCCAAGCTGCATCTTAATAATTTATTTAATGGTATCTCTAATTTATTGAATTTATCTGTATCCCAAATTTCACTACCATACAAAGCTTGAGAATAGTATTTTGTTTAAGTGCTTGTAGCAGTGGCCTGATTGAATTCCCACCATATTTCTTATTAAAAACACAAAGGGAAGTGGCAGTCTGTTTGAGTTTAATTATCAATTATTGTATATGTTTGGACCATTTCCCATGAGAGATTAGCAGACAGTATACCCAAATACTGATAACTTCAAACAGATTCAAGTTTGTAATTTCCAATCCTTCCAAAGCTTTTTATTATATTGGAGACAAAAGTTAATATCTTACTTTTTTGATCATTTGCTTTGAGGTTATACTGGTTTACATAGCTATTTAATATATTTAATTTTGCCTGTAGGCCAGTTTGTGTCAAAGATAGTAAAACCAAATCATCAGCAAATGCTAGCACACCACAGTGTTTGTTCAATCTCTTTGGTGAATCTGTCTGGGAACTATTCAGCTGTCTCAACACTTTATTAATATAAATACAAAAAAGTGATGGAGCTAGCTCACAGCCCTGCCTGACACCCATATTCATAGAAAAAGTTGATGATAACGGGGAGTCACGTGATGTGGCGTGCTGCGTAGGATGCCTCTCTGTTTGCTTCGACCTTCCGCCTGCTTATTTTGCTAAAAAAAAAACATTTTGCAGTGTAATTTACCACAGACCATTCTATTTCCAGCCTCCTAAATGGTCGTGCTTCCTATACAAATAGTCGATGGACGAGGAGATGCAGAAAATCGCTACTAAGCACACGCCTCCTGCTACACTGGAGAAGTCCTCTAAAAAGGCCAGGGCCTCCTCTTTGCAATCCTTACTGCCTGCCACTAATGAGAGCCCTGATTCAGATCCCCTTTCCCTCTCAAAGTTTTTAGAGGAGTTTCAGCCTTTTAAGGTTGAAATGCAGAACAAGGCAGGAGAAATAAAAGGCATCTCGAGCACCTTGGAGGAGCTTTCCAAGAAAACAGGTGACAATGAAGCATGCATACA
Organism: Neoceratodus forsteri; assembly: GCA_016271365.2. Taxonomy (NCBI): domain Eukaryota; kingdom Metazoa; phylum Chordata; order Ceratodontiformes; family Ceratodontidae; genus Neoceratodus; species Neoceratodus forsteri. The sequence continues at coordinate 1,673,261,663 of CM057449.1, read as the reverse complement.
CTCTGTCGAGAGGAAACAGGACAAAGCTGAGCTGGATTTGGTAGCCATGAGGCAAAGGCTAGTGAAGATGGAGAATAATGTGGAAGATCTGGAGGGTCCTAGTCACCACAATAATGCGGTAATTATAGGTCTGCCCGAAGGTGAAGAGGGCTCAGACCCCATTACATTTATTAAGAAGTTTGTGGAGAAGGTGGCAGGCCCTTCCCCCTTTGGAGCAAGCTATATTATAGAGAGAGCTCATCGTGCACTACGCCCCCCTCCACCGGTTGGAGCCTCCCCCAGGTGATTTATATTTTGCTTTTTAAATTTTCAGGAGTGACAGCACTTCTTATATAAAGCCAAGGAAACACAAGATTTGCAATGGGAAGGCAAAAAGCTGAGGGTGGTGTAAGATCTGCCTTTATCTGTGCATCAGAAATGAGCCACGTTTCACAAAATGATCCTCAAGCTGATCGCCTCAGGAATCAAGTTTCGAATGGGCTTTCCAGCAAGGCTTCAAGTTTTCCTGATTGGCTCCTGGGTGACCTATGAGGAAGTGGAGTTAGCAACTACAGGGCTTAAAGAAGCACTTCCTGACCTATTCAAGTCCACATGAATATCGACCTGGTGTAGTTTGCTATGCTGTGTTTTCCTCTGGTGGAGTTGTTTAGCTGTTGCTAATCTACAGTTCTCAATAAACTCAATGGGGCTAACTTGGCGACAAGTTGCTTTGTCCAGTTATCCGATTGTATGCTGCAATTCCCATGAAGGGTGACCTCTTTGATCTAAAAAAGACATTTCATTCCTGACTCGGCTGCCACCCCCAGGACTGCCTAATATTATGTTGACTCTTTTCGTTTTAGCTATTGCCAAGCCTAGCCTCATCTTTGGGTATAAAAGTGAGGTGCTAATGGGCTCCTGTGGTTATTCATTTTGGATTTAAATAATGGGTGTTTGGGTGGTGTCAATGCGTTCAAGTCAAGTTTTATTTTGACAGAAATAGCAGTTTATTTCCGTAGGGGTGATCTTCTGATTTCATGGCAATGGGGGTAAAGCTCAGTTCTCTTTGAGTTTATAATGAGACCCCATCCACAACCGTGGTCCCTTCTTGGTCCAAATAGTAAGTTCTGGTCTTCTCATGGCTTCCCCCTCTTTTGCTCCTAAATGCCACCAGATACTAGAAGAGGTAAGCCTGAACACCAGACGGGGACCCCGAAATTGCAGACAGATGGAGACAACAGGGTACCTGTATGCCTTAATCAGGTGTTTGTATGCCCTTCTATTATAACCCTGCTAGAGTGATCTCCTTGGAGGGCTCCCTTCTTATATTTACCCTACAAGAACAAGGTAGTCACTGTTTCTGGTCCAAGTAATGTGGTCTGGATAGTGACCCTGGAGTGCACAGACTCTCCCTTATTTTAGAGAGGATGTTAGTGGCCTGCACACTCTCAGTTTGTTGTGCCCGTTATTCGCGGGTTGAACCACAAGAGGGCATCTAAGATCAATATTTCCACCTCTGCTGTCAGTGTTTTACACACTTTACGCTCCGTGGACCATATTGGTGCATTGTTCGTGGGGGTCACATCGGGAAGGGCTATTTTCCCTGTGGGGCTTGCACAGATTATTCCCCTGAATTGCTAAGGGGTGTTGTTAAGTAGTAGGAAATGGGGATACTTTATTCTTTATGGAGCGTTCTGGATATAAAGGGGTACTCTTGTTCTGGTTTCTTGGTTTACGAGGGTGGGAAGGTTGGAAGGAGAGGGACTTTTCAGACTGCTGTTCATCATGTACCATGCAAAAGAGGGATGGGAGTGGGAGGAGGGGGAGTTAGGGTTTATGGGGTGTTTGTGTGGGGGAGGTTTCAGGGGGGCGGTTGGAGGAAAGGATTCAGCCCTGGTAGGGTTGGGGGAAGGGTAGAACAACCCAGCACTTATCACGTCTGGAGTAGTACTGATGTAATATATGAATACAAGCGGCACTCTGGAAGATTTTTGAATGGCAACAAGAGTGATGGCTAGAAACATTCAATTTATTAGTTGGAACGTTAAAGGGGTGAGGCATAAAACTAAGCAATATAACATTTTGAAGCATTTAAACTATTTGAAGGCAGAAATTATGTTTTTTCAGGAGACGCACCTGCTTAAAAGGGAGGCTGATAAAATGAGATGGCAACAGATTGGGCAGACTTTTGCAGTGGAGGGCATGACCCAGAGTAGAGGAGTCATGATCCTTTCGCATAGGTCAGTTCCGTTCAAACCTCTCCAAGTTATATCTGACCCTCTGGGCAGATTCCTGTTTGTAAAAGGTAGATTGCATACCCTGGACATTGTCTTGGGTGCTGTGTATGGCCCTAATGTAGACTCCCCCAGTTTTTTTGTTCAGATAACCAAAGCCATAACTCCATTTTTAGATACCTCTATGGTCATAGGGGGTGACTTTAATCTTGTTTTTGATCAGGCTCTAGACAGATCGGGTCAATCCCGTCAAGGTCTCTCCCCAGCACAAAGAGCTTTTAGGGGTTTGATGGACTCTGCAGGTCTTTGTGACATTTGGCACGTATTGCATCCCAATACAAGGGAGTACACTTTTGTTTCCTGGGTGCATGCAACCTCCTCACGGATTGATTATATCCTTATTTCCCAAGCTCTCTTACCAGGGGTTATAAGTTCCAGTACTGTCTCAGGGCCCCCATCAGATCACTCTGTGGTTACCTGCCTAGTTTTCTTAGCTTCCTTGCCAAATAAAGGGAGCAGGTGGAAGTTGAATAATCAAATATTGAAGGAGTCGAAGACGGTTCAATGTATAATATCCCAAATACAGCAGTTCACTGCTACTAACACTAACTCCATAGGGAAGCCTGATATGGTATGGGGTGCTTGTAAAGCATATCTAAGGTGGATTATAATTGGCTTAACATCGAAAAGGAAAAGAGAGAGGGCATCTCGGATTTCTGATCTTCTTTCTCAGATCGGGGCATGGAGACCGTTCTCTCTCTCCATCTTCCTCAGAGACTTTTAAACAAGATTTAATGAAATTGAGAGAAGCCTACCTAGCTATGTTGACGGAGCAAGTTGAATTTGCAATTTTGAAAACAAAAGCCGTATATACCGATCAGGGTGAGAAGGCCGGCCGAATGTTAGCTTGTGCATCAAAGCAGGAATCCGCCAGATTCATTCCTGCGGTCCAGTCCCCCAAAGACAACTCCCTTAAAGTCTTACCTTCGGAGACAGCGGAGGAGTTTATAAGTTATTTTAGGGATTTATATGGCCCTATGGCTAACCCTCCATCTAATGACAGGCTCTATGAATATCTGAGTGATTTACAATTGCCATCTCTTACACAATCCCAGCAGAAAGCTTTGGAGTTTCCCATCTCTGAGGGCGAGATAGAAACGGTAATTAACTCCCTACCATCTGATAAATCTCCAGGCCCGGATGGGTTCACCTCCAACTTTTATAAAGCTTTTTCTAAACAACTGACCCCCATTATTCTACCACTTTTTCAGTCTATCCGCTCTGGTCAGGTATCCGATCCTTCCCTTTTCGAGGAACTGATTGTTCTGTTGCCCAAGCTGGACAGGCCGTCAGACCAGGTCTCAAGTTATAGGCCGATCTCCCTTCTCAACCATGATATTAAAATTCTGGCAAGATTACTAGCCGATCGCTTGGAGGCAGTACTTCCCTTTCTAATAGGGGCTGAACAGGTTGGTTTTATGATAGGGAGATCCTTGGTGGATCATCTGAGGACCCTATCTCACATCTTCTTGGCATCCAGGGATGCTTTTTGGGCCTTCCTTTTCCAGGGCAAAGACTTGGACTGGCCTCTCCTGTGGCAAAGCTGCCATAAGTTCCTCAAGCAGGACAGATTTAGATTAACGCAATTCAAAATTTTGCACAATATTTACTATTCTCCGCAGAAGCTGGCCAGACTGGGTTTGGTGTCCTCTCCTCTTTGCACAAGATGTCAAATGCAAAAAGGAGATCTTCTTCATATTTTCTGGAGCTGTTCTAAAATTGTCCCACTCTGGACTAATAGTAAACAGCGTGTTCACCCTCTTTTAGGACTCTCAGACTTGTTCACCCCCGAAATATGTCTTCTGGGGCACTTCTCTTCCATTTTGGTGGTGAACTGGAAGTATTATATAGCTTTAATGTCACTGTCTGTCAAAAAAGAGGTGTTAAGACATTGAAAAGATACAGAGGTACCAACGTATGTTGAATGGCCTCAGGAGCTACTTGCAAATCTCAGAACAGAGAGGACTATTGCTGGTCTTCACAACAAAATTAAGAAGTTTGACAGGATCTGGGGCCCATTACAAACTCTCTATACACTGCAAGTCTAAGCATCATTAGGCCACATCCATAGGTACGGTGCTGCGTGTATAAGGATGTGGTGGGTTGTTCGGGTGGGTGTTGGGCAGGGTGGGAGGGGAGAATGAATCATTCTATACTCTGTATCTGATGTGTGTGGATTATGTTCTATACTGTCATGATTTGTTCTCTGTATTGGAAACTTTAATAAAATTTGAATGGAAAAAAAAAGTTGCTGATAACTGTCCATTCTTCCCAGTCCTTACTTGAACCAAGGTATTAGTGTACAGTTACTTAATTATTGCAATGCGGTCTGTAGAAAAGCCCCTTTCCCTCATTAAGTCCCAGAGTAACTCCCACTGCACCATGTCGAAAGCCGACCCAAAATCTATGAAGGAAGCGTAGAATGTTTGCCTACATATGACAACATATGTTTCATAAAGATGTCTAATAAAAAAAACAGTTGTCAGTAGTACAATACCCAGAGTGAAAACCAGTCTGTAACTCTGTAAGTCCACCCCCCAAAGTTCTCTAGTTGTTCAACTACCCTAGACAGCATTAGCTTAAAAAAGATCTTCCCTAGATTGTCCAGAAGTGAGATGGGTCTATAGATGGCAAGGTTCTTTGTGTTACCTTTCTTAAAAATGGAAAAAATCAAAGAGCCTTTCCAAGAATTTGGGAAACTTAAATTGTTACAACATTGAAACCACTTTACAAGTATTGGTGCCCATAAGGCTGTTTTTTTCCAATAAGCTTCTGTTGGGACCAAATCCGGGCCTGGTACCTTTCTACATTTCAAAGAAGCTATAATTAAATACACCTAAGCATTAGTAAAATATTTGAACATTGACACATTAATAAGCATTGGATCTTTTGCTATCACAAGGTTAGGATTGAAACATTTTTTTGAATAATAATCTTTCCAAGTTTCAATAGAAATATGACAGTCAACGTCATATTTAGTTTATTTTTTTCCCTTGGCTACTAGCAGTAAGTAAGACTGACTATCCTGTTCATTAATAATTGTTAGCATATTTGCCCATTGCTTATGTTTAAACTCAAGTTGTTTCTTGGCTAAATATAATTTATATTGTTCTCTGGCCTTATTCAGCATTTTATATTATTTATCATGTTTGTAATCCTTTATTTCTTGCATCTTCTGATTTAATACTGTCTTGGCTGTTCGACACTCATCATCAAACCATGCATGCTTGCCCATATCATCCCTTCCCTTCCCTTCTTTCTAGAAACTGCCAAATTTGATCTAATCTGTGCCAAACAGGCATACATTTGTTCTTCTAGGACTATAAGGTCCTGATGATCAAGAGACAGCATAGGAAGTCTCTGCTCCAAAAATTTACTAATTTGTCCTTCTTTGGCTTCAGACCATTTAGTTCTTATATTGCTACTTATTTCTAAGGATGGATATCTTAAAGGTTTAATAATATTAAAGGTAAATTCCCTTGTTGTTAAAAAAACTGGAAAGTGATCACTCTCAGCTTTGGTAGGAATGCTGAGAGTATCCCAGATGGACATATCGCCATTCCAGAACACAAAATCTATGACATTAGGACCTGTAGTTGAATAATGGGCATAACTGCCATCCAGATCTCCTGGCAAGCACCCATTTACTGGAGCAAGATGGTATACTGTATTGTTAAGAGTTCAACTAATTTTATGCCAATTTTATTACTTTTTTGTCCATTGTTTTTCTTTGAAATTTATTAGCCTCCTTGTGACACCAATCATGAAAAGCATTATCAGAATAACCATCAAAAGCTCCAATACATGAATTAAAGTCACCGCATAGTAAAGTTTCTTCACATGCTGTGACTGACCAATAAATATGTATAAACTCTTCTAGACCAAAGACCAGGATCAAAAAATGTTGTGTTGGATGGAGGAATATATGTATTGATTAAACAAGTAGTAAACCCCCAAATTTTAAGGGAAAGGTTTGTACATTGTGATTATTTAAAATTGATTTGACTTTAATTCCCATTGTCTATCTTAACCCGGGTGACCAGTCCTCCAGCCAATTGATCATTCTTAGCAGTTTTGATACCAGGTGTCTGGAAAGTAACATAACCATTTAGTGAAATATCACAGCTTTTAGAATGACAGGCTTCTTGTAGGCATATTATAGTAAAGCTGGTTATATAACCCAACCAGTCCTTGTCCACCAGTTTGCTAGCCAGTCCAGCAATGTTCCAAGAAATAAGTGAAAACTTGGGAAGCTTCAGTTCATTATCTGAAACAAGTGAGCCTCTCAGTCAATTGGCTGATGTTTCCAGGCCATCAGATCTGTTTTTGTTTCAATATTAAACAGAGGCATATTTTTATTTCCATCTGCTTGTAAACTATCCTTTTCTTTACAAGTGGTCCTTTTAGTGATGCCCACTTTATTAGAGGACACCTGTTCTATCTGACTTGTATTCTGAACCAGATATAATTTCAAAACATCTAGTTCACTCATGTTTTCTAATATTTTGTTATATAGACTTTTGTAGCCTACCTCAATAAGAACCAGATCACAATCAAGGTCATTTCCTTATCTCTTAACTGCAATGGCACTTTCTTTTTCTATAGAAATACTCAAAAGTTGCTCCAAAAAATCTAAAATAGTTGATCTTAACTCTAAGGGATTTTTATTTTTTGTTCTCTCTAAACCATACAGGAAAAGTGTTTGAAGCAACTTGTCATTTTGTTCCTGTTGCCTACCTATGTTTACCTTTGGGATTGGAACATTTATAACTGTGCAATCCACAATATGGACACCTACTCTGTACAAAAGTGAGGCCCATTCCAAAATTACATTTGCCATGTCTTAGCTGGATAAAATTAGATCAACACGCTCAATACTTGCGCCATTTGTACACCTAGACACCTCTTCTATCGCTATTCTTCCATCAGATAATTTTAGAGCATGAGTAAGTAAATTATTCAAAGATGTTTTCAATTTATTTGTAGTCTCATATTGTGTTTTTTTATCACAAATATAGTTAACTTGGTGGACCTTAATTTAATTCCTTGACTGGCATTTGTACATTTATTTATATAGTCAACAATATATCCATACTTTTTTAATGCTTCACAATTTAGCCAGATTTGATTTGGAATTCTACGTACAGTACAAAAAATAAAAATACAATCTGTGCCATCCATATCCTTGTCAGGCCAAATTTGAGCAATATCATTATTAGCATTATCAGCGCTAGTAGCTGCCCTAAAAAGGTGCACAATCTTGTCCCTGGTAACGTCGTTGGAGCTGTCTGATTTCCAAGTATAACTGTATAAACAGAGTATAGCAAACTCTGAAATATCAACCATCCTTCTCATTTCAGCACATTCTGCTGCCTCAACAAGTTTTTCATCAGGAACTACCAAGTGATAGGAGTTCTTAGTGCTCTTATTAAGGGCTAATACCTCCCTCAAAGCCTTCAGCTTGTTTATATCTTTCCTAAAAGATGCCAGACGAACTTCAAGTCTGATCATTTGAGTTGTTAAATTTTCAAGGGGTAAAACCTCTACTGACTTGGCATAGACTGAAGAATCTAACTTCTTATCAATGAGTGCACATTTCTCAGCATTGCCATTTGTTAAAGGTGTTGCTTTATCTTCCTTTACACTTAGCTGTCTTAGGTATCTTTTTATCATTTAATGTTTACTAGAATCTTTATCTCATAGACTTTTATTCTGTTCTTTAATATCCACTAAATATCCCTTTGCTGCTTTGTTCTTATTTTTGCCCATTTTTTTTTTTTTTTTAGATTTCTTGGTTCTTTTTGTTATTTTTGCCTTGCCTGCTACTTTAGTTTCTGGAATAATTATAGTTGAAAAGTCAAGCTTTGGTGTGATACCTTGTATGGAGTTCTCCAATTCAACTGAAGGAGATCCTTCCTGTGTGCATACTGTGTTTAGTTTTTGAAGTATGTCATTCAAATAGACTCTATTTAGGATAACATTTTCCTTGATAGTTTCCATCTTAAACCTTAAATTATTTATATAATCAAGGATCATGAGGTGAGCCATATAAGGGTTGCTTACAAATTCCTTTAAATCCTGGCTAAGACTAAAAGGATAGTTAATGGCTGAATCAACCCTTTTCTTAGCTTCCAAACATTCTAACTTAATTGCATTTTCATTTGCATTTCCTTTTACAGAAATAGGATTTAAAGCTAAGGAGTAGTTTCTTCCTGTATGATTTTGTTGTTTAAGCCCATTTATAGTTGTCTGTAGTTCACTAATAATGTTTTTTAAATCATCCTGCCATGAAGGTTTTGGATTTGATTGACTAAAATGGTCAGGTGAAAAGTTTAATGAACTAAATGTCTCAGAAGGAGTTGTCTGTTCCATAGAGCCAGAGGCTTCTACTATTAGTGAATTTCCTCTATAAAAAGAGATTTTGTTTCCTACAAAACTACTATCAGGAACCTGGTCCTCCATTAACATGATGGCATCAGTAGTCTGGCCAATATGATTACCATCAATATCCCTTATTGGGTCTGTATTGGTTGGAATCTCCAATGAGATATTAGCAGTTGATCTAATTTCTATATCAATGTCCTGCAATCGAGAATGTATTTAATACTTATTCTGCAGTGGCTCAGGAACTGCTACTATAGGAGTTACAGTCTTTTTTACAGCCTCAAAATGCTCATTTATCTTAGGCTGTTTTGCTCTTAATTCCATCATCACTGAGCTATTCTTTTTATTGTTTCTACCTGGTTTAGAATTTAAAGTTTTTATGTTTTTTCCTGCACAAGAAGGCTTGACTCTCAACTCTTTAGACTTAACTTTACCCACCTTCAAATTCTGTTTTCCCTGATTTTCCTGATTTTTTTTTTTTTTATGGAGTTGCTTGTTGCACTTTTGCCTCCTTTACCTCTATTGGCTCCCTTTGATTCCTGGGACATATGTAAGGACATATGTAGGGAATTAGCACATAGCGGGGTAGAATGCCTGTCAGTATTTCTCCCATGTAGACAGCATTTGTTTAAAGTCAAAGCTTGCTTAGTTAGTAAATTTGTTGAAACGGCTTTTGCCAAACAACTATCTGGAGACCTAGCTGCTCTTCTAGGTCTTGCAATACTAGTTGGAAAACTAGCCATGCTTACAGTACTATTGCTATTGCTGCCTGTGATGCTGGTAATTAACAATTTTTTTTTTATTTTTATCAGCAATCATAGGAGAAGATTTATCAGATTTATAAGATTTATCAGTAGCATCAACAATATCCAACATACTGAGGCCACCTACCCCCTTCCCATTTGTTTGACACATGGTAAAAACCATAATAAAACAGTTTTTAGTAAATCACAACCTCCTATAGTTGTCATGGGAACATGTTTGGGACCAGTATTATATGCTAAAATCAATTTATCATATATTAGCCAAATTTGGCCTAATTGGCCTAATTGACCTGCAGTACTTGATCTAATTGATCTAAATAGACCCAATGGCTGATTGGTCAATTCCAAAAGTCTCATAGGAACCTTTCACTAAGGAAACAGTGCAAACAACAAATACTTAGCAGATAAATAACCTAAAAGTTTATTTAAATAAAAAAAAACTTTTAGCCCAAGTTGTAAACAAGTTACTATGAGATGCCTTCTGTACATAAAGTCAAGATTTCACTGTAATCAGAATCATGCAGCTTGTACATCAGTGGGCATGGGTGATATGTGGTACCTTCAAGGAAAACCATAAAATCCATAAGATCTTCAGAGACTAGGTCTTCTAGAAATTTTATCAGGTTCAGGTTGACAGAACACAGTGCATCTCAAAAATTTCTTGGCAATAAATCAAATGTATTTTGAGGGAAAAACTACTTGTCACCACATGTGCTCAGTCTGTTAGACCATTGGAGTTCATTTGCAATTAGTTTATAAATCAATGTTGAGCACTCTATCTTCAACCAGTGCACTAAAATAAAACAAAACAAATTCTTCAGTACATACTCAGTATCTATTGTGCACTTCCTATCTCTTAAACATAAAGCCTACAGCCGCCTGTTTACTACATTTCTGAAAAACAAAATCTGCACAATCAGAGAGGAAAAAAAACTCTTCCAGAGCCCTTTAAAAACTGCTGGTTGTTTCTTATAATAGTTCAGAGGCTCATCTAAACTTGTCTAAAAATTCATCTAACATCTACCAGAGAAAAATGAATAAAAAGAGAGTAAAAGTAAAACAAAACAGGCTAACTGTTTTCTTACTGTTAAAAAGAATGGTTGGATGCAGCCTGCAGCTTGTAGAAACACCATGGTTTGGCTCCATTCACTTCCACTATCTCCTCTAGTTCGTCTGGGCCCCTGTGTAAACCATGCTGCATTTCCAGTTACAGATGTTAGCTTTTTGTTCGTTTAGAACTGCACTCCTGCAAAAGCTGCAATAGCACCGTGAGTGTGCCATAAATTCAACAGATACAAACTGTGAGCTAAAACTTATAATCAAAGGCTCTCAAAAAGAACCTCAGCCACAGTTGCTAGAAAAAATTTTAAATGAGGCACTCTCATAGCAACAGCAATCCGCTACTGTGCAGCGCTCACTGCAGTGCTCTCCCCACCTGGTTCTGCTCTGTTCTGATCCAATCATCAGGGTCTTCCAATTATAGTGGTATGGTAATGTAACCAGATTCAAGAGGGCACAAAACTACCAGGTTAATCAAAAGTTCCCCCTTTACTGTTTTTTAAAACAGAACCCCAATAAATGAATATAATATCTGGAAATAAAACAAAATAAAAACCTTAAAATAAACCTTTGGAAAATAGTGTAGAAAACTGTTAAAACTTCAACTACACATCATCATAGCATATACACTCAAAATGTCATAAACTGCATAAACACTTTAAAATACTTTCCTTCACAGTTTGTATCTCAAAAAAGAGAGCAACTACTGCTGAGAAGTTTCTCTTCCAGGGGTCAGTTCCAGTTCTTCCCCAAAAGGGAATTTTTCCTTCCCAAGCCATCAGACTGGCCCCTTTCTGCACACTGACTCTCCCTCACTGCTCTGCACAACACAGGGATACTCCCCAGATGGCATCACCACTGGCTGACCAACCTGGCCATCTCAGCTGTCCTGCAAGAGCAGAGAGAAGAAAGGAAAACAAATGGGCCAGGCTCTATGTGTGAAAGGTTGGTCTGGAAGGGTTACACACACAAAGAAGGCACTGATGGCATACCTTTTCTAGGAATAAGACCAACAGCGTAACCCTGCTTCCTGGGTTTCCTCAACAAACTGAGGAGCACATAGCAACAAATGACCTTCAAGTTCAGTAGTCTCCAACTTCTACAGTGATGTCGCAATGCCTGAAATGCTTTTCATGACTGTTAACAGTCATATTGTTGCCTGTGGATTTTCCTCACATTAATTTAAAAAAATGTTAGCATGCCAACATTTCTAATTGACAGATTTTTATACCTGTCTCACACACAATGGCCCCTGCTGAACTGAGGGTTGACAGCTCAAGTATTTGATAGCTACTGAGGTTTGTGTTGGCCAATCAGTGACCTTGCTATTCCAGTACAGCAAGGGCTTTTCCATGATGGTAAAGTGCCCGGTGTCCACCAAATATGCATTTGCCATGCAATGTATTACCCTCAATTCTGCTGACTCATCAGTCTCCTCCTTTTCCTCCATGTTTTCATTTCCCACCTGGGACAAAATGGTTCACCCATGTCATGGCAACAAGACAAAAATTGTGATCATCATTAGGGCACAGCACAATACCAATGGTGAACATCATTGCTCTGCATTTGTGCCACCTGAACTCATTGCACACAATGCAGTGGGCATGTTCTGACTGTTTGAGGATGCTTTGCCCCCTGCACTCCATACTTCAATATAATAACCTCCAGGTGGGAGGTGTGTGAGGCAAGGGGCACAACACCTAGATAGCACCTTCCCTGCCAAGTGCCACAGAATCCAGTTCATCAGCATGACAGGTGAACTGGTTTCGGCATCCTAATTGTGGTGCCCTAATTTCATTACCCACATAATGGTATACCATACAAAACATCCCAAGGTGGACATGTTGGTAATTATTCTTTTATTTTGCATGTTTTCTCAGCCTATTTATCAAGCAAGGTGGTATCAATACTTAGTTTCTATTTAGTTTCATGTTGTGCTTTAGACAAGTGTGACTAATATCTGTGCCCTATATACACGTCATATTAGAAGATTAATTAAATTTAGGACCTGATAATACCCACCTTCAAATATTGATGATATACCACGTTTATAATGTGGGTCCAGCATGGTGCCAATCCTAGATTCTGCAGACTACAGAATACAGGAGACATGGGTATTGCAGCTGATGACATGAAGCATGAGTTCCATTAAGGCACAACTTATTGTATAACCACCTGCCTCCAGCAATTGCTATACAATGAACAGCATCTGCCTCAGCACTAGTGGAAGTGGGATGACCTGACCGATACAAGAAATGTCCCCACTTACTGCTGAACCTGCATTTTAGAATGGTCATAGAATCGTGATCAGGCCATTTATCAGTCACCACTGCTCTGTTGTCAGAGACATGGATACTCTAGCAATGTCATGGCTTGTATGCAACAGCAGATATTTGGAGATGGCTTTGTATGGCTTGTACAAATGTTTAGTCATGTGTAGTGTCAAATTCCATCTGGTGATGACTTCCAGCTTCATACAGTGCTGAGGCAGTTTGTCCTGAATTTCAGGTGCCTGATATGGCCATGGGTCTTTCCAGAATAAGCAAAGTGGGCACCGATGTGATAGGCCACAGTGACATGGGCATGATATCAGGATATGCTAGAAACTCCTATACAATGAGATTAAAACAGTGTGCAGGGCACTGAACCTTGAGAAACCTCCTATCACCAATGCATTTCACTTCATTCAAGCCAATATCACTCACAATGAAACCCGCTTTCAATTAATTGGGGTGCAGCCACTAATCAGTCTCCATCAGGAGCATGTCTGGCATATTGTAACACATGTGTGAGCCAGTTACACTTTTCATTGCCAGTGTGGCATGCTGGGGAATAACTGGAGTGTTGCTACCATGGTAATTGAGCTTAGTACTGGTCAGGGTTATATTCTACCCCGGGTACAGTGCCCAATGTGTTGAACTGCACAGATAGGAGGTACCAGTTTTGTAGTCACTGTTCCACATATTCATACTGAGATGTACTATATGTATGGTGTTACTGAATGCAGCAGGGCATGGATTACCATGCAGGACACCATCCCATAAAGTTCAGGAATGGCACATGTGGATAAATGTGTTTTTGAGGGACTCTGTCATCTGGGACAGGCACAGGCCATCAACATTCTAAATCCCAAGCTCTCCACAAAAGACAATGGCAATAGCTTAATGGCCAGCATTTTAGTAGTTGCTGCATTCAATTCATATGCAATATTATCATCTGGTGGGTATTTGTACTGATGCTAATGCATGCTATACAGCATAGGCTTGACTTTTTGGGATATTGAGCTACCAAACAACTGGAGTCAGCATGGCAGCATGGCTGGTGGGGTAGTATTTGACTCCTGGGGGTTCACGGGTGCTGTTTGAATGAGAGCAGTGATTTGAGGTGTGTTCTGCAATGGTGAAACTGTAGTGTGGTGCCTCTAGGCAGTACTACTCAACCCACCACTGTTGCTATGACCACCCATGACCCACAGAATCTTCAGCCTCATCTCTGTAGTAGTTCTCCTTGCTCAACCATCTCTCCAGTGGATTATTTCCCTGTCACTTCTGAATGTCTTGGAAAATGATGATGATAATGGAGAGGGAACCCCTGCAAAACCTTCATTTTGGTATTGCCCTAGCATAACAAGTGCATCAACTTTAGGTGTGTATTGCCCACCAGTACCTAGGTGTCTGCCTTTTTTCCCCACTAACTCACCCTTGATACAGCTAACAGATAGCAATTGTTTCATCAGCTGGGTTCAGTAAAAAAAAAAAAATCCCATACTAGGGATTTGGTATGCCTTGATTTTACATGGTGGTGGGGGGTGGTGGAACAGGGAATGGTGGAAATAAGTGTTTTTGGGATGCTTTATGCACTTCAACAGTGGTGACAGATGCAGTGCAATGGTCTCATCACTAGTAAGGGGACCTACTGTTGTAGTATTTGGAAACTGTGGTAGATGAATGAGATAGTTGTGTGCAAGCCCCAACATGTTCAGCAGCACCATCCTTCCTCATTTCCTTATCTGGCTCCTAAAGGAGATCCAAATCATTATTCCCATTCCCATGAATATCCTCCTATTTTTGAGCTCTGTCCACATCATTCTCACCTTTTCCAAGACTCCCTCTCATTACCCAGAGTTGCAGACACATTTCTCAATTTAGTAATTTCTTCCTGCACAACAGTCAGATCTACCTCCTCAGACTCTGACTCGTAATCAAGCCTCATATTTTCATTTGGGAATAGAAAACTATCGTCAGGATCAGGCTAAGCAACACTACCACCAGGAGCCATGGGGACACCACCAACCTCCTCCTCAACCACTGTGCCTGAGCCACAGACAGTGCTACTAATTAAACTGCTCTTTTTGTTGTCATCTACCCCAGCTCTCACCAACATGGATGCCACAGATGTAGCAGATAACGTCTTGGCCACAGTAACGTCGCCAGATCTGCACCAATGTCCCCATAGAACTTCTGCACTTGTTTACCTCCTTTCCCATTAGTAGAGCATCTCTTTCCAGTGAGTTTAAATATTCAGACTTATAATATTGTAACACAAAATTTAAATAAACCCTGCAGTATAATTAAATAGCAGCAGCAGACAACACCTCCATTGAGGTATCAGCAGTGTGATCCAAGCATAACGTTTATTGAGCTAATAGTAGCTACAGTAAAACCACCCCAAAAAATATTTTTTATTTGTTTATTTTTTTAATCCTGTGGGGATTAACAAGACACCCACAACAGGGATAATTAAGTTAGTGTAAGAGAACAACATCATTTTAAGAACTAAATAGCTAAAACAGAAAGAGACTGACACAATACTACATTTTACCACACCAAACTGAACTACATAAATAAAAAAATGAGAAATTGCAAACCAGAGACCAAAAATAATTAAAGCAGCAGTGCAACAAAAAACGTTTTCCAAAAAAGCTAGTTTCAGCCACAGTTAATAAAAAATATTAGCACACCGGTCAAATCTACATTTATAGATACCTCCTATGCTGCACACCATGAACTTTTAAAAAAAATTTCTTGAACCTCACTTTTGCCAGGTATACAATATTTCTAAGCCAAATGTGGCAGCCATTTTTTTCTTGAGAAAAAAAATAACTGAAAACATTTATAAAATGTTAAAATTTTAGTGTAACTGAAAAATATTACCATCAAATTAAACTGGAATGTGTCTGAAATATTTTATTGTGAAAAAAGGGTAGGGTCAAAATTTTGGCCCAGTTTCATTGCACTGCTGCGCTAACAAGAATGGTGGAGGAAAATAAATATGAGATTTCTGCTGTAAACAGACTAGTTAACATATTAACATACTAATTGCCAGCAGATTAGGCCTTACGGTCTATTGAGTCTGCTAGAACCTCAGATCCCTAGTTGGGTACTAAGGCCCCCCCCCTTGTGTTCCAGAAACCCCTATCATCCATCCTCACCCCCCTGGGATAGGCCATCATCTGATACATCCACTTTCTGTGTCTGTCCTACCCTCTCTTGAAGCTCTCCACTGTGAAACTCTGAACTAGCTCACCAGGCAGTGCATTCCAAGGATCCACCACCCTCTCAGTGAAAAACCTCCTCCTCTTTCCCCCATCACCCTTCCACTTTCCAACTTCAAACCATGCCCTCTGGTGATACCTTCCTGCTTTAGTCTAAAGATCCCCTCCGTGTTTACCCTATTTATTCCCTTGAGGTACTTGAAGACCTCAATCATGTTCCCCCTGTCTCTCCTCTCTTTCTGTCCAATGAAAACAGGCAGAGCTCCTCAAGTCTGTCCGTATACGTCAAATGCCGTAGTCCTCGTATCATCTTAGTTACCCTCCTCTGTACTCTCTCCAGGAGCTGTATGTCTCTCTTCAAGTGTGGTCTCCAGTACTGTACACAGTACTCAAGGTGTGGTCTAACCAGTCCATTGTACAGCGGCAGAATTACTTCCCTGCTCCTAGAGGTGATCCCCCTTATGATGCATCCCAACATCCTGTTTGCCTTGCTAGTCACTCTCCTGCACTGCTCAGAGTTATTCATACATGCATCCACCATGACCCCTAGGTTTTTTTCCCCTGTTGAGGCCTCCAGCACCTCCCCTCCCAGGGTGTACCTATATTTAGGGTTTCCCCACCCAAGATGTAACACCTTGCACTTGGTGATATTGAAATTTAATTTCCATGTGTGAGCCCAGCTTTCCAGGGTGTCCAGGTCCCCTTGCATGGCTAACCTCCCTTCTTCCACCTCAACTACTGCTCCCATCTTGGAGTCATCAGTGAACAGACTCATTTCACACCCTATACCCTCCCTGATCTCTGATATGTATGCATTAAACAGGATCAGACCCAAGACCGAGCCCTGCGGTACCCCACTACCGACCTCTCTAGGGTTCAAGAGTTCCCCACCAGCCACTAGTCTCTGAGTGTGTCCAACTAGCCAGTTTTCAATCCATCTGACCATCAAAGGGCCTACTCCCAACCCGGTCAGTTTCTCCACCAGACCATTGTGAGGGACAGAGTCAAATGCCTTGCTGAAGTCCAAGAATAATACATCCACAGGCTTTACCCTGTCCACTTCTGATGTTACCCATTTGTAGAACTCCACAAGATTGGTTTGACATGATCTACCTGGCACAAACCCAAGTTTCTGACTACCCAGACCTCCCACCTCCTCCAAGTACACCCCCAATCGTTCCTTTAGTATACTCTCCATTAATTTTCCCACCACCGAGGTCAAACTGATGAGTCTATAGTTACCTGGTACTTCCCTTGACCCCACTTTATGGATTGGCACCACATGTGCCTCTCGCCAATCCCTAGGTACCCTCCCTGTCTCAAGTGACCTGTTGAAGAGCTCCACCAGGGGTGCAGCCAATATGTCTGCTAATTCCCATAGTAATCTCAGATGAATGCCATCTGGCACAGGAGATTTATCTTTCTTTAGGGCCTTAAGGGCTAACCACACCATTTTATTGGAGATAGGATCATCCGTCCCCTCCACCTTACTGGCCTTTTTATCCTTATCCTGATGTGATACCCCTGGGGTACCTCTCCTTCCCTCTTGCTCAATTTCTGTTGCTCCCCTGATCCCACTCACTACTGCTTCTATCCCTATCATGCCTTGCTTTGTAGATATCCCATCCCTCTCCCTAGTGAAAACAGAGAAGAAGTATTCGTTTAATACCTCTGCCTGGTCCCTTGCCTCTTCCACCCACCCTCCTTCTGATCTCAATCTGCTGAGATGACCCTTAGTTTTTCTCCATTCCCCAATGTACCAGAGGAACCCCTTTTCACCTCCCTATATCCCCTGTGCCAGCTGCTGCTCTTTACTGGACTTTGCCCCCCGCACCATCCTGGTAACTTTTCTAGATGCAAGATGGTACAGTTCCTTTTCCCTATCCCCTCTTGTTGTTTTATATTTTTTGTAGGCAACCTTCTTTTCTCTGACCGTTACCGGAATCTCACTGGACCACCAGCATGGTTTATGTGACCTTGCTCCCTTACATTTCACCTTAGCACAGGTCCTGACTGCCTCATGAAGTCCCTGTTTTATGACCTCCCTTCTCTTTTCCACATTTGTCATTGATGTAATCCCCTTCAAGTGATCCTTGAGAATATTTCCCATGCCCACAAAGTCTTCCCCTGAAGTCCACTGCCAGTGTCCTAGATCTCTCCCCCCCTCCCCCCATGCTTATTGGAAACCAGACAGTATTGTGGTCACTCCCATTCATGGGATCCTCTACAACCAGGTCCCTTACCAGATCCCCATCCGCCAGAACCACATCGAGGACATGCCCCTCCCTTGTGGGCTCCATCACATGCTGTGTTAAGAACACATCCTGGAAGCCATCCAGCAGACTCTGCTCCTTGGCCACCTTAGAGGACATGGTTCCCCAGTTTGTACTTGGCATATTAAGGTTCCCCATCAACACCACTCCCTCCCCTTTTGGTCCACACTGGGCAATGATGTTGTCCAGCAAACCATCCTCGAGAACATCATCCATCCCGGGGGTCCTATATACTACACCCAGCTTGACCTTACATCCTGCTGGGGTTTGTAAGGTGGCCCATAAGGCCTCCACGTTTCCCTCTGCCTCTTCTACCCTAGCAATTTCTATGTCATCTCTAATGAACATATCCACTCCACCCCCTCTGCCCTCCTTTCTATCCTTCCTAAGCATAGTGTACCCCGGCAAGCTTAGATCCCAGTCATGGTTTTGGTTTTCCCACGTTTCCGTGACCGCCACCACATCCGCCCCCCCCCGAACAGCATGGCCTGGAACTCTGGCAACTTGTTTCCCAAGCTCCTGGCATTTGCTAACACCACCCCCACCCTTATCCCTGACCCCCTTTTCGACCCCACCCAGGTTCCTTATACTTCCATCCTCCTCTGCTCTCCTGAAACCTCCTCCCCAGGTCTGTGTCCCCTCCCCTTGGGTTTGAGGCTACATCCTTCATCTGAGAGAGGGTCTGGTCAGCCCCTCCTTTATCCCTCCCCCTCACAAGTTTAAACTCCACCTTTCTTAAACATAGTCAGCCACCCCCCTGTTTAAGGGCTTCCTTCCCTAACGGGGAAAGATGAAGCCTGTCCTTGGTATACAGTCCCTTATCCTCCCAAACTCCTTTCCAGTTCCCTAACACCCTCGACCCACTTCCTTCACCCCACTTTCTGAGCCAGTCATTAACCTCAGTGATCTTCATTTTTTTCTTCACTGAGGCCTTTGGTACCAGCAATATCTCTAAAAAGGAAATGTTGCATCCATTATCCCGACAGACTCTGGCAAGTTCTCAGAACCTTGCTTGAATTTCCAAAACACTATTTCCCTCTAGATTGTTAGTTCCCAAATGCACCAGGAAATCTGGTTTCCCTCCACAATCCCTAACCAGTTCGTACACCATGAACTTTGCTCTGTGCACTGTCAGACTAGAGATACTCACTACCTTCACCTGGCTATGGCATCCACCCCTGTCCCTCCCACTGGATACCCCTAATCATCAAGTCTCCTAATAACAGAACCTTAACACCGCCATCATCCTTATGGTTACCTCCACTATGTGCTCTCAACCCCCCATCCCCCCCTTTATTTGTGATCTCAATTCCATGGGAGTCTTCCCTAGTTCTAGTTCTTAGAGTAAAGATGCATTTGTCAATGCCAAATGTCTATTTGCTTGTATTTGTTGTGTAGGCGTTTGGCATTGATAGTGCAGAGGTGATAATTAACAAATTAATAATACAAGTTGTAATAGTGAAATTGTCATAACTGGAAATGAACAGGTTCACAAATAACATTATCTTTTGCTTAGATTGTGACTTTGAATTTTCAAAATACTATTTTTTTTGCCCCAGCATATGAACATGGCAGGTGTTATTTATGAAATGCAACCCAAAACATTGTTTTGTGGAACAACCACGAAAATCTGTTCTAGAGGGGGATTTAATAATGACACCTGCAATGCTCATTGGATGGGGTAAAATAACATGAATATGTCAAAAATGTGGGTTCAAAAGTAAAAAAATATTGCAAAGTTATGAGTAAACGTTGAAAAATATCAGTGTTTGTTCATATTTCTTTTCTCAGTTTTGACCTCAAATGCTCAACATAGTATGAACATACGAACATACGAATGTGACAGCAGAAACAGACCACCCGGTCTACCTAAGTCTGCTCGAGTGTGCAGCTAGCTCCCCTAGTTTGCAGCTGCTCCAAATCCCCTCCAATTTGTCATCCCACTGCCACCCCCACCCCCACTCTCCCCTGTTCCCTGTCCCATGCCCTTTTGAAGCTATTCACAGATTTACATGATAACACCCATTCTGGTAGGGCATTCCATTTTGCTACCACCCTCTCTGTGAAATAGTGTCTCCTCATTTCCTTCTTAAATCTTCCCCCTTTATTCTTAGCTAGTGCCCCCTTGCGACCCTCCCCCTCCTTAACTTAAAGACCCCATCTGCCCCATCCTTTTTGATTCCCCTCAGATACTTGAATGTCTCTATCATGTCGCCCCTGTCCCTTCTGTCCTCCAGGGTGTACATATTCAGGTCTCTCAGCCTGCTGTCATAGTCTGTCCCTTCCATTCCACATATCATCTTAGTTGCCCTCCTCTGCACCCCCTCCAGTAGCCTGATATCACATTTTAGGTACGGCCTCCAAAACTGCACACAATGCTGTAAGTGCAGCCTTACTAGTGACCTGTAGAGGGGCAAAACCACCTCTCTTCACTTGGACAAAAACCTCCTCACTATGCACCCAGGCATTTTCTTCACTTTTGCAGCCACTCTCCTGCACTGGGCAGTGTTGTCCTGTTATCATTACCCCTAGGTTCTTCTCCTCCTCAGTGATCCCCAGCTTAACCACTCCCAGCCAGTATTCTCTCCTTGGGTGCTTCACCCCAAAGTACATAACCTTACACTTCTTTGCATTGAACTCCAGCTGCTACCTCTCTGACCACTCCTCTAGCTCACTTAGGTCCCCCTGCAGCTGCTTCCATCCCTCCTTTCCATTCACCACTGCTCTGATTTTGGTGTCATCAGTGAACAGATTTATCTTGCTCACCTCCCCATGTGCAATGTCTGATATGAAGAGCTCAAACAATACTGTCCTCAACACAGAGCCCTGTGGCACCCTACTCATCACCGGCCTTGGAGTTGAGAGCTCCCTTCTCACCACCACCACCCGTTGCAGCCTCCCATTCAGCCAGCTTGTAATCCAGTTCATTACTTTTGCCCCACCCTTACACCAGTTAGCTTCCCCCCAAGCTGCCTATGAGGCACAGAATTGAAGGCCTTGCTGAAGTCCAAGTAAAGAACATCCATTGCATGACCCTTATCCAGCTCACCTGTCACCCAGTCATAATATTTTATCAGGTTGGTTTGACAAGACTTCCCTGAAACAAACCCATGCTGCCTCACATCCTGGAGGTCATTGTCCTCCAGGTACGACACCAGTCTTTCCTTTAGTATTGTCTCCATGAGTTTGCACACTATGGAGGTGAGACTTACTGGGTGATAATTACCCAGTTCATCCCTTGGTCCGCTCTTGTCTAATGGTACTACATGTGCCATCCTCCAGTCCAGTGGCACACATCCTGACTCCAGTAAGGTGCCATACAGATCCACCAGCAGCTCCACCAACACCTCCGCCATCTCCCTCAGCACCCTGGGGTGGATACCATCTGGCCCTGGTGCCTTGCCTACCTTCAGTGCCCTCAGTCCCTGTAGGACTCTACTTTACTCAATTCTTCCATCTGTTGCCTCCTCTTCCCCTGTCCCGACTCTCCCATCCAATGGTGGTAGCAGTCCCCCCTTTTCTTCAGTGAACACTGAGCAAAAGTATTCATTCAGTGCTTCTGCCTGCTCCTCGCCCTTTTCCATCCACTCCCCACCCCTTTTTATCCTCACTGTTGTCTCCTTGCACTTCCTTTTCTCCCAGATCTATCTGAAAAGGTCTTTCTTCCCCATTAATTCCCTGCAATAATCTCAGCTCCGTCTAGGCCTTGGCTTCTCTCACTTTTCTGGTCACCTCCCTGGACCATCTTGCATACTCCTCCCTGTCCACTTCCTTCCCCGTCCTTCTATACTTCTGGTGTGCCTCTCATTTTGCTCTCACCTCCTCCACTACCTCACTGTTCAACCAGCATGGTTTTCTTGCTCTGCTCCTCTTACTCTGTGTCTTGGTGCAGGTTTCTATTTAATAATATCCCATTTCTGATCTGCATCCATCTCCTGCCTTATGCCCTCTAGTTTCACTTTCAGTACTTCCTGCATCCTCCCAAAGTCTGCCCCCCTGAAGTTTACTACCTAAGAAACTGATTTCTCTGGCTCCCCACACATCATGATATTAAACCACACTGTTTGGTGATCGCTGTCGGCTAGTGGGTCCTCCACCTTTATTTCCCTTACTGCCTCCCCATTCAACAACACCAGATCTAAAGTGTTCTTTAGCCTGGTAGGTACACTAACCAACTGTGTCAGGAGACCCTCCTGGATTACATCCAGGAGCACTTGCTCCCTAGCACTGGAGGTGGCCAGAATGCTCCAGTCAACCCCCGGCAAGTTGAAATCCCCCACAATGACCACCTTCCCTTTTCTATATACCTTTCTGATTTGTCCTGCTAATTCCCTGTCAAGCTCCTCAGACTGGGATGGTGGCCTGTATACCACCCCAAACCTCAGTTTCCTACTCCTTGAATCTAGGAGCTGCAGCCAGATTGCCTCTGTTCTCCTTCCTTATTATTCTACCTTTTGATAATGACTGGTCTCATTTTTTGAAATCCTGTTCAAAATGTAATTTTGTGGCACAAGTGTTAAAAAGTGTTTTGGGCAGGATTTGAAAAATGACATGTCCTTATCATGATGTGGGGTGCAAAATAGGCTATGTTGAAAATGTGGGGTCACATTCTGGTAAAATAGCAAAGCTAGGAGTAAACATGAAAGAATTTCAATGTTACTGCATAAGTTTGCAATGCTTTGAGATTTTTGACCCCAAATGTTCAAAATAGTCTTTTTCAATACCAGACCCTATGATCAAGACAAGTGGAATTTTTTTTAAATCCTGTCTGAACAATGATTTTTGTGGAGTGACTATGAAAACTTGTTTCAGAATGGATTTGAAAAATTACAACTGCGCTTGACCATAAGGTCGAGTAAAAAAAAGTCTATGTTGCAAATTTGGGGACAAAATCTAGAAAAATTGCAAAGTTACGAGAAAACATTGAAGAAGTGCAATTATGTTGCTTCATAATTTTGATTTTTTTTAAATATTTTGGGATGGATTCCAGAAGGGGGACATAGGACTTGCCCCAGCAAAGGGGGTCGCAGATGCCTAAAGTCTCTCAGACACAGAGATCCAGTTCTCAAAGGGTGGCATTTGCAACATTTTCCCCACTTTATAGCTGCTTACGACAATGGGTTGGTGTAATTTCTGTATCCCCCTGCATCCTGTGTTCCTGACTTGTGGTAGGGCTTTTGCAGCAACCGTCTTTCAGAATCATGATTGTCACAATGTTCGACATAAATTGCCAGTTGAGTCTGTCAGGAGGTCTAAACCTCATTCTCAGGTTCTTGGCAATAAAGCGCATGCAAAGAATCACAGACACGTTGCATAAGAGTAATAAAGCTTGATAATTACTGGTGACCCCCTTTATCAACTTGTTTTCAGGGTCTCCAAAACGCTGTAATAACTCGAAATTGAGTTATTACGGCGTTTCTAAAAATGCCCTCTCAGTAGCACTGTCACTCATCTGTAGTGTGCAAAGTTATTGGCCCTTCCTCCCTCTGTGGGTGAGCCAAACATATCGAAAAACATGGCGGCAAAATTTCCCTTCATAGTCAACAGCCTACTCCGTGAAGTACTGTAACCCAACCCCGCAGCAGTAGGTTATTTTTATCAGTTTAATTCTGCCTATGGGGTAAACAATTTGACAAAAAAATATTACCTGGCTGATCCTGAAGTGGTCACGCTTTGGTCGAGGCTTCTGCTGACCCAGTGCCCTCACAAACAGCCATTGTTATGCTTCGGTAGGAGTTTGTGCCTGACCCACCGCACTCACAAATCTGACTGCTTCCTTGCAGTCTGCAGTATCATTTCATTAACAAAAATATATGAAAAAAAGAGCTTCCCGTGTGTGTGTGCATGTGTGTGTGTGTCTGTTTGTGAGAGACAGTGTCTGCTGTGAGACATTGTGTGTGTGTGTGTGTGTGTGTGTGTGTGTGCCTATAGGTAGGGGACCAACTGAGACACTAACAAACCCTGCACCAGTAAGTATAAAATAATATAATCTAGTAATTATGGAGTTATACCCTCGTAAGTTAGACTAAACCCTCTCGAAGCTTCGCTCTTGAGGTTTATGGGTCATCACACACCTCGGGTATGCAAAAAAATTCCATAACACACAGTTGCTTATCTATCATTCTCTATTTTATTACTACCAAAAGGAAAATCACAGTTGTCCTAAGCAGTTCTTACCATTAGGAACTGGGAACCAATGCTAAGTGTCCCTATACCTTGAGTAATCTCCATGTCTCCTAAAGTCTCTGAAGTAGAAGACGTAATGTCTTACATTATATACCTAAGATAATTACCATGGTTACTGTAAGACAGAAACATTTCTAGTTACAGAGATGAACCCTATTGGCTAAATTAGAGGTGGCCCCTCAGTCCAAGATAACATTATACAATTTTGTTATAGTCATCACTTTGTGGAAACAAAGAGGTACAGTTTGTACATAGTCGTGTAGTAATACAAATCATCAGAAGATGGCAATGCCAACTCATAGATCATAACACTACAAGGACACAGGTGTCCTAGTATCTTGTAAGCAAGAAATACATATATATATTGGAAAGTAAAGTGTATAGCAATTATATGCATACATATCCTGACATGTACTCTTATACGGTAGATGCCTTTAGCCCTATATGTTAGTATAACATATACCTAAATGCTAGCTGTCTGTGGTATACCTCTGGGGGTACCAGTTAGGGTGCAGGCACCTCATGTAACATTCCCCCCTTGTTGCCTCAAAAGGGGCAACACTAGCAAGAGTAAGGAAGTGGAGAGAGAGCAGGTGTCATTTACAGACCCGACGCATGAGCATTGTAAAAGAACTCCAGCTGCTCATGGTGTTGGCATAGTGTGCACCATAGGCAGCAAAGCATAATAATAAGAAACGATATCAAAAATGCTTGTATAATAAACCCTTTAAAGGTAATCTCAAACCAAGTGTTAGTAAGTGCACTATTCAAATCACCATCATTAATAAGGTCATAAACTGCTTCATTAGCTTTGGAAATATTATTGCTGATATGGATGAGATGAGTATTCTTCCTGTCTAAGAGTGATTTCAATGTCAAAGTTAAAGGATCAATGTGTAAATTAAAATAGGGTAGGTACTCTAAAAGAGTAAGCAGATAATCGGGGTTATCATCAATGATATCAGGGTTTATAATCGGAACAGGGGTAATAACTGTGTGCCCAATAAGAGTAGTCTGGTGAGGTACGAAACAGAAATTAGAATAATTAATAATACATGTCTTTTCTCTGTACGTGAATTGTTTAAAATTAGTTACCACACAAAATTCACCATTTGAATTATATTGCATTTTAACAGTAGGCAATCTCCATTTTTGTAGCTGTACTGGGCAAGTATAAGTCCATTTGGAAATCCATGTTGATAGTAAATGAACCTCCTTCTGATAAGACTGGTACAATTAAGAATCATCTGGAGCAGATGTTGAGTCCTGGTATTCTGTGCCATTGGTGGTCATGTCATCGTCCATGGAAAAGGACCAGTCGATACTGTCTGGGGAATATCCACATACAGGTTTAATAACATCAAATACTTCACATTGACACAAATAAATATACCCTTTCTTCACACAGCAATCTGTCTGTGGAGTGACCCATGCATCCAGAAGAGGATGGAAAACCAGTAGAAGAGGCAAGGCAAGGCCTTCTCTGTAGATGTCATCATTAAGGTGCCCAATGGAGTGAATGGATGCTAGTTTATCAAATATAGCTGTAATAGGATCAAAACATGGTAAAGAAACAGTAAAAGACACAAGCATAGTATCCTTAATAGAGAATTTCTTAGAAGTAAAGCAAGGACCAGTATTAGGGTGCCTGGTCACAAAATCTAAATCCCTAGCAGTAGCGAAAGGAATTGTAAGAGACTGTAACATACACATGGCAACACAGTTAGGGGATTTGCAGTGAGGACAAAACCATTTAGAGATGCATCTATCATGTATGATATCAGGGATTCTTCCGGATTCCAGATCACGGAAGAGATTGTTGGTGGTAGTGATAATATATGATCCCTAGGTGAAGTATAATATTTCACAGGCAATGTATTGCTTATCTACTTCCATATTGTTCTGGGCAATAAGGGCGTTAATCTTATCTTTAGAATCTATAAATGCCTTAGCGATGTAGTGCATATGGTACACAGTATATCTTTCTTCCTGACTAAGGCCATCCACACCATGGAATAATGGGGGTATGATGTCATTACCAATTTCAAATTTTGTGAGTGTGCTTCGATAGTGGCAATGTCCACTTTATTCTAGATAGACATAGCAGTACCAAAGACACAGGTGAGGGTACCTGTGGCACCAGTGACATCAGATGTGTCATGTGTATTTCTTTTATGACTTTGATAATTTGTCTTGGGTTTTATTCTAAAATTGCCTCTATGCTCAGTGGTATGTATCCCAGCAATAGGGTCTTGGTTACGAATCTGAAAGGCTGTTAAGCTATCAAGTAACAAAGTACTATAAAACAATGATGTGTTGTGTTAGTAGTATGCCACATACCAAATTCTTTCATATTCCAGTAAGTCAAATTAAACAAAACAGGTATATGCATATATTGTAAGTGGTTAATCAGGAAGCCAGGTAAAGCAGTGTCTGTGAGACCACTACGAGGACCAGGGGTTTGTTTTGGACATTCCAAAAGCTGTTTCTCAGTAGGGGGTAACACAGATAAGTACCTGGCAGCTGAGGCCATGTAGTGTACAGCACACAATTTCCTGGCAGAATCTTTAGACAATGAATCACAATATGAGGGGTAAATTAAGGCAGTGATATTGTATAAACCAGAATGTCTAAGACAGGTTTGGTGCAAGGACAAAGTATCATTTGGGGATAATTTTGCATTGGGCCATCCATGGAAAGTTTCCTTGAAGAGTTTGGCCATGGGGAGCATTCGTCCTTGAGATTTGGTCTGCCACTCAATTTGTAGGGTAGATTTATCAGGAGCAATAACCAAGGTAGTGAGATAGGCATCTGAACCTTCCTGGTCAGTAATTAAATTGTTGGGAATATGGATGAAGACTCCCTCTAGGGTAGTTGCAGGTGGATCAAGGTGAGGAAGGAGGTGCTTTACCATGCCTTGGATGCAGGGGATAACTCCTGAGATGAGGAGAAAATGGAACAAGATAGCCATCTTGTCAGTGTATCTGAAAAGGAAAATCAAACATTAGAACATTAGTATTATTCCACCCAATAGTGTGAGAAAAAGTAATGATACTCCTTTATACAATTTCAATTGGTTTGCATGTAACCATTTGTCAGTCAGTTTGTTGTTTTGCATCAGTCTAATCTGATAGACTGCTCGACTGAGCTTGTTGACAATTGGGTAGGGTCCTTCCCACTTATTGGAGAAGGAATGTGTTGGATGTGCAAATCTGAGGACAGTTACCTGTTCTCCAACTTGCCAATCCACTTCTTGTGCATGTTTGTCTAACTGGATTTTGAACTGCTGCTGGGCCTTGCCCATGCAGTTTGCAGCATACAGATGAGTGTGAATTAGGTCTTTCCAGAGTTTCTCCACATATCTGTCCCCTGAGACATGGTCTGCAGTGAGGGTGTGCAGGTCAAACAACAGATGTTCAGGTAATCTCATATGTCTACCAGTCATCACCTCAAAGGGTGTCAACAGGGTGGTGGCTGAGGGCATGCCCCTAACTGCCATAAGGAGTAACAGAAATAGGTTATCCCAATCCTTGCGATTGTCCTCAATAAATTTGGAAAGCATTTGCTTAATCTGTCTGTTGGCCCTTTCTACTTGACCTGATGATTGTGGGTGATATGGTATGTGGAACTTCTGATGAACTCCAAGGAGTTCAAAGGCTTCTTTCATCAACTCATCTGTAAAACTGGTTCCTTTGTCTGAGTCTATCTTGAGAGGTAAGCCCCACCTGAAGAAAATCTATTCTACCAGGATTTTGGCAGTGGTTTTCACAATGCATGTCTTAGTGGGGAAAGCTTCAACCCACTTCGAGAAGAGATCAGTTACCACAAGGGTGTATTTGTTGTTTCTGCTGGTATTGGTTAGGGTTCCAATAAAATCAATCTGTATGGCATGCCACGGGCCAGAATGCTGCTGTGGTAGTAGTTTGGCATTTCGTTTGGTGGGGATGAGGTTGTTTTGCACACAAACAAGGCAGTTGTCTATGTACTGTTTGGCATCCTTGGTGATGCCAGGTTACCAGGCGGTGGTCTTGAGTCTCTGGAGTGTGTTTTCCACTCCCTGGTTTCCACCAGTGGAGGTATCATGCACTTGGTGCAGAAACTCAGATCTGAGATGACTAGGGACCACCCACAATTTAGTGGGGGTGTCATCTGGTTGGTACCAAATGAGCTTGTCGTCTGGGGACAGGTGTAGCATACCTTCATGCCTATGATAGGAGTTATGGGTAGGTAGATTATTTTCAGTACCTTTGCTTAGGAATCTGAACATGTCTCTGAGTTGAGAGTCAGCATGCTGTGCTTCTGACAAATTCAAGGGAGAGAAGGGTTCAGGTTTCTTCCTGACTGCTGCAATGTGCACAGCTGCCCTGGCCTCTGGATGATCCATCATCCAGGTGTCCCCCTCAGGTCCCTTCCTTTGCAAGGGTGTCAGCAGTGTCATTAAATGCTTGATAGGGATCATGCATAGAGTGGGCCTTAACCTTGTGTACATAGAGTTTGTGTGCAAATTTCTGTGCCAGTGAATGAATGTGTATTACCAGTTCCTTGTGTTCCACTGAGGTGCCATCAGAAGAGATACAGGAGTTATTCTGCCAGAAAGGAAGAAATTCAGTAAGAGATCAACAAATCCAGTTAGATTCTATGAAAATGATGGTATCCTCAGTTCCATGCTGGATGAACTCAAGGGCACAGGCCACTGCTGCCCTATCCGCATACTGTGATGATGCCACACTGCAACATTTGGAAATCTTAACAATGTTAATAAAAGGGTAAATTACTAATATGCCCATTCCTGCTATCTGTTCTTCCTGATAATAGGAAGCTGATCCATCTGTAAAGACACAACACAATGAGGTATTCTCAAGTAGGTGTGGTGTAGCAGGAAGGAAAGGACCTGGATCTGGTTGATCAGGTGGCTGCAGTGTACAGTCATGAAAAAGGAGACCATGCACCAGCATGGATAGCATTTTGGTTGGGTGGACCTTGATGTCTCTGTCCTGGAGAAGGAGGGACCAGTGTGTCAGTCTGGTATTGGATACTGACCCATCCTTCACTCTGTCTGATTGCAAAAAGTTTGTTGGGGTATGGTTTGTATTAATGATCAGTGGGGAGTACCCAATGATATACAGAAAGTGCTTGACAGCCCAGTAAGTGGCCAGAAGGTTCCTTTCATAAAGGCTGTATTTCTGTTCCACTGGGGTCAAGAGCTGTGATGCATATGCAATGGGTCTCAGGGTGCCATGGACCTTCTGGGCAAGCACTACAGACATAGCAATGTCAGAGGTGGTGGATTCCAGATGAAATGGCAAGGCTGGATTGGGGTTAACCAAACCTGGGGCTGAGGCCATGGCCTACTTTGGTGACGTCACAACTTGGGTGTGAATGGGGCCCCAATTCCAGGGGACATCCTTTTTCAGTAATTCATACAGAGGGGAGGCCTTCTGAACAAAATCACAAATAAAATCTCTAGAATAAGTCACCATACCTAGAAACCACCTAAGGGTGGCCATGCTGGTGGGCAGTGGCAGATTTTGCAATCCTTGTATCTTCTTCCAGGTAGGGCTTCGGCCTTGATCTGTTATTCTCAGGCCCAGAAGGAGTACATTTCTCTCTGACATAGTTGTGCTTTTGCTGGGTTACAATTGAGGCCTGCTCTCTGAAAGAGGGTCAATAGTTCATCTAAGAGATCCAGATGTTGTTGCTGTGTGGCTATGGCCAACATCAGGTTGTCCACATACTGCAAAAGACATTGGGGTGTAGAGAAACCCTCAAGGGTGTCCATCATGTGCAGATGGAACAGGGAGGGGCTGTTATGGAACCCCTGTAGTAAGCAGGTCCACTTGTACTGCCTGCCTTCAAAGGTAAAAGTGAACTTATATTGACTTTTGGGGGTCAATGGCAATGACCAGAAACCATAGAAGAGGTCCAGGGCACTAAACCATTGTTGGTCATGGGTCAGTAGTCATAGCACATCTGGTGTTGATGCCACAGTTGGAGCACAACTGGGGGTAACCTGGTTTAGTCTTCTGTAGTCAATAGCAAGTCTCCAGGCACCTGTGGGTTTTTTTCACAGGTCACACTGTGGAATCTGCAGTGGAAACACGTGCCCTGATCACACCTTGGTTGAGGAGTGATTCTATCATTTCTTTAAGAGAAGGTAAGGCCTCAGGTGAAAAGGGGTATTGCCGTTGCCTCTCGTGTGTTGGGCCTGTCATTTCAATGACAATGTGCATCCTGCCACAATCATGCTTGTTAGTGGCAAATGCCTCCAGATGCCTTTGTAGGATGGGAAGGAGCTTTGGGAAAAGCTCATGATTCTTGAACAAATCTATGATGTCATACTCTTTGTTGTTTGCAGAGATCGTCGCAACCACATGTGAGTCAGGGATCATGATGGTGTGATATTATCCCTGAATCTGTATTAGTAACATGTTGGCTAGGTCCACCATACAGCTGTGTGGTGCCAAAAAGTTAATTGCGAGTATACTAGAGTGATCATGCAGTACCATCAGCTGAAAGGTGTGATATGCCTTCAGGTGTCCCAGTGCCACAGGTAAGGGCAGGAAGCGTTATGCAGGGAGCCTAGTTCCATCAACACCATACATATTGATCCTCCTTCCAGTAGACCAAGGTGACGTGTCTGGGTTGTCATCCTGTAATACAGACACAGCTGTGCCTGTATCCAGCAGTACTGTGAGTTGGCAGCAACCGACCTTGGCC
Organism: Neoceratodus forsteri; assembly: GCA_016271365.2. Lineage (NCBI taxonomy): Eukaryota > Metazoa > Chordata > Ceratodontiformes > Ceratodontidae > Neoceratodus > Neoceratodus forsteri. The sequence continues at coordinate 1,673,230,513 of CM057449.1, read as the reverse complement.
TCTGTGCAGAGCCTTCCATTTGTATCCAAGACTACAGTAGCTTGTTTACAATATGGACTGGGGCCTGTAATTGTCAATCTGTACCAATGGAAGCATGGGGAAGCTCTTGAAAGAGAGTCTGGGCCTGGTTCCTGTGAACCATCTCACTGTGCTGTACTGATGCTATATAGGGAGCTGCTTCTGTGTTCAGGCCTGTAGGGGTCTGAGAGCCTGAACTTCCCATATCCCCACTGCCTGTGGAGGCCTGCGCTTCTGGTTGTATTGCAGCAAGGGCCCGTACTGGAACAGCATCTGCTATGGAGCATACTTTCCCAAGGAGGTCTTAGAGACTCCAGTTCCCATTGGCTATTTTGCTATATGAAGGGCCTGGTCTCTGTTGTTTACCCTTATTGTTCTTTTGCTGTTTCTTATTCTTATGGTAGTTCTGCTTCCAACCCTAGGATTGCTGTTGTTGTTGGGCCTGCTGGGGGTTTTGGTTATCTGTGGGGAGGGGCTGTTTCTCTTGGGCCTGCCCCTCCACCATGTACTGCGTTGTGGCCTCTGGAATGGCTTCCATGGTGGCTACCTTCTTGGAACTGGAGCCTGAATCATGGATGTAGAGTTTATACACTCTCTCTGTTTTCTGAAGAATATTGGCAAATCTCTCCATGTTGGGGTAGGTGGTTGGCTCTACCTTTTTTCGCACTGCAGGGATCATGTTCAATGAGGTCCACGTCTGTGGCTTCTCCTGCTTGGTAGGCCATCCAGAGCCTCTGATGGAAGGTCGCTGGACTTACCTTAGCATTCTGTTTCGCAGGGTATGTGAGCATCACTCCTGGGTTGTATGCAGTAATGAGTTCAGATGCTACTTTATCAAAGGTGATGTGGCTGTCCTGGCAGACAGTCTCGGGGAGTTTCGCCCACAGGCCAGGATCGATGGTCTGGTGTAGGATCTGGACCTGGTAGTCTGCAGCGAGACTAAGCATTTCACATTTAACATGCACCTTCTCCAAGTGGCAACTGAGGTTGTCAGACCGGTTCATCCGACCAATGCTGTCAGCTATTTGCTAAACAGAGTGGGCCATTTGTAGGGGATTACTGGGACAATCAGCGGAGGTAAATTACCAAGTGGAATTTTTTTACATTCCTTTATTTTTTTTTATCATGTCATATATGCCCAGTATATACATATCTATTCTCAGGACACAAAGGATTATCTACAGACATGTGCTGCAAAATAGTATTCTTTAAGCAGGCATCTCCTAGAGCACAATGCAAAGTACAAGCCCTTTCAAACTTCATGAAGAAGGTCTCACACAGTAAAGAAACTAATAGTCGTAGACCCTCTGCCTAAACCAGCAAATTGCTCCAGTGTGGTAGCGGGCTTCCAAAACATTATTGCCTGCTATCCACTACTATAACCATCTACAAAAAAGCAGCTACATAATGAGACCCTTGCATAAGCACAGATAAATCTGTCCATCCAATTAAACAGACAGGATTGAAAAGACCGTAAGGGTCCAAAAATATGCAACAATATAAAATAGGAGTAGAGACAAGACCATACAGCCGCAGATGCCCAAATATACTATAAACATACTATGCATCGCTGTATATTCAGGGGGTTGGAATGGCAGGGGTGCAACCAAGAAAAGGTGGGAGTGTAAGTAAGCTCCCAATTTCTTGTAGTATCTGTCCAGTTGGCCCTTGGCCGCCGCTGAAAGCCTCTCAAAGTTAGCCAGTCTGGACATGGCAGAGCACCACTGTAGAACTGTTGGGGGCACAGGCTGTCTCCAACACATCAAAACAGCCCTCTTAGCTTCCATCAAAGCTACTAGTATCCATGCTGCACTGGGGGGAGTAGATTTAGCGCCGATGTGTCTCTTTGTAAGAGGGAGTAATTTTGAATCTGGATTAACTTTCCAATTATTGTGGAACAGTCCCATAGGACTAGAGTCCAGAAGTTTTGCAGGGTCGGGCAGGTCCAGAGGACATGTAGCAGGTGGGCAGGGGAGGAGTGGCATCGCCAACACTGGTCCTGCGGTAAGATCTTCAGCCTATGCAGTACTGCTGTGGTTTTGTACCATCTCAAAAGAATTTTCAGTTGTATTAATTGACTCTTAGAGTCCTCGTAGGCTGTGTGAGCTGTTCTAATGCAGAGTGACCACTGCTGTGGGGATACTGGGTGGAGGATGTCCTTTTTTTCCCCAGGCGACCCTACTAGCAACAGTTCCATCTGGTTTGGCATCCCTAATTGTTTTATATAGAATGCTGACTATCCCCTGGACCTTTCTGGGTAGATGAAGAACTCCCAGACAGTCCCATGAGTTTTGTACTGGGGAGACCTTGAGGAGAGAAGAGAGAACACTCCTTAACTGTAGGAATCTCCAAAAGTCTGAGGGGCCTACCCCAAATCTATCCTTGATCTGCTCGAAGGTCATTAGCACCAACGAGTTTGGAAGTAGTAGATCCCCTAGCACCCGAATGCCCTTTGATGCCCAATGGGGCCAAGAAAGCGGTTTATGGTCAACCATGATAAGGTCGTTGTTCCATAGCGGGGCATATCTAATCAGAGGGTGGTGATCTGATTTCGGGACCCCAGTGATTGTCATCGCCCTCAGCCATGCCCTGCATGTTTCCCACATAATTGGAGTAAGTCCTCTCACTACTTGCTTCCCGCCAGACAGCAGAGAGAAGAGGGGATTATCTATCTATTGATAGGGAGGCCTCTAATGCTACCCACTGTGAAGGGGGTTGGGGGGGAGTAAACCAAGCTGTAGCTTGGGCCATTCTGAAGGCCAGGTGATATCCCTCAAGCCAGGGGAGACCAAGTCCACCTCTAGTCCAATGTGCACGGAGTTTCGACCGACCCCATCTTGGGTTTTTTCCCTCCTATAGAAAAGAAGTGATTAAGTTATCTAGGGTTTTAAATAGTTTTGAGGTCAAAGGAATGGGAAGATTATTCAGTAGGTATGACACCCTGGAGAACAGAAACATTCTGATAGCTTCTACTTTACCTTTGAGAGTGAGCCAGAGCCGTTTCCACCGCTGGACCTCCGCTGTTAGGGAAGCCAACGGGGAAGAAATTTGCAGACTCCTAGTCTTTCCAGGCCGTAGTGATAAAGACCCCCAGGTAAGGAAAACCTTTTGGGGCCCAAGTAATATCAGTGCCTGTGAAACAGGATTTGGTGCAGGCGCCATTTAAGGGGGACATGACGGTTTTCTTCTGGTTTACTGTAAGTCCCGAGAGACAGGCAAACTCCTGTAGGATTGATAAAAGTGGAGTAATGGAAGATTGGGGGTCAGAGAGTGTGAGGAGCATGTCGTCCATGTAGGTGTTGACTAGGTACGTCGATCCTTTTATAGGAATACTTGTTATGTTCGGGGAGTTTATAAGTTTTTGAATAAGAGGGTCCAAAGCAATCAGAAAAAGCAGAGGGGGAGAGGGGGCAGCCCTGCCGGGTGCCTCTTTGTAATGGAAAGGGGGGATGTATCTTTGTTAGTGACCACTCTAGCTGAGGGGGAGTGATACAGGGTAAAGACCCACAAACAGAAATCTGCCCCAAAGCCATATAGCGTAAGAACTTTAAGAAGGAATCCCCATTCTAGGGAATCGAACTCTTTGGCAAAATCTATTGCCAGGGCAACCATAGGAGTTTTAGACTGCATTGCCAGCCTTTTGAGGTTCAAAACAAGACGAAAATTATCTGCACTTGATTTCCCTTTTAAAAAACCTGTTTGTGAAGGGTGAATTACAGAGGGCAGGATCAGGGCTAATCTGTTCGCTAGAATTTTGGCTAATAGTTTGGTGTCCACAGGGAGGAGTGAAATGGGCTGAAAATTTGCACAAAGAAGGATGTCAGATGACTTTTTAGGGATAAGAGTTATTAATGCCTTGCGCATAGTCGGGGGAAGCAGGGTATCTTTTTGGGCTTCCTGCAGTGCTTGTCGAAGTGGCTCAGTAATGTGATCTTGGAGCAATTGGTACAGTTCTACTGAAACCCCATCCGGCCCTGGCACCTTACCCTTTGCCATCTGGGATAGTGCTTCTCGGAGCTCTTCCAACATGATAGGGGCATCTAACTTACACTGCTGAGCCTCCGAGAGTCAGGGGAGCAGAATACCCTGGCACAGATTGTTTAACCGGAAGGAGAGATCATCATCCGAGAGTTCATTTTGGGATTGGTAAAGCCCCCAATAGAAATTTAGCATCTCCATGTTTATGGCCTTAGGAGCCGTGAGTAACTCCCCTTTCTTATCCCTCAGTGCCAAGAATCTAGAGGAAGTCTGCTGCTTCCTCAGGTAGTAGGCAAGCAACTTCCCTCCTTTGTCCCCACCTGCCCATACCGTATGTTTTGCCAGAGTCATCTGCCATTCTGCTTTTCTATTTAACAGCACATTGATCTAATATTTTAGACCTGTGATGGGGGCCAGCAGAGGGGAATTTAATGGATTCTGAGGGGAAATCTTAAATTGTTTTTCCAGTTTTGCTAATTAGTCCTGTAGATCCGGAAGACGTTGCATATGCTCTTTATTTTTGGCAGCTGCATAAGATATAACTCTCCTCCTCAGGACAGCCTTAAAAGCTTCCCATACTGTAGTCGCTTTTGTCTCTCCAGGGGTATTCAGAGCAAAATACTGGTGTGTTTCCTCCTTTATGTACTCCCGAAAGGTTGTATCTTTCAACAGGAGGGGATTGCATCTCCATCTAGTAGATGGGGGCTTTGACCTGCTGGGGAGAAAGTGATTGCAACTGGGGCATGATCGGATATCAAAATGTTCCCTATGGTCACATTGCTTACACCTGGCATTGCAACATGATTAACTAACCAAAAGTCTAATCTACTATGGGTACCGTGCACATTGGAATAGACGGTGTAGTCGCGCACCTGCAGATAACTGTTCCTCCATGGGTCTCCCAGAGCCCATTCTGACATCAGTGTATTCAGCGTGGCTGCAACTTTGGGATGAGATTATGGGGTGGGATAGATTTGTCTAAGAAGACGTCCAGTACTAAGTTGTGGTCACCCCCCAGTAGTATGGGAATCTCTGTTCTTCCTTCCGACAGGACAGTTAGGGCTTGGTTCAGTTCAGAATACGAGTCCCCAACACCAGTATTAGGACCGTAGACATTGGCTAAAATAACTTTGCCTCCCCCCCGGGTAGGACAACCTGACTGCAAGCCATCTCCCCTGAGTGTCCTGACATTGGGCTTCAACTGCCCAGGGGCCCAACTTCCGGAGGAGAATGGCAACCCCCCTTGATTTTGTAGTTGTACAGCTCGATAGAACCGTACCTTCCCATAATTTCTTCAGCCACTGGACCGTCCGGCTGGTGAGGTGAGTCTCCTGGAGTAGGGCTACATCAGTCCCCATAGAGTTTAAGAATTGTAACACCTTAGTGCATTTCACCAGGTGATTGAGTCCCCTGATGTTCCAGGAGACGCACCTCCACCCCCGTGGGCCCGCTGCGGTCGTTGTCATAACGGTGTCCCCCTCAGCTGCTAGTAAGACAAAGAGTAAAAATGTACTCACTCTACAGGAGAGCCTAGGTATATACACAGAGCAAAAGTGTAGGAAAGGGTAACCTGTGACCGCAGGGTATAAAGGCAACTCCCAATCAAGAAAGCTAATAGAGAATACTATGAGCAGCGACGCGTGGTCTTGTCTCCACTAAGTGGAAAGCCTAAATAAAATAAAGATCAAAAACAGAGAACAGAGTTATCTATCATAACAATAGTTACAGTAACAACCAAACAAATATCAGCATCAGTATACTATAGCAGTAGTATTTATCTTGAATTCGTTAACCTACACTACGTTGGTGGTGTTGAGGTGAACATGTGAGCAGGGGTAAAAGACCCCCATGAGCCACACTGCTTCAGGCACCACAAGAGAGCAATGGGAAAGGTTATACCCAGCAGATGATAACCTGACTCAGCCTGACTCCATAACATCACAGCTGGAGATTCAAGGCATAACGGGTAACCTTAAGTAGCCCAGGTAGGGGATAATTGGTGGGGGGAGAGGGGAGCCTCTATCAGCCGTTTGCAAATAACTAAGCTCTAAGAAATGAGTCGAAACACGCTAATGCCCTCCCTGCTAGGGTCTAACTCTAAGAAGTAGCGGCCTTTTACAAATGGCTTACTAAAACCTGCCCCAACTGTAGTATCAAGATCTCCCCCAATATAACTCTATACTTGTTGAAAGATTTTCCTAGGCAACGAGCTCCCACGTTTCCAAACAGTACTGTCCCCCCGGGGAAGGGGAAAGCCTGGTGGGGGGGGCCTCGCATTTATCCTAACCTTGCCCTTATTGCCCATGAAGGGGGAGAGAGGAAGAAACTTGCGGCCCCAGTAAGAGGCAGATGGCCACCATAGCTGATAGTGCCCAGGCAAAAAGCTGCCCATGGTACAGCATTTCCAGCACCTCATATGCTTGAAGGCCAACAAGGGGCTTGCACCCATTTGATAGCCACCCCCAGTGAAGCTGGGATGGTCTAAGTATCAATGCGTGTCATGGCATTCCCCAATATGCAAGATTGTCCAGATCTGGTGGGGCTAGCACCCAAGGCAACGGCTTCTGCAAAAGTCTTTGAGCCCGGTTTTAACAAGCCATCAGCTGCTGCAGCTTCTGCCTCATAGTCATCCATTTCAGATGCCCAATCAAGCAGAACCAAATCCTCTAATGGTACAGCAGCCTTTTCCTCTGGCTGGTCCTTCAGATCAATTTGTTCCAGGTTGAGGTGGTGGCTCTAGGCTGCTTGGCGGGAGGTGAGTCTGTTGCACCTGTGATCACCGAGGAGCGGAGGCTTCTGGAGCGTTGCTTTTGCCTGGCTGGTAATGAAGTGGCAGTGTCTCCCACAGTATTATTATGCGACTTATTAGTTGGCATCTCTTGGTCAGTAAAAGTATCAGTCCCACCCTTGTTCGCTTTATCCCCCCGAGGATTTTGGAGCCCAGCGCTGTTTACTACTGGGGGACTCCTTACTTGGTGAACCTGTCCCACCCGAATTCCGGTCCCCTGGTGCAGCACCTCCTTTTCTTGTAGTTCCCTGAGGCAAATGATTACTGGGCTCCCAGAGGCATCTGGGAGACGTAGTCCACAATAGCATGCCCGGCCAGTGGGCCTGAATCCAAGCTTCGGCAGTGCCTGGGGATTCCGCAAGGAAGGACTGACTGTTTTTGTTCAGGTACAAAGCAGTAAGGCCCTTAAAACAAAATTGCACTGCATTGGCTGCTAGGATTTTCTTAAGGGGGATATAAGCTCTACATTTTTCAGCCACCTCTTGTGTGAAATCTCTGTAGATGGATATAGTGTTATCCTTCCATTCCAGCTCTCCCAGCTGTCTAGCAGCTCTCAACAGGCGTTCCTTGACCAAGAATCATAGAAGATAGGCAATAATGGTGTGGGGACCTTTGGTATTGTTAGAGTTGCCAGAAATACGATGGGCCCTCTCTACCCCAATAGGGTCCTTCCATCAGTCGCCCAGTAACTGTGGGATCCAGTCATTCAGGAATCTTTCCATGTTAGGCCCTTCGACTCCTTCAGGTACCCCTAGTATACATATATTATTCCATCTGCTTCGGTTTTCTTGGTCTTCCGCGCTATACCACAACCTGGATAACTTAGACTCATGATCCTGCAGCTTCTGTAATACATGTAGATGCTGCTTCTCTAGCTCCTCTGTCCATTGCTCTAACACATTATGTTGATCCTCCAATCTGCACACGTCTGCCACATTGGTGGCAAGAGAGGCGCCTATTGCATCCACTCTACTTAATACGGTCTCCAACATTTTAGTAATATTCACCAAGGCTTCACCCACTTGCACTTGGTTAGCAGAAGCCGGGATATCTTGGTGAGGAGCTTCAGCCATGGTGCAGCTCACGGGCTCACAACCCGCCTATCTCCCCTGCAGCTTGCCACTAGTCAGGTCTGCGCCTTCTCCTTCAATGGGAAGCAGACGTTAAACCCCACTGGCACTGGGCTCCTGTTCGATCTTGCTTCGGTGTGCTCCTCGGGGGAAGAAGGGGAGAGGATGGGGCAGCTATTGCTTTGATCCCGCTAAGAGGGAGGGGGGGGGAGAGTATACCAGCACCAGTGTCCTGAGCTCAAGCCTGTACGGCCTACTGCTGCACATCGGCTCCGGAGTAACAATGGCTCATCAATTGCTGATTAAGAGCATGGCTCACCAAAGTTACATCTCAATGGTGTTAGTAGAGGTAGGGAAGGGTATGCGGGGTAGTTCAAAGTGATATTAGTCCAGCATTTAGGTCATTTTGATTGATTTCTCCATCAGGCTGGGGCAGAGAAAAATTTTAGGCAGCCATCTCCTCCGGGTCCAAGCCACACACCCCTTTTACATCCCATTTGAAAGGTGATTCTATGAAGTGGCTTTAAAAACATGTTTTGGAGGCTGTTTTAAAAACATGGGGTCAAAATATGGAAACATAGTAATGTTATGAGTACACTTTATGGAATTTCAATGTTGCTTCATAACTTTATTGTTTTTTTTGAGATTTAGACCTCAGATTTTCAACATAGCCTTTTTATTACCCTCAACTTATGATCAAGAAAAGAGAACTTTTTAAAATCCCATCCAAAATGTGATTTCACAGAGTGACTTCAAAAACTCATTTTGGGGGGTAGATTTAAAACAAAGTTCACCCACCTGGCTCATGAGGTGGGATTAAAAAGGCCATGTTGAAAAACTGGGGTAAAAATATTGAGAAATGACAAAGTTACGAGTGAAAGTTTGAAACACATTAAAAAGTCATTATCAAAACTTAACTTGTTTTCAGTCACTTCCCCGTGGAGCTCAGAAGAAGCTGGATGTTTGAGAAATATCAGTGTTGGACCAGAAAGGTGAGTATGGGGTGGGCGTCTGCGGTGCTGGGTGCTGGCGGGGGTTGGGGCGGAGGCAAAAGTAAGTCATTGCTTGACTCATTCTTTTATAGGTTTACAAATGGGACGTTGGGGAAAGATCAGCAGGTAGGTGGGATACTTGGCCATGGAATGGTAGTTATTCTTTGGATGGGGCACAGAGAAGCACTGGGATATGGGTGGCATACCTGACAGTGGGATGGTATTTTATTTTCATGGACAAGGCACAGGAAAGAATAGGGAGATGGATGAGATACTTGGCAGTAGGAGCATATTTTATTTTTAAGGACAGGACACCAAAGGAAGGATTGGAAGGTGGGTGGGATACTTGGCTGTGGGAGGGAGTTGTTTTTGTTCATCTTCTGTCTTCATAGTGGGTGGGGGAGCTAGAAGCTGATCGTGGTGCTGCTCAGCTGCTTGCTGGGTGGTGTCATGCAGCTGAAAGGATCAAGCACCCCTGTGATAGGAGAAGTTCACTCCTTACAACTACACAATGTGTCTACCCCATAAGCAGAAACACTGTCATGATCAGCCTCACTGATCATTGGGCTGTCACTGTCAAGCCTCCTGCAGCATGAGGTGCATTGGACTTGACAGTGACATATCTCTGAAACATGTTATTATAACAATATGTTTGCATTGAATATGCACAAGCAAACATAAAAAGACTCCAAGTCCTGATCTTTCTGTGCTGCCTTGCTAACTAAAACACCTTACCTCCACCACAGCAGTGTTTTACTATAGACAAAACAGAACAAGTACTTTAAACTAAATGATCAGCAAAAACTGAAAGAGCAGCACAAGGCCCTCTAGAACTATTTGTGAGTGATTTGGTTTCAAAAGGCTCAGTCTATAGATTGATTTTAAAGGTTTTCCACATATTTAAATTTTGTTGAATTAAAAAGGGTAAGGGTTAGGGCTGGGGATTGGGGAAACTAGAGCACAAATTATTAAAACATGAATCATTCTGGATTTTTAAATTAAACCTCAGCTACTGGATGACTTCACAACCCTAGAAAGGTGGCTGCTGGCTAATAGGTTGTTGTTGAATGACAAGACAATGAAAGTCATGTTATATAGGCCTAGAAACTTAGGATCAGATAGAACCCCACTGCTCCCCCCTAGTATCCTCATCTGGCATGCCCAGTTGTAAGCTCCTTCAGGTACCCGGACCTTGTTCTCAACCAAGGCCTCACTTACAAATGCCATGTGGACAATGTCACCAGAGCCATACACCAAAAGCTAGTTCTACTATATAGACTGAACTAAAAACTTATACCTGAAACCAGAATAGCTATCGCAAACAGCATCCTCCTACCCAACCTTATCTATGCTGCTCCAGCCATACATTCACTTGTCAAACAGAACAGGGTAGGATGCAAATTCTTTATAATAAGATTGCTCGATTTGCTACAAAATCCCACCTGAGGCACCACCACTGTGAGGTACTTCATTACTTAAACTGGCCGTCCCATTCCCAACAGCTTCAATACCCTCTACTGTGCACAGCCTACAAAATAATTAAATGGCCCCTGCCTGACATGCTTTGCTGGTCCGCTGGTCCCCACGTGCCCAGACAGATTACTCCACACCTATTTTCAGAAGCTCTTGGAGGTTCCTAGGGTGAGGACAACAGCAGGTAATAAGTCCTTCTCCCATTTGGCTCTGATCCTCTGGAACAATCTCCTGGACCACAGGCAAAATGCTGGCTCACTGGTCACCTTTAGAAAACGGCTCTAAACAATATCAGGTTCTCAAACATTTAAGCCTATTACGTTCACAGATAACTTTCCTACAGGAATCCCATTTATTAGAAGTGGAAGCTTCACAGTTAAGAAGACTGCAGGTGGGGATGGTGTACAATGCTCAGGGTTCTACTAATAGCTGTGGGGTTATGCTTATTATTAACAGGGGCATTCCCTTTGTCTCTACACAAGTCATCACAGACCCTGAGGGTAGGTTTGTCCTAGTTAAAGGTACTCTCTGGTCAGTCCCACTTTTACTTGGCAGTATATATGGTCCTAATGTGGATGATCCTGGGTTTTTTATGAGACTTATAAACATAATCCTGTCTTTGCTTCCCATTATGATTATTTTGGGAGGTGACTTTAATCAAGCTGTAGATTCTAATCTCGACAGGTCAGGTAGTGGGCCGGGAGTGGTTTCTCCAGGACAGAGGGCTCTTAGAGATTTATTGGATCAATGCAGGCTCTGTGATGTTAGGCGCATTCTATTTCCGGACTCTAAGGAGTTCACTTTCAGGTCAATGGCGCATGGCTCGCAGCCCCGCATTGACTATATTCTTATTTCTCAGGCTCTCCTACCGGGGGTTAAGACCTCTTCGATCCAACCTGGCCCTGTCTCTGATCATTCATTGGTGCTATGTAAACTGGCATTCCAGGACTTACCAAATAGGGAGACAAGATGGAGACTTAATGAACAACTTCTTAAGGATTCTAAGTACTGCAAGCTCATAAGGGAGCAAATTGAGGCTTTTTTTTATCCAACCCCTTAGATAGTGCAAAACCGGATATTATATGGGGGGCCTTTAAGGCCTACATGAGAGGCATCCTTATTAGTATGGCGATGAGTAGGAAAAGGGCAATGGAGAAAGAACTATTATCATTACTGTCCCAAATTCGGTTACTCGAAACTAACATTTCGGTTAATGCTCCAGAAGAAGACAGGAGGAAGCTCTTATTGCTGAGAGACAGATATTTAGAGTTACTCCGGGAAAAGGCAGAATTAGCTATTATTCATACTAGAGCCAGTTACACAGATCAGGGAGAGAAGGCGGGGCTCCTATTGGCACTTCGTATCAAGCAACAAGAATCTGTGAGATTCATCCCTCCAATTAGGGCGTTAGCTGATGGGTCTTTGAAAATATCTCCTACTGAGATAGTTCAAGAATTTTCCCTATACTATAAAACACTGTATAGTGATATGGAGCACCTTCCCTGTCCTGGGAGCATGGAGAAGTATCTGAGGGATTCCCATTTGCCCTTCCTTTCAGCACATCATAAGGATTTTCTGGTTTCTCCTATATCACAGGAGGAAATTGCTGAGGTCATTACTGGATTACCCTCAGATAAAGCTCCGGGCCCTGATGGATTCTCCTCTCTATTTTACAAAGTGTTTCGGGATCTTTTACTACCAGTACTTAATCGATTATTCCAATATATCTTAACCGGGGCAGAGGTTGATTCTTATCTCTTTGAGGCCTTGATTGTACTTCTCCCTAAACCAGACAAGGACCCAGAGCCTGTCCAAAGTTACAGACCCATATCTCTTCTAAACCAAGACATAAAAATCCTTTCGAAGATTTTAGCCAATAGGCTAACTGTAGCTCTCCCTGAGTTAATTGGTATGAATCAGGTAGGATTTATGAAAGGGCGCTCATCAGCTGATCATTTGCGTACATTATCTCATGTCTTCTCGGCTACCAGGGACGTTGAGTTCCCTGCAGGTCTGGTCTCCCTGGATGCCAAGAAGGCATTTGATTGTGTAAATTGGAGTTTTTTGTTCAGTGTTTTGGAAGCCTTTCAATTTCCTCCTGTATTTATATCCTTGATTGCCGCACTATATAAAACCCCTACAGCAAGAATTTTGGTGAATGGGGCCTTCTCCAAATCTTTCCCAGTCCATTCAGGGACTAGACAGGGTTGCCTCCTATCTCCTCTGTCATTTAATTTATATCTGGAACCCCTCATTCAAAATATTCTCAATAGCACCTCTATACAAGGTATTTGGGTTGGGCATCATGAAATTAAAGTCACCGCATATGCGGATGATTTGTTGATACATTTATCACACCCGGTATCTTCTGTACCGGCTTTATTGAATGAAATAGCGAGATTTAGTGAATTGTCCAATTACAAGTTGAATACCAGTAAATCTCTATTCTTTCCATTAAACCATAAGGTATTCAAGAATGATATTAGTCCCTTATGTCTATATTGGACTCCCAGGTCATATAAGTATTTGGGTATTAAATTATCCCTTAATCCCCTAACATGGTTTAAGGATAATCTTGATTCCCTCTCACAGCTTATTATCCATGACCTTGACGGTGGGTCCAAACTTCCCATATCATTATGGGGCAGGATCAGCATAATCAAGATGAATGTTTTCCTTAGAATTTTTTACCCCTTATCTCTTCTCAATACTTTTATCCCTTTACTCTGGTTTAAAATATTACATGGCATATTCACTAGATTTATCTAGGCAGATAAGTATCCTCGTTTGGCCTATTATAAATTAGCTGCTCCAAAATTTGAGGGGGGTTTGCGGATTCCTCATTTGGCTATATACTACTAGGTCAGTCATTTAGTAAAATATTTGAGATGGGTATCCCCTGGCCCTGAAAAGGAACAACCGGTATGGCTTAGGATTTAGTTGGATGCAATTAGATCTAAGAATCTGGACCCCCTAACCTTATTTTACCTTAAAATATCCCAGGTGCGTATAATTGAGGAATGTCCCACAGTAGGTATATCACTTAGGGTATATGCACAATTATGTTCATTTTTACATTATACACCCAAGGCAGATCTAGCTCAGTCTATTTGGAATTCCCCATCCTTCACTATCAATAAGCTGCTGATTTCCCGTAAATGGCTGCCCCAACTCGGAGATGGGAAACTGTTTTCTTTGGTGGATGATGAGGGGCAATGGCTGTCCACAGGTGATATTATCAAGAAATTTCTCATTCCGGTTTCCTCTCACTGCAAAGTTATGCAGTTAAGACACTTACTCACAATAGCTTTGGGGAACATTCCCCCCTCCCAGACGGTCTCAGCCCTGATACCTGAGGTCTCCTCACTTACTGGATCTTCAGGTGCCGTATCTAAATTGTATCGAGTGTTGTTTCACAAAAGATATGGAGACTCTTTCGGACCCACTAGATTCTGGAATTCAATTCTTCCTCAGTATCATCTGGAGTGGCAAGCTCTGTGGAGATCCTGCCATAAATATGTTTCTCAAGACAGATTGCGCCTCATGCAATATCATATATTACACAACATGTATTGCAGTCCTGTAAAACTAAAGAAATGGGTTTTTTTTTATTCTAATATTTGTATTAAGTGTATGTGGGAAAAAGGAACACTTCATCACATGTTCCGGTCATGTCCCAAAATTTCCCTTTTATGGGATTCAATCAGGATTTCCCTGGATCCCTTATTGGGCCTTCAGGAGTATTTCACACCTGATATATGCCTTTCAGGGGACCTGTCTTCTGTCAGGGTTAAAGTAAGGAAATTTCATATTTCCATGATTGCCCTATCTGTTAAGAAGCTTATCTTACGTCATTGGAAAGACAAGTCCACCCCAACCTTTCAAGAATGGTTGCATGAAATTCTTGCCGACCTTCGAACAGAAAAGGCGATTGCCAGTCTTCACAATAGACTCGGAGTTTATACCAAAATATGGGATCCCCTTCACTCCTTAATTTCACTGGCTCAATCTTAATTATGTCATATTTCAAAATCTCTCATAGGTTCTTTGGGAATGAGCTTGGCACTTAGTGGTTATACGGAGAAGTTGCTTCTGTAAGGGAGGGAGGGGGGTGGAATGGGTGGTTTGGGCAGTTATGTTCCTATAATTGGTTGCATTGCATCTTATTCTCATTGTAACTGCCCTTTATAATGGAAAATGTATTAATAAAGTTTAAATTGAAAAAAAAAAAGAAAATGGCTCAAAGCTCACCTGCTGGAAAACTACCTATGCATGTGCTAGGGATAATCCAGCAATAGACTCCTAGTAACCTACCCTACCCGACATGTAAAAGCCCAGCACAAAAATTATCACAACTACATATTCTGATCAGTGTGATAACGGTCAATAAGGTTTGATGTGTGTTACCTATAACCACATTAACTTGTATTAATACTTTGTCACTGTTGGTAGCTACCTCCTGTCTATATAAATGTCTGTATAAAATGTCTGAGGTTGTTTCTGTAAAGTGTTAGCACTCTAGATTTATCGCGACTGTTCCTGAAATTGCCTTGTATCATTGAAATGTTCTGTATCCAGCAGGTTTCTATGTAACTAATTCCAGGTCACCCCTGAAAAAGGGATCATTTGGGCCAGTGGGCCTACCTGGTTAACAAAATGAAATAAATAAATGATAAATAGGTTCTCTGCCTAGCCCTGGGTTAAATACACATTTTCATATCTTGGCTTTCATTAAAAAATGAATTAGAGATGTTTGTATAAGAATTTATTTGGATTATATTAGATATTATTTGGTCTTTATATATTTTTTCTAGAATGCAGAGAATTCAAGACATAGCTGTACCTTTAGCACAAGGGGAGCCACTATTACAAGGACGGTCTCATTAGGAGCTTTGATATACAGACATACAGTCTCGTGAGTTGACGACTGAATGGATCTGCTGCAATTAATTTTCACCATTAGAATTTATAATGTTTAATACTGTATTATGGGGGACTGTTTGATTTAATGTTTTAAAAATAATGCACAGAGCTGTTCTGTTTTTGAACCTGGGGTAAACTTCAGTAAATTCACAGTAAAAGTTCTCTTTTGTTTGACAGATTAGAGGTTCATACTACACACTGTTTTGTATGTTACATCCACTGAAGGTTCCTGACAAATTAATATTGTCTTACCTGTTTATGTCTATGTTTGATAATGTTTATTACAAAGGTTGAGCATTTGGCAAACTAGAGATACATCTATTAATTTGCAATTGGATTACTGGTAATTTTTGCACCATTGGACTGAAGGAGCCACTGGTGGGCTCAGTGCAGTAATAATACTCCAGGACAATATTGACTATATTAAGTAGTATTTGGTCCATGGTCTCTCTGCTTAATTACCACTATAATGCAATTTCTTAAAATGTATGACTATGCTTCATCTGGATGCATCCTTTATCTCAGTAAAAATAAATGATAAGTAACTTTTCCTGCTATTACATTGCTTTGATGTAGTTCTACACCTCGGAATTAAGAAATGTTTTCTTTACATTGTTCTAATGCAAATGCATAATAAAAAAAAAGTTTTTCTTAATATATGCTAAGAAGAACTTTTAGAAATCCCAGAAGAAATATCATTTTATCCCCCCCCCCCAGTAGTGGGCATTCCCCTACGTACAGTATGAATCATTAAAGTTGCTACTTTTGGAAGTTAGGGTTTCTGGTTTGATACTTGGCAAGGGCTGTAACTGGCTTCACTTCTCCTGCCAATGACACAAGTCTCTGCAACCCACCACCAGGATGCATCAGGATATGAGCTGTCACAGCTACTGTAAGTGTACCTTTCCTGGTCACAAATCACCAACACATAAATAATTATTAGGCACATCACACTGGGTATTTTTATATCCAATTTCAAAATATACTGTACTTTTTTAGTCTAATAGTAATTGCTCTCAATATGTATTTTCAGGTTCTAAACATCTTAGGATGATTGCTGTACAGTTTAGTTTTTGGTAATAATGTTTCACCTCAGAATAACGATCAAGGTCCAGTGCAGTAGTTCTTGTCCTACAACAGGGATAACTGTGGACTGTAAGCTGAAGTTTGACAGACAGTAAGTCTGTCAGGTTACTCAGGCAGTATGTTGCCTTAGTCAAAAAAGCAAATGTAATGTTGGGATGGTTTAGAAGGTGGGTTAGAAGCAGGCAATCACCAAAGCCCGAACTGTGTGTGTGAGGGGAGGCGAGGGTGACCTGCTCTGGAAGGTCCCCTTCCCTCGGGCACTTGCAATCCTAACCAAGGCCGAGTCTGAGGTGCTGGGTGCATCTGTAGCCCCGGTGGGCCTCCTCGGTGACTGTGCAGGAACTCATCACAAGTTTCCCAGCCGCTGCCCAGGTGCAGGAGAAGAATTTTCAACTGTTTGGACTTGAATCCTGTTTCTTCACTCACCGACAAAGAAGACATTGTGCTGCTGGGCTACTCCGCTGGAAGGTGGCTGAGGGACATTTTTTACCGATACCATTGGCAAGGAACAATAGAGATCCCAGTGTTAGTTCAAATCTTGGCGCTGAAAACACCCCTGCCGATTGGTTCCCGAGGTGGTGACGCTCCCTGTGTCTCCTACATAGGGAGAGCCAGTCCCACCAATCTACACCAAAGCCCGAACTGTGTGCATGAGGGGAGGAGAGGGTGACCTGCTCCTGGAAGGTCCTGCCCTCCCCTTGGGCACTTGCGGTCCTAATCAAGGCCAAGTTTGAGGTGCCGGGTGCGTCTGCAGCCCCGGCGGGCTTCCTCGGCAGCTGTGCGGGAACTCACCACAAGTTTCCCAGCCCCTGCCCAGGTGCAGGAGAAGAATTTTTGCCTCACCCGCCCGCCCCATTCCCTTCTCCCATTAAATGCCCATTAGCTCCACCCCTGGATCCATCTCGCCCTATCAGCTGGAGGGGGGGGTGGGTTTGACAGAGCGTCTTTGAGCATAGCACTGTTAATCTCCTCAGTGTTCTCTTCTCTGTCTTTATTCTAAGGCTGTGTCTGATAGGGAAGGTGATAGGCTAATCTGCTGTGTGATGTACCAGATAATTATTGATGTTAGACTGTAATTTCAAACTTTGGTCTCCTCGGTTTGGCTCCAGCTTAGGGCTGAACTTATGTAAAGCTAGCTGGATTATGTGATGTCTTTTCTAAAAATCTCTCATTTCTCCCAGCAGATATAGTGGCCACCGGGGTCAAATTGTACTGACTAAGTGAGGCTAATGTGTAATTATCATTCGTAGGCTGTTATTATACTGTCCACCTGACTCCTACTATTGTTTATTGTTTCCAGAGAGGTTAAATCAGGTTAATCACTGTGAATACTGAATGTGTACCACTCAGTGGATAAATAGTCTATTCGTGTAATCTCATTGGCCTGTTGCATCTTATCCCCCACTGCTGCTGGGCTAATAAGCCTAGGCAGCCAAAGATTCCAGCCCAGATGTGGATCAGGCTCCATTTCTTCAAGTCCAGGGAGGGTGGGGGGATCCCCTGTGAGATGGCCCAGAGTGTTCTGCCTTTCATGTATAGAACATTGGCCCTAGTGGGTCTGGTACTAGGGCTCACCCTGCTCTATGCGGCCACTGCTCCCCCGTTCACCTTGGGGGGGGCACTGGGAGAAATCTCCCTTCCCTGAGGTGCCTGATTTCACCTTCTCCAATATCCTCGCAATCTCCTACACCCCCCTTTGCCTCATCTACTACTTAAACCTCAGGAGACTAATGCACACTGACAAGGTAAAATGACTTTGTGCCCGTACTCTGGCCAAAGGTCTATCTTTCATGAGATGGCATCCGTACTGGCTTCCCCTTGTGTTAACACTACCATCGGGGGATGTTGAAACAAACCCTGGACCAAATACTTCGGCCCCCTCAATCCCCCCAGGTTGGGAAATGGGCAAGGGTCTAAAAGTAGCTCATCTAAATATCAGGAGTCTGCTACCCAATCGGGATGAGCTAGTCTCTTGGACTGCACTCTATAAACCTGATATCCTTGGAGTGACTGAGACCTGGCTTAAACCCAAGATTCCAGACTCAGCCTGTGTTCTTCCTGGTTATGACTTTATACGTCAAGACCGAGCAGGGACTAAGGGGGGGGGTGGCATCCTGATCTACTACAGGTGTCACCTCAAAGTGTCCCCTGTCGTCCTCCAGCAATCCAATGTGTCCCTCTGTGAAATGCTACATGTGCTACTCCTACTAGGGGACACCAAGAAACTTCATCTGGTCTGCGCGTACAACACCCTGAGAGGTGGGCTAACAGGACTGACCCATCTTCTGGACTCGGTTGGTCCTAGCATTGGAGACAATGAGCTCATAATCATGGGTGACATAAACCTAAACTGGACTGGTGAAAACGAAAGGCTGGTAGAGCTCCTTCTTGCTAATCTCGCCCTGACTCAGCTCATACAGGAGCCAACTTGGCGATCAGTCAATGGTTCCTCCAGCTCCCTTCTGGACTGGATTCTGACTAATGACAGGATCACCTCTGTGGGAATACTATCTGACACAATCTCTGACCACTCCCCGGTCTACTGCGTGTGAAAAGTTCCCTCCCCTAGAGTCCCGCACAAGATCATGCATGTTAGGAACTTTGCCAGGTTTGATCCCAGAGGGTTCCTTGAGGACTTAAGGCTCACTGACTGGTCCGATGTGTTAAGAGCTAACGACCCCTTAGTGGCTACCTCCCACTTTCTAACCACCTTTGGGGCCCTGCAAGACAAGCATGCTCCAATGGTCACCCGTAGGGTGAGGGGGTCAGCCACCCTCTGGTTGCACGGGAGTCTCCTAGCCCAAATACGGGCCAGAGACAAGTGTTGGGCAAACTCCAGACTGACCTGTGACCCTGCTACTTTACAACGATACAAACACCTCAGGAATGAGTGCAAAAAGGCTATCAGAATTGCAAAAAGTGACTTCTGCAAGTCTGCCCTAACCAGCTCCACCAATGACCCCAGGAGGTTTTGAAGAAATGTAAAAACCCTAGTCAGTGGCTCCTCCCACTCAGGAGTGGCTGATATGATTATAAATTGTGTTTCCTGCAACAAATCTCTCACCATCACCAACTCCCTAAATACGCACTTCTCTGACCTCTCGGCCTTCACTGCACTTTTCCTCCTGGTGGGGGTAAGACCTTTCCTCTTCCCCCTTCCTGGGATGAGGATCTCCCCCCTCGTCAATTACTTCACATCAGGGCGGTGTCAACCTCTGACATGCAGAGAAGCCTAGTGGGACTCTCCCAGTACTCCAGCCCCGGCCTAGATAACTTGGAGCCCAAGCTACTAAAGCTTAGGGCCTCCTACGTTGCCTCCCCAGTAGCACATATCTTTAACCTATCCCTGGCACTGGGGACCATCCCAGATATATGGAAGGAAGCAAGGATAGTCCCTGTCTTGAAGCAGGGTAACCCCAAAATACCAGACAATTATAGTCCAATAGCTATCCTTTCATCTCTCAGCAAGCTCCTCGAAAAACCTGTGGCTCAGCAGCTCTCAGAGTATGTACAGTATCATGAGCTGCTATCCCCAACCCAGCATGGCTTTCGCAAGGGGCATAGCACCTCCACAGCCCTGATCACTGTCACATCAGGCATCAGAACTGCCATGGACCAGGGCAAACTCTCCAGAGCCATTTTTATTGACCTATCTAAAGCCTTTGACCTTGTTGACCACGCATTGCTCTGTCAACAGTTGGGGTCACTTGGCTTTTCCCCTATGGCTATGAAATGGATCTCGGACTATCTACAAGGTAGAATACAACGTACCTGCTTCAATAAAGTCCTGTCCAAACCCCTGCCGGTCACAGCTGGTGTCTCCCAGGGCTCGGTACGGGTCCCCTCCTTTTCTCCATCTTCATCAATCAACTGCCCATGGTGACAACAAATTGTAGTACCATCCTATATGCAGATGACCTGGTGATAATGGCCCACTCCAGTGACATGGTCATTCTTACCAAGTGCCTGTCCGATGACTTTAACCAGGTCCTGACCTGGGTGACGGATCATAGACTGGTCCTGAACCTGAAAAAAACTCAGGCTATGCTATTTGGCTTTCCTGCCAAAATCAAAGCCTCAACATCCCCCTGAATATACTCAACCCAGAAGGCTCCTCCCTTCCTGTGGTAAACTCAGTCAAGTACCTAGGGGTCACATTGGACCCCCAACTAGATATGGGGTGTCACATCGCCAAAGTCTGCAGAACAGTAAACTGCAAGCAGGGAATGGCCTATAGGGCCAAGTACAACCTTACACCTGCGGCCAGGCTTGCTCTAGTGAATGGAGTCCTCCTTCCCTCCCTCAGCTATGGTCTGCACATTTTTGCTTGCTCTACTAAGACTCATCTCTCCAGGTGGCACACGGCATACAATAATATCTGCCGCTTCGCCCTAGCGGCACCCCGTCTCACCCATCACTGTGATCTTTATAATAAACTCCAGTGGCTCTCCCCAGCCAGATACTTGGACTTTGGGTTTGGATGTCTTACAGGCAAGGTGATCAGAACGGGCACCCCATCAGGACTGGCCCTGCTTCTACCTCCAGCGGACATCTCTCCTTACTCCCTAAGGTCTCAAGTCCAGGGGATGCTCAAGGTTCCTGCCACAAGAACTCTCATGGGAGCTAGGTACTTTATGGTGAGAGCGCCCAAACTCTGGAACTCCCTCCCAGAGCCTGTTCGCCTGGCCCCCTCCCATCGGTGCCTCCGAAAATCTATGTGGGACTTCCTGAAATGAGCCTCAGCATGTGACTGCCCCAGCCTCCCAAGGGATTCATTGTCTTTTACTGGACCGCCTGGAAAGTACTGCCGCTTGCCCCACTCCACTACTACTACCTGACCTGGATCTAACTGTTCGCTGCAAGATCCTGGTCTTGTCTTAACCTGGTATCCTTATTATATGTTATTGTCTTGTCACACTTGTAACTAAATGACAATTAGCTGTACCAATGCCTTCTACTACTCTGTAAATGTGCCCACTGTATTCCCTTATCTTGCCTATGCTGTCATTATGTTGATGTATACATTGCCAATGCTGTAATCTTGTATTTGAATTGTTATCTTTGTAACAACATGTTGTACTCTCCTGGGTCATTCCTGAAAATAGGCATAATACTTGTCTAGTGTACTTACCTGGTTAACAAAAGCTAAATAAATAAAGGCTGGAAATCCTCTCCTGAGAAAAAAAGGCTCTGGTGGGATCACATCTGTAGTGCTGTATCCAGTTTAAAGACAGGCTGATGCTGAATTTGAATTCAGTGAATATGCTGAAATCTGCTGTTTTGGACACCAGAGAACTTGGTCCAAATTTATTTTTATTTATTTTAACATTTGATAACCGGGAAAAGCACACTGAGCCAAGGGGGTTAGGAGGAGGGAGTTACAACAGTAAACATACATAGAATAGATACATGAGGATATTACATACAATCACATAACTTTGTACAAAGGAGTTATTTACATTCAGTTGCAAATATACAGCTATTTACAATCAGTTGCATGTATACAATAATATATAGTACAGAGGTTTTGAAGTCTAAACTGTGTTCTTTTGGTTCAAGGCAGACTAGCTGCAGTTACAGGTTGGGAAGGGTAGTTGATAAAGTTGAGATTTAATGGAGTTGTGCGAGGGTGAGTTTCTGAGGTGCTGGGGAAGCTGATTCCATAGGTAGGGGAGATGGTAGGAGAAGGCAGATTTGCCAGTTGATGAGGACGGTTTGGGGAGGGAGAAGGAGCGGGAGTCCCTGGAGCATAGCGAAAAAGGAGAAAAGGCTGTAGAGGTCAGTTTCTTGGCCAGGTGGTGGGGAAGGGCAGTAGGTCAAACCAAAATTTAGAAATAAAAGAAACAGAGTGGCAAAAATGGCAATGGGAGAGGGGCGTTTACCCGAGGGAGGAAAGGAGTGTGCAGTGGTATATTCTGAAATGGAAATTTGTTGCAAAATGGCAAAAAAACTCAGGTTGCCTTATACATTCCTGCACTTTGACATCAGGATATACACTTTTTACAGGGATCACACACAGCATTTCTCAGTTGCTGGCAAGGCACATGACCTGTAACAGTCAATCAGTGATGCTGGAGATCGAGAACTCCTCATGCTACACACACATCCCTGTACTATTGCCAGCACCCCCTCTCTGTCTTTCACAGGGGGCAGGAATGGACACTGAAGAACTAATACTGAGTGAAAAAGAGTTACTTTTCTCAAAAAACCTTCACAATTATGAATCATACATGAACATTCCAGTTAGGTAAGTATCAATAAATTTAAATGTAATTTCAAGCAGGCAGGCTAGTGAAATCATACTAGAGAGAAGAGGAGAGAGTGCACATTGTGAGCTTGCACTGGTTGATGCAGGTCCTGCAGCAGGAACAAGGCACAGTAAATTTAGCAGACTGCAAAAGGTACAGGGGTATATTTGAAGGACTTTGTTGGCATATCTTTTTTTACTGAGTACTGATGGTGTAGAGGGCACAGATATCCATATTTATTTGTTGTAGCATCAGTGGTTCAGTAGGTAGCACAGTCATCTCTGGGGCTGGAAGACTGGATGGTCATGGGTTCTTGCCCCACACCAGAATCTTGGGGTAATACCCATAACTGACATTGTAATGCAGTACAAGGGCAGTGTTGTACTGGTGAGGTGCCATCCTTCAGATGAGGTATTAAACCAAGTCCATTCTGTTCATCTCTGGTCACTATCCAGGTAGAAGTAAAGATTACATGACATTTATTGAAAAAGAGAAAGGTAGTGTCCTTGGTGTCATGGTCAATATTCCCCCATTATTAAAACAGGTCCCAGCAACCTATGCACCTGGAAACAAGGTATCATAGCTTAGTGTGATTTTCCTAGTTAAAAATTACACATAAAGAAATATTTTTTTACCCCCTACAGAAGGAGCAGCAGTTGATGAATTAAGCAGACTCAGGAAATGCAGTGGGTGTATGATGGAATTATTTGACATATCATTTTACTGTTGATGGTGAAGGGCACCAAAATCCATCTTTTCGTTTCTTGCCTGTAGTGAAAACTAAGTAAAGTAGGCTGCTACAGTGAGATGCAATGTTTCTTAGTGAGTGTGAGGAGAATGAGGTATCGATGCACAAACAACACAATGGGTATTTCTCTGTGAGGCATCTATAGCCATGTTAAATAGAAACCATGAGGAAAAGAACTAAACGAGAAAAGCATGTGGTTGGGGGGGGCAGGAAAGGATTCATCATGTCTGTTCCACTAAGTACCATTTCTGTAAGTGGTGGTGGTGATCATTGTAGTGATGGTACAGTAAAAGGTTAAGGCTAGTCACATGATAGTATTGGCAAAGAAACCATTGTTCATTAGCCCCTTGAAGCCTACTGGTTCCACTTCCTTTTTTTTCCTTTTTTTAGTTTACTTGTTTATCCTTTTGCCGGTGTAGGTTCACATTTGACCTGACCCCCCCCACCCCCCACCCAGCAATGTCACCCTGCATCACAGGGCCTACCTTCAATCCTGGTTCTTCCCCTATTGCTTGCCACCTGTGGCAGGGTTGTCTGTCTTCCCACCCACTACTGAATGGATCTCGTTTACGGGGACAGGGCTCTGTAGCCGGTATACAGCCTGTGAGGGATTGGATCTGCCATGCTACTCTGCTTGGCTATTTTTCTTCTCCATTTCCACACTGGAAGCATTGGACATGGAATGCTATCCAGACTCATCACTGGGCTCCATTTCTGCTTCATGTAAAATAAGATGAGACAGGCAAAGTCAAGACCAGTCATATTTTCTCATATCACATTTTTTTGAATCACCTTTTGTGGATTCACATTCTGAGACATCTAATACAGCATATTCACTGCTTCTAAAATGAGATGAGAAAGGCAAAGTCAAGGTCAGTTATGTTTTCTTGATTCACATTTATGCTAATCTAATTTTTTGTACCACATTTTCCTGAATCTAATACAGACATTTCATGTAAAAATGAGGTTTGAAAGGAAAAGTCAAGACCACTCATGTCATAAAAAATGAGGTGAGGAAGGCAAAAATCAAGATTAGTCATGTTTTTTTTTTTATAATCACTTTCTCTCGAATCCTATTTTTTCAAATCATGTGTTCTTATACTTAACATAGCCACTTCATGTAAAATGAGGTGAGAAAGGCAAAGTGAAGACTAGCCACACTTTCCTGAATCATGTTTTCTCAAATCATGTTTTCTTCAATCATGTTTTCTTAAATCATGTTTCTTCATATAAAAGTTTCTCAAATCTAATATAGCCCCTTCATGTAAAATAAGATGAGAAAGACAAAGTCAAGACAAGTCACCGTTTCACAAATCATATTCTCTGAGTCAGGTTTTCTCAGCATGTTCTTCTGTATGAGGCAGTGTAATATAGGGTAACCCATTAAGACATCGCTGCCATAATGTCCCCACAATAATATCGCTGCTAGAATCACAACAGCATTTAAAGTGACAGGGGTATAGGAGCGTTACCGAGTTATGGCTACCCCTGTCACTGTATGTGTAGGTGGAGAAGGGAAAGGAGTAGTGGGGAATGGATAAAAGAGTAGTAAGGTGTGTGTTTGGTTAAGCTGCTCTCATGGTAGAGTGGCTAAAGCACTCGCACCTGGAGTGGAGGAGACTTGGGGACCAGGGTTTGGTTCCCTGTCTGCCAGAATTGAACTTATGTTTTTTTTTTTTTAATTTTACAAAGACAATTCCCCCCTTCTGAATTTCTCCCCATCCTCGAGGTCCACATTGGGGAGGTGGGGCAAGTGTTCTTGGCAATGATGCAAAGCTAAAAACAAAGGGGGTCAACAAAACAAAACAAAAGAAAGCATGCACTGAACCTCGGGCCATCAGTGTCCTGTAGAGAGAAAGCCTGTAAAAGAAACATAGGAACATAGGCGTATTCAGACAAGAGGAGATGCAAGCCAATCTAGCTTGCATGCCATTTTTCAATGGGAATAACCACTGATGCCCATACTTATGATGTTTATCTAGCTATAACTTAAATCTGCTGACTGTGTTACATTCCACTACATCTGCAGGTAAAGTATTCCAGATTCTCACCACTCTCTGAGAGAACCATACTCTCTGCCTTTCACTCATGAAATGCATACCCCTTAATTAGAAATTATGACCGTTAGTTGCTCTTTTTTTTGTTTATAAATGCAATATTCAGATTTGTTCCCAGATCTTCTTTAATTATGGCTTTAAAACTTAACACATGTCCCCTGAGACTCCTCCTCGCCAGACTGTATAATGTTAATATAATGCAGCCTATTCTCATAACCTAGTCCTTCCATATTAACAGCGCAAAAAAATGGGCATTTAGAGTAAAATACAACTGATATTGCCAAGTGCAAACTTCATTACAGAGTCCAGCTAGAAATATATCATCTTGCAGCTCCAGTGCTTTGACTGTTTTACGCCTCCTGAGGAAGCTCTAACAGTCAAAGTGCTGGGACTGCCAGATGGCATGCTTCCAGTTGGACTCTTTAATAAAGTTTGCACTAAGCAGTATCAGTTGTATTTTTCTCATTTCAAGTGCCCATTGTTGTTGTACTGAAAAAAAAGGGGGTTAGCAAATGAACATTCCCCATCAATAAATGAATGTACAGAACTGGATTAAAGTCTAACCAGGATACATTTAATGAATGAATGTCATGAACATTTTAGTAGAGCTGACTAAAATCAAAACACATAAGTGTTTGGCAAAACTTTATTCTCAGTTTATCGTCACAGTTATTTGGGGTCCTGGACTGGAACTGCTGACAGAAAGAAGAGTAAGCACCCATCTTAAACTTAGAGGTATAAATATATATGTTCTCTCCATACTTACAGTAACATTGTAAGTAGGTAGGTGTAGAAAAGAGATTTTTAGTCAGAGTTTTTGGGCACGTTCAGCTTTTCCTTTAAATTTACAACAAGTAATGTGGGGAACCCAGCTTAAGAAATTTATCATGGGAGTGAGCAGATTAAGAAAGCACTAGTGATCAGATGTGTGATGGGGGAGGGGCTGCCAGAGGCTTAGTGGGGACAGGTAATTGTGAGACACTAGGAATCAGGAAGGGAAGATAAAAGGAATAACACTCAGCATGTCCCATCATGCTTTTGTCCCCTCATGCGAGTGGCACAGAGAGGAAGAGGAGAATCTACCCTAGGAGTAGCTGCAGTGCTTCTATAGATTACTTGCAGTCTGCAGAAGACTCTACAGGTGGGACACCAGACCTAGGTAAGGAAGCAACACATTACTGTTTATTGGAACAAGCAGCTGGGGAAGGTAACTATAGGTTATAGCCATACTACAAGAGGCTAAGGAGTAGTAGACACACAGGATAAGGTAGGTGCAGATAGGATGGTTAAAAAAAGGTAAAACAAGAGACATTCTATCAAGGTCAGGGTAACAAATGAGTTTTAAAGAAGCAAAAGGGAGAGGAAGGAGTTCAACAGGAGTTGGAAGGAGGCTGGTAGGTAACAGACCATGTGGAAGAGACACTAAACAGAGGTAGGAAATATGTTGGGAGTGATATAGCGCGATGGACGTGGGGATACAATCTTACAAGACACCTTATGAGGGATGAGTTGCTGCCCCATTTCTACTCAACCCTCTGGGCTGTGAGCAGAGTTTACTGGACTCTGGATCAAACTGGCAAGGGTACAAAGGAAATTCAACCCCACCAAGGGGCCACCAAATCTGCCTCCGCTCTCACAGAAGATGCCTTGGCAGAGGTAAAATGGATGGACCTTGGTGGTCTCCAGGAGAGCAGGAGTAGTAAGTAATTAAGTACATTTTATGTGTTAAGCACCCAATTCTGGAGGCTCTGGGTACTGTGCAGACTTGGAAAGTGAAATAAATAATATAAAACACTACAAATTAACAACAAACAAAGTCATCAACATAAAAAATAAAATCTTCAATAAAACTATTCGGCAGTCAGTTAAATTTTCAGCTCATAAATAATTCTTGACAGCTTCTCTAAACAGAGGCACCTTCAGACCCCACTTATAAGCCTCTGCTGATGAGGCCTACCTCAAGGAACTTGGCAGCAAATTCCATAGGGCAGGGCCTGTGACCACAAATGATCAGTCTCTGGAAGTCTTCAGCCAGGCCCTAGAAACCACCAGTAGGCATTTGGTGGAGGAGCAGAGTGTGTGCCCATGGTGGACAGGAGTCAGAAGGTCACTCAGGTAGCCATGGTCCAAGCAGTACAGAGCCTTATACTGTAGGTGAGCAAGCCTACTTTGAAGGTAATTCTCCATCTCACCTGCAGCCAGTGCAGATCATGCAGGACCATTACATGACAAGACCTTGGAAGGCCCCATCAACAATCTGGCCTCTGTGTTCTGCACCAGATCTAGGCAATGGAGAATCCCTCCACTGACTCCCAGGTATAGAGCATTACAGTAGTCGAACCCAAATGAAGGCATGAACCAGTGATTGGTGATGAATTAAGGCTTTGATCCAGGTGACATTCTTTAGGTGGCAAAAGCCACTCCAAATAATGGCTGACACCTGAATTTCAAATGTCAAACCCTCGCTAAAGATGATGCCCAGATTTGTCACCCTAGAAGAAGCTGCAAAAGGGGTATAGCCAAGGAATAGCCCTGTTCCCTCCCCAGCAGCACACATCATGCTGGTGACCAGGCTCAACCAGTAGCACCTCCATCTTGTCAGGGTTTAGTCTCAGCCAGCTAGAGGACATCCCATCTTGGATCTCAGCCAGACATTCATTTAGATTTTCCACAGCATCACTCGTGCTGGAAGCAAATGACATATACAGTTCGGTATCATCTGCATTACAGTGAAAACTCAAACCGTACTGTCTAATGATCGCACCAAGGGAAAGCATGTACAGTACACTGCAAACAACATAGGCAACAGGATCGAGCCCTGGGGAACTCCACAGGTCAGGGGATTTGGGCACTACTTTCTCAACAACCTTACCCAGAAATGGGAGGTTGGAGATTGGTTTATAGTTCCCCAAGACGTAAGGGTCAAGAGATAGTTTCTTTAGAAGGGGCCTCACCAGCACCCTTTCAGGGCTCTGGGGAAAAGGCTCTAAGTAAGTGAACACCAGATGTCCTCCACAAACACTGGACCAACAGACTCAACATATCCCATTAAGAGATGAGTTGGGCCCTTGTCCAGTTCACAGTAAGTGGGCCACAGCCTTGAAATCACCTCAGAAACCTCTGCCACTCCCACCAGCTGAAACTCACCCCAGACAATAGCAGAGCCTCTGAAAGTGTATGACTTACCACCGAGGGGCTACATCTGCTCCATTGGAGAGATCCCAGTCCTAATGGAGGACACCCTGTCAAAGAAGAACAGAGCAAACTCCTCACACTGAACATCTGAAACTGCTCTTTTTGACTGCAGACAGGCAGAATTAAGTAGCCAATCTACAGTCCAAAAAATTTGAGATGGTCTGTTCTTCCCTGCAGCAATCCCCCTTCTTATGGTAGATTGCCCTTTGATATTCACCATAGTGAATTCTCAAAGCCAGTCTGTCCTACTTGGACCGGGATCTCCTCCAACAATGCTCAAACCTCTGACCCCTGGTCTTCATCTCCTTGAGAACCCTATCAAGCCACGGGGGCCTCTCTCAAATGAGAATGCCTGGCTCATATAGGGACTAGTGCAACAGAGTCAAGCACCCTGGAGACAGCACTATTATAAGATGCCACCACCTCACACAGACCCATTGCACAAGGAGTGCTCACACCAGAAAGGTCCATTATCATAATCAGTCCCTCTGGGGACAACCCCTTTAAAGGGTGGTAGCAGACCTCTCAACAGGGGAGGGATTAATTGAGGGGGCTCCAAATGAGAACTCCACCATGCAATGATCAGATCAAATGATCATATCAATCATGAGGTCAGTGACCTCAAGCAACAGTGAGAACACTAAGTCCAAGGTGTGGTTGTGGCAATGGGTTGCAGATGCAACCACTTGTGCAAGGCCCAGTGAAGTTATTACTTTGGAGGAAGTCATAAGCAACACACTATTGGTGAGCCCATGTTCGGTACATGAGGAGGATTCTGTAGCCTGCACCTGGAGCCCCGCACATGGCCACACATTCAAATGATGAAGCAGAACCCACTGCATGCACGTAAAAGTTAAGGTTGGACTTAGAGCAGATAGCCACATCCCAACTCCTGCATTCTCTCCTTGGGCAGTGCACTACAGAGAACCCAGTTGGGATAGATGCCTCCAGAACTGGATCTGCGTCATCCTCTAATGAGGTCTCCGTAATGCAAGCCAGATCAACCAAGGAAATCAAGTCCACAATAATTGTGATCTTGTTCCTAATTGATCTGGCAATGCACAGAACTGTCCAGAGGGGACTAGGGTAGGTGGCCAGCCCAATGGCTGCCTGCACACTCGGCCCTGTGGGAGCCCCCGGAATGGGTACCAAACATGTCTGGCCTCTCTCAAGGCCCCATTTTACTGCAGAGTGCCTCCAGGTTCTAACCACCCCAATATAGCTCATCCCCACTGCACTCTCAGGATGCTCCTGCCTACCATCCTGCCTTCTCTCAATCCTGTCCTCCTACAATGCCTAATCACTGCAGCCAGGAAAGGACAGAAGTCCAGCAGCAGGGAGGTGGAGTAGATGAGTTGCCAGGGTCTGATGCACTGGCACATCTTCCAGCTGCTGATTTAAAATTTCAGATTTAACCCCTTTTAAATTACCCACCTACCCACCCTCAAACAGTATAAAACAACAATTACCAAAACAACACTCAAATAAAAGATTACCTCACTCACATCCTAATCTTGCACAGAAACTCACCAAACATCCAGTACTAATATACTAAAACATTTTCTTACTCAGTCAACAATACTCATCCCATCTAGCTAAACACATTCACACACCCAACCCAACCCACCAAATACTGCAATTATAAAACAAACTAATTATCAAATTTAAAAACAGGAGAATCTAAACAAATATGCTGCTGAGAAAAAAATGTCCAAAAGACAGTCCGAAATAAGTTATGACAGTTGAGCTTTGCTAATGAGCACAGTCCCAGTTTACAGAGAAAAAAATTGACTATTAGTGCTCTCACCAGTGCTAGGATAAGAACCCGAAGAAACAGTTACTGCAACAGAATCAAACAGAAACAATGGTGCTCTCACTACTAGATTCCTTTGAGCTGACAATCTTACAAGTGCCGGTCTCTTACCGACTGACTGGGGGAAACTCTCACTGTCCAGTCAATAACGCTACTACTGACAAAAACTAGAGGCACAATTCACAGATTCCTCAATCCAGTAACACAGGTCTCAAGCTAAAAAGCACCTCTGCTTGCTCCCACTTGACCACAAACCACAGCCGTTGACCTCCAAGACCTCAGTCTGCGGGCTCAGCTGCTCCACTGACTCAGCTCACAGCCCTAAGATAGCAGGCTCAGCCGCTCCACCAGCTCAGCTTCCAGCAGCCTCCAGCTCTACAAATGAACTCAGGCAGCATAGAATCCATTCCAGCTCAGTCTTCAACAGTCTCCACAGAACTCAACTGCTTATTCAACAGCATCTCTCAGCTACAGTACACATGTCACCATAGACAAACCGAATCAGGTATGAAGGTTAACATTCCACATCAACAGTCCCATAAAAGAAATCCTCTCAGGTAGAAAGAAGGGTTCACATTCCTTGACCAACACCACATCAGAATTCCTTTGCCATACTGGTGGGACAGGGCAACTGGGAGAAGGCAACTATCACAGTGGGAAGGGAGTAGATGGGGTCCTTAGAACTGGAAGCCTCTGAAAGTGAGAGAGGCCCCCAGCCAAAGGGCAAGCAGATGGTGGTGGGTACTCCATTGTTGGAGGGATAGATTTGGAAGCAAGGGTGGGAGAGATAGAAAGGTGATGTGCCTGAGTTGTGCTTTGGCTAGGAAGAAAGAAGACTGTATCCAGAGGATAGCTTGGGTAGAAGGAGCTGGGAGTGATCTAGACATCATTGTCCATCTGGTGATAGATGACCTGGCAAGGGATAAGATAGAGGTTGTGCAGAGTAACTTCAGGGAGATGGAGAGGGGCCTAAAGCAGGCAGCATGCACAGTGGCTTTTTCAGAGGTATTACCTGTGTACAGTTGAGGAAATTCAAGGGTACTCTGCACCAGGGCATTTAATGACTGGTTGAAGGCATGATGCATAGAGTAGGGCTTTGGCTACATTGGGGAATAAGGGCCAACCTGGGGGAATATAGGCCTTTATAAGGGATGCTGCCTGTATCCTTCTTAGAAGTGGGAAACAGTCCTTGGTGGGAGGTTTAAATGCTGCTTGGATGAGTATTTAAACTATCCACTGAAGAGGCAGCAAAACAAAGGGAGGCAGAAACGTCCACTCATCAGATGATAAAGTAGCAGGAGGGAGGGCTTGGGGGGTGAAAACTCCCATAGGGAAGAGGTGCAAAAAGGCAGAGAAGAGTAGAATTTAGCTAAGCAAGGGTAGAGGATTGAAGGAGGCAAGGAATGAGGAAGTTAAAAAGGTAAGAGAAAAGTCAGGGGGACATTCAGGGAAAAACAGTCAGGAATGTGAGGGGAATCAGAGCAGGTGGGAAAGAACAAGAGGAAAGCCATGTGCACCAGTGCAAGGAGTCTTGAAAACAACATTTCTGATCTGGAAGCCATCATGGCAGAGACTGACCTGGATTTAATGGCCATAACAGAGTTGTGGTCATACTGGGCTGCTCCTTGTTCAGGTGAGACAGGACAGGGAAGTGAGGTTGTTTTATATGTGAGTGAGGGAATCAAGACCATGGAGGTACAAGGGCACCATGAGGAAAAAAGAAATGGACGTGATGTGGGTCGCCTTGCAGTCAGGCTTCTGGACCACTATCCATACTGGCTCACCCACTACAGGGCAAAAACAAACTCTGCTAGGTAAAGAAGATCACAGGCAAAAGAGCAGTTAGAAGATTTGCCACAGGCAATTGAGTCACCCCCCACCAAGATCACATGCTGCATGTACCAGTGTCACCATAATTTCACGCGGGGGGCTCCACCCCCTTTACCCCCACTCAAATATATAGAAACACCCCCAAGGTGGCACGCATTGTTGAGAAGAGAACCACTGGTACAGCCCATCCGTCCCACACTCAGCGTATGTCACTGTCAGAAATCCCAATCGCCCACATCACATTCACCCTCATCCTGATGCCCACATTCTGGAGCCCTTTTTGTGGCACACTACTGATGGGATACCATCCATACCATAGTAGTGAACAGACCTCCAGTATAAGGAGAGGAGTTGGACAAGGTAATTGGGGAAGCCATCATTAGAATGGTGAACAGAGGGAAAGTGCTTATCGTGGTGAATTCATTTGCCAGACATGGAGTGGAGCCTCCATAATGGAGGTCCAGCAAAGAGTAGGGTTATCCTTGACTCCCTACAGGGAGCTTTTCTCAGCAGCTATTCAAAGAACCCATTTGGGATGGAACAGTGCTGGTCCTGGTGCTTACAAAGAGGGACAGGGTTGCAGACATTACGGTGGGCAGTTCACTGGGTACCAGTGATCTCTGTACACTGTAGTTTAATATAAAGGCAGTAACAGAGTCTAACCACACAAGAATGAGGGTCTTGGAATTAAGGCAGGTGGATTTTAAAGAAATAGGGGATTCCTCCAAAACCTCCGGGGACTGCCAGGGAGAGTGGAGGCACAGTGGGGAAAAATAAGGAAGGTTACAATTAAAGCAGTTAACCTCAACATGAATAAAATGAATGAAAGCAGAAGGAAAAGACACTATTATGGATTTAAATGGAAGTTGCAAAGGTGGTGATGGAATAAAGGGTGCCATTCAGGAGGTTTAAAGAAACACAGAGGGAGGAGGACAGTGAGTTATAAAGCAGAGGGAAGCAGGCAAAGCCATTAGGGGAGCAAAGGTGGAGACAGAGGAAAAAATGTTAAAGGCATAGCTAAGGGTGATAAGAATTTCTTCAGATACATAAGTGAGAAGAGGAAAGCAAGTGAGGGATAGTGAGTATTAAAAAAGCGGAGAAAAGAGACTGCACAAAAGTGGACAAAGAAAAAGCAGACATCCTAATTAGGTATTTCTGCAATGTTTTTACAGTGAAGAGAGGGGGGATGGACCACCGGGGAGTAGCTGGAATGGGGGAGGGAGGTGGGCAGAAGTCCATTTTCAGAGGAAAGAGGCCATAACGGACTTGCAGCTTTGAAGGTGGACACAGCTTTGGGACAGGACAGGATGCACCCAAAGATTCTAAAAGAACTCAGGGAGGTTCTAGTTGCCCCAACTAATAGCCTTTCTCAACAGTTCACTGAGAATAGGCATGGTTCTGGAGGACTGCAAAAGAGCATACTGTATGTGGTTCCTGTATATAACAGTGGCAGCATGGAGGAGGCTAGCTATTACAGTCCAGTCAGTCTTAATTCAGTGGTTCAGAAATTAATGGAACCCCTGCTAAATGGAACACTGGCAGAGTATCTTGAATCTACTGGGCTGCAAGACCACAGGCAACATGGATTCATGGGGGCATTCCAAACAAATCTGATAGATTTCCTTGATTGGGTGACCAGTGATATAGATCAAGAGAGGGCAGTGTATGTGGCCTATCTGGACTTCAGCAGGGCTTTTAACACTGTGCCACACAGGAGGCTGATAAAGTAACAGCAGCCTAGGCGTAGGATCTGAAGTGGTAAATTGGGTTGTTAAGTGGTTAACTAATGGGAGAAGCGGGTGGTGGTAAACAGCACTCACTCTAATGATGGGGCAGTGATATGCAGGGTGTCACAGGGCTCAGTATTGGGAATGGTCTTCAATAACTTCATAAGTGACTTTGCTGAGGAACTGGAAGGGAAGGTATGCCTTTCTGCGGATGATACCAAATCTGAAATAGGGAGGGCACTCAGGAGGGGTGGAGAGAATCCACAGGGATCTTGGAAAACCTCGAGGAGTGGTCAAGAGCTTGACAGTTGGAGTTCAATGCCAAAAGTCCAAAATCATGCACCTAGCACATAGCAAACCAGGCGCTGAGTATCAATAAGTATTTTTTTAATACAGGAATTATGTAGTTGGGCTGAAATCTATTTTCAGATTAATACTGTTTCATACGTACATCATCCAAATTCTATTTATTACATACATTTAGAGAATAAGAAATTGCATATAAGATCATCCAACATTATACAGATCTACATCAATAATTACAATGACTTAAAACATTCACATATATGATTAAATTCACTTGATACTTTTTTGGGAAAATGCTGATCGCTGGCACCATCCTGATAGGAACACTCAGCATATTACAAAATCTAGCAGTATTACTGCAAATCCCCCTTTCCCCAAACCTAGTTTGATTACTTTGGACTTTCATCCTTCTTGTATTATAATTCTTAGTATCATAAATTATGTGATCATTATTTTCTAAAACCAAGTAGTGAGACAATGGATTTGTACCCTCAGTTTTCAACATTTAAACAATCATAGTTGTCCATTTTATTGCACACCTGTTCCCCAGAATATTTCAGCCTAATTGAGCACACAGGCCAAAACAGTGGGTAAAATATTTGGCCTTCAAAGTAAAGCATTGTCAGTTTGCTATGTACTTTGTCTGGTTTCTCCAGATCATTTTTATTTTCTGCTTATATAGGCATTACTCCCCTATTCTATCACTGGTGGCATAAAAGCACCAACAGTTTTAAGGCATGCCTCCATTATAAGACACATCTTACAGCCCTTAATCTTTTGTTTTAAGACACATATTTTAAATATGACTTGAGAATGATCTTAGGATGGGAGAGGCACTGGCAGTCATTAAACAGGAAGGGGACCTTGGGGTTATAATATCCTCAAAGTGGCAGGGTAATGTAACAAAGCAGTGGCTAGAGCTAGTGGCATACTGGGGCACATCAGTAGGGGTATCTACAGCAGGGAGAGGAAGGTTGTGTTGCCACTGTATGGCTTGTTGGTGAGATCCCACCTGGAGTACTGTGCCCAGTCCTGGAGACTGCACCTCAGAAAGATCATAGACAGGGTGGAGGCAATCCTGAGGAAGGCAACTAAAATTGTACAGGGATAACATGTGAAGCCCTATGAGAAGAGACTTAGGGATCTCAAGATGTACACCCTGGAGGAAAGGAGAGGGACAGGTGACATGATAGACAACTACAAGTTCCTCACAGGGGTGAACAGGGTGCAGGGTTCTTTCAAATGATAAAGAGCATTAGAGCCGGGGGCAACCAATGAAGATGAAGAAGGGAATTTAAGAGACATGTGAGGTAATATTTATTTACTGCAGGGTGGTAGATGCCTGGAAAAGATTGCCTGCTGAAGCAGTGGAGGTGAAAACAGTGGGTGGCTTCAAACATACACGGGGAGCATGCATGGGATCAACATAGTGGTGTATTAGGAAACAGGCAGGGAGGAGGGAGGGACACCAGAGACCAGTTAGGGTCTGTAGAGATAGATCAGGCAGGAAACATCTGGGCAGATTGTGTGGATCAGATGGTCCTTTTCTGCCAACAGATTTTGTTTCTGTAGTCCCACAGGAGGTTTAGGTGCTTTCAACCAGGAGTCCTTTCTCCCAGATGCTTTAAAAGTCCCCCCAAAAATTGGGGGCTATGAACAACCAAAATGGGTACAGGACACAAAGTCTCTTTGTTCATAAATTCTCAGAACTAGCAGCCAAGCCCTTCTTAGGCAGATTTACAATTTTAACAGGTATTTACCTTTGCAGGACTTTACTCTGAAGTAATTTGAGCAGCAGGTAGCTTCTAATTCACTCTCTCACTTGTTACAGCAGGTTGGGATAAGGAAAAGAGCATGAGGTAACAGGGCAGTCTGTCCATGGAGATGACTCCCCTAAAGATGCTTCTCACAGACCCAGTACACAGAGGCCAGAGCTGCCCATTAAGGGAGTGTTCATGGGGAATATTGATTTACCCCAACATCCTGATCTTTTGGCAAAAGGTATGCATCCTTAAATCTTCACTAAAAAAACCTATCCAGGCCCTGCTTTTTCCTCCTCAGAGACATTGATACTTGCAAATTTAATTTAAATGGGCATTAGAGAAGCTGGTGCCCAGTGGGGGGCCTCAAATACAACTGCAAAGGAAAGGCCAACATGGCAGCAGGGCTACAGTACAAATTAGATATTTTATTTCCCAATTTTCTTAACCTTCTGCTTTGTTGTATGGAGGGAGGGCACTGTGTGCCACATGAGACAATATCTCAAGCTTTGAAAAAAAATTGTTTCATCTGAGGATGTCAGCAACAGCCTCTAACTCTATTTTCTCTGTGGATTCAATAACCCTCAGGAATATTCTTCTCAGACGAAGATTCACCGCTCAGGAGGCACTTTCTCAATGGACACTACTACAATTCCCAATAATTTTTATATGTTTAACCTTTTGGAAACAGTAAGTACCAGAGGGATTTCAACATGCCTGGCATGCACCTCAAAGCAAACTGATGCAATGCTGCAGACTTCCAGTTACAGCTAGTTGGTTCCTCCCCTTTAAAACTTCAGGGACAACCATCTGACCTAGCCTTTTCAGGGTGCCAGAGGTTAACCTTTTGCAGGCCTACTAGACCTACAGGAAAGCCAGAGCTCAGTGGGGATTACAAATACACCACCATTTCATTATTTATTTAGAGTGTTTGTTAATAGGGAAAGGTGTCCTAAGAAATACTTGTTGTTTTCAGCCTTGTCCCAGTGGAGGGAGATACAGATGCAAACTTATAGATATTAAATCAGGTTAAAGTGTTGGTGTTTTTTTAATGAATGGGGGAAATGTGCTATATATGCAGGGGAAATTCCCTTATTCTTTTCAAGAGGTACCATGGGACCTTTAAAAGTCACTTGAACAACCCCAAAAACAGACAGATAAGGCCTTAGTTAAATGCCTTATCCAAAAGACTGCATCTTTGGCAACAGTGTCCTCCAAATACCATGTGGTGGCATCAGCATGGTTACTGTCAACTAGGGTCAAGTGCCTGTGACAAACTTACCCTTTGGGCTGTACCAGCATATAGAAACATAGAAACATAGAATTTGATGGCAGATAAGGACTGCTTGGCCCAAACAGTCTGCCCATTTCCTTGCCTAATGGATAAGCAGCAGATCCTAGTTAACCAGCAGCCTACTTCTATCTACCCCCAGCCCCTAGAATTGCCTTATGACTGTCCCATGCATGCTTGAATTAAACCACTGTTTTTGACTCCACAACCTCCTCCAGAAGGCCATTCCACGCATCCACAACCCTCGCTGTGAAAAAATGCTTCCTTACATTACATCTGAGCCACCCCCCACCTTCAAATTGTGCCCCCTTGTTCTTGCACACCTCTTTTTTTGAAAGATGCTACCCTCTTGGACTTTGTTGATTCCCTTGATGTACTTGAAAGTTTCTATCATGTCCTCCCTCTCCCTTCTTTCCTCGAGGCTATACATATTAAGCTCCTTTAGTCTCTCTTCATATGTCTTCCAGTGCAGACCCTGCACTATTTTAGTTGCCCTCCTCTGGACAGCTTCCATTCTGTCTATGTCCTTGTGGAGGCTGGGTCTCTAGAACTGCATGCAGTACTCCAGATGGGGTCTCACCAGCTGTCTGTACAGAGGGATAACAACTTCCTGTTTTCTACTGGTGATGCCTCTCCCTATGTATCCCAATATCCCCCCAGCCCTCCTTACTGCCCTCTCACATTGCTTGTCCATCTTTCAGTCATCTGATATGACTACCCCCAGGTCCCTTTCTATTTTTGTTATTGTTAGTATCTCACCCCCCATTGTCTACTCTTCCCCTGGGTTTTAGTTTCCCAGGTGCATTACCTTGCACTTCTTAGCACTGAGTCTAAGCTGCCATACATTTGACCATTCACCTAACCTTGCCAAGTCACTTCCCATCCTTTCCACCCCACCTTGTGTATCAACTCTGTTGCAGATCTTTGTGTCATCTGCAAAGAGACATACTTTTCCTTCCAGTTCCTCTGCAATGTCGCTTATAATGTCGCTTCTGGGGTAGATTGGTCTGATTCTCTTCTCTGCTGCCACTACCTGGCTATACCATGAAAATACCTCTATCCTGCTCAGGGACTTGAAAGGTCAAACAGTAAGATATGGTAGGGTGCTGTAATGTGATGACTAGAGAGGGGTGAGGAGATTTCTTTCGGAGCTCAGGGATTTCTGTATTAAATCTAGCAGATTACACACAAGAGGGTCTTTTCTATAATTCAAGAAACTTTTATCTACAGGACCTGTATTGGAAACCTTTGGAACATTCACTAATTTAATTTAAAATGGAAGTGGAAATGAAAAATGATCCACCTAAACATGTCTTGCCATCTACGTCCAATAAGCCACCAGATCTAAAAGAACAAAGCAAGCTCCTCAAAAAACAGTGACGATAAACACAGGTTCTCCTTCTCTAACAGAAGAGAAATTTCTCCTTGAAATAAACCCCTTAAAGGAAGCAATAATGGCACTTCTCAATGACTCTAAGGTAATTCGAGGTAAAACGGAGAAACTGCCTAGGCACATGGGAGATGCTGAATCTAAAATTTCTTCATTAGAAAACTGGAAAATGAGAACTGACCCACAGATTCCTAATCTCTGATATAAGATTGTAAAACTGAAAGCTAAACTTGAAGATTTGGAGGGTCAGAGTAGGCAAAACAATTTAATGATATTTGGTTTGCCTGAATGATCAGAGAGGAATGACAGGATTCATTTTGCACAAGTCCCGTTTTATAATCTAGCTGGGGTTTCACCTAACAATCAATACTACACTATAGAAAGGGCTCACCGTGGCTCCAGACCTTTAGCAAACCCTCACGATTGGCCCAGACATTTCATTATTAAACTACTAAACTACCTGGACAAACAACATATTTTAAATAAATTGAAACAAGCAAAAGATGTTTCCTGGGATGGGAAAAAGATTTGCGTCACCATTGATTTGCCTTACACAGTTAGATTCCACAGAAGAGATTTGGCCCCTCTTCTAAATAAACTTATACAAGCAGGTATCATTTTAAAAATGCCATATCCAGAAAGTTTGTCTCTTATAAGAAATGAAAATACCTTTGTTTATGACTCTGTCAACCAAGTGAGAAAGTCTCTGCCTGATCTTCTACTGCAGATATTTCCAGCTGGCTGATTTTTGTTGGTATGGACTAGAGATATGAAGTTTCTTAGGGAAGTTTTCTTATATTCAGAGGTCATCCTTTACATTAAAATCAGCTTCATTTTAAGTTTTGAGTAGATCAATGTTTGGAACTTGCTTATCTGATTAAGCTGGACATTTAATTAAGTTGTTTAATTTAAAGGTGTTCTCCTTCTTTACTGAAGATGGCATTTTTGGATTTTCTATGATTGTACTTTAGGCAGTTTTTCCTAAAACAGGACTGTTTTCACTTCGATACCTTTAGGCTCTTATTTTATTACACAAATAGTTCATATTTTAATGTTTTCCCATAATTTTTACAGCTGTTCTCACTAAAAAATGTGATGCTAGAAAGTTCAATAACATGTGCATAACTAAGTTCATTTTAATATACATGGTTCTTGAATAATTTATTATTTAAGCTCTTGGACTGAGGTGGTCCCTCATGTGTTACAACTCCTTTCTTTGCCTATCAAGTTTATTTCCAAAATATGAGGAAGTATACGCTAGATATATTTCACTGTTTTTCCTTACATATTCTAATATTACGATGTAATATCAATAGTTTAGGATCCATTCGAATAAGTGTTTCATAGGATCACTTCAATTGTTGAGACAGATTTGCCAGCTTAGAGACCACTCAGCTGACTGATATAGGTCTTTGGTTACTCATTTGTTTTTAGTGTTCCACAGTCTACCAATTTTGACTTAAAAAAAACATTTTTGGCTACCTTTTTCTTTCCTTGATTTTCTTTGACAGTGGCTAAATACATAACTATGGGCCAGGATAATCTCATGCCTTTATTTAAATTATGACTGGCTCTGGCTCTGCTTATTGATGTATTATTTAGTTTTTATATCACAGTCTGAGAGTTTTCTTTGGTGAGCATTATCTCTTACCTTCAATTTAGAGAGTGGTCATAGGCATAGTATTTAAATATAAGCATAATTTTAGGCTATAATTTATGCTTATTCATGTGCTTGATGCAAGGTTATGTTTATTTTCGCAGGGGTTCATAACAGTAGAGGTCTAAAGGATTCAGGGGTTTTAACCCTTAAATCATATTTCATAGTAGGAGACCTTCATGTTATTAAAATTATTCAGGTCCTACGTCATTATTTCATTATTAAATCTTAACAGTTAATTATTCATTTTTTCAATGCATGACTTTTATAGTGCAAGTTTGTTAATGGGACTTTCTATTTGAAATACCCTATTAGTTTGTAAATAGCCAGAGAGGATAAGAAACTGCTGTGAAGTACTATCATAGTCTTTTTTCTGATGGTAGGTCAGTCTTTGGGACTGGGGCAGTTTTCCTATAGAGAAGCTACATTGTGTTCTCACGTTGATATAATTCTAGATATCCTTTCTCTCTTAAGACATTTTTTCTTTGTTGTTTATGGTTGGGTAAAACTCATCAGTTTGGGGATAGGGTATGACATGATGGTGGACTTCACCCTATCTTACTATTTGGTTATGTTTAGATTTGCTTCTATCAAGTGGGGAGAAAATTGAATTTTGAATATATATGGTGGGGTAGAGGTGTATTATGATAATGAGGGTTTGACCCAATCTAGTTTTATTATTCTCAACATTCATATATCCCTCAACAATTCAGTGAAATCACCAAATACTTTTATGCTTTTAGTTGTTCTGTAATGGTTATCAAAATTAAATATGCCAGATGGAATGTGAAAGGGGCACATTCTAAAACAAAAAGGCTACAAATTCTAAATCATACTTTGTCCTTAAATTGCTAAATTTTACTTCTTCAAGAAACACATATCCTTTCCTCAGAGATTAGTCTGTTGAAAGAAATTGGACTATAATATGTTTTTTGGGGTGGGCAATTCCACATCCAAAAATGGGACAGGCATTCTGCTCAGCAAATCAGTGGACTTTGTACAGACTAAAACACTTGCTGATTAGGAGGACAGATATATTTTGATTGCAGGTTTACTTATTAATGTCAAAATTCTCTTGGGCTCTGTTTATGGACCCAGTTCCAATACTGCAGCCTTTTTAATGCAGCTCGCATCAGTTTTTTTCTCAATCTTCCAGTTATCAAGTGATTTTGGGTGGAGACTGGAATTTACCTCTGGATCCCAATTTAGATAAATCATCTAATGTGGGAACAAAGGTAACTGCAGATAACAGGGCTCTGAAGGAATTTCTTGATTTGTTTGAGTTGGCTGACCCTTGGAGAGTGTTCAACCCAAATGTTAAAAAGTACACTTTTGCCAGCCCAATGGCACAGAGGGTTGAGGCACTGGATGCCACACCTTGTGCCATGTCAGCATTTGGGTTTGGGAATGAGCCTGGGTCATTGGAGGTCATCAGGGGAGGGATACGATGTGTGAAGGCTGCCAGCTGGCAGCTCTCTGCCTTGGGAGGGAGTTTCTAATCTCCTCAGTGCATGGTCACCCCTTGGTGGAGCCTGGAGTGGAGGCATTGCTCTAAGAACTGCCAGTGCTAGGCTGAGGGAGGGCAGAAGAGACTGGCACTGGGGCTGCTGTGTGCATTTGTGCCTCCATGCACATGTGTCACCACTTCTGGGGTCTTGGGATTAGGGCATCTAGGGGAGAAAATGGAGGATAACACAGCGGCCACCCAAGAATGAAGCCTCCAGGCTGGGCTCTGGGGTTCCTCCTGGGCACGCAAGGTGCTACAAGCCCCTAAAAGACCCTGAGTTCCAGTAGGTTGGTAGATGACTGGGAGACCTGCCATAGGAGGATAAACACAATTGTAAAAAAAAAAGTACTCATTTTTTCATCAGCCCATAATTCTTATCCAAGAATTGATTATTTTTTGATTAGCAAGTCTCTTATAACTGGCATAACTGCTATGCAAAGCTCTGCCAGATTTCAATCAGACCATTCCGTAGTCTGGATGCAACATACCTTAAATTCCACTTATACCAAGAAATCTATTTGGCATCTTAATAATCAGCTCCTAATAGATGAATTCATTACTAATCACATTAAACAGTAGATTAGTAAGTACTTGGACTCTAATATTTCATAAACAAATAAACTGGATATTATCTGGCCTACTTGTAAGTGCTTCATCAGAGGCAAACTTATCAGGCTATCCAAAAAATGGAAAAAAGAAACAGGCGAAAAAAGAATGTCTACTCAATAAAATAGAATTTCTGGAAAACCATTAGTCACTTCCTACTAAGACCAAACCTTATGAGAACTAAATAAATATAAAGATGAATATGTCACCCTAACTGAAGAGAAAGCAGAATTTCTTATCTTACATACCAAAGTGAAATTCACTGAGATAAGTGAAAAACTGAGCAAGCTTCTGGCTAATAAACTTAAAAATATAGATATATTTTTAAAAACATTGCAGACATTACTTCTGATAAAGGCAATCCAATACAAACTGAGTAAAATGAAATCCTTTCTGAATTTGTAGAATTTTATTCTCACCTTTATGGTCCTATTACTAATTCTCTCTCCTTTTTTAAAAAACAAATTTTGTTTATTGGTTTATCCATATTACCTACAGAAATAACTCTGCCAGTGCACATTAGGAATACATTTTATACATTGATGTCACCACTCCTCTTAGTACACATGGGCCCAGATATTCAAACTGTGCTCAAAAGTAGCGCAACAGCAGGAGCAAGCACAAACCAGTTGCGCAAATGCGCAACAGGTGCGATATTCAAACATGG
This sequence comes from Neoceratodus forsteri, assembly GCA_016271365.2. Lineage (NCBI taxonomy): Eukaryota > Metazoa > Chordata > Ceratodontiformes > Ceratodontidae > Neoceratodus > Neoceratodus forsteri. The sequence continues at coordinate 1,673,187,383 of CM057449.1, read as the reverse complement.
AGCAGAGCAAATTACGCAAGCAACCAACGTCTGAATATCGCACATACTGCGCCATCGCGCAACCAGGAAGGAGAAGCTGAGCCAAAATGTTGTGCTATGGCGCAACCAGGGAAGCTCAGCTGAGCATTCCAGAGCTGCCATAGCGCAAGCACAGCCCCAGAGCAATGGAACTGCACATCCAGGGAGGCAGGCTGGGGCCCACCGCCAGCCATGCCACACATGGGCACAGGAACACACTGCAGAACCCACACCACACCTGCACACCCCAAGCACAGCATCACTGGGGGTGGGACAGATGATCCACGTGCTCATGGGGACAAGCCAACAAAGCATAGCAGAGCCCTGACACCCCAGCACAACCACTGGCAGGCGGAGAATGCCACACACAGGGGGTTGACAACCACAGTGCACATCAGCCCCCCATATGCACAGCACACCCTGCACTGTGACCCCAAGACACCACCCATGTGCAGTGACTGGCACTGCAGGAAACCATGCAGTCCCCCCCAGCACACGTCAGCCCCGTGCAACACAGAAGCCTACAAGCCAGACACACCCTGTGCACCCAGCAGTGGGTGGCAGCAGATGGCAAGACCAACCGAAAGCCACTGCCATGCTGGAGATACCTCCCCATGCACACACACACACACACACACACACACACACACACACATACCCAGGACCATACCAGCCCAGATGGCATGCACACCACCGCAACTGAGCAACCATAGCCAGCTGAAAATCAGAGACCAACACAGTATTCATATCAAAATATAAATGTATTAGAAAAATGTAATTACAAAATCCACAAGAACATAACTATTTACAAGAGGGGAGCGGTACAAGGTAGGGGTGGGCAAGGGTAGGGATGAAGAACTTGAGAGAGGAAGGCAGGGCGGGAGGGATGGGTGAAGTGGGAAGGGGAATCCGGCCTAAGGCCTTGGAGGCTGGTCCTTTGCCGCCTGGTGCTCTCGTGTATGGCTGTGCCACCTCCGTACCACCCCATGGCGCTGCATGTTGCTGAGGATGGTCCTGTTGTCCACGGAGACCTGGGTGAGCTGCTGCAGTGCCTGCTCGATCCTCTGGAGCACAATGAGGCCTAGGAAAATGGGAACACAGTCAATGGCTGTGACTGACCACAACCCTGAACACCTCCCAACCTGCAAGCCATATAGCCCAATGTCCCGCACCTGTGATGGCATACACCCACCCACAGTGAACATGCACATGGCCATCACAAACAGGCGGCACCAGCTATGCACACCACCACCCACACACTGCCCACGTCAATCACAGTACAAACTAGGCTGGCAAGTGATGTGGCAACGTGCGATGCCAGTTACACAGCTATGTGCCCACTGCATGCCTGGACCACCAGTGGCGCATACACACAGCGTGCTGTGATACTGCACAGTGATGCATGTCACCTGTGTCGTGCCTACATACATGGACACATAGACAGTGTCGGCAGATAGGGCCTATGGGCCACCCAGTCTGGCCATTTGACCTTGTAAGTTCACTCTGTTTTCCTATAAGTCTGTTGCACCTTACCCCTGACCTCCAGAATTCCTTTATGGCTATCCCGTGCATTCTTAAATCCCGTGACCAAGTCAGACCCCACCACTTCATCTCACAGGGTGTTCCACTTGTCCACCACCCGTTCTGTGAAGAAATTCTTTCTCATTTTCCTCTGAATCGTCCCCCCTCCAACTTCATCCCATGCCCTCTAGTCCTGGAACATCTTTTACGCTTAAAAATAGTGTTTTCCTGCACTCTGTTCCCCCCTGTAAGATACTTGTATGTCCCCATCATATCCCCCTCTCCCTCCTCTCCTCCAGGGAGTACATGTTCAGTTCCTTCAACCTGTCTTCATAGGACTTGTGATGCAATCCATGCACCATCCGTGTTGCCCTCCTCTGAACCCTCTCTACCCAGTCCATGTCCATACGTAGGTATGGTCTCCAGAACTGTACACTGTACTCCAGGTGGGGCCTCACCAGTGTCTTGTATAGTGGAATTATGACCTCCCCTTTCCTGCATGGTTGTGTTGTGCATGGCTGGTGGTCTTGCCCCCAGCATGCAATAGCATCCATGAAGTAATGATACTCACACTCCTCCAGCAGCTGGCTCTGCCACTGCTGCTGCTACTGAGACTAACACCCCCAGCACCCGGGCCCTAGCAGCCCCGTCACCGTCGCCCTGCGTCCTCAGATTCCGGCCTGTGGGAGACATATGTTGAGACAAACATCAGTGTGACTCAAAGCAGAGTGCCCCTGCCCCAGTGAGAGTGCCTGCCCACACAGCCATAACCATCCATCGCACAGCTGCACACACTGACACAGCCAACCGGTCTGCAGGCGGCACCTATGCACAGCCACCCAAGCACACACACACCACAGAGAATATAGGTGCATAGATGGGTACACTCACCTGGCCTAGGCACTACACCCTGCCTGGCCACGGCCCGCGCCACGACAAAAGTTCTGGCTCCCTCCAGTGGAGGTCACTGTACCGTGCCGGCACTACTCAGCAGACCGGCCCCGTCCAGTGACCTCCACCAGGTCAGTGGCCACTTTCTGCCACAGCTGAGTCCTGGCACTGGTGAGGGGCGCCTCACCATGCAGGCCATCATAGTGTGGCTCAACTAGGGTCACCAGGTTGGCCACTTCAATCTGGCTCCAGGACACCGCCCTCCTCCTAGCCATGGCACCAACTTTACAGCAGGCAATATGGCGCCCCGCTGCGCCGTAACCCCATGTGGAGTTGTTGCGCAATAGACCACCACAGGCTCCAATCACGCTGTTCGAACAGCGCCGTCACTTCATATGGTGCTGTCACCAGACAGCGCAATAGGGACGTACACATGGCATGCCAACAGCGCCAGGGGTCAGAGGGCATACACAAGGTCACGGCAATGATGCAAGGCTATGCACAGTGCCATCGGACGTATAGGCATCCTGCACAACTGCCAAGCTGTGCACCAGTGCCACAGTGGACTATCGCACAGTAGTGCCACAGCGCCATATAGTGCCCAGTGCTGTAGCGCCACTGGCACAATGGTGGCCATGGCCTGAATCACCTATCACGCTCAGCAGGTCTGCAGCACAATAGACGCATGCGTAAGCTGTCTGGGCATGTGCAATGCAGTGTAGCACGCAGCCACAAACCTCGCCATTGGCTCAGCCAGACCTTCCGTGTGCGCAAAGCGCCGTCAGCGATATTCAGCCGACATATGCAAATCATTCGATCAGCCATTCAAAGGCGCGGTGGCACGATTAGCATGTCATTAAAGTTGCGCCCACCTCATTTGCATGTGTTGCGCTATAAAAATCGACAGTGGGTTGTGCTGGCCAGATTTGGTTACTGCAGGTGAGAGGTGAGTTACATGCTGTGTGATGCTCAGGACAATGCTCATGGGAGGAGGATGATAAAGGCTGAGGGGCTGAGCATGAAAGGCGCATAGAAGGGACAAAGGAACCCTTTCTATCAGTATCTGCCATGCAGAGAGGAAGCGTGGGGGCTTCTGCCCCGACCGGCAGCTATGCTCATGGGAAATGCTGTCGACTGCGCGGTGACAGGTGTCCACTTCCACCCATACAGATCACCATGACTGACCAGAGCCAAGCTGAGGTGTGGGCGGTGGGCGTAGGAGGAGGCTGAACTTCACTGCGGCAGAGATGGAGGCCCTCTTCCAGGCCTACCTGGAGGATGAGCCACTATTGAGTGGACGGAGGGGCACCCCTCAGGAACGTGCAGCTGCATGGGAGGGTAGCTCGGGCCATCAACCTGCAGGAAGCCACCAGCGCTCCATTGCAGGAATACAGAAGAAGAAGGGACTGACGCGAGGAGGCTGAAGGAGAAAGTGGCAGCCTTCAAGGCGGCACGTGCTGGCACTGGTGGGGCTCACCAGTGGTGTTGCAGCTGACCCCTACAGAGGAGACACTGGTTGCGGCCATGCAGCCGAGTGCCATTGTGGGCGTACCAGGCAGAGGATTCCAGACAGGTGGAAGCCCATCACTGCACGGTATGACATGGTGGTGTTGTTGGGGGGGGGCTGTTGTTCACATGCACTCACATGTACTCTCTTTCTGTTACAGATCCTGTTCATCTTCAGGAGACGGTGGTGGTGGTGGGTCCAGACAGTGATGCAGACCTGCTGGACGTGGAGGAGGGACCATCCACCTCCGCCACCAGCCTGCAGGCACTGCAGCAGCATGCACGCTGGGCCAACAACTCTGGTGTCAGTGATACAGGTGCAGGGGGTGCACAGCCTGTGTCTCAGCAGTCTGGCATGCAGGTATGCCAGCATGCTGTGCCTATGGCAGTGTCACGCACCTGCACCATTGATGATAGCAGGCCTGCAATGGGCAGTGATAGGTGTGTGTCCCATGATGGACACATGGCAGGCCAGCACGTGCCCCTGGGCCTTCCTGGTTCACACCTGTGTACCAGCATGCTGGCACAGTCCCAGGCTGAGCCTGTCAGCACCGTTGGGGCAGCACCAGTGGCTGTGCAGGTGTCTGGCACTGTTGTCAGCATGGAGGTGGAACAGGTGGACCTGGGGGCTCAGCAGTTGGAGGGGTGGCAGCAGCAGTCGCACACCAGGTCTGGGGGTACAGTGTCAAGCAGTGACACATGTCCACCACCCTTTGATCCGCCCATACCTGGTCCTGGTGAACGGCCCACCCTCAAGGGGTGCTGTGCACCAGGACCATCCACCCTGGGGTCACGATGCCATTGGGCACAGTACCCATTGGACATGCACCGCCTGCTGCAGGACTCGGTACAGCTGCAGGGGCGGGTTGCAAGGTCCATGGAGGCACTGTCTGTGTCCGTGGAGTGGCATAGCAGGAGTGTGCCGGGACCGAGCTGAGCTGGTCCTTATGCAGATGGATGTGACCGCTGCCATTGACAGGCTGACCCAGGCAGTGGTCTCTGTCGTGGATGCATTGGCCACACTGTCAGGTGCCCCTGTACCACACACCCCACACAGTGCGTTCTCCACTCCCTGTTCCCGGCATCGTGCGACACCAGGCCTGTCAATGCCGGGTTCTGCTGTGGGCATCCCGAGCACCCCTGGTGCAAGTTTGTTTGGCAGGATGCAGACCCCTGTGTGGACAAGGTCGCGTTCGTGCAATGGGACCCCTGGTGGTGCACCAGCGCCACCCGATGTGGCCCCTGCTCAGCCTGCCAGTGCTGCTGGGCCATGGCGGGGCCACCCATGCATCCGTGGTGGCTGTGGGACAGTGCTACCTGACTGAGCTGTCTCCCAGTGCAGGCCCTGTCTGGTGCTGCCCTGTGTGCAATGTGTGTCATGGTGGGCAGTGCACTGCTGGGTGCACTGCTGGGTGCTCTGCTCACCACGCTGACACATGGACCACCTGCACACTCTCCCAACTGCTGTCCACAGGTGCGTGTGCATGATGATGCCTGCATTGCACTGTACACCAAGGTGCAAGGGTGCCCAGGTCCTGACACATGTACGTGGACAGTCCAGGTGGTGGGGGTGGTCGGTGGTGCTGTGTGTTGGCAATGCCGTTTCTGCAGTGCTGTGCTGCTGCCCATGTACGCTGCCTGGTGTGTGTGTGTGTGTCCATATGAGTGCTCACCCCTCTCTGATGGTGTGTTGGTATGCCTGGAACCTTCAACTCCCCTGACCTTCATGCACGGTGTGTTCCCCTGTGTGCCTGTGGTTTGCTGCTTGGACAGTGTTGCCTGCACATGTCCCCTTGATTTACCTGTGTTGGGCGTAGTGCTCTTCTGCAATGGTGTCCTGGTGCAGCTGGGCCTGCTGGGTCAGTTGGGGGTCCCTCCGTCCTAGGGGGGCTGCTCATCACCAACATCACCGGAGCCACTGGCATCCCCATCGCTGTCCTCCTCTTGGACCTGTACGGCTATCCCATGGTCTTTGGCCATGTTGTGCAGGATGCAACAGGCCAGGAATATCCCACAGGCCTTTTGGGGGCTGTACTGTAGGGCTCCGCCGGAGGTGTCCAGGCATCAGAAGTGTGCCTTGAGCATCCCAAACACCCACTCTATGATGTTACGTGTTGCGGCATGTGCCTCATTGAAGCATAGCTGCACTGGGGTCGTGGGGCGCCGGTACAGTGTGAGCAGCCAGGGACGGAGTGGGTATCCGCAGTCACCTGTGTGGAGATAGTGGAGATCAGTGTGTCAGGTCCATATTGCCCATATCCTTGTGCCACTACCATGGCACCTGTGTCATTCCCACCCTTGCCCAGAGTTTGCATTCCATACATGTGTACTCACCCACTAGATGACCTGTGGGGATGTCCCCACTCTTGAATCGATGGCACAGTGCAGACTGGTGCCATATGAAGGCATCATGTGCTCCACCAGGGTGTGTGGCACAGACATTGATAATCACGCCCAGTGGCATCACACACCTGGCAGTTGACACTGGAAAACCCCTTTGGTTACGATATGCCTGGCCGTCGGGGCCAGGTGGCGTGCGAATGGCCACATGGGTGCAGTCTATGGCCCCTAGCACGCCAGGCATATGTGCTACCCTGTGGAACTCCTGCATGTTTGTTGTACGCTCTGCTGCGGTGCTTGGGAAATGGATGTACTCCGCAGCATGAGGCAGCAGTGCGCTGAGGAATTGGGTGAGGATGCGTGATGTGGCCGACTGTGTAATGCCTGTGGTGTCCCCTGTTGGCCTCTGGAAGGTGCCTGTGGTGAGCAGGCACATGCAGGCTGTCACTCAGTCTCCACGGACAGGCGTGACTCCGTCGTGAGGGTGCCTGCATCACATCACTGCACAGCTCGCAGAGCCATCTCAATATTGCCCTGTTCAGGTGGTACCCGGCCCCAATCTCAACGTCTGTGTACAGCTTCCCGAAGCTGATGCGGACACGATGCAGCCTGTCGGGGGCATGCGCCGACGGGCCCCTCCGCTGGCCACGCCCCTGCAGCATGGTGTCTCACCCCCTCATTACAGCTTCCATGTGGAAGCTGGCACTGTCCATCTCCCTGGCTTCTGCCCCCGGCTGCTGTTCCTGTGTTACCCTGCTGCCCCCACTGCTGCTTCCACTGCACTGGGCACCCCCACTGGCCTCTCTGTCCTCCTGGACCCACTGTCCCTCTGCCCTTCCAGCTCCTCTCTCTCTCTCTCTCTGTCTCTCTCCCCAGTTTGCGGCCTGCTAGGGTTCTTGCGCCCGCTTCCTTGAGCCTTTTATTTTGGCTCAATTCCGCTACTACGCAACTTCCGGCTGAGCCACTCTTGCGCGTGCGCCAAGTGTTCGAATGTCGCGGTGCGCACTTTATGCATGGACCCACCCCTTAGGTTGCGCATACCTTCATTTCCATTGCGCTGTTGCTCAGCATGTTTTTGGTGGCACAACTGGCCCCTTCTGAATATCGCAGAATGGCGCATTTTTGGAGTTGCGCATGCGCAACCCTGTTGTGCATGGCTCAACCCTTTTGAATATCTGGGCCCTGGATTAAATAAAGCATGCAAGGTCTTTAAGATACGTCATATGGGGTACCATCCAATAAAAAAATTCAATAATAAAGTAGATCAAATGCTGTTCAAAAGAGTCCAAGAGCTGCATGTACTGAAATTGGAAATGAAACTCAGATATTGAGTCACATTTAAGTAATTTCAGTTGTCCCCAATTTAATCCCTATTTAGCTGAAAAGTTAGTTAAACCCATTCACATTCAAGAAATACTTGATGCAATAGATAATCTTAAATTAGATAAATCACCTAGGCCTGATGGGTTTACTCCCAATTTTTATAAAACCTGTGAAGATACTTTGGTTCCAATCTTACAGTCTGTCTACACATACAGTCTCACTAATGTTTTCAATGACTGTACTCTTTTGGAAGCTTTAATTATTCCTTTACCTAAGCCTGACAAACTCAATGACAATGTTACCAACTATCGTCCTATTTCACTTTATCAATTGTGATTTAAAAATACTTTCCTCTATCTTGACTCACAGAATAAAACAAATTTGAAATTTCCTAATTTGTAGGGAACAATCTGGTTCTATGCCATTCAGACAGGCTTATGACCATATAAGAAAATTGCCATATATTTTTCCCATCTCCTGGGATGCCAGAGTCCCTGTGGCTCTGGTGTTCCTGGAAGTGGAAGTGGAAAAGGCTTTTGATAGAGTCAACATAGATTTTCTTTTTGCTACTCAGAAATTTGGTTTTCTAGATAAATTTATTAACAGGCTCAAAATTCTTTATTCAGAGCCTTCGGCAAGGATTTTCTGCAATGATATACACTCTTCTGCGATTAGATTGTATTATAGTACTCATCAGGGATGTCCCCATCTCCAATTTTGTTTAATTTTTACTTAGAACCTCTTTTATATTATTTAAATATGAACCCCCTAATTAAGAATATAAATATTGATCCCTTTCATTTAAAGTTATCTGCTTATGCAGATGACGTGCTTCTCCATATTTCTAACCCCAAAGAGTTAATTCATACCATTCAGGAATTTAGTTCAGTTTCAAACTATAAACTAAATAAAGAGAAGTCAACAGTTATGCCTTTAAATGGTGGGGTCCTAAAGAATGATATTATTAACTTAGGATTGCTATTGGCATCAAATCGTGTAAAATACTTAGGTATTATCTTAACCTCAGAATGACTCTCAGTTAACTAGTTTGAACTTTATTAACTTAATCAACACTTTAAAATAAGATTTAAGTGGATGGAATCTGCCATCTATTTCATTTTAGGGTAGTGCTAACATATTACAAATGAATATATTTCCCAGGCTCTTCTATCCCTTGAATATGTTAAATGTTTATCTTCCCTTACATTAGTTCACCACTATCCATACACTCATGAATAACTTCATCTGGCAAGTTAAACCTCCCAGAATTGCTCTCAACAAATGAATGCTACCTAAACCTCAAGGAGGCTTTAACATACGAACTTTCAGTCTTTATTACATGGTTACCCATATCAATAAGTATATAAAATGGTCTCTTTCCAAGAAGTTTGACTTAGTTTTAAAACCTTTAAGGTTAGAAATTGAATGATACTTAATTAATACTCATAGAATAGTCACAGAATCTTTATTTTACACTAAGGTCTCTAATTTACCTTCTTCACTTAAAAACTCTACAGTTGGAATTTCATTAAAAGTTCATAGCCAGATATGCCATCTTCTGGACTTGCAGTTTTACAAAGACATAAACCAACCAATCTATAATAACTGCAACTTTCAACTTAATTCATTCTTTAATAAACCTTGGTCTTCAGAGGTTAAAAAGTTAAATGTAGCCTCAGTCTTAGAAAATGGCTACTTGCACACTATCACCACACTTCTAACCAATTCAAACTTAATTAAAAATGTACAATAAATCTTTCATTTTATGAACAGCATTAATTGGTTACTTCTGTCCTTGCCTTTGGAATATTGACTGTCAAGATATTTTAAGTAAACTTAAAAAAAATAATATAATGAACCATCCCATTGCTAATACATATATAACTTTACTTTCATTAAATTCTTTGATGTCATGATCCATCCTTCCTACTGGTCCTCAGATTTGGGTTTCAGTTCTTTAAACTAGACTCAAATCTGGATTAATATTTATAAATATGTTCCACTTGATAATTTGAAGCTTATCCAATTCAAAATTCTTCATAATCCTTACGTAACTACTATATGTTGTTTAAAAGAAGTCTCAATAGTTCTGATACCTGTATCCTCTGTAATTCTCCCTCAGGGGACCTTAGTCATAGTTTTTGGAATTGCCCATTAGTTAGTCCTCTCTAGAAAGAAATCAATAATAAGATCTTAAATAAACTAAATCTTCAAAGTGCTTTTCCAGTATGAGGACTGTATTTTGGGCAATTTTAACTCCTTATCTAAGATTTCTGATAGCACTGTGACAGCTTTAATATCTATTTCTGTCAAACAGTTACTTTTAAAACATTGGTTGGATATTGAATTTTTATCTTTTTGAGAATGGTTCTCGATTGTTTTTCACGATTTACAATTAATTAAAGCTATTGCTAGCCTTCACAGAAAGCAACAGAATTTTCATTCTATATGGAGCACTTTGATAATTTACTGCTTATGTAACTCTTTGGAATGTATCCCTTTCAATTTCTATGTTATCCCTACTTCCAATCTCTTTAGATTATAATAATTGGTTTTACTTTGTTATTGCCATTATCATTATGGTTCCTTCTCCCTGAATTTAATTTGATGATTTGATCTTGCTGTTTCCTAATTACAATACATTATTTTTCTCTTTTATTACTTTAATTATTGAACTGACACTTGTTTATGAATTAACTATAGTATGATGGTTTCTTGCTGTTTAGGTCACCTCATGTCATTTGATGGGAGGGTGGGGGACATTTTTTGTATTTATTGTTCATTATTTGTATTGTCTTTTATTGTTATTTGAGTATTATGCTTATGGGTTTATTGTAAATTTAGGCAATGTTTGTTTCTTGAATATTTGAAATAAAGATTATATAATTTAAAATAAGATAAGGTAGAGTGCACTTTGAATGGTGAACTTTAGAGAGAATTGTCATCTTGCCAGCAGAAACATTACATTTACCTTTACAATAAGGATGCTCAGTCACTGATTCTAGAAATATGAATTTTTTTGCTGCTAAATGCTACAGATATGACAAACAGGATATGTACAGTAACCAAAAAAATACACATTTACAAGAAAAGAAAATAACTCATTTTGAACAGATAGCTTACTGATATAATAAGCTCACATCCTAGTCTCCCAATAGGATCTATACTTACCTGTCAGCTATTTTGAAGGAAAACATTCACTAAAACTGCTCTATCCTCATCAAGATAAGCTAGCCACAGAGCAGGGCCCTCTGTCCTCTGGGATCACTCACCAAGACAGACCCCAGGTCCTCTTCAAAGACTATAGGAAGTCTGAGAGAGTGAGTTGGGGTTCAACTCTTCCTTTTATGTGCTCAGAGCAGTAGGATGAGCCCTTTTCTGGAGTGGCCACCCTCTTTGGTATTCCCCACCAATGCAATTGGGTGATGCATGTGTGTGAGTGTGTGTGTGTGTGTGTGTGTGTGTGTATATGTGTGTGAGAAAGATCACATCTGCCAGGCCTAATTTCCTTTTTCTCACCTCATAACATCCTCACTTATAGCTTTATTACCCAGTTTACATCCTAACTGCAAGGATGTCTCTGCGGGAAGGGGGGAATAGCACCCTTGCATCCCATGATAGCTGCTGGGACATGTGACCTACACTCCATTTTGTTTGCCTATGTCATTCCAAACAGAAAGACTTATATGAAAATAAGTAGAAACAAAAATAATTACAGTAACCAAAAAGGAGATTACATCAACCTGGTCATATTCCTGTCACATTGCTGTGTGCTGAACAACCAGCACCACTTCCTGAAGTACTTGTTGTTCATTGGAGGTCTGCCATCCTACTATAGACCAGGCCCAACCCTGCTTAGCTTCTGATCTCTGATTGGATTGTGCACCATGGTGGAAAGGCTGCAGGCATGCACTTTCTTCTCAGGAAGCAGCTCTTTTTTGGCCAAGGAAATTCTAAGCAATGCAAATTGTGGCAAACTCTTTTCACTATATGCGACTATAACTGGAAAAAGTTTAGACTGAGGGCACATAGTCCAACTTATTCAAAGAAATGTGAGTACCAGTGCATTGTAACTGTTCTAGTGTCCCTGCTATCAGAGTTCTGAAAAAATTCAGGGCTTACTAAGAAACAGTTCCAATTTAAGCTTTTCCTAGGAAATACAAAAGATTTTCCAGCTTAAGTGACATGGAGTTCCATATACAGATAGAAATTTGGCAATGTGGTCAATGGAGGGGATGGAAGATGATGTCAAAATCACTGCACTGGTCTAGAAGTATGAGGACAGAAAGAACATTATGGTTGCTAGAGATGATAAGGCCATTGATTATTAAGTTCCACCCTGTCATAGTGCTGTCACCATGTTATACAGTAAATATGACTTAAATAAATCAAGTAGGTTGCTACTGGAAAGATGTGAGCATAGAGTAGATGAACCTAGACAACCTCAAGTATTTCATTAGTAAAGAAGTAGAGGCTGGATATGGGGCAGAGGTTGGAGGTAGGTAGAGGAGCAGACTAGGCCACACTCTTTCTAGTTCTGACTAACTGGGCTAGCATTGACAGGTTAGCAGTGGAGGATCCATTGCAGACTTGTGACTGTAGCACAGTGTGTTTCAACATAGACTTGTAAACATTGAGGCAGAAGCACCAGACATTAATCCTGGATTTTAGGTGGCTATACTTTGGGAAAATGGAGAGGAGCTAAGAGGAAGGCTAGAGTGGTCTTGAGGGGTCTTATCTACTAGCAGAGATGGAGAGAAATGTGGAATTTATCAAATGGGACTTTTGCTTCATTGAAGGGATGCCTTGGGCAGTAGAGAAAAGGAGGAGGGAGACAAGGCCTGTATGGTTTTCTAAAGATGGTTTTGTGTAGCAGGGAGGCCCAAAATAACAGCTTTCAGAAGGTAGGGATGGGTGGACTGGTGCGCTCAAAATCAGAACCCCCCCCCAGATCTAATACAGTCCACTGGACTTGGGTAGATACGGACTTTTCAGCTGGAGTCCTTTACCCAGTCCGTCTCTCTTCCTCCAGCCACTTTTCAGTGTTTTTTTTTGTTTGTTTCTATTCTATTCCATTTTTACACAGACAGCAACAAAAATGCCCCATTTAAAAAAATTTTTTTAATGACAGGTTATTAGCATGCCATTGCCACCACTGTTCAGTCACAGACATTCCTTCTGCTGTGTCGCACCAATACAAGGGAGCACTTGGCAGAGCAAGCAGGAAGTTGGAGACCTGCTGGAATGTTTTGTTATATTGATGCTTGTGTGCATGCTGGCAGTTCATGGAAGGGCTCAGGAAAGCAGATATTGTGGACTGATTTAGTGACAATCTGGGGGCAGATGATAGATGTAGAGTGCAAGCAGATGGTCGATCGGATGACTTAGCAACTGTGGTCTGTATTGTCCTGCTAATGCTAGGACACAGTGGTCTGAAGGTAAGGATGAAATTGACTGATTGAGCGTCACAAGCAGAAGCAGGCAGGTGGGTGGTTGTGTGAGTGAGAGAGGACAGACTACATCAGATCTGTAGTTTAAAGTTTTGCCTTTAAACAATAATGTGCAAGACAATACTACATGATAAATGAGATGGAACTGGGGAGTGGGAGAGGATGAATGATAGTGTTTAAGATTGTGCCAGTAGAAGCCACTACTGTTTTAAGATTTCCCTAACTTGAGTTAGGAAATGCATTTATAGGTCAGAACTCTAATTTCACTTTAAAAGTATTTCCCTCATTTCATTGAATCTGTCTAGTTAGATTCTCACATTCTGATGCTCTGTGAGCTGTACTCTCATACTACAGTTCAGAGAGCAAATTCAGATTAGTTCTGTCCGAACTACCTTCTGTGAACTTCAAGCTGGGATGTTGCTCAGGTAATTGCTGCAAAGGGTGTTTCATGTATGGCTGCAATTATGTCATCCAGTCCTTCTGAATCTTGGTTTTCAAGCTGCTCCAAATACCTCATGATACTGTTTGGCCGAATGGATCTGTATTTCATAACACATGTTACACCTTAGCATAGTTCTCAACTGTCCCACATTACGAAGGAGCTGGGATGTTCTTCATTTTGCCCCTTAGAATTGCTTTGCTCAACATCTGTTTCACATTGGATAAGGTGCTGCTTCTTCACAAAGTGCTGTAAACTAAGACTTTAAAATGGCAAAATAATCATAATACTGTGCTTTAAAATGCAAAGTAAACATGAAACTGGTACAAATGCATGCACTGACTAATTTTCAGTGTTCTGAATCTGCATTTTCAGGCTTAATGATGTGTTCTATATTTGATCATATTTTTGTTTACCAAGATCCTGCATTTTGTTGTCCGAAGGTTGATAGGTATAGGTGGCACTGGCAAGGGTCCATCAACTAGAATATAGGGGCATGTGTGTAAGATAACAAGCCAGCACTACACCAAGGCTAAGTCATTAGGCTTTACCGAAATAATAAAATAGAAAAACCCGAATGGGTGGACTCCACAGCCAAAAGAAGACAGGTAACAAACAGTGGTGCTGGCTTGTTGTTTTTTACATTACTTTGCTATGCGCCTTGCACACACCATTTGGCAGCTTGAGCTGTTTTTGCATCTTATGCATGTGTGTAAGAGCAACTTGACTTAAAAGGGTGCATTGTGGGCCTTGGCATAGATTTGTGTTGCTTCCACTGTCTAAGCCCCATCCCAATAAATGTTATATGATTTCATGTACTGTGATTGTACCTATCCTGCACTATAGTTAAACCTTGCCTTTTACTATGATTGCTGTGTTTTACCAGTATATGCATGTGCTCCCCCTCCAGTGGGTGGCACCATGAAATTAGCCTTGCAGTGTTCCCTCATGGTAACCAGTTTTGAAATAAATTAAAATTATGCATTTTGTTAAGAACAAATGAACAGGTGGGGGGCTGTGGCAAAGAGGAGTCAAAATGGGATCTGGTATTAAACATTTATTTCTCTAGGCACTGCACTGGGGGGGACTGTCAGCATATATAGGGAAATGGGACAGGGTTGTGTATGCTGAGATGGGGGCATTTTAGCATATGGGGTACACATGTATATACTGGGTCAGAGAGGGTGTCAGTCTACAGATGCAGGGTAGGGATGTTTTTATATTGGGGCAAGGGTATTTCCACATAAAGGAGTCAGGTATTTACATACAACAGCAGACTGGGCATCAGCACTACTATACAGAAGGGACTGGGGTTTGGGTACTGAGTTCTGCTGGGTGAAGGAAATGTGTTCCATCAGTGAGAGTGTCAGGAGATGAGAAATATATGTTTCATGATGAGGACAACATCCCTTGATTAGTCAGTAAATCCAAGAGTGTGGAGCACAAGAGGCATCTTTTCTGCAGAGAAAAATGGGAGACTGAGCAAAACAAATAGGCAAAATGGAGACAGAATCACATACCAACACACACAGGTTAGCAAAATACTTTATTTTCTACTTTTTTAGGGCAGTTAGTAATTATTTCCACTTACTGGCATTCATTTTATAAAGGTTCTGCTTTAAATCAGAACTAATCAGAACTTTGGCCTAGATCCTGATCCTGATAATAAGGGTCAGGACCTTTTTGGGTCTGCCCATCCCTAGTCCAGACTGAAGCAAGTAGGGACCTCAACCTCAGTTACCCTCAACTACCCTATCTCCCTACTTCCAGTTCTTGCAAAAATCCAGGAACATCCAGTCCTCACTCAAATTTCTGCCTTTCATGACTCCTCATTCTTCTTCTCACATTACAAGTCTGGTTTAAGGAAGTCCCACTCCATCGCCACTTCCCTCCTCAGGCTCTCTGACACCATCCTTACTGGTTTGGATAAAGACCATATCACCTCAGCTATATTTATAGATCTAGAAAAGGCGTTTGACATAGTCTCACATGTACTCCTCCTGTCTAAGCTCTCCCTTAAAGGCTTTCTACCGAGGCAACCAGCTGGTTCCACTCCTACCTGGTAGGCAGGTCCCAATCTGTCAGAATTGATGACTCCACCTCTCCCTCCCTCCCATTTCCCTCTGGTGCACCCCAGGGCTTGGTACTTGGCCTGCTACTATTCTCCATTTTCCTTAATGACCTGCCCTCTGCCTGCCATCACACATCCCTTCACATGTATGTGGATGACACAGTGCTATATGCATCCAGTCCCTCACCTGCTGTAGTGGCGTTCAGCCTCCAGCTGGACTTCAGTGCTGTCCAGCTCTGGTTCCACTCTAATCAGCTTTTTCTCAATGCCAAGAAAACTGTCTCTATGTCCTTCAGCACTAGCCAGAGGCTTTCCCAGCTTCCCCCACCTCCCCTTTCCACACCCTGGAAGGGACTCTGTCAGAGATCTGCACCTCCTTAAGGTACCTTCAGGAAGTACAAGGAATCACAGAAGGAGCAGGACAGAGAACTGTATCAGTTAAAGCAAAAGGAAGCTGGGAAGGCAGTCAGAACAGCAAAGGCCTAAAGCGAGGAAAAGATAGCCAACTCAGTTAAGAAGGGGGATAAAACCTTTTATAGGTACATCAGGGAGCAAAGGAAGACCAAGGGAGGGATAGTGAGGCTTAATAAAGGGGGATGGAGGGTGGGCAGAGGGTGACTGTGAAAAGGCAGAGCTACTAAACAAATATTTTTGCTCAGTATTTACAAAGGAAGAGGGGTAGGTACCTAAAACAAACAGTAGAAACACTCTGGATACAGAAGTTGATACCAGCCCATTTACAGAAGAAAGGGTTCTGAAAGGACTCTTAAAACTGAAGGTAGACAAATCAATGGGGCCTGATGGGATTCATCCCAGAATTCTGAAAGAACTAAGGGTAGAACTAGTGACACCACTGGCTACCCTCTTTAACAAATCATGGGAGGATGGAGTGGTACCCGAGGACTGGAGGAGGGCAGATGTGATTCCCCTTCACAAAAGTGGGAGCAAGGCAGAAGCAGGAAACTACAGACCTGTTAGTTTAACCTCAGTGGTAGGGAAAATGATGGAATCACTTCTGAAGGAAAGAATTGTCAAGTATCTAGAGGCCAGAGGGGCACAGAACCCAAGGCAGCATGGATTCACAGTGGGAAGGTCATGCCAGACAAATCTGATAGATTTCTTTGACTGGGTGACCAAAGTAGTAGATCAGGGAGGGGCTGTGGACATGGCCTAACTAGACTTTAGGAAGGCATTTGACACAGTCCCACACAAAAGATTAATATACAAGTTAGCCAGTCTGGGAGTGGGTCCCAAGTTCACAGCCTGGGTAAAGAATTGGCTGGAGAATAGGACACAGAGAGTAATAGTAAATGGAGTTCACTCAGAAGAAAGGGGGGTTACTAGTGGGGTACCGCAGGGTTCAGTACTAGGACCGGTCCTCTTCAATGTCTTTATAAGCGACATTGCAGAGGAACTGGAAGGAAAAGTATGTCTCTTTGCAGATGACACAAAGATCTGCAACAATGTTGATGCACAAGGTGGGGTGGAAAGGATGAGAAGGGACTTGGCAAGGTTAGAGGAATGGTCAAATGTACGGCAGCTTAGATTCAATGCTAAGAAGTGCAAGGTAATGCACCTGGGAAACAAAAACTCAGGGGAAGAGTACACAATGGGGGGTGAGATACTAGCAACAACAAAAAAGGAAAGGGACCTGAGGATAGTCATATCAGATGACCTAAAGGTGGGCAAGCAATGTGAGAGGGCAGCAAGGAGGGCTGGGGGGATATTGGGATGCATAGGGAGTGGCATCACCAGTAGAAAACAGGAAGTTATTATTCCTCTGTACAGACAGCTGGTGAGACCCCATCTGGAGTACTGCGTGCAGTTCTGGAGACCCAATCTCTGCAAAGACATAGACAGGATGGAAGCTGTCCAGAGGAGGGCAACTAAAATGGTGCAGGGTTTGCACCGGAAGACATAAGAAGAGAGACTTAAGGAGCTTAATATGTATAGCCTCGAGGAAATAGGGAGAGGGGGGGACATGATAGAAACTTTCAAGTACCTCAAAGGGATGAAAAAAGTCCAAGAGGGTAGCATCTTTCAAAAAAAGAGGTGTGCAAGAACAAGGGGGCACAATTTGAAGATGGGGGGGGTGGCTCAGAGATAATTTAAGGAAGTATTTTTTCACAGAGAGGGTTGTGGATGCATGGAATGGCCTTCTGGAGGAGGTTGTGGAGTCAAAAACAGTGGTGGAATTTAAGCATGCATGGGACAGTCATAAGGCAATTCTAGGGGTTGGGGGTAGGAAGAAGCAGGCTACTGGTTAACTAGGTCTGCAGCTTATCCATTAGGTAGGGAAATAGGCAGACTGGGTGGGCCAAGCGGTCCTTATCTGCTGTCAAATTCTATGTTTCTATGGCTTGACTAGCACCTTGACTTTTCTGTACACATAGATACCATCCACAAAAAGCTGCACCTCCAGTTGGGTGCCCTATACCACAACTATGGATGCATCCCTCTGCCAGCTCGCCATGTTATTATGCAGAAAATGATCCTCCCTATTCTAGACTACAGTGATGAAGTCTACAGTGCCACTCCAAAGTCTACCCTAGCCAGACTGGACCCTCTCTTCCACTCATTCTGTTGTTTCACCCTTGACTGTCCTCCCTCCACTCACCACTGCATTCTTTACCAGACCCTTGACCTCCCTTCACTCTACGCTCATAGAAATTCTCACTGCACTAGGCTAACAGCGAAGTTTTGGTCCCGGTCGCTGCCACCCTACCTAACCTCAGTACTGACAGCTGCCTCCACTTCAGCTTACCAAATCGGAAACTTCAGCTCTCACTTCTTGGCTGTCCCTCACATGACTACCATGGCAGGTCAGGCAGCCTTTAGGTTTTGCATGCCTAAACTGTGGAACTCCCTCCCCACAGATGTTCGGCATGCCCTCCTCCACCCAGCACCGTAACTCCCTTCTCAAAACCCATTTTACGTCTGCTTGTGCATGTGATTAGGACCTGCTTAGTCACTAGCTGTGCTTCTCCTGGAGATGATTTTACATGCACTGAACTGTACATGTGTATGCTCTAGTCCCTCGCACAACAACTACCTACCACAGTAGTGCTTACCTTACCCTAGTATTTGCAGGGTTGCTCTTTTTTATAGCATGTGTTTTGTACAAACTCTATATCCTCTGAAACCTTTCTTGTAAACTTTGTTATATTTTGTACGATCTGTAACTATGTATTTCTCCTATTGCCCCGTCCCCCAGGACACATCTGGAATAGAGCAGTACTCTGCTCAGTATGCCTTCTTGGAACAACTTTTAAATAAACAAAGAAATAACATCAGGCAGAGGAAGTCAGAGAGAAGAGCAAAAGTAGAGGTGGAGCTTACAAATCACCGGAGTGAGAGATAACGAAAAAACTTCTTTATATCAAGGAAAACAGGAAAAACAAGGAGGGAATTAAGCGATTGAGAAAAGGGGGATTTGGATGGAGGAAGACAATTAAAAAGCTTATATTTTGAATGAATACTTCTGCTCTGTCTTCACAGTTATGAAAGGATCGCTATTTCTGGAGTGCAGCATCAAAGCTTGGAGAGAAGCAAAAATAAAAAAGGTGATTATCATGAAGGAAATGGTGTTCAAGGGTCTCAGAGGGTTCAAGCTAGATAAATCCAAAAAAATGGATTGTTTGCATCCATGGGTGCTTAGTGAGGTAAGGCTGGCATTTACAGCACCCCTAGCAGACATATTTGATGGCTTGACTGAGACAGGCATAGTGCACAAGGATGAAAGTGTGGTGGTAGGGGGTTGTGAATAAAAATTATGTTGGTGAAGTTGATGCAAATTTGTGGACATTCCATTATGCATAGTGCGGTGAAGTCTCCCAATTTTGTTTTTAAACTGTATATACTTTATTGAAGTTTTAAAGAAGATACAAAGTCAGCCAAATAAAGAACCATCATAAAGTGTCAAAATATCGACAACAATATGAACTTCCAGTAGTCCAAACAGTATACATCTCATCAATAGCTGCACAATAAAACCTGTTCTAACCACTGTACAGAACAAAGAAGGTGTTAGTTAACAGTAACAAAAGGCACGTAACAACACAATATATAAAACAATTAATAAGCCATTTGGGCAACAAGTTAATATCATGCTATAGGTCACAGTAAAAAGCTAAAGTAATCCATATATAAAGGGCAGCTAGGAAAATTAAGAAGCAAGTACCACAACTCAACATCATGACAATTTAAATTTGGATCAAAACAGTATAGCTCCAAATACAGAAAGATTAAAGCTAGCTAGAGAGAGGAACATCAAAAACCCACTAACAGGATTGTGGCAGTTGTAATAAGGTTTTCAGTACTTCCCACCATTTGCATAAAAATTTGTTGACATGTCTCATACTGGCTAACATACGTTCCATACATAAAGCCTCCAAAATGGCCATTGCCAATTCCTTAAAGGATTGGGCTTGATCGTCTAACCAGTGTCTGGCAATAATTTTCCTGGCAGTGGCCATTATAAGGGCCATATGATATTTTTGCTGTCCAAGTAACTTCTCAAGACCAAAGCCAGTGAGACAGAGTAATGGTTTGAAAGCATCCTGTAGACATAAATGCGGGTCTAATCTGTCTTTAATTTCTTGCCAAAATGCCTTGGCCTAAGCACAATCCTAAACTATATGTTTTATTGTCCCTCTTCCTAGCTTACATTTGCTGCAAATATCATCATGAAGTTGATGGAATTTTACAAGTTTAACCAGGGTGTAATACATGTTGTTTAACAATTTATAATGAGCCAGCTTCAAATAGTCAAACTTTATGAAGGATTTGTGTGATAACGGTGAAAGCCTAAAGGTGATCACAGTTATCAAGAAGTCAGAGTGGTGAAAATTGTTTTCAGCACTCTGACACTACGGCGCACAGCACAATGGTGCCAGGGACTTACTTTTTTACTGTTTTATGCTGGGGGCTGCACCTCCCGCATGCCCCTGCAGGGGGCTGTGCCTCCTGCACGCCCCCTGCAGGGCGCTTCACCACCCACACCCCACTGCTAAAGGATTCTCAACTCCAGTGGGGTGCATGTTGGGGTGTGGAAACAGTAAAAAAATAAAAGGTTTGGGCCGGGTGCAACAAAAACACACCAGCGCCCAGACCCGAACCCAGTACCCTGCCAACCAGCACCAGCAACCCACCCATCATGCCACAGGGTCGGCTTGACAACCAACCATGGAACAACCCCTCACATCCCCTCCTGCCCCTCGCTGTGTGTGCTCGCTCCCACCCACGTGTACATTTAGTGACATCCCATCGCTATATTCGCCAACCCCCCCCCCATCTGGCCACCCTACCCATCCCTAGCACTCCAGGGATGCACTGGGAAGCGGGTCCCCATTATTGTAGGCACCCTTTCCCCAGTGCCCTAATCACAGTTAACCCTTTAGGAAAGTATGCAAATTAAGCCACACTTGAGCCACATTGAAGTTTCCCAATTTTACCCCAACTTCCTGCACCATCGTTAATTTTTAAAAGACTTATAAATGAACATAATACCCCACTGTATATATATTGTATCTTATCCCACCCCCTCCAGTCAACCCATTATAGGTATATGATCCCCTCACCCCCCCCACACACACACCCCCTTGTAGCACAAACATTCTTTTACCCCTGCATTATTCCCACAGATTTTCTACATCTGTTGTCTGTCATCATCATCATCACAATAATATTAGTCATAGTAAGGTTATAGTCATTGCCCTTTCCCCACCTCTTTTCAGTAAGCACCACCCCATACCCCATGCACCTGTGCCACTCCTTCATGTATACACCTGATTGGCTGACCACAGTATTATATTGCTTTCTGCTCCTCATACTAAATATCAGCTCATATATTCCCAGACCCTACAAACTTCTGTTTCCCAGCTAAAGAAAAAAAGCCAGACAGGCTGCATTCAGTTTTTGGGTACCATATAACTGGAAAAGACTCCCAACAGACATTATGGGCTTAACTAACACCAGAAACTTCAAATAGATATAGATATTTCCTTTCAGCCCACTTATGTATTAGGCAGAACAGATCTACACCTACAGTATGTGCCCTATGCCTTGTTATCAT
Organism: Neoceratodus forsteri; assembly: GCA_016271365.2. Taxonomy (NCBI): domain Eukaryota; kingdom Metazoa; phylum Chordata; order Ceratodontiformes; family Ceratodontidae; genus Neoceratodus; species Neoceratodus forsteri. Next base: position 1,673,165,751 of record CM057449.1, on the reverse strand, counting down.
AATGTCCTAGAGTAGTATGTGTGCAGCTAACAATTTCATCCGTGGGTGACTACCATACATGTCTGTACATAAGTGTATATTGTTTCCACTGATTTAGCATGTTGCTTACTGCTGCTCATTTTTTTTATTTTCTACTTGCTTCTACCTATATCACATACAGAGTAATGTATGGGGAACCATAAACAATGAGGCGGTTTCCCATTGAGTGGTTCCCATGTTGTCATGGTAATCATGAGGTGGGAAAACAGCCTTAGCATGTATGGTTACCCATACCTTATTTATATCATGTATGGAAAAACATACAACAGATACCTATCTTAATGACAAGGCAGTCTGAAATGAAAAAAAGTTAGTAGTACAATCAAGACATCATGGTGACAATCTCTCAAACCCCTCTGCTATGCCGCTACTGTTACCACTGTCTCTCACTCCCACTCCGCTGCTTTTTGTACTTTTCAACTTTTTTTTCTTGTGGCACTTCACAAGTTATTAATGTAGTTCATTGTAGTTTTTTTTTTTAAACACTACTGACTGCATGCTTCACTCTATTGTTAGCATCAGTAGCGAATTATAACAGCTGAGCGGGTGCATTGTACGGTGAAAGAAAAGTCATTCTTCTGTAGTATGAATGTCACTACTGCAGCAGCACATCTTGGAGTGTATGGATTTCCATACGCTACAACATCATCCCATTAACTATATTTGTATCATGTTGTACAGAACTTATCCCACTCCCCTCCTCCCAGGAAGCATCTGCAAATGAGATTAATTTTAGATTACATTATCTTTTATTACCATCTAGGCAGACTCAGTGGGCCAAGCGGTCCTTTTCTGCCAAGAAATTCTATGTTTTTATTCATCTGTATGTTTTATCTTGGATTACAAAACCAAATAAATCAGTAAATACATAACACAAACCTTAAAAATGTCTTCATGATCTGTTAAAGCAGTTGTTGAGTTTCAGGTTTCATGCAGAGATAAGAGTTCACAAGATTTTACATAGTTTCCATGTATTGCTGTGGGCTGATAGTTATCTCTAGTCAAGTACCCTGTGCATGGATCGGGAATTATGCATTATCTGATAGTACATTTCCTTTATAAGGAGTAACAATATCCATTGCCAAAAACTACACTAATGCAGTGGGTAGGGTGGAAATACAAAGCCTAAGCAGTTTGGAAATTCAATGTTAAGGTAGAAGAGAAGTCCCCTGAGCCTTGGTGAATGTGTGGCATGACGTTTTTCAGATTTTGTGTGACTATGCAACACAGAATTGGCACTACCCTAACTTTGGCTCCCTTTCTCCAGGCATTGGTGTGAGATTAGTTTTCTGTTCTTGGAGAAATGGAGCCAACATAAGGTCTACATCAATGCTGCTTTGGGAGGTGTAGTACATTAGAAACATAGACACGTAGAAATTGTTAGTAGAAAAGCCACTGTACAATGGGCTGGTTAGACCACACCTTGAGTACTGTGTGCAGTACTGGAGGCCTTACTTAAAGAGGGACATACAGCTCACGGAGAGTGTCCAGAGGAGGGCTATCAAGATAATATGAGGACTAGGGTACTTGACGTATCAGGGAAGACTAGAGGAGCTTGGCCTTTTCATTGGAGGAGAGGAGAGAAGAGACAGAGGGGACATGATTGAGGTCTCCAAGTACCTCAAGGGAATAAATAGGGTAAACACGGAGGGGTTATTTAGACTAAAGGAGGGAGGTATCACCTTCAGGACATGATTTGAAGTTGGAAGGGGAAGGATGAAGGGGGAAAAGAGGATGAGGTTCTTCACTGAGAGGGTGGTGGAACCTTGGAATGCACTGCATAGTGAGCTGGTTCAGGCTTCCATGGTGGAAGGATTGTGGGACAGATTCAGAAAGGAAAGTATCAGGGAAGGCCTAACCTGAGGGGGCGGGAGGGATGATAGGCATTCTGGAACACATGGGAGGAGGCCTCGGTACCCAGCTAGGGATCTGAGGTTCATGCAGACTCGATAGACTGTGTGGCCTAATCTGCTGGCAATTAGTATGTTAGTATGTTAAAAGGACCATTTGGCCCATCCAGTCTGTCCAGATGTTTCCGGCCTGTTCTGTCTCAGCTAGAGATGTTGCTAAATTTAATTTCGCAGGTGAAATGTTGGCAAAATCACAAATTTTGCAATGTGTAATAGTTTGTGTAATTATGCTGTTGTGGTGAAATGTTGCCAGCAAATTTCGCCTTAGATTTCGTCTTGCATTTCTATTTGACGAAATCTGGTGAAATCCGGTGAAATTGGGCTTTTCACATGAACTACTCTCTGCAGGTCACATGGGTGACTACATACAGGCAGGAAGTGAGTGATTCATATCCCTTCTGTGTAGCTGGAGACTTGGAGGACAAGAAGGCAGCCAGCAACAGAGCCTCCAGACAGTTTTCTATGTTCCATTGTGTGTGTTTTTACAGTTTTTTGTTCCTAAATAATATATTTTGTGTTGTTTGTTGCTAAGTTCTGTTAGGTGTCTGTGTAGATTGAGAGTGTGTGTGTGTGTGTAAAACTCCCTTTCTCCCTTCCTTTCTGTTTGGAAACCTTGTTTTTTTGTAAAAATGATGGAAGGGAAAGGTAAGAGCAAGAGGACTGGGGGGAGGGCACCCACTGTCCATCTCGACAGGAGGGTATTTAGGCTAGCTGAGGACCCCTTCCAGCAAGCGCTTGTAGCCACCACTCCCTGGCAGCAGAAGCATGAGCCCGTTGCCCCCCCATCAGCAGCATGAGGATGATGTGGCCCCCTCCACATCCACCACCCAGCAGCAGAATCCTCCTGTAGCGCCCCCATGACCAACAGCAGCAGGAGCATGTGGCCCCCACCGCACAACAGCAGCCACAGAGTAATGCCCCCCAGTAGGCGCATGTGCCCCCCACCTCCCCCCAGCATAAATAGTCTGCTGTGTGGGGTTTAGTCACCATAAACAACACTGACAGCAGTGTTGTGGTCTGCAAGTTGTGCGGCAGATCTGTGCGAAAGGGCAAGGGGCCATTTTGGAACTGATGGCCAAAGGATCCATTTGCAACACCACCACACTGCAGAGTGGCTCCAAATGCAGCAGCAGGAGGCAGTAGAGCCCAAGAGGAAGGGGTCCAGCAGGAGGAAGAGGTCAGGGCATAGCAACAGCCTGGAAGTCACTGCCGGTGCCAGCAAAATCAACAGCAGCAGGAAGCAGCAACATCCCCATCCACCTCACCCCACAGCCAGCAGCGGTGCTGGGTTCATGCTGGAGGTGAGCATGGACAGCCTGCATCATCCTGAGCTGGTCCTGCTGTGATCCAAGAAGTCCTGGTGGCAGTACAGTGAGAGGTATCAGCTCTGTGCCAAAATTTTGATGAGTTCCACCAGGAGGTCAGGAGGGACATAAGGAAACTGATGCAAGACCAACATAAAGTTTTGGACCTCCTGGTGGAGCTTCGTCATGCCGGTGGTGGTGGCAGGGTGGAATCGGGGCCAGGTGCCGGTGCCAGTGCCATGTAATAAAGCGGTCCATAATGTGCTTGCAAGTGAGGCAGGCAGTGAGCATAGCAGCTGAATTTTCTTTTGTTTTTCCTGTTCTTGCTTTCCTACTATTACTCTTCCCTCATATGCACCCCTCCAAAATGACAAAAAACACCCAAAATGTAAAAAAGTACCAACAAAAATTATTTCGTCCTCTTCCTCTTTCTATATCTCCTTGTTTCTTTTTCTTGTTCAGCATTTTGTGTATGTATTGTTTATGCTCCCTGTCTTTCCCCTCTCAGATATGAATACTCTTGCACCTACTACCCTGCATATCCCCCCGTTGTGTATATTACTGTCAGTCACTTTGTACCTTACCTATAAATACTGTACCTTTCTTCTTCTTTTATGTTAATCCTTCTCTTATCCAGAAACGTCAAGTATTTTAATTTATTCATATGAACACTTTTCTTTCCCAAAGCTATGTGATGTTGTGGCAGTTGTTTTTGCTGTGTGCAGCTGCAGCATCAGTTAGAATACGTACACAACATAGAAACCTAAGTAAGCAGCACTTTTATTGCAAAGTTAAACATTAATATGTTTTTTGTGCTTAACCACAGTCCCCTGGGCTTAGTTGTCACAAATGTTCACTTGGTGTCCCTCCACTCCAGTCATGATGTTTCCTATAGTGCCTCACCACCACCTGATCTAAAATGTGCACTTGGGCCACAGTTTAACATAGCCTCTTGCCTCCATGGTGTGCAGAACAGGCCGTACATGTCCAGAAATGCTACAGGAAGAATGATCAAGTAAATTCAGGCAGAAATCTGGTCTCAGCCACCATGTTTTATGGTGCCCCCTCAGTACCCAGACATTAAAATGCTCTTTTGGCCACTGTTTGCAATTGATTTTAGGCCACTTCTTTGTTTCTGTGAGTGCAGCACAGGCAGTACATGTCCAGAAATGTTTCCTAAAAAATGGTACATTAAATTCAGGCAGAAATCTGGTCTCATCCATGATGTTTTATGGTGCCCAAACCCCAACCCGGATCAAACGATGGTCTTTGGTCCACTGTTTGCAGTTGTTTTTCGGCCACATCTTGTTTCTGTGAGTGCAGCACAGACAGTACATGTCCAGAAATGTTTACAAAGAAATGTTATGCCATGCAGAGAAAATGAATTCCACCTGTAAAATGCTGCTGCTACTTGCAATTGTTTCACCCTGCTGCTGCTTTTTCAATTGATTGAGACAGAAATGTAGAATTATCATTTCCCTAGGCTGCTGTCCTGATTGGCTGTGTTGACTGACTCTGTGGTTGTAACTTGCCTGGTGGTAGGGAGTGAACGAGATTTCATGGAACTGCAGCTTGCTGCCTGCTGCTGTCTCTGACTATTGATTGCCAAGTTGCCATGTGAAGTATTGTTTTGGATGGTTGATGGTGGATCATCTTCACAGAGTCCATACTGCTGCTGCTGCACAGTTAAGTATCTGTCTTTATTTTTTTTCCTGCACAAGATAAGGGTGTTGGTGGGTTGGTACTGTGGCATCTTAAGTTCTAATATGTTTGTACTGCTTTTATATTATTTTTCAGTTTACTGTGGATGACATCATCATGCCAGGCCAGGAACTGGGATTAGGATCTAAGGATGTTGGAAAGCAATAAATTTCTCAACACAGACAATAAGTATTTAATTTTTCATTACTAATGTGGTAGGTCTGTGTTACTGCCCTCTGGATGTCACTCTGAGTTTGATAGTAATTGTGTTCTTATTTGCTTTGTCAACATCAGGAACTCCGGTGAAGTTAAACTACCTCTCCTGCTGCTTAACAGCATCTGAGGGATTTATTTAATTGTACAATGGTTCCAATCCAGTTTCACGGTCCCTGAGGAAAGTATTTCTTCATTTTTTATGGTCTTTTGAGGGGGGACTGGGAGGATATTTGTGGGGGGGGGGTTCAAACATTACAATGCTCAAACTTTGCTCTTCTTTTTATCTAATTTCCAGGTATGCAGCACTGTTAGGGAAAGGGGGAATGCCTGCCACTGTGGTTCATCATGATCCGGAATCATGTGCACTACCTAGCATGTTTCTTCTGGTGGCGATTTCCACAGTTTAATGACATCATGAGGTATGGTAATTATACATTATTTTCTATGCTTGTTCTAATTTGCTTGCTAAAACCAGGAATGCAGAATGCAGATTGATGAGAATTCATCATTTTTCCTTATCTTTGGTCTTGCTCAGATCATTTTCCTCTGTTGAAGTTTCATCCTATCTCTGTGTGATGATTATATCCATTCAGGCCCTGCAGGAGATGCATTGCATGCAAGACAGAGGGTTGCTTGAACTGCGATGTTGGCCACTGGTGTCCATACCATTAACGAGTAAACACCACCCACATTAAGGGAGGAACTATAGGCCCAATTCCAAGTCAGTGCATGCCATCACAAGCTGAGATATGCCAAACCCCTGGTGTAATCCGTACCTTGTGCCATGCATTACACCAGCCCCAATTCCAAGATGCACCTTGCACCATGTCAGCTGCAGACTTTGCCAACCATGGGTTATGCCACCCGCTATGCCACAGCCCACAACGACATGGCACAAGGGTGGGTTACAGCAGCAACTGCACCCTATTCCAAGAGGACAGCTGCCATAACCCACTGCCGCAATTCCAGGTGCTGAACTGACAGATCAAACTTAGGGCAGCTTGGAGCTGTTCTAAGGGGCATGTGATGGGGCCATCCCTCAGATGCCCACTCCGCAGTGCCTCAGCAATGGTACTGAAGTGCTCCCCATGCCCCCACAATCACAACCATGCCCTCCACCTCCCTGAATGTCATGGACCACCAGGGGTCCATTCTCCATTGTGTCCCCTGGACTTCTGTGCCACCTGTACTGCCCCCATGCCCCCTGGTGTGTGCTGTGGTGTTCCAGGGTGGGGGGCTCTTCGGGAGCTGTCAGCAGCAAGCTGAGAGTTGTGACATGTGGGGCTATTATGCCATGCCCATTAGAATCTGCATGACGTAACTCACGTGTCTTAAGTGCCGGGACCCTGCTGCTCTTGGAATGTGGCACAGGGTCCCCAGCATAACGGCAAATGTCGCAACTCACATACATCAGCGAGTTGCGACATTTGTCCTGGAATTGGGCCCCAGTTGTTGAAATGGATGATTGAGATGGTGTTTGGTAAATAATTACGTGGAGGGGGTTAATGTATTTCCTAATCATTTGAGGTGGCAGAGCTTCAGTAATCATGAAAATCTGGAATCCAAACTGAGATCAGCATACACCTGCCCCTGCCCCCCCCCAGAAACCATCACAGTTTCGGTACAAGAACTTTAACCTGGTAGTATTGCATACATAACCTTTTTGGGGTAATTGGATGTTGTAAGTTGTTAAGTATTTTCATGATTACTTTTGTAATTAATGACTAGCATTATTACAGTTGGACGCCATTCACCATTTCTCAAAATGTGTTCAACTTGTGATGTTACAGTTGAATGAGCATGTTAAATTCATACGCAACTTGTACTAGGAGCCAGGGTTCTTCAGCATGTCATGAATAGTAAGTAGTAGAAAATATTTTTGGGGTCGCATGGAGCGCATGGGTGTATCAGGTGGTGGGAAGGGGGGGTTTGGCATGTGCCATCATGGGCACTTTTAAGGACATCAAGACAACATACCTTGCTGTAAGGTGGGGTTAATAGTCAAAATGAAAAGTAATGTATATCTTGATATTTTTTGCTGTGAAACATTAGAACCGTAGTCATGCAAAATCTTTATGGTTTATGATTATGTATTGCTGCTGCTTTATATAGGATGAGGGACTGGGGACCAAACAAAGTTTTACGGCAAAGGGTGATCAAATGAAAGTGATTCCCACTGCATCTGATAACACATAACCATAACCAATACAATGGTACATAGCTAAAAATAAGTTATAACACTATACTGAGGTGAAGGTGGTTTGGGGGGCCTTTGAGTAAACTCAGCCTTTTCTCACTTCCACATCATTGAAGAAGCACCCCTCTCAGTCTTCAAGACTGGAGTTGTCACCAGGTGGCAATTCTTTCACCATTGTTGCTTCATCCACCTTGCTGCTAGTGGATACTTTAGTCAAGAGATTGTCATCATCCTCATCACTGAGACACAGTTCCTGTGGCAACACCATTGACATCACTGTGTTGTGTCTTTCGTTCAATTTGATGAATGTTAGTATGGACACATTCTTAGGTGACAAATTGGTCCTACAGTTACTCACAATGACCCCAACCACAGTAAACACTTGTTTCACACTGACACTGGATGGTGGGCAGCTCAGGTATTTTACAGCAACCAATGTTAGTGCTGGGCAGTCAGTTATTTTGCTACTTCAGTACAGCAGTGGCTCATCAGTAATGGCAAGGTGCTTTGGGTCCCCCATGTAGGCCTCCACCATTCATTCTGCTGCCCTGAGTCCAGCTGCCTTATCTGTCTCATCCTCATCCTTTTCCTCCATGTCTTCCACTCCCACCTGAAAAAGAACATCCCAAATGGGATTGTTTGCTGTTTTCTGCTCTGCCTTGCTCATTTTCTCTGATTGGGTTGCCTGTGAGCCACTAATGGTGGTAGCAACCATCAATTTTCACCACAGTACATGCCTTTTTCATGTGTGCAGCATATATTATCCTAATGAGGTTCTCTGCCAACTTTTGTACTTGCTGTCGACCTCCTTCAATTATAGAAGGCAAGCCACTTTTGTGGCATGGGTCCAGCATGGTGACGATTGTGAAAGTCAGCTGACTGTAAAATGCCAGATACATGGGTATTTGTGTCCAGCACAGAGAGCATGTGATCATTAGATCACAAGTGCCGTGATCCATACTTGCCTCCATCTGGTGTTGCACATTAACTAGTGTCTGCCTCAGCACACGTATGAGTGGTATGGATTGACTTATACAAGCACTGTCCCCACTCACTGCCTGTGAAGCATGCTTGAATGTACAGAGAATGTGTATTAGCCCACCCATTTGGTGCCACTGCTCTGTTGTTAGAGCGACGGACACTCCAGCACTGCCATGGGTGGTGTGCACCAGTCGGTATTCTGACACAGCCTTACACTGTTCATACAGGTGCTCAAGCATGTACAGTGTGGAGTCCTACCTGGTCACAACATCAAGCTTCATCAGGTGCTGAGGCAGATGGTTATTGTACTACAGCTCACATAGATGGTAATGGGCCTTTGCAGAGCATGTGGAGTGGACACAGATGTGACAGTAACTGTTTCCTTAATGTTTGCATGGTTGAGAAACTGCTGTACAACAAGATGAAGGCAGTGTGCCAGGCAGGGCATCCTGAAAAAACATCATTGCTAAAGCACTTCATTACATTGGAGCCATTATCAGGTGAGATAAATCCTGCTATGAGTGACTCTGTGCGAAGTCACCCATCAGTCTCTGACAGCAGACCATCAAGCATTTTCTCAGCTGTGTGAGAACCAGTAATACTTGTCATACCTAGGGTCGCATGCTGCAGAATACCAGATGTGTTCCTACCACCACAATTTTGATTTCTGCAGGTTTTGCCTGGCCCCAAATCAAATACCACCCCAGGCAACTCTGCCCAGTGTGCTGCTATGCATAGATACAGGCTTGCTGCTGTCTATCCACTGGACCACATATCCATGCTCTGATGGATGTATTCTGATGCACTATGCTTCAATGCATGTCTAATGGAATCAGACACCCTACTGTTCAGCTCTGGCATGGCTCATTTAGAAAAATAGGTTTGTGATGGAGCCTTCCATTTGGGACAGACACAGGCCGTCAACTTGCAGAAATCAGCATTCTCCATGAACGAGAATGGCAACAGATAGATGGTCAACATTTCAGCAGTGGCAGCATTAACTGTCATACAGCAGCATGATTGGGGGGTACTTTATGTGCCACTCAAGGATGGTCTTCAGAGTGGACTGCATCTTTTGGGCTGTTTGACCAGAAAGTTGTACTTGTGGCAGAAATGATGCTCTTTTAGGGGTAAGACTTGACTCTTGGGGCTGTGTAGACTGCATGAAACCAGTTATTTTGGTTGCCTGTGGGTGTGGTGGTGTACTTTTCAGACTCAAGGGACTGGGACTGGCACCTTCACTGCTATGCCCACTACTTGAGACATCCAAGAACTGCTTACCCTCCTCCTCCTTCACCACTGACCCACTCTGCCCTCACTCCTCCTGCTCTTGCTCTACTACATTTAACTTGCCAAGGGAGATGCCACCAAGAGCTCTGGCATCCTTCTAGTGTTGCTGCCATCTCAGCGGGGAATTTTTTTTCAGGAGGGCGTGTGGGCCACCATTGCCTATGTGGCTTCCCTTTCTCCCCCCGACTAACACGTGTTTGACAAAGTTGGAATATTGCTATGGTCTCATCAGCAGGATCAAGCACATAAAAGTCCCAGACTAGGGACTTTTGACCTCTGGACTGCAGTTGCTTCTGGAACTGGGATAATTCAGAAACAGGTATAGAAGTATGTGTTTTTTGGGCTGCTCTCATCACTTACATAAGACTACTTTTGGGAGGTGGGTTACTTGACTGCTTGGAGGTTTGCTTATAGGCTTAGTGACAGACTGACCCATGGGCTGTGCATGTAAATGGCCTACATCACCCGTGACATTTTTTAACTCAGGCTTCCATGTGGAATCTTCCCAGTCATCATCATCACCACCAACAGCGATGATGTCCTTGTCCTCCTCCTCTTCTTCCCTATCACTATCTTCTTGTAGCATGGCACCTTTTTCTTTCTCTACAACAATCTCAAGGGGCTGACTATCCCTATCTCCAGGATTATCAGACTCTGGTTGAACACTACCATCACCAACTCCTGCAGGAACAGGGACAGTCACACAGACAGACTTATCACCCTCCTCCTGGACCATTGTTCCTGTGCTGGTGTCAGTGCATCCCAATCCCTTCTTCTCACTGTCATTATCCCCCACCAGCATGGATGCAACAGTTTGAGCCGTAAAAAAGTAAGACACAGGTATGCCAGTACTTCCAGCAACTCCTTTGCTGGTACCAACCGCACCACCAGAGACCACAGAAGAGGACACTGATGCAGACATACGTGTGCTTTCACTGCTATGGGGAGTGGGACCTGGAACTGAAGTTGTACTATTTTCAGCAGACTTCTTAGCTTCACTAGCTCCTCCTCCTGGGGCTGTGTGGGTGGCTGTTTGTGCTTGTCTGTGTCTGTAGGTTAGTTTTTGTTCATTTACATGTTTTTCTGCTGGGAATACCTGTGCCATTCTTGCACACAACATTGGTGAAAGTCTCCTGGACTGAATTTCTGCAAATTGCCATCATCAGGTATCAGCTTTTTAATTTTAAATCAACTTTCTTGAAGCCTCCCCAAGGAAGCATATGCCTTACAACTAGTCTTACAAACATGGTGATGCTGGGTCCTGCAACTGAATCAACATTTTCAACATTCTCATCTGACCACTCTTAAAGCAACTGCACTTGTGGACTTTAAAGAACAAAGGAATTTTAACACATTTTGTGACTGAATCAACATTTTGTCTGACCTTTTCCAAAGGTATTGTACTTGTCTCTGAGGACTTTGAAGATCAAAGGAAACATACAGACAAAAGGATTTCACACATTGCATATGCCTACTGTCTGACCTACTCCCAAGGTATTGTACTTATCTCTGAGGACTTTGAAGAACAAAGGAAACATATAGACAAAAGGATTTTACACATTGCATATGCCCAGGCCACAGTTTATCACCTTTCAGGAACTTTAACATATTATGTGATCCTGGATCTCAACAGTACTATAGTACTTCTCTTAAACCCTCTGGCACCAAACCCTCCCAGTCTTTTTTTTTCATTTTTCTCTGTACTTCGCCATAGTGCTTAGCTATCCACCTTAGCCCACTAAATCCGTACCCCACCACCCTCCTATTGCTCGCCACCCTCCCCGACTGCCTAGCCCACACTACTTCTCGGCTCTCTCCTGCCTCGCTAAAAAAATGCTTTGGCTTAGTCCCCACCACCTGTTCCTGCTCACCCTCACCCTCCTTTTCCCTTTATGCCAACTCCCCCCTCCGCCTACCCTACCCCTCCACCTACTCTCACCTTTCTATACTACTACCCAAAACATTGTACCATGGCTTTTACTCTGGAAGTCTTAAACAAACATCACCCAATTAATACCTGGGTGCAAAGAGCCATATTTCCTAATTGGAAACTGCCACATCATTATAACTCACTAAGATCACCTCTACTGGGACTCAGAAGACAATCCAAGCATCTTAAAAGTACAAGCAGAAACCCACTCCAACCTATTATGAACTACGAATGGCATCGCTGAAACTCCTGCTCCTCCTACTTTAAATTCTGGTGGGATACACCCAAACCCTGGTCCTGTTGCACTGAAGCCGACAAAAACAGGAAAGTTGGTAGTGGTCTCTCCATTATCACTCTAAATATTTGCAGCCTCCTTCCCAAATTGGCATCTCTTCAAACTCTCGCTGGACAAAAAAACCCTGATATACTAGCCATTGTGGAAACCTGGCTATCTCCCAGCACCCTGGATCATGTGGTCTTGCTTGAAGGCTACAATCTTTTCAGACTCGACCGGGCAAGCAAGAAAGGTGGGGGCTGTGCTATCTACGTAAAGGACAACCTCTCCTGTCAACTCGGCAGCTTCACCCCACAAATACGCAGATGCAACTCCTCCCTATCAAACTGCTTCTTGGTGCACAAAACAAAGTTCTCACAGTGGCCGCAGTCTCATGCCCTCCAAAAGACCACTGTGCCAGTATTAAGTCTGTACTGGATTTTGTTAGTCTGCAGCCCTCTGAAAATGAGCTCCTCCTCCTCGGGAGTTTCAACATAAACTGGCTCGCCTCTGACACTGGCTCTTACAAAGATGACATCCTAGCAGCAAACCTGACTCAGACGGTAACCTCCCCACCGGAAAAATTACAAAACTGGTACAAGCACCCTTATTGACTGGGTTCTCACAAATCACCCTGACCGGATAAAAAACATTAAAGTCCTCCCTGACTCCCTCAGTGACCACTCCCCAGTGTCCTGTACCTAGTCTAATAAATTTCTCAAGCCACCCCCCAAAGTTATAACAAGCAGAGTATTGCCTTATGGGAATCTTATCAAGTTGAAAACCCATCTCCTACAACAGGACTGGATGCCAATCCTTGACTCAACTGATATTAATACTGCACTAGAATACTTCATTAAATCTTTCAACTCTGCATGCGACTTATACGCCCCAGTAAAAAGACGTAAAATCAAATCGCTATCAAATCCATGGATTACTGCCAAACTACTTGCTGAGCTCAAGGTTCGGGACCACCTCTGGGCAGTTGCCAGAGACACAGGCTCACCTCATGATACCCTAAAATACAAGCAGGCACGAAATAGATGTACCTCACAAATTAGGCAAATGAAGAGTGCCTATTTCAAAAATGCCCTTGAATCCACCTGGGGTGATGGAAGAGCTTTTTTGGGACAACATCCGAAACATAATGGGTAAACAATCAAAATCGTCACCTACCATTATGAAAGTTGATGGATCCACCAATCTTGACCCAAAGTCTATTGCAGATGCGCTTAATAAGACATTCACAGACCTTAGTGGGGTCCTCCCCCCCCAGATTTCTTCTCGGACTTACCTGTGCCTAGCCTAGTATCACAAAACACCCCTCATGACAAACCACAATTTTATTTCAAGAAAATCAAAGTGCACGAAGCACACAAGTACATAAGAAAGGCCTGCTCCAAATCCAGAACAAGTAGTGACATGCTAGATCTAAAAATCCTGTCTCTCACCCTGGATGAAGTAATTCACCCCCTTGTAAAAATTCTTAATCTGTCACTTTGCCAAAGTCAATTTCCCAACAAATAGAAATCTGCCATAGTTACGCCAGTGCACAAGGGGGGGACAAAACCTTAACAGGAAACTATCGACCAATATCAATACTCCCTCCCTCTCCAAAGCACTTGAACGAATAGTGGCAGACCAACTCTCTGATTACCTGGACAAATACAATCTACTCTGTAATCAACAGCACGGCTTTAGGAAAGGACATAGTACAACAACAGCCTTACTGATTTCTTGGAGAAGTCCATTCAGCCCTGGACAAAGGGTGCCAAACAGGTGCAGTCTTTATCGATCTTACAAAAGCTTTGACACAGTCCATCATGGCCTACTTACCTCCCTACTTTCTAGCCTAGGCCTGGCGAAGGTCCTTGTGCTTAGGTAAAAGTTACCTGTCCAATCGGTCACAGCTGTAAAAATCTCTAATGAACTCTCCGACTTCAAACCAGTTCTCTCGGGTGTACCACAGGGATCAATTCTTGGACCGCTCCTCTTTAGCCTGTTCCTTAACTCCCTCCCAGATATCTGCCAGGAGAAAATAATCTTATACGCTGATGATGCTGTAATTCTCTTCCCACAAGGATCCAAACTCCCTAAGAAAAAGCCTGCAACTTGCTTTCTCTAGTGTTGAAAGGTGGTTCCTGGATAGTAAACTTGTGCTAAACCACAATAAAACAAAAGCCATGCTCTTCTCCAATCACTAAAACAAAAATAGGCATACTCCACTCACCATACAAACCTCTGGGAATTACACTGGACCAAGTAAATACTTTCAAATACCTTAGCATCACTTTGACCAAGGGCTCACCTTTGCAACCCACATTGACAACACTGCGAAAACAGTGAACCAACGCCTTGGAATACTATTCCGTAACCGTCAATTTCTAAATCAAGCGGCATTGAGAATAGCTATACAGAGTTACATAATCTCAATCATTGACTATGGCCTTATTATTTATGGCTCAGCTACTCCACTGCTCTAAGGCGTATCTCAATCACTCTAAATAAGGCCTGCCGGCTCCTCACGGGGGCTCAAAGACTGACTCACACGTGTGATATGTACTATGAATCAGGCTGGTTGAACCTATCAAATTGTCTTATTTATCTCACCTGAACAATGGCAAAAAAATCTATCTTGGGACTGACTCCATTATGTATTCAAAACCTACTCCAACTGAATCCTGGCTCACGACCCTCCACCAGATCTGAACGCCAACCTTTCCTGGTTCCGAGATGCCAGACTGCACAGGGACAAAGATCTTTCGCATACAGGGCCCCGACATGGTTCAATGCGCTTAGTCCACCTACTCTATCCTCAACCTCGCTTGAAGCTTTCAAATCCATGCTCTATGCCCACCTCACCACCACTACAACTGTGATTACGCTAGATAAAGACTACTACTCCTCATGTCCAGCCTCACATCTGAGGCCTCTTCCTCCCTGACTAATGAACCCTCTGGTACCTCTACTACTTCCTGTCTCCCACCCAAACTCACTCCCCCCCTTTTTTCCTGTCCCCTCTCACTTACTCTCCCACTCACCACCTTCCCCTCCTCTCTAGCCTCCTTTTGGCACCTAATGATCACCCTCTCCTGGAAGTTTCCTTAACCTCGAAATTGTCTACTTGCTTGAACCTGTTATAGCTTGTTTTTCTATGAAACTTAAAAATGTTACTGCCTTAAACTGTTAATAGCAAATTTATGATGTAACTTTCCTGTCTGGTTTTACCTGTAATGTGTATCGTGCTTTGTTAAATGTTCTTTGTGACGTGGAACCTTTGTAAAAGAGCCCTGGCTCAAAGATATTAATTCCTAGACCAATAAACTAACTAAAAAACTAACTAACTAGCTCCCTCATCCCCTTGCCACATTTTCCCCCTGTACTGGGCCATCTCTTAGCAGGCATTTTTGCCAGCTGCTGCTTCAAAGCTTTGCCTTTCTCTGGGAGTATATCAAGAAAGGATGTATTACTAACTGTGTCAATAACACCTCACATGTCACACCTACAGTACTGGCTTCCTTACAAGTCCAAACACTATCAGGACAGTTAGCAGCACTTAAGAGTACAATAATACTGTATATGATAGGTAGCCTATTCTAGTAAAAACAAAAATGTACCGTTTTTCTTTCCCCAAACAGAAATTAAAGCAACACACAGGGAAAAAGTGCACAAGTGACTGA
This sequence comes from Neoceratodus forsteri, assembly GCA_016271365.2. Lineage (NCBI taxonomy): Eukaryota > Metazoa > Chordata > Ceratodontiformes > Ceratodontidae > Neoceratodus > Neoceratodus forsteri. Next base: position 1,673,150,229 of record CM057449.1, on the reverse strand, counting down.
CTTTAAATACAGATCACCTGTGTCTAGACAGCTAAAGTACTATTATGTGTTATTACTTAGATAATATCACAATTTTTTTATTATATAAGGGCAGAGACAACCATAAAACATTGACAAAGGCGAGCACCACAATATGGTGGTGGCCTGGATGGGAGGTATCAGCAAGCAATCGCTTGAAAGCTACTACATTAATATATAGTTTTTTTATACTGCACACATCAGGTGTTAAACAAACAATGCCACAACAGAGAAAGGGTAAGGTAAGTCAACTAAAACTGGAACACTGCACAATGTGCAGAGGCATGCTTCATCAATAAAATATAAGGGAGCAATTCAACAAAGCAGTGAAAATGTAAATGGATAAATTCAAGTGATAAAGTAAAAGCACTTACTGTAAGTTTCCATGCAAAAAAAACTGTTGATTTTCACAGTTAAAGTGACACAAATTAACACTTCAGCAAACAGAACTAACCACAAACAAATAAAAATAAAATAATGGATCAGCCCTGTGTGTTTAAAACTTTAGAATTCACAATTACAACTAAAAGTGGAAGAATGGTATATTTATTGATTTAGTTTTTGATGATCGGGTAGGTGAGCTAGCCATAGCAAAGACTATTTTCAGGGATTACCCAGGAGGGTACAAAACAGAGACAATCAGATAACAGATTAAACAATATGAAATCACAATATACCATTGTAGAAATACAAAAACAAGGCAGACTTAAATAACAAGCTTAGTAAAAATATGTAAACAGAGAAGAATAAAATAAAGTAAGAGTAAAGAGAGGTAAAAATTACAAGAAAGTAAAACGACAATTTGATTCAGTCGTAAGTGTTAACATTACCATAGAATCCAGAAGGATTAAAGCTGGGTGACAGAGACGATTATGATAGTCAGTATAGGATAAGGCAGGAGAAGTAAAGTTGAAATGTAGAAATATGAATTGAAAGAGGAGTGTTGGATAAGACAGGGGGATGGGGACTTAGTGAGGAATAGAAGTCCCAAGGAATAAAAGTTTATAAACAGGTGATAAGAAGAAAGAGCTAAACTTTTGATGGGTCAGTAAACTAAGAAGTGGTATAAGTGCAGGAAAACATAGGGGAGGAGATGAATACTGGGGTCATTAGAAACAGGAGACGAATGCTAGGGTGAGTCATCAAGATAGTGTCGAAGCAGTTTTTTAAAGGAGGCATGGAATGATGCTAAGCGAGTACTTAGCGAGAGGGAGTTACAGAAAAGGGGGGCACAGCAGGTAAAAGCACTAGCACCTTTGGACGTTCAATGTCCAGGGATATGGACTGGGGCATTATCAGCAGAGTGAAGACCATAGCTGGATGAGTGGTTTAGAAATAGACTTGCCAGTGGCTTGGGAATTTAGGATCAGTTAACATTATCAATGAGTGATCCATAAGCATAAGATATAGATGCAGAAGGGGAAAGCCAGCCAAGATCCAAGTAGAGGAGGCAATGGTGCTTCAGCTGCGTAGAGGAGGATGCATAGTGACAGATGTTATTATAGGTAACATCCAATTTTTGGAGACTAGATTTACCGGCAGAGGCATAGGTTGCGATGTCATACATAAGACATGGTAGGAGTATACCACGAGCATTGGAAAGCCTGGCGGATGGAGTGAGCACATAGCTAGTCTGGTAGGCAATGCCAAATTTCATGTTTACCAATTTGCAAGTCTGTTGACTATGAAGATCAAAATTAAGAGTCTGGTCAAGGGTGATGCTGAGATATTTAAACAAGTTAATTGCCCCTACAGATGTGTCATTAACAGAGGAGGCATTGAGTTTAGGTTGGTAGAGTTTGAGTTTGGTGTGGGAACCAAATAGCATGGTTTTAGTCTTTTCTTCATTTAGGATAAGCTTATTAGTCAGCATCCATAGCTGAATGACTTGTAAGTCATGTCAGAGTCGAATGTTGATGTCAGCTATATCCTTCGCACAGGTGTACAGAACAATATCATCTGCATAGAGTAGGGAGTCCATGTGAGCGAGGTTGGAGGTGATATTGTTAATGAATATAGCAGAAGAAGAAGAAGAATCAGCATTTATATAGCGCTTTTCATACATCCAAAGCGCTTTACAAGCAATGCTAGACTGGTAGTGAAGTGACTGAATGTGTGGTGGCGGCCATATCACACATCATCACCCACACACAGCCTGGATAATTGCATGAACTGGTTTTTATGGGAAGGGAATGTTGGCCAGGACACCGGGAATGTTCCCTACTCTTTGCAAAAGAGTGCCCTGGGTTCTTTTACTTCCACCTGGACACCCACCAGGACAACACCAGGATGGGCAGAAGGGACCTCGGTTTAACATCTCATCTGAAGGACGGCACACCCCAGCAGTACAGCACCCCCAATACTGCACTCAGATGCCAGCGATTTTTAGGTGCAAGTCCAATCCCGGTGTGGGACAAGAACCCACGACCTTCTGGTCCAGAGGCGGATGTGCTACCAACTGAGCCACGCTGACACCATAGAAAAAAGCAGGGGACCTAAGATAGACCCTTGTGGCACTCAAATATTAATGAAGGCTTTGTCTGATAAAGTTGAGTTAAATTTAACTGTCTGAGTCTGATCAACTAAGTAGCTGCCGAACCACCTGAAAACATTTGGTGAAAAGTCTAGCGAGTTAAGGGTTTCACAGTATAACACAGGCTAACAGTGGCAGGAACTCTGAGACAGGACGGAGTAACTTTTCAGAGAAAAAAATTGTCAAGCTATAACAAAATTAATAAGAAACAACAGTAAATAATAACTCACAATTTGTGAGTAATCTGTTTGTAAAAGGCTAAAAAATAGCCTGCACTGGTTTACACTCCTACCCTACCCCACTCAACTCCTTCAAAGACACAGGCAAAAGTAAAACCTAATTAAGTATTATTTAACAATCCACAAAATTAGAAAATGTTCCCTAGCAACACTAGGAAAAAACTGTATATTTTGGAGCAATTAGCTCTCAAAAACAAGTTTTAAAGAGGTTTTAAAAAGCTTTATTGGCTCTGATGCACTACAACAGACTGCTCTCTGACTCAGCATGCAGCAGAAGGAGGTGCAAACAAGCTGTATGTGATATTTGACCTATTTACCCACAATACATTGCAAATTTCACTTTTGGAGCAAAATTTCACCAGTGAAATTAAAAGTTATGCCAGTAAAATTGCACCACAAGGCAAAATGTTTAGCAGTAATGGCCAAATGGGCCGACCAAAGCATTTTATGTGAAATTTTGCCATTACATGAAATCTGAAAAGTGGGTGAAATTTTGTTTTGCCTATGCAAATAATTTTGTGTAATTGTGGAATTACGCAAAATATTTCACCAGGCAAAATATTTAAATTTTGCACAACTCTAGGCTCAGCAGACCCTACCTGGTCTCTGTCAATCCCCCCAACACACACAACTGTTTTTCAATATTACCAATAGTGCCAACTCACATTGAACCAGAAGCTCAGTCTGCCAATATTTCAAGATCCCTCCATGCCATACTTCCCAGGATCAAAGGTCTTTTGCCTACCATGCCCCACTCGGTTCAGCTCACTTTTTATTGATGTCTCATCTGCTGCTACCCTAGCAGCCTTCCAATGGAAGCTTAAACTTCAACTTATCTCTGACTCCACATGTAACTGCACCTACTAACTGCTCACACCAAATTGTCCCAGGTCACCTTGGCATAGCCCCTGTGACTTATGTCTACTCTCTCATGCAGTTAAGCAACCTGACGAGGCCCCTGGGGTGGCTTACTGTTTTGCATGAACCAGATCATCTACCACTGCCACCACTGTTCTCTCTGTCATTACCCAATATTCTAGCTCTTTGTAATTGAACTTAGTTAATGGATATACTTTTTACAATGCCCTTAAGCCACCGTACATTTTCACTGTATGTAATGACTCATGCTCTTATGTAAATTTGTAGCAGTATAATAGTGTCATTCTAATTGCTGTATTGTCAATCAACTGTTTTCATTCCTTTGTTCATGTTCTTGTTCTTGTTATTGTCTTGATTGTTGATGTGGAACCTATGTAAAGAACTTTTGCTCAAATGTACTATCTGAATAAAGAATAAATAAATAAGTAAAAATAAAAAAATATTCCTTTATGCCTGTCCCATGCATGTTTAAAACCCTCCACAGTTTTCTCTCCCACCCCCTCTGCTGGCAGACTGTTCCACGGGTCCACCAGTCTTTCAGTGAAGCAGTACTTCCTCATATCCAGGATACAAAAAAATCTAATACTTATGCCCTTCTTGCAGAATTTCAAATGACACAGCTGCATACAAGGTTTAAGTGAATATAATGCAATATTTTCAATGCCAATAGAAAATGAACATAGAAATGCCTGATGCATTTCAGATTGACATCCTTTTTCAAGGGCCTTTGAAAATGGATATCAATCCAAAATATGACAGGCATGCCTATGTGCATTTTCTGTTGGCAGTGAAATAAAATATTGCACTTTATGCACTTATGTATGGAGTTGCATCATTTCAAACTCTTAAGAAGGGTATAAGTGCAAAATTATTTTGTATCCTGGTCTTTTAAGATTATCATGAGCACCCCAAACTGTGTACGGCTTAAGTTTTCTCAAGAGCAGTCCCCCACATCCCTTTTGAACTTCCCCCCTTCCACTTCCTTGCATGCCCTTTTGTGCTAGTGCACTTTCTCAACTAAAATCAACTCCTCTTCTTTACCTTGCTGACTCGGATGAGGTACTTGTAGGTCTCTATCACGCCTCCCCCACCCTCCTCTCGTGTAGGGCATACATGTTGAGATATCTCAGTCTCTTCTCATAGGGCTTTTTGTGTAACCTCTTCACTATTTAGTTGCCTCCTTCTGGACTGCTTCCACCCTGTCTATGTCCTTTCTGAAATGTTCCCTCCAGAATTGGACACAATACTCCAGATGGGGTCTCACCAGTGAGTGAAGCAGTCTTAACACCACCTCCTTCCTTCTGGTGGTGATACCTCTCCCTTTCCACCCCAGTATCCCACTGTCCCTGCCCACTATCTTTTTCACACTACTCCATTATTAGATATGATAACCTTAAGGTCTCTTTCTTGCTAGATTAGGCTATCTGAGCCATTTTAAACAGATGTTAACAGTTTTTGCTTGCAAAGTGCATAGCAATCAGACCCTGTAACGTTCAGGTCCCAGGATATTTAAGCTGAGTCCCTAGTAAGCGATGTCGAGCAAGAAACATTACTTTCTGGTGGCTGTGTGTGTGGCTATTTCTAATCCTTAAATTACCAATTGTTTCTAATGAGTGTCTGTGATTTGAACATAAGCATGAAAAAAACACCAACAAATTGGGGCTGATTGTGTCTGGTTGCCTAGAGACAGCACCACAGGCTTATGGGTATTGTAATCTCCCGCTGATGCAGATGGAAGACTACTATTGATTCCTGCAGCTATTTATCAGGGAATATTTACAAATTTTAACTGGATTTGTGATTCAGCAACCTAAATCAGGCTAGCTGAGTTGTTTTAAACAGATTTTTAACAGTTTTTGTTCAGAGCACATCACACTCAGACCATGTGACTTCCAAGTCCCAGAATATATAAGCTTGGCATCTAGCAAGTAGAGCTAAGCATGAGTAGAGGCATACATGTGATGAGGCTATGTTCACAGAGGCAAGCATGTGGTCTGTGCGTGTCAGGCAACATCAGTTGCGGCAGACAGGACAAGGGCCATGGCGCCAAGAAACTATCCTTACATAATTTTTGCAAGTCAGGTCAGTACAGTGTTATTTCTTTGTTTGGGCTCCTCCTTTGGTGATAAATGTAACATAATAATATGGCTGATATCATAATAACTTTAGATAATGAGGTGGGTTTCAAATGTATTAGTTGTTTGATATACAGGATTATAAACAAACAAACAATAAAAGGGAAGTTTGTGAGTGACAAATGCTATACTAACAGTGATTTATTAAATTAATTAAAAAAATATAAGCATAGGGCTGGATAAGCTTGAACAATGACAGGAATAGTGGTGTGTGAAGTCCTTGCACTTCACCATGTGGAATACTTTGCATATAGTAATAATTATGCGAAGTACTCCACAACGCAAAGTGAATAAACTTCACCTTGAATTTTAACACAAAGACTTATTGTTTTCTATGGACTTCATGCTGACTTCACCTTTGTTTTGGTCTTTAAGGCAAACTTTGCAGTGAATCATGGGATGACAGGTCACATGGGCTCATGATTGTCTTATACAGACTCAGTTCTTCGTATTGTGTGCAGTGGAAAGTTGGAGACAGTCTGCTCTCAGAGCTAAGAGAATCAAAGCATAGAAAAATCTTTTAAAAAGCATTTTTGAGCCAATTCTTTGGTCAAAATTTACTTCATAGATTGTAGGAAACCCTCCTGTGCTTATATCATCTAGTGTTTATTGTTTTTGTGTGCATTTTGAATGTTAATTTAGAACATTCAGTCTGTGTACTGATAGACACTGTAGAAGTGTGCTTAGGGAGAGAGGCAGATCTGTGGTGAAGGGAGATTCACAGTGAGAAAGACAGTCTTTCTAACTGTTGTTGGGTAGCTAGTGTGTTAGTATTTGTGTGTTCATGTACACACAGTAATACCTGTAGAAAGTTTTGATAATGTTTTGCTGTTTGCTGTGGTGTTGTGCCTTTTTTTAGTCAGTTTAAAAGATTTGGTTGTAGTTGAATGAACTGTTACATTTTCTGCATGTTACCTTTAGTGTATGTGTGCATGCCATCAAGTCAGACACATTTTATTGCACCACACCGAAATCCCAGCACTCTGAATCTCTTATTCATCTGTGGTATTTTTTACTGATTGTTCTATTTAGGTAGTGAACTGGTACTACAGCTGTACCCCCCCACCCCGCAAAAGAAGGTATTATTTTTCCAGTTTTGGATCTGTGACCACTGGCTAAGGTGTTGTTGTGCCTGTGCAGCTTCATCTCTTGAGTGTTCAGTCTCCATCTGTCTGTACTTCTGTATCTGTTTAGGGCCCAGTCCCCATCTGTAAGCCACAGTTGTTGTTTTTTGGCTTCCCATCCACCCCAAAGTTCAGAAATCTAAAATTTATTGTTAATTTTCTGTGTAATTCATTGCTAGCTTGAATGCCTTTGCTCCTTTCAGAAGGACCAGAGTCTGTGGGCTTCACCTCCCCTGGATCACCCCCGAACTACTGGTCTGCTTCAGGGAGCATGACCGGGCCTGGAGAAAATACAAATCTACTAAACATACAAATGACTACACTAAGTACAGAATGCTACATAATTCATGTACTAAAGCTACAAGACTGGCTAAGTCTGATTATTTCAACTCCTCATTCCTGACTAACATTAACTGTCCATCTAAATTCTGGAGGGTAGTTCATGCCCTATTCTCTCCCCCCTTTCTCCCTCCCCCTCCAGTTCTCAAAATAAATAACCCCCTAGTTTCCGACCCTGGCTCCGTGGCCTATTAATTTAATGCCTTCTACACCTCTTGCACCACATCTCTTCTAAATTCCCTCTCCCACTTGCCACCTACTAACTTCAGCCCTTCACCTCAGCCAGTACCTCCCCCTCCCCCATTTCCTTTTCTACTGTCTATGCTGATGAAGCTCTTAGTGCCCTCTTATCCCTCAACCCCTCTAAAGGCTCCTTACCAGATAAGCTCAATCCTAAACCTCTCTACCTTTCTGCTCTTGCAATTGCTTATCCTATCTCCCTAATCCTTAACCTCTCCTTTATTTCTGCCCAAGTACCCTCATCCTGGAAACACACTGTAGTCTTTCCTCTCCCCAAGGGTGGTGACACATCTACTCCTGGCAACTATCGCACCATTTCACTCCTTCCTACCCTTGCCAAACTTCAAGAACATTTAGTTCTCTCTCAACTATTACCCTTCCTCTCTAATTCCTCCTTCTTCACCCCCTTCCAATCTGGTTTCGGAAGAACCACTCAACAACCACCTCCCTCCTCAGACTTACTGACTCCATCCTTTCAGGAATGGACAATGGCCTGATCACCTCGGCCATCTTTGTCCACCTACTCAAGCTTTTGACACTGTTTCCCAACCCCTGCTTCTTGATTCCCTCTCTTCAGCTGGCCTTACTCCATCAGCCACCAACTGGTTTAAATCCTACCTCGCTCTCAAGACCCAATCAGTGAGAATCCTAGATTCCATCTCCTCTCCACTTCCCATCAACACTGGTGTCCCTCAGGGCTCAGTACTTGGTCCCCTATGCTTCTCCATTTTCCTTAATAATCTTCCCATGGCCTGCTCATCCTCATCTATCCACATGTATGTGGACGATACTGTTTATACAGTTCCGGCAAAAACTCTGCTGCTGTGGAAACCAGCTTACAGCATGACTTCAACCAAGTTCAGCTTTGGTTTGCTTCTCATCAGTTTTTTCTAAATGCCAAGAAGACAGTCTCAATGACCTTTGGCACCAGGCAGAGACTATCTAGGCTCCCGGCCCTACCCACCTTACACGCCCCTGACAAGACCATCCTGGAGGACACCTCCTCATTTAGATATCTGGGGGTTTGGCTGGACCAGCACCTCAGCTTCTCTGTGCATAACAATGCTATCCTGAAGAAACTGCGCCCCATGCTTGGTGCTTTATACAGGAATCATAGTTGCATCCTGCTTACTGCAAGGCATGAAATTGTCCAGAAGATGATACTCCCCATCTTTGACTACTGTGATGTACTCTATGGTGCTGCTCCCAAATCTTCCCTGACCAAGTTGGACACTCTCTTTAACTCCTTCTGCTGCTTTGCTCTCGACTCCCCTTCCTGCTCCCACCACTGTGAACTCTATCGCTCTCTAACCTTCCTTCCACTATCTCACAGATGCATCTCACACTGTGCCTAACTTACTTCCAAATTCTGGCTCGGAGTGCTCCCCTCCTATCTCTTATCCTCTCTCTCCACTCCACCTTCCCCAACCCACTCTCTCAGATCTAATGACACCTGCACCTTGACGGTCCCTCACCACTCCACTCTCATTGGTCAGACTGGTTTCACCTATTGCTTCCCTAAAATCTGGAACTCCCTCCCCCCTGAAATATGACATTTCTCCTCCAACTGCACCCTTACCTCTGCCCTACACAATTATTCTCCCTTAGCTGTTCCTGCTTTAACGCTCCTTAATACCCATCCCCAGTTTCTGCCTTCCTACCCTGACCCCCCAGTAGGGTTCTCAACATCCTGAAGGGACAATTTTTACCTGTACTTTTCTATGCGATTTTGAATGGATAGTAGTTATCTACTGACTTGTCTATATGATACCTTTATTTCCACAATTTACGACTGCTGGACTATGTTTTTTGACATATGACATAATAAACACAGCGCTACTTTTAATCTTGCTTGTGGCAGGTTTTCATCAGTATTCACACCTGTTTTTGTACATCTATAATTTCAAATAATTTCTGTTGTGACTCAAACAAAGTACCATGCAATCCAGCAGGACGTGGTACACCACCATTACATTACAGAGCAGTAGGTGTTCAAAAACAGCTAGGTGTACTGATTAAAACAATGGTTCAGAACAAAATTAAAAGGAGCACTGCTGTTATTTCATATCTGAAAAAGGGGAGTAAGCAAGCTACAAAGAACCCATGACAGAACATGGGTGAGTCAGGGCATTAATGCATGTCCTGGGAGTGATGCAAGGCACAAAGGCTTGCCAGAGTGACTTACACCAGCTGAGAAGTGCATTAATGCCCTGATACACCCATGGGCTCAAGTGGGTTATCTCACTTATAAAACAGGTTAGCTAACTGTAAAAAAGCAAAAAATAAAAACCTTTTTATTTATTAATGAATGACCAGGTGACATTTCTTGCCAAATGGCAAGTCATCATATTTGAGCTTTCATTAATGACCTTTTTATAATGCAGAAGAACATTAATTGTAGAAGGAATAGTATCATACATACAAGTCAGTAAATAAAGGACAATTGAAAATAGAATAAAACTGTATAGGTCAAAATTGTTAATGACAAGGTGTGCATTGTCAGATGATTACCCTGCACCCCTCAAACATATATGATAGCTGACATGCTCCAGTGTTAAGGGGTATTAATAATACCATGCGGTCTGGTTCAGTAAAAAAGTTATGGCACCAGGACTGTGTACCCACAGAAAAACACAGCAGTGTCCTAAACTGGGTGACACAACCCCAGCCAGGCACCCCAGCAACCTTTTGTGACATCAGTAAATTAAAATCAGAGTGTGTGTTCCATTGACATGTATGAGCACAATTTTTCTACAGCTTTTCATACTACTTATTGTTGCAATTTACAGAAATCAAAGTGACCACTGAAATGGAGTAACAGTCACTCTTACTACAGCAGTCACTTTCATTTTTCTAAACTGCAGCTATAAATAGTACTAACAGCTAAAGAAAGATTGTGCCCATACAGATCAATAGAGTGCACTCTCAGCACTCATTTTCTAACATCACAAAATTAGCATGGGGTGCCTACATGGGGGCATGTCAGCAGGTTCAGGAAATGCCTCTGTTTTTATGTGGGTACACATTCAAGGTGCTATAACTTTTTTACTGGAAGAGGAAGACCAGTCAGTATGGCTCTCAGTCACTGCCCACAACTTAATGATCCACAGACACTGCAGTAGGATAAATTCCTCAAAAGATTATTTTACCAGCATCCAGATACAGATGCTCCTCCCCAGTCCCCACATAGTAACTTGAACAATATTGCGCGGTACCCGCGCTTAGTCAAAGCTGAAGTAGTAACTGGTATTACACCATATTTAAGAAGTTTAATTAAAATGATGGTAAAAAACACAGATATAAAGTGCAAAAGGTTTGTGCAAAGGATAATAATCAATAAATAAAGATAATAAAGGGGTATGCTATTAAATAATAATAACTGATCTATGTGTATGTATTGTACGTATGAAGACAGGTCTATAAACTGTGTGATGTGATGGAATTTATTGTAAGATTTAGTAAAAGGTGTCTAAAAAACAGATCATGTTTGCACAAACTTTTTGCACTTCATCTCTATGCATTTTACCACTGTCACTTTAATGAAACTTCTTAAATACAGTGTAATGCTAATTGTTACCTCAGCCTTGACAAAGCATGGGTACCCTGCATATATCATTTAACTTACTTTGTGGGGACCAGGAAGGGGCGCCTGTATCTGTATGCTGGTAAAATAAACTTTCGGGGAATTTATCCTACTGCAATCTCTGTGGATTCTGTGAAAGAAAACATTACTGCTAAAAAAATACATTTGCTGTATGTAAAAAGATTATTAGGTAGGAAAGTATAATTTTTGGGGTGTGTTTTTACAATTTTTGGGGGGGAAGAATGTTAGTAAAGAGAAAGAAAGAACACACTATAAAAATTATGCCAAAAGAAAAAGACTACAGATCCAGGTTGTGATGACTCAGCAGCAGTTGCTGCATTGCCATAATTTGCAGTTGATTACCCTCAGTTCTCTCCATCAGCTGCTCCATGCTCTCCACCACATCACTAAGGTGGTCTACCTCACTCCACAGCGGCCCAATATCCTCCTGTGTAGCAGGACTTAAGGGGTTGCGCTCCCATGCAGGTGCTGGAGCAGCCACTTGGTCCTGCTCCCGTCTCTGTTTCTCATCCCATGCAGGTGGAGGCTATGCTGCCACCTGTTGCACAGCAGCTGCATTGCTGGAAACTTCTCCTGGCTTGGCCTCCCACTCTGCACAGTGGTGGTTTACAAAGTGAGTACGCTTCCCGCCTGTCCCAGGATGACTACACCTGGGCCCATGCCGCACCAGCACACCACAGATATAACATTTCACAACACTGGGGTCACCAGGCTGTGATGAAAACAAATGACATGCTACAGAATTGTGTGGTGGACCTGGCACAGGTGGGGGGGTCCCAGATGTTACAGGCTGCTGGACACTTGGGGGAAACAACCTGCTGCTGTTCTTCTTGCTATTGCGGTGGCTGCTGTAAGTCTTCCTGCTGCTGGTGATGCTCCTGCTGCTGAACTGCCAAGGCCATGGCCAGCAGTTAGGGGGCAGTGCTAGGTACCACAGGTGGGGGTGCTTGCATCATGACACCACTATCTCCACTTCCAGGGAGGGGAGCACTTACAGAGAAAAATTCCCAGGGTTGATGCACATGGTGTCACCTTGCATCCTTGGCCTGACATGATGATCTTTATGTGCCCCCAAACTGAAACCTCCTCTCTCCATTTTATGAAAAAAAGAGATGAATTAAACTATTAAGAACAACTACTAGCAAAAAAATAAAAGCAAAAGAAAATCAACAGGGTCACAACTGCTGGCCCAGTGGTGCTGAGGGTGAGGCGCTGAATGCATTTCCTTGGGCTATGTTGATGACCCATGTTTGGGAACAAGCACGGGCTGTCAGGGGTTGGCATGGGAGGAGAAGGATTGAGCATCTGAGGGACTGCTCTCCTTCTCCGGGGAGGGGGGACACCAGTGACTGGTGCTTGAGTGGCCCCTAGCAGAGGCTGGGGGGCAATGCACCGATGCTGTAGAAGAGGGGCAGACATCTAGAGGATCACATGCAGATGCATGCGTGCGCCCTCTGCCAGAGTCATTGCATGCCCCACTCATGTAAAAAGGGAAGAAAACAGAAAAATGGTCCCTGGTTGCGCAGGATGATGCCGCCACCCACCACAGGCCCTGACTCTGAATGGCACTGCCTAAACTGGATCCTGGTTGAGGTGAACTGAGCTGGGGGGGCTCCTCACCACCCTGCCATGGAGAGTAAACCATGGGAGAAATGGGGGTATGCTGCATGATATCAGGGTGTGGGCCTGGACGGGTGGCTGAATCATAGATGCTGTCCAGGACCTGTCGGAGAAATGGATTAACAGAAAAAAAGGGGCTTAACTCAAAACAAGAAATTTGGTACTAAACTGCAAAAAATAAGCAAATTGAACAACAGTCTAAATCTCTCTCTCTCTCTCTCTCTCTCTCTTTCTCTCTCTTACACACAAGTAGCTCTTTCTCCAGCACTTGGCAAGGGAAAAGTGAAACTAGTTCATTGTAGTATTAGTAGTAGTAAAAATCGTTATTTTTATACAGGAGATTGGTGGATTTACACATCATTAGGACAAAGTCCTATTTACAAGATGGTCCTGTAGAAGTAGTTTCAAAATCAACATCATATAGCAATACATAAATACATTACAATTGACATACTTACACCATTTTACATTAACTAGTACAAATAATCAACAATACAAATAATAATCAATTCTCAACACACTACAATCATAAAGTGCATGAACAATGTTTACATAAATATCCCCATATTTCAACATGCTATTAGCAAATTCATTACAAAACTCAAAATCCTAATTTATAGTACCTAAAAATACAGTTTTTCAGCCTCACATATCTAACCATAACACTTACAATGGACAGTAAATTCTAATTTTGTAACAGTTTTGAAGGTTTTTACATCTCTATGCATTTTATAAGTCACAGACTTTACTGAGTTCCATAATCCAATAGCAACTTGTACAAATCTCATATCACTGTATTTGTTTTTAAATTTGGGATGTGCAAACTCTCTTAAATTTATACCTAGCAAATGTTGATGGTATGATTTCTTTTCCAATTCATCATAAAGATAACTTGGTTGCTTTAAATTCAGAACTCGATAAGTTTGTACTGCCCAAACTAGTTTCCTCTTAATATCTTATGGAAACCACCCAAGTTCCTCATAGATTTCAAAGCGTTGAACATGAAAATTCTTTCTAAGGATAAATCGGGCCTAATGATTGTACATTATATCAATTTTTGTCAACATATTTTTAGTGGCAAAACCAAATACATGGTTCCCATATTGAAGTACTGGAATGAGAAGTTGATTTACTATAATTTCCCTCATATGTTTGTTCATGCAAAAACTTGAGTGCCTAAATGCCCCAATCTTTTATTTAGTTTTGAAATTATGTCAATTATATGATAATCAAATCTTAGGTTCTGATCTACCCATACCCCTAAGTATTTGTATACTGATACTTGGGATAGAACTTTGTTTTTTATGGTTTTTATCTCCACTACATGTTCATTTTTCCCAGATTTTTTACCACCTTTATTAAACATAAATGTTTTTTTTTTTTACTATTTACTACCAATCCTGAGTTTGTCAACCATGTACAAAATTCTCCAAAATCTGCCTGTAATTTTACCTCCATAATCTGGGGATTTTTTCCACTAGTAATCAACAAGGTGTCATCAGCATATAAACATATATCAGAATATTCCACAGTGTCCATTGTCTTGCCTGATTAACTTCCTGCCTGCAGCATGTGACTTTTAGATTGTGAGTCATGTGATCTGTGGCTGTTTCAATTCTCAAACACTTCACCTTTCGGAAAAATACGCAAAGTGAATGTGAAGTCAGTGATGCAAAGTCATTTAAGGGCAAAGTAGCCCTTTTCAATGGAAACTTTGTGTAGCACCAAATGAATGTGAACTAGGTGACTTTGTGTTTACTGTACTTAGGGAGTAAAACTTTGCTGCATCTCTAGTCTGGAAACAATGGTTGAAGGAATTAGAACTAAAAATGATACTGGTCATATTGGGGTAAACAATTGTATTGTAAGAATATCTGAACAGAGTGGCAAAAGAAAGTATTTAGGTGAGGATGAGTTGCTAGAAAATGACTTGATTTAAGTGTTCACCTCTTGTTCATATGCCCCCTACCTCCCTTACCCTGGAGCTTTCACCTTACCTACTGCCTCTCTGCATTCCCTTCATCTTGAGCCTGTCCTTACCCATGGCCCTCGTATCACTATTTGCTGCTATGACTATCACGGGTTCCCCTGCCTACCCTCCCTCCTCCCTATTATAACCTTCACAACTCCCTTCCTTTTTCTTAACAGTTTCCTAACCTACCATTGCTGCCCCCTCTTACTAGTGTTTTTATTCTGTCTTCACCACACCATAGTGTCCAATCTCGACTATAACTTGCATTTATCTGCTCATGTGTATGTATAGTTCACAAACACTACCACTGTTATTACCCTGTTTATCATATTTAGCTCTGACTGTGTTAGTTAGTTATTTATATATATTGCGTGGCTTGTGTTTTCACTGTGCTGTGTAATGTTCTTGTATCCTGTCCAGGTCCATCTCTCAAATGAGCTTTGCTCAATGATGTTCACCTGATTAAATAAAGATTTTGATTGATTGATTGACTGATTGATTGACTGGTTTACAGTACAAACCATCAGAAGAATCAAAAGGGAGAGAATTGAAGTAGAGCCCCCAGAAGCATTAGAAATCAGTAACCAATATTCTGTACTCAGTGGAGATGAGCATTCTGACTAGCATGGTACTGAGACCAGAACTAATAGTGCCTCCAATGGCATGGGGTTCTGTTAAATTTAGATGTGGGGTATGCAAATAATGATCTAAGGACATCCAGTATTTCCAGAAAAAAACATACACGAGTGGAAGAAGCAAATACCCTGTCAGCTGTATATTTGGATCTTGAGGCAATTTCTAATCACCCTAGGAAGACACAGATAATAGTAATAGGAACATTTTTTGGCAAGATATACCGATTCCATAATTTGCAAGAATGGTCAAAAAAGGACACAGGTTACATGTTTACAATGAGCACACTTAAGAAATATCAGGCAAAATTTGCAAAGTTTTGTAGGTAATCAGGAGTCCCACCCCCTTGTCATACATTCCAGAATAAATGATACAGGAAAAACAGCTGAACATGTGATAGTGAAAGAAATTATGCATATAGGTAATACAATCAAAGGATTAAAATGTAAGGCCATTTTCTCTGAAATACCACCCAAACAATGGGGGGATTATTGCATTCAGAAGGAGATCCTCAGACACAATTAATGGCTGCATACATACGCATGAAAGAAGGGTTTAAATGTGTAAGAAATTGCAAGGCAGTGGGATATTACAGCATTTTCCACCTCACGCTCTCACTTCACTCAAGCTAGAAAAAACGCACACTGTTTTGTGCAAGTACCCCAGCCACTGAGGTACATGCTCACTCACACAGATGCAGTTTAATGTTTTTTCTCTCTGAAACCATGCACCAGTTATTATGAAAAATAATGCCTGTGCAAAGTTTGTTTTTTGAGGATTTTTCACACAATCTCGGTGATCCAAGTCACATTCATTCATAACCTCAGTTAGTCCCATTCCTAATGACTTGTGGATGTTCTATTAGACCAGTCAATTGTGTTTATAATAAAATCACTTCATATAATAATATCTTTATTGGTCATACACCTTTTGTGTATGATGTATAATAGTTTTGTGTTATACTTCTGGGATGGATTTTCAGCCCTTCCAAAATCTGTGCTTTTGCCCTCAGTCAATTCAGAAGAGCAAGGTGGAGATCCACCCCAGTATCTGGTGTATATAGAGAATCATGCCTGTGCAAGTGTGTGTTATGAAGTTTTTTCACACACCCAAGACGTGTGATAATCCATAAACACCCAAAAAAAGCAGTTTTAAGGGTTTAAATTTATAAGAAATTGGAAGACAGCTGCTGAAAATCAGGGAGCTGATTATCAACTGACTCTTGCTTTGAAAAGATGGTGAATGCAGGGAAAACTAAGTTCCATAAGTGAAGTCCCACTTGTGTCAGTTTTCCCCACACCTGTGCTGGTTTTGGACAGGCTGCAAATCTAGCCCCAATAGTATAACTCAAACCTAGTAGACATCAATGCACAACAGGTGTATGACCAATAAATATATCACTATATTATGTTATTTTAATACAAAATTAGAAATAGGACTAATTGAAATTATGAATGAGTGTGACCTAAATCAGATCATGTCGGAACCTACAAAGGGGAGCAATCGGCTAGAATCAGTCCTGACAAACATTAAAAATTATGCAATGTGCTGTATGGTAATGGAAGCATTAGGCAATTGAAATTGTTTTATGTTTCATGTAGCAATACACCACAAATTGCAGAGTACATGCTGGGACCTGGTAATTTACAATTTTGGAAGTTCTAATTTTGTAGCCATGACCATTGAAATAATTGATTGAGACTGGAGCATACTATATGAACAGAAGGCATCAATAGAGAAATGGGTAGTTCTAAAGGACAAACTTTTGGAATTACAGGATAAATGGGTTCCCAAATGTCAAAAGATTATAAACAATAAAATTGGACTCAAATTATTGACTATGGATATTAAAAAGAAAATAAACAGAACAGATATATCGAAAGTACAAAAGTGACCCAAATAACATCAACCATGACACTTATAAAAAGACCTTAAAATTGTAGATCTACTATGAAAAAAAAAAGCAAATGTAAATTTGTGCTCAATCTTGCCTGTAGTAAAGTAAATCCAAAAGCATTCAATGGTTACATTAACTCCTTAAAAGGAAGACAGGCAGTAATTGGACCACTGGAGATAAATGGTGAGAGATAACTGATAAGCCTGCAGATTTAGTGGAAAATTTTAGTAATTATTTTATTGCTGTTTTTAATTGTACAGACAATGTAGGGTTCCACCTGATTCCAAACTCTCATATAAGCAATGAATTAGATACAATATTGTTTGCCCCGGACAAAATTATTAAAGAACTGAGTAAAACTGACTCGAATAAAGCACATGGCTCAGACAACAGACACCCTTCGACTATTAAGAATCTAGCCATGTGATTTCGGAGCTGATAAGAAACATATTTAGTTCTTCCTTGTTCTGTTTAGTACCAGATAACTGGAAGGAAGCAATTGTCACCCCTATATTCAAAAAATAAGCAATTGATCAGAAATTACAGACCTGTCAGACTGACATCCATTTTGGGTAAAATCATGGAGAGTATCCTGAAAGAGTACATCTTAGAGTGCATCAGTAAAGAAGGGCTGATGGATGGGACACAGCATGGTTTCACTAGAGGGCACTCGTGTGTAACCAACCTTATTTCATCCTATGAACTGATTAGTGACCTCTTGATCAGAACATATCTTGTGATGTGATCAACATGGATTTTAGAAAGGTTTTTAATACAGTACCTGAAGGAAAGCTACTGTGAAAGCTTAATAACCTAAATATTGATGGTAGAGTGGTGAACTGGATTAGCCACTGGTTAACAGACAGGAAACCAAAAGTAAGGGTCAGTGGTACAGAATCAAATTACATTACAGTGACAAGTGGGGTTCCACAGGGTCATGTCTTGGGCCCCATATTGTTAAACCATCTACATTAGTGACTTGCATTTGGGACTTAATGGTTTTGTAAATAAGTTTTGTGATGGTACTAAAATATGAGGCAGAGCACGAAATAATGAGGACAGTACCAAGATTCAGGTTGACCTTGACACCTTATTCAACCGGGCAGTGACCTGGAATATGCAGTTCAACCCAGATAAATATGTGGTACTCCATATAGGTAACAACAACATTTGCACTACATACAATTTGGAAGGCATGGAGCTAAGGGCTGTCAAGGATAAAGAGGCACAGGGGTCATAATTCAGTCTAACTTATCATTCACATCTAACAGTTCTACTACAGTTACCAGAGTACCTCAAATTCTGGGATGTATCAAAAAGGGATACAGAGGTGATTTACTAAAATTATACACAGACTTGTTGACTTAGATTATAAAGCCATATTGAAACAACTGAGGTTACATAGTTTTGAAAGGAGACATTTAAGGGGAGACCTTATTCTGATGTATAACTTAATTAAAAATGAAGAGTTACTGACTGAATTGGGCTTTGAATTTAAACAGACTGCTTGCAACACTAGAAACCATAATGCACAACGTTGCGGTAAACCTTTCAAGACTAGTAAAAGAGGATCTTACTTCACCCAGAGAGTGGTTAAACATTGGAATAACTTATCCCAATACATCATAGTCTCACCACACTTAGACTGTTTTAAAAAACAGTTATATGCTTTTATGGATACCTGAGAAGATATACGAGTTACCACTGTATAATGAGGGCAGGTAGCCTAGAAGTACCATTAGTGCACATCTACCTACTTTACCTAAAAACCTAAGATAATTCCTTGTAGCACTGATTCAGTTCCTTTAGAGAGTCACTGATGAAAACTCCAACATCTCATTCCTCAGTCATAGCACTAAGTTTCATCCCTCCCATCCAGTACTCCATCCTGGGGTTCTTGTTCCCTATGTGCAGTATTGTACGTTTTGGCATTGAATTTCAGCTGCCAAACCCATAACCATCCCTTTAGCTTTCATAAGTCTCCCTGCATTTCCCTTATTCCCTTGTAACTATCCATCCTCCCAAAGAGTTTTGTCTCAACTGTTAAGAGGCACAACCTTCCCTGGATTCTCTCACCAATGTTGCTGATGAACATATTGAAGAGGACCGGATCCAGGACAGATCCCTGTGGAAACCCACTCATAACTAGTGACGGGTGAAGTGGCCCCGATTTGCTCCATGAAGTGATTTGTGGAGTGAAGGTGAATTTGTGGAGTGCTCCACAATGCAAAGTGGATTACTTCGCGTTATTAATGGGTAATGCGAAGTCCATTGAAAACAATGACTTCGCATTACTCTGCCTTCCCAAACCACTACTTCACCAATTCTTAAGGTGAAGTACATTGAAAACAATGTACTTCACCTTGTTTTTAAGGTCCAAAGGTGAATTTTGCAGTGATTTGTGGGATTTCAGGTCACATGGGCTCTAGATTGTTCTGCACAGCCTCAGTTTGGGGTAGTGTGTGTGTAGGAAGCTGTAGGAGACAATCTGTTCTGAGAGCTCTCTGCGATTCAAACCTTCAAAAAGCTGTTAAAAAAGCCTTTTTGGGTCTTTTTTTTTTTTTTTGCTGAAACTTTAGTTCATCGATTATAGGAAACCCTTCTGTGCTCATATCATCAAGTGTTTATTGTTTGTGTATGGATTTTGAATGTTAATGTACAACATTCAGTCTGTGTACTGAAAGACAGTGGAATTGTGCTTTGGGAAGGGGCGTATCTGTGGTGTAGGTAGATTAACTTGGAGAAAAAGACAGTGCTTTCTGTTTTGGTGATATTTTTCTTGTATAACTGTGTTAATGTACACACAGTAATATTATCAATATTTCTTGCCATTTCTTTGCTGATTGTTGTGGTGCAGCAGTGCATAATTTTAGTTTATTTAAAATATGTGGTTATATTACTGAAGTTTTCAATTTGCTATGCATTACTTGGTGTGTGTGAAAATGTGTGTGACGCGTGTCATCAAATCAGACACCTTTTATTGTGCCACATCACAATTTCAGCAATGTGAAGCTACTATCCACTGCAGCTGTGTGATTTTTTGTACTTCTTTGTAGTATCTTTACTGGTACTAGTACTAGTGACTGTTACTGCCACATTGCATAATTTTAGTTTGTTTAAAACATGTGGTTATATTACTGAAGTTTTCAATTTGCTATACATTACTTGGTGTGTGTGTGTGCGAATATGTATGTGACGCATGTCATCAAATCAGACACCTTTTATTGTGCCATATCATAATTTCAGCAATGTGAAGCTGCTATCCACTGCAGCTGTGTGATTTTTGTACTGCTTTGTGGTATCTTTACTGGTACTAGTACTAGTGACTGTTACTGCAGCAGTGCAGTACACTGCCCCCCCTCCCTGCGGCCCGTCCCAACCGGCAAAGGTATTCTTTTCCAGATTTGAATTTCTGATGATGAGCACTGGTTAGGTGTTATGCCTTTGTGTCTGCATCTCTTCAGTGAACAGTGCAAGCTTAGTCTGTCTGTGCATTTGCATCTCTTTAGGGCCCAATCTCCATCTGTAATTTAAGTTACAGTTGTTTCTTTGGCTTCCCTTCAGAGTACTGGACAGGTGTGGTGCTTAATTCTGCATGAACATGATACTCATTAATATGCATTTTTAAGTTAGGACCATCATCATGAGTCACTCCTGATACAAATCACGTTCTTCATCATCACGGTCATAAATGCATCATAAATCACGATTTATGATCATTCACATTACGAATCACAACATTAATTTTTTTCTAGTTACTCAGATGTGTTGTAAGCCTGTTTTGTAGTATCTCTCCAGGCTTCACCACCCCACCATTGTACTCATTGATATGTGTTTTTAAGTCTGGGAGTTTTAAGCTACAGCTCATCAAGAAAGTACAGCTGTAGGCATTCACGTTTCTTCATCATCACAGTCACAAATGCAGTCACAAATCATGATTCACGATCACGTCATGAATCACAACATTAATTTTTTTTAATAGTTACTTGGATGTATTGTAAGCCTGTTTTGTAGTATCTCTCCATGCTTTACCACCCCACCATTGTACTCATTAATGTTTGTTTTTAAGTCAGGCAGTTAGACAGTGTCTGCAGTACATACACAGACTGGAAAGAACACTGACTGCACACATGCAGTTTAGTACAGTATACTTGCACTGCTCCGAATACAAAGTGTCACACATACTGAAGACAATAAAAAAGGGCATAATTATATGCAAGGGTCGGGGATGGTGGAGGAATACATTTTATAACACAGCAAGGAAGGTGTTGGGGGGGCACATGGTGTGAGGGAAAAAAAAAACTAATGTAGGATCCCATGGTGATCCAGCAGCAGTTCCAGAATGGACATAATTTGCAACTGATGTCCCTCTATGTGAGCCAGCCACTGCTACACAGCACTCACCCTCTCATTGTTATCCTCAACAGCACTCCAGATAACTGCCAAGTCAGCCTGTGTTATATTCAGTTTTCTGGGGTCCACACGTTCTACAGGCTGACCTGCTGGTGCTGGTGGTGGTAGTGGGGGTGGGGGTGCTGGTGGAGCAGCAGGTGCTGCTGTGGCCCTCCTCTTCTTAGGGATGCAGCAATGCACAGCTGCACCCTCTGCCACAGAATGGCCAGCAGGTGCAGGTACGGTCCATTCTGTGGCAGCCTGCCACTCCAACTGCTGGTGATTGAATATATGGGTGTGCTGGCCACCAGCCCCAGTGAGTCCCCAGAGGGCCACGGTACACCTCCACCTCACATAGGTGGCACTTGACCACACTGATGTCCTCCCGACACAGTCAAAAAATTGTCAAACAATGGAGGTGCGGGGAGGACCAGACACAGGCAGGGGACGGTCAGATGAACTGACAGCCGACTGGTCATGGTGCTGAATAGGGATGGGATCCACACCTGGGCTCAGGGCAACAGGCACATCCTGCTCCAGAGGACCTGGTGCTGGACTTGGTGGTGGTGGTGGCAGTTCAACTGCCTCAGAGTCAGGACAGAAGGCAGTGCTGGTCCTGCTTCAGGGGGGCACTCACAAGTTTTGAATGGTCCAACAGGAATGGGTGCCCATGCCCTCCACACATGTGCACTGTACAACGCTTACCACTACCACACTCTCCCAGAGCTGCCCCCGCCCCAGACATTCCTTCTCCCTGGTCCATCTCTCCTACTGAGCTCCCTCAGTCTGAGCACTCACTACTCACACAGTCACACAGACACAGACAAACAAATAACTACTTATAAAGGTGAGAAAAATAAAATTTACAGAAAGAACAAATTAAGTAAAAATAGTACAAAAAAGAGAAAAAATGTAGCTTCTAAAAAAGCTGTTGGGTCTAAATTAAAGTTTAAATCTCCTCCTAGCTCTGATCTCAAAGTATCAGCAGTCACAAAACACACTACTCTCTCTCCGTCTGCACAGGAGAAAGTAAAAGTGTCTGCTTGTGTGACTCACTTTCTTCCTGCCTAGCTAAAGAGCATGTAACTTACAGTACTGTAAACCATGTGATGTGTGGGGGGCTGCCAAATCTGAAACACCAAGTGGATCACTTAGAATCATAATGAGGAATGCGAAGTCCAATAAAAACAATGTCTTCACCTTACTTCGCTTTGCCATTCTGCCTTAATGCTAAGTGATAATGACAAGGCTGAGTGAGCACTTTGCATTGCCCACTCTGCATAGTGTAGTGGCTGCGCAAAGTGCCCACTTCGCGTTCACTTCACTGGTGGAATTTAAATTCACTGCATCTCTACTCATAACCACCCACTCTTCTGATTTAACCCCCTTGACCACAACCCTCTGGTTCTTCTACTTTAGCCAGTAACATACCTGGTGTATTAAAGCTTTAGCCACACCCAGATCCTCCATCTTGTTCAGCAAGCATCTGTGAGGTGCCCAGTCAAATTCTTTTCTGATATTGAAGAAGAGCATCCACAGCGTGGGCCCTATTTCTCTTGTCACCCAGTCAACAAAAACTATCGGGTTAGTCTGACAAGATCTCCCTGCCATGAATCCATGCTGTTTACTATCCTGGAAACCATTGTTCTCCAAGTAGTCCATGAAGTCCTTTTTGACCAGTGGCTCGATCAAGTTCCCTCCTTTCTTCCTTTTTTCCTATACTGTATATATCTGATGAACTGTTTAACTCTGCTCTTGACCACCTCTGCAGTATGCAGATCTGTGTTTTCTTTTGCCTCCTTAACTGCCATCTTTTCATCCCTACTTTCAGTGAAACAGCTCTGATTATGTGGAAGGATTTATCCACTGGTATGTTGAGTATTTCTTTAAGGAGCCCCTCCATGTACTGTAACAAGTTACTCAATTCATTTTTTCTGGTAAACCATGCAGTCTGATATTATGTTTGTGTTTTCAGTTCCTCCATTTTAGACTCTAGTTCTAGCTCTTTTGTATGAAGGGTCAGCAGTGCAGCATTATGAACATCAACAGTTTGTTCACAGTGGAACGGGTAGGCCTCCCTAGCTCTGGTGCATTTTTCAACCACCCGTAAGTCTTAGCGGTCATCTGCTATCATTGTCTCCAAATGGCAGAGAGTTTCTCCAACTGTTTTCAGCTGGGTGCAAAGCCATTTGGAGGTAACTGTAAAGTCCTCTTTCTCCTCCTCATGATCACTGCTTCGGGAGGGGGGCTGGCAAGGCACAGGAAAGTGAGTTGCTACAGCCTGATGGTTGATCTGCTAGTTTTAATTTCTGTAGGTTATGGCTGGCCATTGTAGTAAATTCCTTGAGTCACTGTTGAGTGGACATTTTCAGTTTCGCTACAGGACCTGTATTCAGGCAAGAAGACAGTTTTGATGAACAAATTGCTCAAGATTGTAGCTTAGGGTCTGGACCTTCTGATGCAAACTGCCATTGAAGTGATGATGTCACCAGAAGTCCCCTGCAAGCCTTTTTCTAATTCTTTCTCCTGCAATTACAACCTCCATCATTTCTTGGATCACCCATGCAGCAGCCTTTATGTTACTTTCTGCAGAGGCCCACTATACTCCACTGTGACACTAAGCAGAAGCAGTTGTTTAGAATGGCTGCCTTCTGCTTTTCCTCCTCTACTTCCGTACCTCCCTCCATCAACCTAACAATTTCCCTCTCATCTTCCTATTTCTGATATACTTGAAGTACTGTTTTTCCCCTTCTCTTGACACCTTCTGCATTACACAGGTGTGTCTGGCTTTGCATCCCTGACTACCTTTTTCACCTCATAGATACATAGATACATAGACAGTGTCGGCAGATAAGGGCCTTTGGCCCACCCAGTCTGCCCATTTGAGCTTGTAAGTTCAGTTTATGTTTTCCTAGAACCTCCTTCATCTTTATCTGGTATTTACTCAATTCCCCATTCCCTATTTCTCCTTTTGGCTAAGGAAGGCCCTTTTGTGGCCCCCACTGCATCCCTGAACTTTTTAGAGAACTAGATTGGTCACTTATGCCTGTTACCATTGGTAACCATTCTCAAGCATTGTTGGATTGCTTTGAGATTGGCCCCTTTAATTTCTCCATACCTCTCCTCCACCCCCATGATTTTGTCCACCCCAACCAGCTTACCCTTGACTAATCCCCTCATCTGATCAATGTCTTCTCATCTGAAATACACAACCACAGCTTTTGATGAGGGTATTCTGGTACCTAGGGCCAGTTGAAACCATCTGGTGTTATGGTCACTGGACCCCAGTGGTTCCTAAGCCAGCACTACACTTATCATTTCTGAGATGGTGAGTACCACATCAAGTATGGCAGCCTGTCTTGTGGGTTCTCTAAGAAATTTCATAAGCAGACAGTTTTGCAATATCTCTACCAGAGTCTGTCTTTTGGTGCTCTTATCTACTGGACTGTTTGATCTATGTCTGATAGATTGAGATCCCCCTCCACAACTGCATCCCCTTTGTCACCCTTCTCAGTGTCTGTCACCAGTTCCCTATCCCCCGGTCTCCCAGTCCCAGTGGTCTATAGATCACCTGTTTGTGCAACTTCTTTCCTAATGTTATCATGATGAACTAAACCAACTTCTGTCTCCCCAGTTCCTCCCCTAATAGACCCATCCTTTACTGCCTCTATGCCTTCCTTGACATAATGGGCTACCCCACCTCCTTTTCCCTTTCCATTACCCCATCTCTCCTATACATGGTATTCCCTGGTATTGCAAGATCCCAGTAATTATTACCAGTGCACCATGTTTCTGTAATGGCCAAGTGGTCAAATCCTGCATCCATCACTTTTGCCTGGAGCTCACTAATTTTGTTTCCTAGACTCCAAGAGTTTAGACACACTGCTCCAGCTTGAGCCTGTACCATTCCCCTTCTTATAAGCTCCTTTACCCTTTTTCTCCCCCTCCTTCTTAAACATCCAGGGTTTTTTCCTACTCCCTGCTGACATTGTGAGCCTCTCTGCCCTACCAACACAACTTAACTTATTATGAACCCCTGCTTTGCTGCTTTCATCCTAGCTGCTCCTAGGCCCCATTTCTGAAGGAATAATTGCTAGGTACCCCTTTTACTCTGTCCTCTGTGGTTCTCCAACCTCAGTCTCCCCCCTCAATTTAAATGTCCATTGATGTAGACATCAAACTTTGGTCCAAGCACACTTATCCCATCTCTTGATAGGTGAGGCCTGCATCCTTGTAGAACTTCCAGTCTCAGAAGCCCCCCGTCTCTGACAAAATTATACCCCTTCTCCTGATATCATCCCTTCAGTCACCAATTAAATTCCTCAGTCTCCTCCTTCTTCATACCTTCTTTCCCATTCCCCCTACCACACAGATGGATGACCTCAGAAAAGGCCAAGGAAAGTGGGTGCGCCTTCAATCTGTCACCCAGCCTTTGAAAGTTATGCTTCACTGTCTCAGTAGGCTGGCTTGCCAGATCACTGGTAGCCAATTTTACCAGCACTCCAAGCTTCTCCCCTCTTGTACCATCCTCCCAATCCTATCCATATCCTGGAAAGAAGATACTTCAGGAAGGCATCTGATCTGACCAGACCCTCCATTTTCCCCACCACCTCTTCCACCCATCATATCATAGAGTCCCCTACTATTAGGATACTCCATGCTGCTTTTTTCCTTTTCTCTTCCCAGCATGCCACCAAGTCATCCTGTTCACATTTCCGGAGCCCCCGTATCAGAACCTCCCCCCTTAGGAGTCAGTTACCTGTGCCTCCTCCAATGATTCAAAGGAATTTGCAGTCTGGATTTGGTGAGTTTGGAT
This sequence comes from Neoceratodus forsteri, assembly GCA_016271365.2. Lineage (NCBI taxonomy): Eukaryota > Metazoa > Chordata > Ceratodontiformes > Ceratodontidae > Neoceratodus > Neoceratodus forsteri. The sequence goes on along the minus strand of CM057449.1, from coordinate 1,673,123,788 downwards.
GACTTCCCTGTGACTGTACCAGCCACCCCTACCCACCACATTCCAGCCTCTTACACCAGAGGGCCTCTCTTAGTTAAGTACTACTTGTCCCTAGAGAGCAATTAAGTAGTCATCAACATATCTCCTAGGAGTATGTTATTGCTTGTATAATAATATTTTTTTTAAATAGAATTGTTCTTTTCTCAGCATGTGGTTATGCTTTTCACGTACTGTATGTTAAACATTTATATAAGGCTGATAAAATGCTTACAACTAAGACTAATTTTGTGCATGGCTGGAACAGGCAAGTGAAGCTGAAGTGAAGCCAATTACATTATTATGAGTGATTCTTAATGTCAGTTGAATAAGCAATAAGGTATGTCAGGTTGTATGTTATTGTAGGATAATTGCACACCTTGGGATGTGAGGAAGAAGATGAAGCCAAGTGTCTAATGCACCTGACAAATGCCACTATCCAACAGTAAACACATGATTGAATTCCCTATTTTATTAATAAAATTATTTCCCTAGTTTTTAATTTTCAAACCAAGTTTATGAGGTTTACAAAGTTAAGCATTTCTGGATGATATTGTGCTGGAATAATACACATTTATGTGATCACGTTTGACCAGTCACATTGCTTAGTTTATTTATACCTTAGTGTTCTGATTATCAATTTCCGTAAGCATTAAGGCAAGACTAAAAATTTGCTACTGTCTGATAGTTAACCATGGAGGGGTGACGAGACTTCAGGAATAGCTGCTTTATTCACAAAAATTGTCCACACACCGCTGCATCTTAAAAGCTGCCACACAGACCTTAAAACTTACTTTTAAAACTGTATTTTATTGAGATAAAATCAGCATCCACCTTCTTGGCATCCTGTCATGGACCCAACTTATCCCTGATGCATTTCAGATCAAACTGATTATTTTGCACTTTAAAGTCTCTGTGGCTGTTTTCATGAGTGAAATGTGTATTTTACTGGTAGCATCACTTCCCAGTGTGAAATGTTTTTGGTAGTCAGTGAGACATAGCCAATTAACTTAAGCTGCTAGGGTTTGATCAATCAATCAAGCTTTATTTTACCAGGCAAAACATCATTGAGAAAAACCTCATTTACAAGAGGAACCTGGACACAAAGAAGACAAGGATACAGTACAATCCATCAAAGGAAAGGAAAAAAAACAAAATAACAGTAAAGTGATAACAGAGCAAACTTGGTATATCAATGCAATTAATCATTAATACAGGTGAAGCAAGGCTTAATGTAACACATGTGCATGACTGAAAAGTGTACATATAAAGTGCAGTTCAAATGGAATGAGTGAAAACTGTAAGACAGGAGAAGGGAGGGTTAAAATGGCATAGGGCAGATAAGTGTTACATAATGGGCGGGGTATGGTATCATACTACTAGTCTGTAGGGAAAAAATAAATCATTTCCTGCAGTTGCAGGATTCTGTGATGGCTCAGGAGAAGAGCGTTTTAAAGGTGGTCAGTTTCACTGGTTAGGCTAATTTGAGACTTTTTGTATGTTGTTCCATAATGCAGGGAGATAATGGCCTATAGAGGCTGCCCCAAAATGAGATCTGACTCTAAGAATGACCAGGGAGATGTGAGAGAGACTTCTGGGTATGTATCTACCAGGTGGACAGATGGGTAAGCAGTCAGAGATATATTGCGGAAGCTTTTTTAAGATGGCTCTGTATGTCCAAAAGACTCATTTCTTTTCTGTCTGTAGCAGAGTGACGACCAACCTATTAGTCCATATAGTGAGCAGTGGTGGGTAGAGTAGGGTGCACCTGTGATGAATTGTATTGCCCTGTGGTATAAGGTGTTGAGTTTGGAGAAGGCTAGATTAGCACCTTGATCAGATAGAATATCCGTATAATCCAGCAGTGGAAGAAATGTAGTCTGGACCAGTCTAGCTTTTGCTTCCAATGTAAAAAGGTGCTTTATTTGAAAGAATAGGCTGTCTCTGTTTAAGTTTTTTGGTGAGTTCCTCTATATGTTCAGAGAAGGACAGTTTGTTATCAATCCAGACACCCAGATATTTAAATTTTGTAACAAATTCAAGAGGCTCACCAAGGAATGTGGTAATCAGGGGTATGTCACCCAACTTATTGGTACTTGACAGCTTAACAGAAGGGGAGAATAGCATTGCCTTGGTTTTGTGGCATTTAAAAGTAACTTTAGTTGGAGCAAGTTCTTCTGGAGATGGCTGAACTCAAGTTGTAGGTCCCGACAGGTTAATTCTGGGGAGGGCCTAACAATATACAGTACCGTGTCATCAGTGAATAAGTGTATATTAGCAGACTTTATCCCAGAATGAATATTGTTGATGTACATGGCAAACAGGAAATGGCCCTGAATGGGACCCCGTGGGATGCCTCTTAGAAGGGTTCTTATAGGGGAGAGGTTTTCTTCAGCCTTTACCTTTTGAGAGCATCCAATCAGATAGCTATCAAACCATTTGAGTGCTGCATTATCCAGACCAAAGCGATGAAGGATGCCCAGGAGCAAGGAGTTGTCCACAGTATCAAAGGCCTTGCTTAGATCCAAGAACAGGACACATGCATATTGCTTATTATCCAAGGCAGTTAGCCAATCATTAGAGACTTTGGCAAGGGCAGAGATCGTGCTATGACTAGGCCTGAATCCGGTTGCACTTAGGTAAGTAGGTTGTTGGAATCGAGGTAGTTCCTGATTTGCTGGTTGACTAGTTTTTCTAATAGCTTAGGGAGTGTTGGAAGCAGAGAGATAGGCCTGTAGTTGTTGAGATCACTAAGATCACCTGATTTAAATAGGGGAATTACATGAGCAGTTTTCCATATAGAAAGAAGGAAACCATGGGAGAGAGAAAAGTTAAACATGTGGATGATGGGGACAGCCAGAGAGTGATATGCGATTTAAAAAAAATATGGTTCTACGAGATATGCGCCAGCACTTTTTCCTTGTATTGAGCTCCAGAAGTAAGTCCTCTACTTGTTTTAGTGTAACAGGGCTGAAGAAGAAGAAGGCTATTTGACCCCCGAGAAGAGGATGAGTGAGCAAGTCTGAGTCCTTACTAAGTAGCTGGTCTCAAAGGTTGTTGGATGGAGATGAGTCAAAGGTCAGCCCTGCTGTGGCAAAATGGATATTAAGTGGATTTGGGATCTTGAGTTTGTCAGAAATGGTAGAACTTCCAGACATGATTTTAGTCGGAAAGGAGTTTGCCGATCTAAGACCCTCTTCCTCTCTTAGGGCTTTCCAGAAAAGCGAGGCTCATTTAGTAGAAGGATCCAGTTTGTCATTATAATAACTAGTTTTGGTGGCCTTGGTATGCTTAGTGCAGCAATTTCTGGCCACTCTAAAGGCTGTCCAATCAGAAGGGAGTTTAGTCCTCCAAGATTTTTTCCATAGGGAATCCTTGTGGAGTAGTTCGGTCTTAAGGCTGGGAGAGAACCGTGGGCATGACATTTTTTTTGTACATATTTTCACCAGGAGGGCATGACGATTTATAGTATCTAGGAGGATGTTCTGAAACTGATCAAAGGCTTCGTTGATGGCAGGGGCAAGGTAAAAGCTTTGCCAGCAGGACTGCTCTTATTTATTTATTGGAATCTCAGATAACACCTTTGAGCTAAAAGCTCATTTACAAAGGTTCCACATCATAAGACAATAGACAAGGTACAAAGACATTACAAAACAAATAGGGGTACAGTATATACAGCAGGCAAGTACATTATGGTACATACAGATACAGATTCAAGCAAATACAGTTAAAATACATCCAGTAGGAGAGGTCAACTTCATTGCAACAGTACTAAGAGCATACCTAAGGTGGACAAGCAAATTTATAGTGGTAGCTAAGCTTTAGAGTGTGCAGGTAGAGTTATGGAGGGTCAGAAGTGGTGGTTGCAAAGGAGGAGGAGGACAGAATAGATGAGAGCAGGGATCAGATAAGAAGGCATGGAGGTCAAGATTACAATGACTCCTTTTATAAATATATCTAACTTGTGAGATTGGCTTTGGTAGGGACCTAACACATGCGATAGCACAATGGTCACTAAGGTCATTGAAGAAAACACCCGAGTGAGTTACCAGGTGTGGTTTATTTACCAGTAGAATGTCAAAAAGGGAGCTGTTTGAAGGGCATTTCTTGTTTGGACATGTGGGTTCTGCAATTATTTGAGTAAGTCCAAAGGCGTCACAGAGTTTTCTAAGTGGCTCAGAACTAGTGGCTAGGCAAATAAAGGTAACTCAACCCCTGGAATGCCTTAATTCTATTATTATACAAATGCACACGTATTCTGTGTAAGCAAGGTTGAAGAGTTTCATAATGCTGTTAGGTTCTGCCTAGAACTGAGGTGTCACTGATGCAAATACCAGAATTGTAAAACCCTACCATCTTGTTTACACAGAACATGTTGACTTATGGTATTTTGACCAACCCCAGTGTTTCCTAACTTTCTATGGTTTGTCCAGAACCCTAAGATTCACTGAACACAGCCCCTGCCATTTTTTTTTATAAATCATTTACATGTCCTAGAGTGATTTAATACATTTTTAATTTATTTTTTATTTTAAAAAGCAAAACTAGAACATGCTCCTCCCCACATGGTTAAAGTGGAATCTTCCACTTGAAGCTCTCACACAATACAACAGTTATACACAGGATAAGAAGTCCTGCAGTTCCCAAAGCTGATAGGCTAAGATCATGTAAGTGAGTTATAATACAGTGAGAGTCTCCATTCTTCTCCTAGACATTTACTTACCTGTTAATGATCGTATATAAACATGATGGTATGCTAAATTCTGTTGCACCAGAGAGTGCATAAGGAACCTTTCTGATAAATAATAGTACTGTACCAGTCTGTAATCAACTTTATGTGTATATCTCTTTTACCTGTATTCATTGAACCCAAACTGTAGAGTTCTGAAAATCCTTTAATAAGTACTGATTACAAAAAAAGAAGCGCCCCACCTTTAGGTACATAAAGCCCTGAATGATCAGTAAAGATTAAACCATCTACTATAAAAAAAATAACATATGGGGAACCACACACAACAAGGTTGTGATTCCATTGATGAATTCTGATGACATTATCAATCTCAAGTGCAAAGTTTAAAACATTGAGATTAAAACACATACCTTGCTTGTGGATGGTTTCTTACCTGTTATTTTTAATGGTATATGATTCCTTCCACAACACAATTTTTTTCTCTTTTTCTATGAGAAAAACCTGTAACTGACTTCTCACTAATCATTCATTTGGTGTGCAAACGTGTCGGTCTCAATAAACAGATTATACAACCAGATTATGATGCATAAAAAATGCATACTTCTGCGTTAATCATTTTATTTTAGAAAAACACAAAAACAAAAATGCGTGTTGTGCGTTTGGAGTAAAATAACATTAAGACATACTTATTTATTTAAAGATCAAGATTACATCTACTTTAATTTGTTAAGCAACAAGTTGATAAAGTTATGATACATGGATAAAGAAATGGCCAGTGTCATATTAACTACGGATGGAAGAATAGGTACTAGGTGCTTATTATGCAATATGTTTGACTTTGAATTAGAGAAACAAAACATTGAATCTTTTATTTGTAATAAATGTATAAAGATTCAAGAACTTGAGGATGAAATTAAACTGTTTGATGATAGATTACGAATACTTGAATGTAGTCAAATGGAAACAGCTAAAAGGCTACAAATAACGGAAAATCAAAAGCCAATGGTAAGATCCAGTGATTGCTCAAAACACACAATTATCCAATCTGATATGGTGACTAGAAAGCGATCAAGACAGGAGGGTAATGGATCTGATTCTGAAGATGATTGGTTCACTGTTCAATATAAAAAAAAAACATCTAAAAGAGGGAGAAAAGCTAATAATTTTCATTTACCTTTACAGAATAAATTTGATCCGTTATTAATAAATATGGACACTGAATAGGCTGGGGGTGTGGAAACCGTAGTATCATTGTCAATTAATGATTTGGAAAAGACTGCAATACCTGTAAATTATGACAATAGCCATACACAGGTTAATCTTATTAATCTTACAGAGAATAACTCTAGAGATGTAGAAAATTCAGATATAAGGCCTCTGAGTCCCAATAACACTGTACAGCCCCAAATCTTTGTATTAGGTGATTCCTTGTTATCTAATCTAGATACTATAATATGTAACCCCAACAAAGCTACTCGCACATTGTCCTGTTTTCGAGGTGCCCAGATTAATGACATAGGTAGAATGAGCAGACAGATTCTACGAGGCTGTAGCAAAAAAGATCTTGTAATAATACATGCTGGGGTCAATAATACATGGCATCAGAGCATCCAACAGATTAAGGAAGCTTATCTTGGTATGTCAAACATTTTGGCCGAAATAGGAATTCATACAGTGTTTTCTGAGATTCTTCCCGGTACCTAGAGCTGACCATTTTCTAATGAATAAAATCAAGCATATAAATTGTTGGCTTAGGGCATGGTGTCTTAAACAAAATATTAAGTGCTTAACTCATTGGGAGCAGTTCCAGTTAAATGGTACTTATTATGCAAAGGATGGGTTGCATTTGAGTAGATGGGGAAAGGAGGTTTTGGGATATGAGATTAATTCAGCAATTGATGTTTTTTTATGCAATGTTCCTGGATGGGAATAGATAATGATATAATTAGGAAGGAGCACAACCTAGCATGGGATTTTGTTAAATCTACATCTTGCACTTGTGAAAACTATCAAACATCTAAATTAAATCTACTTCTTCTAGATGCTAGGAGTTTGTGTAATAAAATTAATGAACTCCAAATTGTCTTACTTAATGAAAATATTGATAGCTGTGGTGTCACCGAAACCTGGTTTAATGAAGATCAATGGGGACAAAATATCTGTGGATACACCCTTTTTAAGAATAATCATGTATATGCAAGGGGAGGTGGTGTTGCCTTTTATGTCAAAGAAGAAATCAAATGTACAGAAGTTATTATGAATAGTAATTCTTCTCTTGGCTTTGAAATGTTATGGATTAAAATCCATAATAAACAATGTCCAGTTATATTAGAGATATGTTATAGGCCACCATCTATGGATCCTGTGAATAATGAAAACTTTTGTAATTATTTGGAAAATGTAAATATAAATGCTGACACTATTCTGATGGGCAATTTCAACTATCCTGGAATAAATTGGTCAAATGGAATAGGTTCAAATAAATGGGAAAATAGATTTATTGGAGAAATTTCCCATTTAGGATTAGACCAAATTGTTAACATACCAACAAGAAATACTAATATTCTGGACTTAATATTTACCAATGTTAAAGAAGGCTTTGATTCCCCAGGTACTATGGCTCCAATTGGTAATAGTGACCATTTAATGATTAAATGGTCAATTAATTTTTATATTAATAAGTCTAATGGTATAACCTAATTTAGAAATTTCAATAAGGCAAACTATATAGCAATTAAAGAATACCTATTGAGGTGGAATTGGAAAAATGAATTATATGGATTACCAGTGGAAGAAATATGGCAAGGAATTAAAGATAAAATTGAGTTTTGTATTGAAGAGTGGGTACCAATTAGAGTTAAATATATTAGAAACAAAAGGTTTCCACCTTGGTTTACTAATAAAATAAAAAGATTGGTGTTAGCAAAGAAAAAGGCTTTTAATAAATATAAGAAAAATAAATCTGAATCTAACTGGTCTAAATTTGTTCTTAAAGCCAACAAATCAAAATATGCAATTAAAAAAGCTAAAAAAGACTTGAAACTAAATTGAGTTAGTAAACAAGGTGATAATAGGAAAACATTTTTCAATTATATCGGTTCCTTAAAATCTTCTCCCAGTTTAGTCGGACCTATAAAAATCAATGAGGAGATTATAAATAATGAACAAATTATGGCAAATAAATGTAATCAATATTTTGCTAGTATATTTAAAAAAAAGGATATCTTATTGGAGCTGAATACTTCTGATTTTGATCCCATAATTGAATTTACTGTGGCTGAAACTTATAGTATTATTAATTCAGTTAAGTCTTCACTGTCTGTTGGACCTGATAATATCCCCTCTATATTTTTGAAAATTTTTTCTTATGAACTAGCAGGTGTGTTAACCTTTTTATTTAATAAATCATTGAAAAAGGGAATTGTTGTTAATGAGTGGAGAGATGCTTTAGTCATCCCTATTCATAAGAACAGTTCAAGGCAGGAGTTAAAAAATTATAGACCTATAACCTTAACATCTTCTGTATGTAAAATTATGGAGAAACTTATATTAAATAAAATTAATAAACATATAATAGATAAAGGTCAAACTGATATATTCCAACATGGTTTTCAACCTGGTAGATCATGTCATACCAACTTAATTAATTTTTTTGAGCCTGTGAGTAATGCATTGGACTTCAGTCTTGCGGTGGATGTTATCTACTTGGATTTTGAAAAGGCCTTTGACTCTGTCTCATATAGTATATTATATAAATGTTTATTAGAATTAGCTTAATAAATGTTTAACTACTTGGATTATACAATGGCTAACCAATGGCTAACCAATAGAAGACAACGGGTATCACTAAGAGGTTATACTTCTATATGGACTGAGGTTACTAGTGGAGTGCCTCAGGGCTCTGTTTTGAGCCCTATATTATTTAATATTCTTATAGCTAGTATGAATACCAATAACGGTATTTGGTTGACAAAATATGCTGATGATGCTAAGTTAGGTGGGATTGTTAACAATCTAAAATCCATATCTAATTTACAGGATAACTTGAATTTAATTTCAGATTGGGTTACCAATCATAAATTGAATTTTAACATAAATAAATGTAAAGTTATGCATTTTGGCCTGAATAACATATGTGCTGATTATTATATTAACAACCATGTGTTAAGTGTTATTACTTCTGAAAAGGATTTGGGTGTTATTATTACTAATAACTTAAAATTCACAGAACATTTGAATTCTACCATTAAAAAATGTACTAGATTATCCAATTGTATATTCAGAAATATAAAAAGCAGAGAAGCAGACATATTAATCCCATTATTTACCAGTATTATAAGTTCCAATTTTGATTATTGCTCATCATTCAGTGCTCCAACACAGGTAGGAGACAGATTATCCAGCGAGAAAATCCAAAAAAGATTTACGAAAAATATTACAGGCATGGGTCCTTTGACTTATGAAGAAATTAGAAAAATGACAACTGTATAGTGTGGAATATAGATCATTGCGAGGGGACCTTTGTTTGCTCTATAAGGCAACTAAGGATCAATATTTGTTCAATACATTATATTTGACTTGGAATCCAACATCTGTCCATACTCAATCACACAATTTGAAATTAATTGCATCTACTAATAAAACTACAAAGATAAATTGTGTTAATTTGGCTCAATTTAAACTAAAACTTGATTCTTATATGAATGGTTTAAAATATGTAACCCACCTGGCTTAGGTGGCGTGATCTTAATGAGCTTATCCTTTGATCATGTATTTCACCTATGAACCTATAAGAAAAAAAATAATCCAATATTTACAGAAACAAAAAATATGATGTTATTTCTTCACATCAGTTCATACGTCAGGATATATTTCTTGCTTCAGATGCTATAAAGAAATTCCTGTGTTCTCTCCTTCCTCAGTTAGTGTGAAAGACTGCACATTATCTCCTTGCTGAGATCCTTCTCTCACCTTGATCAGAACCCCATTGACCAACCTATCTATCTAAGCCTCCTAGTGGAGGGTTTATATGGTGAAGGAAAGGGGTGTGGTTTTTACTGAGCCCCTCCTCCTTTGTGACATCACATTCCCTTGCATCTATAAAACCTGCCATTTCAGGGGCAGCTTGCCCTATAGTAGGACCTTACAGCATGAGACAGACCTCTAGGTAACACAACTTTTCTTTATAAATGTGAAAAGTATAAGGATAAACCAAACTTGTTTAAGAACAAATAACAGCCTATAACCTTAGCATGGAAAAGAGAGATGAGGGGCGCGCTCCCCATCTGCCTCCATATAAAGTTATATCTTTTTATTTGTCTTTTTGTTCATATAAGGAAAACATATGTAAGTGAACCACTGTAGCATCTATATTTTGTTTCACATAATATGGTACTCTAATCTTTGGTCATGCGTTATTTTCTTCCCAAAACCCCTTTTTTATATTTCCAGAACCTTTTATTGTTTCTCTCAAACAGTTTATCTGGCTGCTGCACTTTCAGCAAACAGCTTATCTGGCTGCTGCACTTTCAGCCGATGCCTTGCTGAGGAACTCAGCCTTCTAAGACACAGAAGGCTTAACTTCAATAATTACAACTCCCTTTTGAATTAATTTTTGACACTTATAGAACTCCAGTTAATCTGCCTGTTGTGTTTTTAATTATACTCTTTCTTACTTTAGTCCATTTTCAAGTGTTTTAAAAACAAGGGTACATTTTTCAGTGCTTTGGGGCTTATTAGAATCAACACCATAGCAACCAAACACAGTTGCTTTCATTTTGCTCCTAAATTTAAACTTCAGCCTAACTCCTTGGATTAGTAGCCACTGAATATGGCTTTTTGAATATCTTTACAACCAGATGCCAAATTTAATAACAGGACAAAAGTGACAGTAAAGGCAAGAAAGAAGATTGCCAGGTTGGCCACCCTGACAAGAAAATATAGGATAAATGTGAAAATAGAACAGGAGATAGAATAGAGTGAAAAGAAAATTAAAGGGTTGGGGGGTTCTATTGCATCTGAATGTCAGCTTTATTCTTTGAAACTGGATCTCCTGTTACACTCCTCTCACCACAGGAAGGCGACATAATAAGTTTTATTTTGTTGGCTGAGACCCTTCACCCTTGGAAGGGCCGGAACATCTGCCCTCCCACTCCAGAAGTTCCCCCCAGGGACCCTTAAGATAAACAGTATTCAAAACATCCATTCAAAAACAGACAATACTGTTTATAGGTCATTCTATTTTCCTGGGGTTGTGCAGTCAAGGCACTTTATAATGCCATCATCCAACTTTACAGCAGAATCACTGGCAGGATCAGCACCAAAGTGTGATAAAAAATCCATGTTCTGATGCTGAAAATCAGCTCTATGGTGCACAGTAAATTTATATGGCTGTAAGGCTAGATACCATTGTAATATGCGAGTATTCTTGTCCTTCATTAAATTCAGCCAACATAAAGGGTTATGATCTGTCACAACTGTAAGATAATATTTTAGGGCCTCCACTGCCCATTTGATGGCCAGACACTCCTTTTCAACCGTTGAATACCTTCTCTCTCTTTCATGTAATTTCCTGCTGAGGTATAAAATGGGGTGTTCCTCTCCATGGCTATGTTGAGTCAATACCGCCCCAATGCCTGTGTCAGAGGCATCGATCTGTAATTCAAACAGCTTAGAAAAATCAAGGCTACATAACACTGGGGCTGAGCATAAAATGGCTTTGATTTTATGAAATGCCTCATGACAGGCTGGAGTCCACTTTACTTTATTTGGAAAATGTTTTTTCGTTAAATCTGTAAGGGGGGTAGCTATGGCAAAAACTCTGGGATGAAGTGTCTATAGTAGCTTGCCAAACCAATGAAAGACCTGACATGGTACTTTGTCATTGGTATGGGACTATTAGCCACTGCTTCAATTTTGTCTACTTCAGGCTTGATTCTCCCATGTCCAATAATAAAACCAAAATAGCGTGTTTCTGTTTTAGCTATAGCACACTTTGAAGGGTTTATGGTCATTCCTGCATCCTGGATGCTCTGTATTACAGCACTGAGATGAACTAAATGAGTCTCCCAGTCAGGGCTATAGATAACATCATCCAAATAAGCAGCACTGTAACTTTTGTGAGGTCTTAACAGAAAATCCATATACTGTTGGAATGTAGCCGAAGCTCCATGCAGGCCAAATGGCATTGTGGTGAACTGGTATAGGCCAAGTGGGACACAAAAAGCAGTTTATTCCTGAGTTTTAGGGGCCAAGGGAATCTGCCAATAGCCTTTTGTTAAATCCAGGGTACTAATGTATTTTGCAGACCCAATTTGGTCCAGGAGATCATCTATACGTGGCATCGGATACCCATCAAACTCAGACAATTTGTTTATTTTTCTAAAATCTAAGCATAACCTGATGCCACCTTTTTTCTTATGCACAACTACCGATGGAGAGGACCAAGGACTTCATGAAGGAACTATCACTCCAGCGTGTTCCATGCATTTTATTTCAGCCACTACTTCTGGCCTGATCTTTTCAGGTAGTCTGTATGGCTTCTGGTGAATGGGTTTATTTTGTGTAACACTAATTTCATGGACCACACCCTTAGCCCACACAGGTTCCTTCATGAATGTACCTGAGAAATATTTCAGAAGGTGATCAATTTCTAATCTCTGTTCAGGGGTCAATTCAGGATTGATATGTACCTCCATGTCATTAATAGCTTTATCAATTCTGTCATAAGCTATGTCTAGTTCTGCTGTATCAGGATTTGTTTGAACAAACAGTATTGGTGACTCTGGTTTTTCTATCCATTTTCTCAGCAGGTTGGTATGATATACTTTCTTCACTGGTCTATGCCCTGGCATCTCAATGGCATAGTTTACTATGCCTACCTGGTGTAAGACTACATAAGGCCCTTGCCACCACATATGCAATTTATTTTCCATGGAAAGTAACAATAGTAACACTTTTTCACCTGGAGAAAATGTTTTATGTTTCAGACCTAGGTCATAGTGTTCTTTTTGTTTAAGTTGTTTCTGGTCAACATTTTGATGAGCGATAGTCACATACTTCACCAATCTTTTTCTCAGAGCAGTCATAAATTTCAATATATTTTTACAGGCTACATTAGACCCCTGTTCCCAATGCTCCTTCACTACATCTAAGGGACCCCTAGGGTTATGCCCATATAGCATGGTAAAGGGTGATAACCCTGTAGTAGCCTGAGGTACCTCTCTATATGCAAATAGCAGGTAAGGTAGGTTCTTGTCCCAGTCCCGACCTTCCTCCTGCACATACATCTGCAGCATGCATTTCATGGTCTTATTAAAATGTTCTGCTAACCGATCAGTTTGGGAGTGGTATGATGTTCTAATAACAGATACCTCTAGTAATTTGTATAGTTCTTGTAACATGATGGATGTAAAATTATTCCCATGGTCAGTAAGGATAACCTTAGGTATTCCCATTCTGCTAAAGACCTTTGCCAGTTCCTCTGCAATATGAGGGGCAGTAACCATCCTCATTGGTATTGCCTCTGGGTACCTGGTGATATAATCACAAATGACTAGGATATACTGATTCCTCTTAGAACTCTTTAACAAGGGTCCCACCATATCCATTGCAACCCTATCGAATGGGGTAGTTACATACGGTATAGGTTGCAGGGGTACAATGTCTTTTTTCCCTCCCTTGGCAACTACTGTAGCTGGCATTGTGGACAGGACCTACAATAGGCCACCACATCCTGATGGACCCCTGGCCAACTAAAATGAGATAGAATTTGTTGGACTGTCTGGTCTCTCCCTTCATGACCAGCCATGGGGATATCATGAGCCAAATGCATGATTTGTTCTCTATACTTTTTAGGCACAACTAACTGTTCAAGCTCTTCATTAGTACCAGGTTCAACAGTAACTCTATATAAAAAATAATTTCTTTCAATGAATCATGATTGACCAGGGGGTCCAACCTTGCTGACCTGTAAGTATAAAGGGATTAGTGACTCATCACATTTTTGCTCTTGTCCAATATCTTTTACTAAAGTTTCTGAAATATGAAGTGGGCCCATAGCCTGATGCTTATTATTCCAGTTCTTCTTTTCTTCTCTTCTAGTTCCTTTAGACTTTTTGATCTTACTAACAGTCTCAAAATAATCAGTCTTGAAAGGAAAAATGTCTTGTAACTCCTGAGTTTTCATCGGAGACCTAGTCACCACATTAACAATTCCTAAAGTGGTTTTCTGCTGTTTCAGTAAAAGATCAAAATGAGGAAAGTCTTGTCCAACAATGACAGGTACAGGGAGTCGTGGAACAAGGCCTACCAGCATGTCACGACATTCATTATTTACAGTTATAGTAAGACATGTGGTAGGGTAATGGTGTATATCCCCATGTACACACCGAACAGTTGCATCTGAGTCACTGTGGGGTAGATTGGGGGCTAGATCAGCTCTGATTAAGGTCTGTATACTGCCAGAGTCCAGTAAACCCAAAGTTTGTTGTTCCCCAGTACCCACAGAGGTCACATAACCAAAATTTGGCTAGAGCAAGATGTGCTGGGTCAGACCTTTTATTGGGGCAGTTTCTGACTATATGCCCTTTCCCAAGACAACCGTGGCATATTATGTCTGTGTATTGGACTCTCCCACCTCTCTCCCTACGATAGAACTGTCTCTGATTATAAGAAATATTAAATGGTGGTCTTACCAGTGTATTTGATGGTCCTGGATTGCCTGGGTTACTTCTTGCTCGAGTGCTCTGTGCAGCCAGATAATCTTCTACCAGCTTGATAGTATCTTCCGCTGTTTCGGGTTTATGTTCTTTCACCCACAATTGCACATCCATAGGTAATATCTGTATAAATTGTTCAATTACTATGAGTTCCATAATTTGGTCTACAGTTTTGGTAGTGGGCTGTAACCATTTTCCACAGTAGTCCTTTAAATGGTCATAGGTTTCCCTTGGTGTATCTATGCTGGACATGTTCTGGGAACGGAATCTTTGCCTGTAGGTTTCTGTATTGATATTATACCTCCGCAGAATTTCCTCTTTCACTCTGTCATAATTAGAACTATCAGCCCCACTTAGTTGGCTGTAAACTAATTGGGCTCAGCCAGAGAGGTGGGGGACCAAACAAATCACCCATTGATCCCTGGGCCAGTTACAAGTTTGTGCCACCCTCTCAAAAGTAGTCAAATAGGCCTCAATATCATCCACTTCAGTCAATTTATTTAACTTAATGTGTCTAGGCACTGACCTTTCCATCTGCCCCTGGGTCATGTCATGGATAGCTTTCAATGTTGCTGTCCATTTCTCACCTTGTCTTCTTCTTTCTTCCACCTGTATCCTCCGGTCTTCATCCTTCTGTCTCTGGTCCTCTTCTCTTTGGTGCTCCATCTCCAGCTGATGTAAACAGAGCCATTTCAGTAGTTCACTTGGCTCCTCTGGTGCAGGGATCATCTGTCCTTCCTCCTTCTTAGGACCACCAGCTGCAGCTGTGGCTCCTTCTTCCATCCTTCTTGGTCTGGTTGCAGGTTCAATTCCTGGTAACAACTGAACACCAGTCTTCAATCGTACAGACCTGGTCAAATGTAATGCATCCAAATCCTCCGCTTCTGGTTGTTGCATCTGCCAGAGTATTTTCAGCACAACACTCACTTTGAAGTACCTTCTGGCACACCAGAGGTCGAAATCCCACTTCTAACACCAGTTGTAAATGCGTGCGTCTCAATAAACAGATCATACAACCAGATTATGATGCATAAAAAATGCATACTTCTGCGTTTATCATTTTATTTTAGAAAAACACAAAATCAAAAAAAAAAAAAAAGAAAAAATAATCCAATATTTACAGAAAGAAAAAATATGATGTTATTTCTTCACATCAGTTCAAACATCACAATATATTTCTTGCTTCAGATGCTATAAAGAAGTTCCTGTGTTCTCTCCTTCCTCAGTTAAAGTGAAAGACTGCACATTACCTCCTTGCTGAGATCCTTCTCTCACCTTGGTCAGAACCCTACTGACCAACCTATCTATCTAAGCCTCTTAGTGGAGGGTTTATATAGTGAAGGAAAGGGGTGTGGTTTTCACTGAGCCCCTCCTCCTTTGTGACATCACATTCCCTTGCATCTATAAAACCTGCCATTTCAGGGGCAGCTTGCCCTATAGTAGGACCTTACAGCATGAAACAGACCTCTAGGTAAAACAACTTTTCTTTACAAATGTGAAAAGTATAAGGTCTCCTCTCTTTCTCTCCTCCTACAGATCTCAGCCCTTGAATGGGTCCGTCCCAGCCACCGGAGTGGCCGCAGCTCAGGGAACCAGCCGCCCACCCTCACCACCTTCTCCAGCTGCCTAAGGACCTCCTAAAGCTGGGTAAGCTTTGCAGACCCAACTGGGACAGCTCCGAGTGCTTCCGTTGGCTGCTGAGGCTTGCTGCCATCTCCAGTTGGTCAAGGCTTTTATGCCTCTGCCTGGGATTAGTCCGCCTCATCTTTGCTGTTTCTGGGCTTCTGCACCCATTGAAAAGCATAGGAAAATGCCATTTTCGCCCACCCCCACCCCTCTAGTCTTAATTAAATAGCCTTAAGCACCGCCCACTTTTCTTAGCCGCCACCCTTCCCTTTCTTTATAGGTCCTACCAATCCACTCCCTTTTTTTTCTAGTCATTCTTTTGCCTGACCTCTCTCCACTCTCTCTCCTCCCTGTAACTCACTCCCTCCCTTTCCTCAAGTGCTCCTCAAATACCTTTATCTACTTTACCAACTTGATTGCTGACTGGCCATCTTCGCTATGCTTGCTCTGATAATTTTTCTACTGTCACTACCTCCTCTTAGCTATCTTCCTGGGACCTGCTACCAATCCTCTCCTCCCAACTTCCAACTCGACTTCACCCACCACTTCTCTGGCACCCTCTCCTCGCTTTCCCCCTACACCACTACCCCCCACTCCTGCTATGAAAAGGTACTCTCTGGATCATCTATCCAAGGTTACTGGGCCCTTCCTCCTCCAATCCCCCTAATACAATTTATGACACCCCTCTGAGAGCAACACCTGCACCCCCCATGTACAAGCAATGCCTTGCGCTTCATAAACTCTCCCTCAGGGCCTTACGACTCTCCACACTGAAGCTCCTACTCCTTCTACTACTACTATCAGAGAATGTACACCCAAATCCTGGCCCAAACTCCGCTGTGACAGCTATGAAGTTTAAACACACTGGTGTTCTGTCCCTCACAACCATCAACATCTGCAGCCTCATTCCTAAGCTAGATGCCCTACAAGTTTTCTCCAGATAGCACACACCTGACGTCATCTCAGTCTTTCACAGAGAGGGTGGTGGACACATGGAACAGCCTTCCTGAGGAGGTTGTGGGATCTAAAACTGTGGGAGAATTCAAGAATACATGGGGCAGACATAAGGCATTTTTTTGGGGGGTAGGAAGAAATAGGCTGTTGGTTAAATAGGATCTGCAGCTTATTCTCTAGGTAGGGAAATGGGCAGACTAGTTGGGCCTAGTGGCTCTTATCTGCCATCAAAGTCTATGTTTCTATGTTTCTAGTTGTCAAAACCTGGCTATCACCCAAGATACCCGAATCTACAATTTTCCTGCCAGGCTATATGGTCTTCAGGCTGGATCGGCAGACCAAAAAAAGGAGGGAGCTGTGCACTATACCTCAAAGACTCTCTTCTGGGTCACCCCCTAACTACCACAATCTCAGACTCACTATCACAGATCCTCCCAGTCTGTATCATCCTCGGAGCCCATGGCAAAACACTCACGGTTGTCGCAGTCAACATCCCACCCAAAGACCAAGTGAAAGGCCTAAACGCTGTCCTGGATTTTGTCAGAATGCAGCCACAGGACTCTGAGTTAATCTTACTTGGGGATTTTAACACAAACTGGCTTGCATCTGACATCGGAGGTCTCAAGGATGCCATCTCCTCAGTTCACCTCTCTCAGCTGGTTGACTCTCGAACCAGACACAAACTACAGAACGGGTACCAGCTCATTAATTGACTGGGCACTATCTAATTACCCCACATGAATATCTGATATCTCCATCCTTCCTGACTCCCTTAGTGACCACTCTCCCATCATCTGTGTATGGTCCAATAAGATCCACAAACCACCACCATCAGTCACTACAAGCAGAACTCTCCCTCATAGGAACCTGACTCTCCTTAAATCTCACCTCAGGAATCAAGACTGGCTTCCTATCTACCTTGCAAATGATGTCAACACTGCTCTGGACTCTTTCATATCCATCTTCAATGAAGCCTGCAATATCTATGCCCCCTCAAAAAACGTAAGGTAAAATCCCTTTGCAATCCCAGGATTACTGCTGACCTAATATCACAGCTAAAAGTTAGGGACCTCCTCTGGATCGTGGCCCTTGACTCTGGATCACAAACTGACATCCAGAGCTACAAGCGTGCTCGCAATGATTGCACCAAGGCCATAAAAAAATCACAAAAGCTGCTACTATAGGGAAGCCCTCACTACCACATACAGTAATGGAAGAGCATTCTGGAACAACATCAAGGAAGTTACTGGAAAACAGATATTAACATCCCCAAATATGCTCAACATCAATGGATCCATTACTCTTGACCCTGCAACTATCACGAATACCTTCAATACTGCCTTCACTGACTTCAGTTCCATTCTCCCCCCTGACTTCTTCACGGACCCTATCACTCCCATGGACCCCACCTATGCCTCCCACTATACTACCCACACCCACTTCTATTTCAAAGCAGTCAAGCAGCAGGAAGTCCGCAAGTACATTAGCAAGGCAATTGCCAACACAAGGTTCAGTGGCGACTCTCTGGACCTAAAACTACTGTCTGTCACACTTGACAAAGTAATCAGACCACTTACAAAGATACTTAACCTCTCCCTCTGCCATAGCCAGTTCCCTAACTTATGGAAATCTGCTATCGTCACCCCCATCTACAAAACTGGGGACAAGACTCAGCATGGGAACTATTGTTCAATCTCCATATTGCCTCCCCTATCAAAAGCACTCGAACATATTGTATCCGACCAACTCACCAACTACCTGAACAACCACAACATCTTATGTGCTCAGCAGCATGGCTTCAGGAAAGGACATAGCACCACATCTGCCCTAATGGAGTTTACCACTGCTATACACAATTCCCTTGTCAACGGCCACCTCACCGGGGCTGTATACATTGACTTAACAAAAGCTTTTGATACCGTACACCACAACCTACTTCTAAACCAACTCTCAAATTTGGGGTTCTCCCCTAACTCAATGGCCTGATTCCAAAGCTACGTGTCTAACAGATCACAATGAGTGAAGATTGCAGGTACTCTCTCAAGCACTCTACCAGTCCACATGGGTGTTCCCCAGGTCTCCATACTGGGACCATTCCTTTTCTACCTTTTCCTGAATAGCCTCCCTAAAGCCTGCCCTGAAAAAATTATTCTTTATGTGGATAATACAGTTATTCTTTCCTCCCACAAGGAACAGCACTCCATGCAAAACAATATCCAGCTCGGTTTCATCTCTATTGAAAAATGGCTCAGTTCACAGAAACTAATACTCAACTATGAAAAGACCAAGTCCATGCTCTTTCATAACTCCCACAACAAACACAAGTCTCCTCCACTGAGCATAACAAACCAGCATGGGTCAACTATTGAACAGGTCCTAACCTTCAAATACTTAGGGATCACTCTTGACTGTAACTTGTCCTACATGTCCCACATTGACAATATCGCCAAAGCAGCCAACATGCATATTGGCCTTCTCTACAGACATAGGTCTTGCTTAACTCCAGCTGCCCTGAGTATTTCAGTGCAAAGCTTGATTCTCTCCATCATCGACTATGGCCTCATTATTTAAGGAGCGGCCACAACTACAGCCCTTAGACGTATCTCTACCATGCCCAACAAAGCTTGTTGTCTAGTCACTGGGTCTAACCACCTAACACACACATGTGACCTCTACACATAGTTAGGATGGCTACAACTATCTAATCACATAAAATATCAAACATGCATAATGGCTAAAAAGATCACAATGGGCCTGGCTCCACCCGGGGTACTATCTCTCCTCAGCCCCAGTAGTAACTCCCATCACACGAGAGGCTATGACTCCCATTGCATGAAGATCCCTCACTGCAGAACCTCTTTGGGTCAAAGCTCTTTCACCTACCGGGCTCCTTATTGGTGGAATAACCTTAACACAGACATCTCCTCCACACCAAAGCTAGGACCTTTTAAATCAAGTCTCTGACTCCACCTCACTGCCTCTAGCACCTGCGACTTTCATACCTAGCAGGATCTCCCATCTTAGCTAAGCAGTCCATGCTTCCTTGCCTCACATTGTTCCACTTCCTTCCTGCCTCTCCCTTTTCACTACCATCCCCCCTCTATTCACCCATCCCTGCTACTCTTCCTCTCCTATATCCTGATTAACAACTGCCCTTGACAAGCTCTACCCATAATTAAGTTTTGCAACTGTATGTTAAATATGATGCTTTGTTTTGCTTTATCACCTGTCTTGTAGTCTATTGCACTATGCCCGATTATGTATCATTGTACTGTGCTGTCTCTGATGTGGAACCTTTGTAAAAGAGCCTTGGTTCAAAGGTATTTGTAATCCTAGAAGAAATAAATATAAATAAATAAAAGGATAAACCAAAACTGTTTAAGAACAAATAACAGTCTATATCCTTAGCATGGAAAAGAGAAATGAAGGGTGCACTCCCTTTCTGCCTCCATATAAAGTTATAGCTTTTTAGTTGTCTTTTTGTTCATATAAGGAAAACACACATAAGTGAACCACTGTAGCATCTATATTTTGTTTCACATAATATGGTACTCTAATCTTTGGTCATGCATAATTTTCTTCCCAAATCCCTTGTTTTATATTTCCAGAACCTTTTATTATTTTTCTCAAACAGCTTATCTGGCTGCTGCAGTTTCAGCAAACAGCTTATCTGGCTGCTGCACTTTCAGCCGATGCCTTGCTGAGGAACTCAGCCTTCTAAAACACAGAAGGCATAACTTAATAATTACAACTCCCTTTTGAATGAATTGTTGACACTTACAGAACTCCAGTTAATCTGCCTGTAGTGTTTTTAATTATACTCTTTCTTACTTTAGTCCATTTTCAAGTGTTTTAAAAACAAGGGTACATTTTTAAGTGCTTTGAGGCTTATTAGAATCAGCACCATATCAACCAAAGACAGTTGCTTTCATTGTGCTCCTAAATTTAAACTTCAGTCTAATTCCTTGGATTAGTAGCCACTGAATATGGCTTTTTGAATATCTTTACAACTAGATGCCAAATTTAATAACAGGACAAAAGTGACAGTAAAGACAAGAAAGAAGATTGCCAAGTTGGCCACTCTGACAAGAAAATATAGGATAGATGTGAAAATAGAACAGGAGATAGAATAGAGTGAAAAGAACATTACAGGGGGGGTTCTATTGCATCTGAGTGTCAGCTTTATTCTTTGAAACTGTACCTCCTGTTGCATGGTGCCTGAAACCATATTTGTAAAATAGGTTTATTGTTCATGTTGTTTATTTGTTAAAAGTTTCACTGTTGGGCACCAGCTCCTCATCATACCTGCTTCTGGCTCAGCTGAATCAGCACTAGGTAAAGACTCAACAGTGACTCACACTGTACTCCCCTTCCTGAAAGTGAAAAGCCATCAATGAACACTCAATTAACTTTTTCCTGACCGGCACCTGAGTGAACCTGATCTGTGCTCAAACCTGGATCACTGGCATGGTGGTAGGTGAGGCCCTCAGTGCCTCAGCCCTCCATATCACTGGCTGGTAATCTAGATAAAAACAAGAACAAAGAGCAAGTGGGTTCTCTTTGGATAAACTCCCAAGTATATATGGGGACTTGTCACAGAAATGTTTAGAGCAAACAGTTATATACACCAGCCAAACTCCAAGGTATATTTCAAAGAATTTTCATATTTTATTCCATAATGTTTTAACAGTCAGATCCCCTGATGTGCCCAACAGGGGCTTGGATCTAAGGTTAAATATGTAAAAAAAAATCTCTTAGACAAATGAATAGTTAGACAAATTCAATTAAAAAGAGTGCTGTCTCTTTAAATCTAGCAGGCTGTGTCGGCTTGGTGGTGTTAATGGCTGAGATGCTGGATGCCTTACCTCACATTGTACTGGTGACCCAAGTTTGGGAATGACTTCAGGTCATTGGGGAGCTAGCATGGGGAGGAGGGAGGGAGCAGGATTGAGCAGCCAAAAGGCAGTTTTCTTCTCCCAGGGGAGCTTGCTCCCCCCATAGTTCTGCTCCCATTGTGTGGAAGTCCATGGGAAGCATAGATGGAGAGGGTGGCAGGTGATTGCCAGAAGTGGGGCAAGGGGCCAAGCAGGTACCCAGGGTGCTTGTGCGCCTCAATGCTCACACATGCTCGTGTCTGCAGGGGTCCTATATGGGAGAGAAAGTCAGGCAGAAATGTGCAAAAAATTGTAAATAAGAAAAAAAATCTGCTAGGCTTCTGATATTAGCCACAGCAGTAATCACTATATCTTGTTCTAAAAACATTCTAAATATGTTCATCCACATGGTATCTTCCCTTTTAATGAATAACCTAACACGACAAAACTCAGGTAGCTCTTAGATAAACTAAAATTATAAATAACAATTATTAGAAACATTTTTAAATGTTATATTCATACCTGAATATAAAGTCACTGTCTTTTTCTCTATTAATTTCAATAGAGTCAGTATAAGGTCTTGTGCCTAATCAAATATATACCTGAATCCTATAGTTAATACATATCAACATAGTGAGAATGATTGACAATTCATAGTTCCATCAGAATATAGTATACTAATGTTGTACTCCAAACTCATCCTTAACAACTCAGTATTATACATCAAGTGGTGGAAGACTAGGTTTGCTGGCCAAGGCACCCAGCCTCACCTGAGCTCTTTTCTTCTAGGTTGCTTGAAAGCACAGAGCAAAAAACCTTACCAGAGAAAGGGAAAGGATTAAGGCTTCTTTTGGCTGGGCAGATTTACTGTGTGTTATTATTTTTATGTTATACTCACGGGGATTGTTACTGTTTGTTGCTAACATTTTATTGCTTTATTTTTCTCTGACTCAAATTGTTGTTGCTGGGTATACCTTCTGCTGCATTATTACAGGGTGTGCCTACAGGTGTGTGTGCTTACAGATTACTGCTGTAATCTTATGATTCAAATTGTCTTTTGCAAGGTATAGCTTCTGTTTCTCCTTTATTTTTCTCTGTAGCAAAGTGTTTCTTACAGGGTTTGTCTTCTGTGAAATTATTACAGGTGGTGCTTTACAGGTTTTACAGTTTTATCTATCATTAGGATAAGCTTTCAGGGCTGCTGCATTTGTTGCTGGCTGATTGTTTCTGCTCTTATCTCCTTGTTTCTTTCATCCATGGTTCTTCTTTTTTGGCAGGGGAAGGGCCCATCCACCCATTCCAATCCCCAACCACACCACTCTACACTCCCTGTATAAGGTAGCTCAGTCATGACATTTCCTGTAGTAAAGCAGGAAGGGGCAGATCCGAGGGGTATCCACACAGTGATCTCATTTACAGGGGTGCTAGTATTTTAACTTGTTATAACAAGTTATACAAAAACAAACAAAATCAAACTTTTGCTTTAATTTTCTTCCTTCTAATTACTCTGACCAGGTTATAAACCCAGCAACTTATCTGGAATGAATATCATTAACTGCAGGTACTGCGGAACACTTTTCAGAAGGGCAGTTTTACAGGATTTAGGACTCTGTCCTACATGCTGGGCAATTGGAGATCTAAAGGCTCAGCTCCAGGCAGCATGGGCAGAGATTGTGCACCTCAAATTGCATATTCAAGAGGAAATATATTTAAGAACTGCCCGCCATTTCCCCAACATCTAACAGAAGCACCTCAACCACAGAGGGTAGTTGGTCCAGGAGGTTGACAGGTGGTTAGGTTGGGCAAATCAGGTGCACCATTACTCGGTGCTATCCAACATATCACCTCCACAAACCATAGAAAAACTACAAACAGGAATCTGCCTCTATTTCTGAAATCAAACAAAGGGGCAGAGGACACTGCAGAGCAGAACACTGCAGCACAGGAGCAAGCACAACAAAACTCACCCAAAACAGGAACCAAAACAAAAAAAGCAAAAAGGAAATCCAAAAACCTCTGATCATAGGAGACTCCATGATTCGAGGAGTGGATATGTATCTCCATCCAGGGGTAATGGTCAGATATCTCCCAGGTACATCAGGGTGGAGAGACACTGACTGCATTGCTAAAATTGTTCAGGAAGCAGGAGAAAACATTGACATCCTGGTACACATAGGGACTAACAATCTCACCAGCCAGTCAGTTGTGGAGACCAAGGAACACCTGACCTGGCTGGGAGACAAGCTATCATCCATTTAATTTGGCATCTCCTTTTCTGAGATCCTGCCAGTCTGGGAGAGGGGGGGTAGATGGACGGAAGGTCAGAGAAGGGGAGATAAGGGAGCTAAACATGAGGCTGAAGGGTTGGTGCCAGGAAAAAAGACACAAATTTGTAGGGAACTGGCAACAGTTTTGGGAGCGAAACGTCTTTAAATGTGATGGACTACATCTGACTAAGGAGGGAGTCAGTGCATTGGGGCAGAAGTTTGATGTCTTTGGAGAATATTTAAACTAGGAAATGGAGAGAGGGGTGCAGCACCCCATATGTCGAATGGGAAGAACATCCTTCCCCCCTCAGCTAGTGGTCAAGCAGGAGTTCAGCATGTTTACAGTTCATTTGTATCACCAGGTAAGGAAAAAGGTCCAGTGCCCCATTTGACGCACAGGGGAAATGCCAGACCTCGCCCAAAAACTGACACAGTGAAATCTGGGAAATGGAAAATCATGTACACAAATGCTCACAGTCTGGGAAACAAGATCCTAGACCTGCAGGCAATAATGACAGAGGCTAAACTGGACATTGTAGCCATTAGTGAAACATGGTTTACCAGTAACCACACATGGGAGACTTCAGTACCTGGCTATGTACTGTTCAGAAGAGACTGAGGTGCAAAAAGGAGGGGTGGAGTGGCCCTTTATGTCAATGAAAATATCAAAGCTACAGAAATTCTGAATACACATAAGGAGCCAGAAGAACTGTGGGTCACCATGGAAACAGGAAAGGAGACAGCCATACGAACTGGGGTTGTCTACAGGCCTCCAGACCAGGGGGAGGACATAGACACATTACTGTTAGAAGATATACAAAACATGACAGTTAAAGGGGAGATTCTGATAATGGGAGACTTCAACATGCCAGATACAGATTGGCCAATACCAACAGGAACATCTGCCAGAACTAGACACATGGTGGATTCCCTGAAAGGGGAGGGCCTGTAACAACTGGTACAACAACTCACAAGATACAGGGCTATCCTAGATCTAGTACTGACTAATAGGGAAAAGATCACAGATCTCCAGGTAGAAGGTCACCTGGGGACCAGTGACCATCACATTGTATGGTTCAATTTTGCCACTACAACTAAATAATCACATTCCAAAGCAAAAGTATGGGACTTCAGAGGAGCTGACTTTAATAAGATGGCAAACAGAGTTATACTAGCCCTGGCAAAAAGAAATGCAGGTGAGGGAGTACAGGGAAAGTGGGCATGCATTAAGGACGCAATACTTGAAGCAACATCCCATTGTGTCAGAGAGAAAAAGGAAGTGCAAAAGAAGAAGGAAACCACTTTGGTTCCCAAAAACAGTAGCAGAATAGGTCAGAGCCTAAAGCCTGGCCTTCAGGAAATATAAGGCAACACAGCGGGATGATAATAGGGAGGCATACCAAACTTCCTTAAGGGAAGCAGGGAAGGCAGTAAGGCAGATAAAGGCCCAAACTGAGGAAACACTAGCACAAATGGTAAAAGAAGGTGACAAGACTTTTTATAGGTACATTAGTGAAAGGAGAAAGTCCGGGGGTATTGCTAAGATGAAAGGAGATAAGGGGATGTGTGACGAGGAGGACCATGTAAAAGCATCTATCCTAAATAGATACTTCTGCTCAGTATTTACTGAAGAGACAGTAGGGCAGGGCCCACAGCTCAGCACCATGGACACAGGGGGGAGGGAGGTGAGCATTAGTCATTTCACAAAAGAAAGGGTCCTACAAGAGCTCGATAAGCTCAGGGTGGACAAGGCAATGGGACCAGATGGCATACATCCCAGAGTACTAAAGGAGCTAAGACTGAAACTAGCAGAGCCATTATCAGAACTATTTAGTGGTCCCAGAAGGCTGGAGAAGGACTCATGTGATCCCGCTCCACAAGAGTGGAAGCAGGGAGGAGGCAGGGAACTACAGACCAGTCAGTCTTACCTCAGTAGTGGGCAAGATTATGGGGGCACTCTGTAAGGAAAGGATAGTGCAACACCTGGAATCCATAGCAGCACAAGATCCAAGACAACATGGGTTTATAAAAGGAAGGTCCTATCCAACTAATCTCATAGATTTCTTTGACTGGGTAACCAGAGTGGTGGACCAAGGGGGAGCACTCGATGTCGCCTACCTTGATTTCAGCAAAGCTTTCAATACTGTTCCACATAGAAGATTGATTAACAAGCTGGGTAGGATTGGGGTGAGTCAGATGTTGGTCAACTGGGTAGCAAACTGGTTGACGGGCAGAAAACAGAGAGTCGTAGTAAATGGTATACAGTCAGAAGAGATGCAAGTCATAAGTGGGGTACCTCAGGGATCAGTCCTGGGGCCAGTCCTCTTCAATATCTTCATCAGTGACATTGCAGATGGACAGGAGGGTAAGGTTTGTCTGTTTGTAGATGACACCAAGATCTGCAACAGAGTAGATGATCCAGATGGGGTGGGCAGAATGAGAAGGAATCTTGATAAACTAGCAAAATGATCGGAAGAGTGGCAACTGGGGTTTAACGCAAAGAAGTGCAAGATCATGCACATAGGGAGGAGTAACCCTGAAGCCACCTATAGGCTGGGAGGGGAATTGCTGGCAGTCACAAGGGAAGAAAGAGACTTAGGCATCATCATCACCGATGACCTGAAATCATCAAAGCAGACCACTAAAGCAGTAGGTAAGGCTAGAGTGATGGGGTGTATTAGTAGGGGTATCACAAGTCAGAAGAGGGAGGTAATAATCCCTCTTTATAAGACACTGGTTAGGCCCAATCTGGAGTACTGCATGCAGTACTGGAGGCCACACCTTCACAAGGACATTAACTAAATTGAGGCAGTCCAGAGAAGTGCAACCAAAGTGGTGCAGGGAATGCATCAGAAAACATATGAGGACAAATTAATGGAGCTCAATATGTATACCCTAGAGCAAAGGAGGGAGAGAGGTGATATGATCAAAGCATTCAAACACCTTAAGGGCATTAACAAGGTGAAAGAGTCTAACATGTTTCAGTATAATAAAAATAGCAGGACAAGAGGACACAGCATGAGATTAGAGGGAGGCCAATTAAGGGGTAATGTGAGGAAGTTCTTTTTCACAGAAAGGGTGGTGGATGCATGGAACGGCCTATCCCAGGAAGTTGTGGATATGAATACAATGCAGGGCTTCAAACATGCATGGGATAGGCATAAGGGAGCAGTACAGATGAGTATGAATAGATAGGCCATTGACAGAGCAAAGGCCGATGCACATTCATAAGGTAGAAAAAGAAATGGGCAGACTGGATAGGCCTTATCTTCCTTCATCTTCTATGTTTCTATGTAAGCAATCAGTTAATATGTACTACATGTGATTATCCTCTTCTGTGGTTCTAAAATCTACTCTAATATCTTTTCTGGTTTAAATAACAAATCTTGACATTTCCGCTTTAATTCTTAAATATATATAGTATAAAAGGTAAACATTCAAACAATTTGTTCGAGTGCTAATATTTAACTGTCTACCAGGACAGCAGTATGACTTATCTCATTTCATAATTCTTTTCTCTGTGGAGTTTTATTAAATGTTTTACCATTTAGATACATTTTATAAATTCATTGTTCAGCAAACTACCCAATTTGATTAAAGATTCCATTTTCAAACAAACTTTCCACATTATGTAGCAGTAGTTTAACCTGTTGTTTTAAACAAATGACAAATAATTCAATAAAACATCATTTTGGTAGCATTTTTAATTGAGTTGTGTGACTCTGACACACAATTTAGCACCATGCGCTTGACTGACAGGTCCAGACTATGCACAGAAGGTTGTAATGCATAATCACAACATAGTTATATGAGTATTAAAAATGCTAACCAGTAATTATGTAAGAAGAAATGATGGAATGGTGGTTGTCATGGATTAATGCATGCCCCAGGGGTGTTGTGAGGCATTAGGTGCTTGTTCTGAATGCCTCCTGTCCATGGGCATGCATTAACTCATTCCAACCACCACCCTCGCCATGTCTTATTATACTTATAAAATGGGTCCCCATATAACCTCCCCTCACCTCTGTGACACAAGCTTAGATTGCTGGACTCAGTCACAAGCCAACTTTCCATCCTGTAGCAGAGGGTAGTGAGGGCAGATGACCCAAGATACAGCCCTCCCCTGCACAGCCAAAGGAAACCCACCCCTCCCACCCCACCTATGGGACACAAGCTTAGGTATATTTTTTGGCATGGAAAGTACAAAGGACAGTAGAGAATGAACTGTTTTAGAGCTGGGAACTGTTTGGTGCAAACGCCAGCTGGTGACGTGGCCACCTTAGCACAGTGAACATACATTATTGATGGTGGTTTTGCTTTTTTTTAGTTTACTCACTTTAATGTAGTTTCCATCAGTTGTAATCCATGAAGTTGTGATCAGTAGGGTTATCTTAATTTCATCCTCCACTAGGGAACACCTTTTTAAACGTTGTTTTCTTTCCCTCCCTAGTCTGCCAGGCTCAGTTGTGAGACAACTCTCCATCTTATAGCAAAGGTTCGTGAGGGCAGATGACCTGAGATACAGCCCTTCCCCCGCATGGTCGAAGGGGAAAACCCCACCTCTTGGACACCAGCTTAGGTATATTTCTTGGTGTGGGGCACCTGATTCACCCATGCCATAAGACTTGTTGTCCTGCCTACCCTCCCATGGTCTGTCTCCTCTTATATACTCTCCTGATTTCCTGTTTATCATTACCCACAAGTGTTTGCACCTGCTTCTGATCACTAAGTGATTTCACTTCTGCTCACACTGTCAAGCTTGCATCCTGAAATTGTCTGCTGCCCTCTGGACACTGATACCTGCAGAGGTAGTTTCACCGGTTTGATCACCTAGATCTATCATTTTGTTTTGCCACTGTCTTGTTAGACTCTACTTGTTCCCCTTGCCATACTGATCTATTGTGCCACTTTTGGTATATTTTAAGTAGTTACTGAAATTGCCTAGCTGTGACTGGATTTTGATACTGCCTGTCAGCTCTGTTTCTAAATGATTTTCTGCCTGTTTTTTTACTATCATAGTGCTGCAGTTTAGCACAGCCTGACTATTTCTATGCAGTTGCATTGGTTGGTCTGATTCTTTCCTTCCCTTCATTTGATCTTCCCTTGCTCCTCATCTTAGGCCCTGTCCACACTACACTGTTCCGGCCCGATAATGGATGCAATCCGTTACGGCTGGGGAGCGGTGCAATGTGTCCACATTGCGGGGGTGTCCGTTATGGGACCAGTACCACCGGTCCACACAAGGGATGCCGGGCGACCGTTACTGCGGCACCCGTTCCCAGTATGCAGCTCGCACTGTGCTATGGGTCCTGCAGGGGACCATTACTACGCGTTCACACTTCACCCAGTAACATTACCGAGGCATAACCGGTTTCATAACCGTTGTTGAAACCACCTCATATGTGGTTTCAACAACGGTTACGAAAACACCTTCGGTAATGTTACAGGTGTAAACGCAAACTGTTGCAGTAACGGTTTGGGCACTCTGTAATGTTACAGAGGCGTAGTGCGGACAGGGCCTTAGTTAGAGAACTTTTCTTACCCATTTGCCTTTGCTAACCTTTCATCTTTTCCTGCTTACCTCACTTACTCACATCTTCCTTTACCTGACCATGGCTTGACTGCCTATGTTTGTCAGGAATCTCCCTGCTATCTTTTTTTCTTCTCTCTCCTGCTCCTTCATATCATTCATGCTATACCTGTTTCCTCTCTTCCTTGGCCTCCTCTGCCTTCTGCCCCTGTCCTCACTTCTATTACCCCATGCCCCTTCCATTTCTCCCACACCTCCTTTCTCCATCCTCGCTATACTTCTTTCCATTCTCCTCTCCCCCTTTTCTCCCTCCCTCCTTGTCCCCGAGTCCATCTGTCCACCCTGGGGTACTGCATTCCTCTTGCTAAGCCACTAATCCCTTGACCATCTATGCCTCCATGCTTCCTCCTGCCTCCACCTTCCCATCCCTCACAGTATCAAAAGGTTAAAGACTCCATCACTTCACCATTTATTCCTTCTACTCTTGCTTCTTACTGGCAATGTCAAACTTAACCCATGCCCTCTCACCCCCCCTCCCCACCTGCTATTCCACAAGGTCTCAGCTTCTTCCACCTGAACACAAGATGCCTCCTCCCCAAGTTAGATGTCCTCAAAGTCTGGATTGCACAGTACTCCCATGACATCCTGTGCATCTCTGAAACTTGTTCCCTCACTCTCCATGAAACCATCTTCACCTCTCATAAACTCATTGTTGCCAAACTCTCCCTTCCTATGCTTCTTCCAGGTTCTCTCTTGCCTCCCTGGTCACCTGCATTGCTTCGATTGCCACTCATGCCACCTCTGGTGAGCTCATCCTTTCAGGGAATTTTAATCTAGATTGGCTCTCCTCCACATCCTAGACCACCCTACATAATACTGAATCACTGAACCTATCTCAGTTGCTGACTGAACCCACCTGCCTCAACCCACGCTGCCAGTATCACTCCCTCTCTTCCCAGCCACACTGCATCATTGTTGCTGGCATCCTTCCAGATGCTTTCAGAGATCACTGCCTGATCTATTGTGCTAGGAAGATGTGCCCCCTACACTCAGCCCCTAAATACATCTGGTATCACCACCTCAGAGTCCTCATCATGCGTGCTCTTCTCTGTGACCTCACCGACATGGATTGATCTCCTATCTTCTCTGCTCCTGACATTGACTTAGCCTTGGCCTCTTCACTAGCACCCTCTGTGGCTGTGATTTGGCAGAATTTGCACAAGATCCTTTAATCTGACTGTCTTATACTCACGCAGTTTAAGCTATTACAATCTTTACTACACACCAGTCAAGCTAGCTGATATATGACACTTGAACTCTGATTCATGTCCCAAATAAAAGGTGGAGAGAGGGACTTTAAAACATATTTTTTGGGACTGTGACAGTGTGCAATCATTGTAATGTGCCATTAAACAGAAGCTGGACCCCTTGTTGGGTTGAGATGAGGCTTTTATGCATATTCTCTGTCTAATGGGCCTCAGTTTAGAGTGGCATACTGGCCACCAAAGGTTCCACATGGCCCTTATGTCGGCTACAGCCAAGAAAGTGATAGTTGGCCATTGAGCAGATGACTTGATGCTGTCTAATAAAGTATGGCTGGCTACTATACTGGAGCCCCTACAAATAGAGCAGATGCTGGTGAACATGCAGCATGTTAACCATGTTTACCATACCAGATGGCAAGCTTTACACACATTGCTTCATCTGTCACAGTCCTCTACCAGTTAAAGTTTCTCTCTCCCCTTTTTGGCATAGATTCATTGATTCTAATGTGCTATTTGTTCTGGTTAGTTGTAGTAATGGATATGTTTTCTAGCTTTGTATGGAATTAGTATAATTGCAGGACTTTGATAGTTATGTAAGCAGTTG
The DNA here is from genome assembly GCA_016271365.2 of Neoceratodus forsteri. Classification (NCBI taxonomy): domain Eukaryota; kingdom Metazoa; phylum Chordata; order Ceratodontiformes; family Ceratodontidae; genus Neoceratodus; species Neoceratodus forsteri. The sequence continues at coordinate 1,673,092,244 of CM057449.1, read as the reverse complement.
TTTTTAGAGCACTAGAATGATTCTCACCTTGTACAAGAGCTATTCTGTGTTTTAGTATGTTTTCCCCTCTTGTTGATTGTTGTAGTTTTTCCATTTGTTTGTGTTTCATAATTGGGCTTTGACGTTATTTGGTGATGTTCAGTAATTTTACTGTTTGTTCACCTATGGAATTTCTTAATAAAGTTTATTAAGTTCACTAGCACCCTCACGCTGGTTTGGAACTCCCATGCCCCCCTCAGAAAAGCCAGAGTCAAACCCTTGCATCACCCTTGGATCACTGCTAACCTCATAGCCCTGTACAAGTCCTGGGACAGAGCGTGGTCTGACTTTAAATCCTCCCAGTCCCAGTCAGACCTTCTACTGTACAGATCACTTAGAAACTTGAGTACCAAGGAGGTCCGCAAGGCTAAGGCTGAGTATTTCAAACTCCACCTCCAATCCACTCGTAATTCTCCCTCTAAATTCTGAAATGTCCTCCACTCACTGCTAGACCCTCCTATACCACTCCCCCAATCCTCAAAGTGGATGGTTCACTGGTCTTGGATCCCTCTTCTGTCGTGGCCACTTTTAACAAATTGTTTACTACATGTACACTCCCTGTTGACCCTCCATCTGCCGCAGCTGACCTTTCCCCTCCCCCTTTGTTTGGAGGATACCACTCCCCCCCCCATCTCCTCTCAGGAAGTCTAGCAACTCTGTTAAGTCCAGCCCTGATGGCCTGACCAAAAGCTCCTCCGCATCTCCGCTCCTGCTACTGTCCTCTTCTTTTACCTTCTTAACCTCTCTTTCTCCTCCTGCATGATCCCACTGGCCTGGAAAGTGGCAACTGTTCTGCTCTTTCACAAAGTTGGTGACCCATCTTCCCCTGGAAACTACAGGCCCATATATCTCCTCCTCTCCATAGCTTAGCTAAGCTCCAGGAGTCCATTGTCTACTACAGGTTTGCTGGTTTCTTAACCTCCTCCAATACTCTGTTCCCCATCCAACCTGGATTCAGAAGATGTCACTCCACCACTTTGTTCCTACTAAAGAACACTGACTGCATCCTCTCTGGGATGGACTTGGATCACCTCACTGCCACCATTTTTGTTGATCTGGCCAAGGCCTTCGATTCTGTGTCCCACTCTCTGCTCCTAAACAAATTTCACTCTGTATGTTAAGCTGCTCCTGCTGTAAATTGGTTCAGTTCTTACCTTACAGGTAGGCTACAGTCTTTACAAGTGGGTTGTGTCATATTGCGCCTTCTTCCAATCCTTGTGAGGGTACTGCAAGGATCAATCCTTGGTACAATCCTTTTCTCTCCTTTTATTAATGACCTTCCCTCCATCTGCTCAGACTCTCACACACACATGCATACGGATGATACTATCATCTATACGTCCAGCCCTTCCTCCTCTAACATCTTGGCCCCTCTCCAGCAAGACTTCCATAATGTGCTTAACTGGTTTCATGCTCACCAACTCAGGGTTAATACCAAAAGAAACATCTCTGACTTTTGGTACCAGGCAAAAATTGAGCAGGCTTTCATCACTGCCAGTGCTCACTGCTCCAGATGACATTCCCCTTGATGTGGTCCCCACGTTCAAATACCACGGGGTTTGGCTAGACTTAAATCTCAATTTCTCTACCCATATAGATGCTCTCCACCCAAACCTCACCTCAAACTGGGAGTGCTATATCTTAACAAAGACTTGCTGTGATTTGATATCGAAAATTATTTCCCCGGTATTCTGCTATGCTGATGTTGTCTATGGTTCTGCTCCTGCTACATTACCACTAACTCTTCTTTTTGCACTGACTATTGCCATCTCTACTCTTCCTTCTTTATATCTCCCCTACCACTTAGGCACCAAGCCCACTGCCTAGCCTTTATTTCAAAATACTGGTTTGAGACCATCCCATCTTCTCTCTGCTATATCTTTTCCCCAGCTACTCCTACTGTACCTCTCACTCTCTGCACTTCAGTTATTCCCACTCCTTCGTTCTCCCCCATTCCCACTCTTCTGCTGGTCAGTCAGCTTTCTCCTATCAACTCCCCTCTCTCTGGAATCAACTGTCCTCTTCCATTCTCCTCACCTCCTCATTCCCTGCCCTTAAGCACCTGCTCAGAACACACCCTTTGTTAGCTACTGCTGCTTCTCAACCTTCTAGTCTCTTGTTCATCCCCCTTGATCCTGTAGTTGTGTGTCAAATGGCCTCTACTTGATGGCTTGACAATGTGTCCTATTAATTCCTTGCTGCATTTGTTTACGTTGCCTAATTTTAAGTAAATATTGCATTATCATTTTGTTGCATTTATTATTTTAACCACATTCATGTAACAATCTTCTCACAAACTGTAGTCTTACATGTGTCATTATGTAAATGTTATGTCTCCCTTTGATTGTATTTCTCTTCCTACTCCTTGTGTTTCACCTGGAAATGAGCCTCGGATCAATGTGCCTTTCATGGTTACCAAATTTTAAACAAACAAATAAATAACAAACAGTAAAACATAGAACAACAGTTTTTGAATTTGAATAACAATTAATTTATTTACATTGTAAATTAATGAAACAAATAGTCCCCATACCAACTCACACTTGCACACACACGATACGGTCAATTACAGTTTCTCTTCCACTATAGAAAAGCAACCAAATCAGAATGTGGAGCTAGATCTGATTTATGTGATTTATCAGCTTTGGTTGCTGGAGGGGGAGAGGCATATCAGTAGCAAGATAAGCAAGATTATGTGACACACCTTACGTACTGCCATGCTTAAAGTGAGAAAGAGTGTCAGAAAAAAAAATCTTAGCCACATTTTGTGTTAATTTTCATTTTGGTGATTTTAAAATAAACAGTTGTATTAAAACCTTCTGATTGCCAAACAACCGTCAGGCTTGTACACAGTGGGAAGACGTCACTTTTTACGTGCTGCTGGGCCTGGGTTCTAATGCTTGCAGCAACATGGACCATCGGAGATTGCTAGCAGCACCTGGAATTTTTTTTGGTAGCTTTTAAAATAAAAAAAAAGTTTAGAAATTCAAATTGCTGCATGAGTATGTGGTCTGCACTTAGCTGGCAGAGGGTTAGTCGGACAGTCACTCACTACAAGGACAAGTGCCAGATCACCTTATAGGGGAGTTACTGTCCAGTATGTTCAGTAAATTTAACGCTGAGGAGTGGTGGCTTAACACTGGAGAAAAAAGTGACACAATAGTGAAAAATGTCAGAATATGACTTTAAATGTTTTATTTAAACATGTTACATGAGATTGAGGTTATAGCTGTGGTGGGCAGTTTTAGAAATGTATTTGTATCCCCCTTCCCTGGTATCTAGGGGTATGATGGTGGATTTTATCATGGGAAGGGGCAACCACAATTAGAAACTGAGAAGATAAATTACATTAATTCCTCGGGACCAGAGAGCAGGCTGCCCCATGGGGTGCTGGGCTAGAAGGCAAGGTGGAATAAAGACACATAGCAATAGGCAACATGAAAAACTAAATCACAAAATCAGATGACCAACAAACTCGAATCTTGTTAATATAAAAGTTGATACTCCATGGAGGCATGGAATTTGATGACAACATCCCCTTGTGGAGAACAGTATGGCAAAAAGAACCATGGGGTCCATTATATCAGTGTTTTTGCATTGTCCATATCAATGTCCATTCTGGTTCAGTCCACTATAGCTTAAACAGTGTATCCCTACATTGGTCCAGACAGAAATTAATCATCGTTTTTTCCACTGTCAGTACAGTCCTCTGACATACACTCTAAATGCAGGCATCTTGCTTTTCCCACACCTAGTACAATATTCGGTCATAGGCTCTAAATGGCAGGCAGATTGCTTTTCCCACACTCGGTACAGTCATTCCCTCCAGTGCCTTTACTCCCCAAGGAAAACTCTCTCTATCTCTCTCTCCCTTTTACTCTTTTCTAAGGTCCTCAGGACTAGAATCAGCTTCATACCCAGGTGACCCTGGCCCCCTTCTATCCACTGAAGGCTGCATCCTCAACAGCTTGTTTGGAGCCACCAGACTCCCTAATAACTTTGGGCGGCATATACCAAACAGGGGCACTCATTTTGCACCTCAAAATGCCTGGTCACTACTTCCTATCTCACCTTCTACTACTCTCAAGTTCTCATGCTTCTGTTTGCTGTTAGGCCTTATACTTAAGGCATATTATCCCACTGTGGATGAGCAGTCCAAGTTCACATTTCTACGAATGAACTAGGCCGTCCATTCTCTCTGGGTTGGAATTTCGCTAATGCCAGCAAGAAATTTGGTCTTTTTCTGCTCTTCCTCAGGGCGGATCACCCCCAGCAGGGTCTTGACAGTGACGGCTGCCTTCACATCCACTCAAGCATCTCTCTGGCCTCTCTCACCACAGAAAAACCAATGGCTCCTGCAGGACTGAGCTATCACCCCCCTCACACCTCAGGACTGACTCTTTGCCGCCCACACTCTCTTTCCTGGGCCAGGCTAATCCCACCCTTCTGGGGGCTACCAGCCAATCCCAGACAGCCTCAAAAGGGGTTTAAAATTAACTCTTTAGGGGTTAAGCTGAAGACCTCTTGAGGGACAAGTCCTTCTAAATGTCGTCTACAATTCTACGCTGGGGAGTGTTACATATTAACGTGTATTTTTAAACTTACAGAAAGCCAGAGGTACAAAGACTTTTAACCTTACAAACATGGCTGTCAGATATTACATTTTTTGGGAGGCGTGACTATCAAGCTGCACTACATCCTGGTTGTCAGAAGGGCTCCCATCCCAGGGGTTGTCACCACATAGGGCCCAGGGTTCTGAAACCTCTTGGCCAGTCAGGATGCAGCAAATTATGTACCCATTTTATGACTATAGAATATTATATGGATAATCATGCACAATAAGGATGTGTTCCCATTGAAGAGCTTCTGATGATAAATACCTTAAATTGGGAGCTTAAGAAGTCCACAGTTTTTAGCAAAATCAGGAATGGGAACACATAGAAACATAGAATGCATCAGCAGAGCAGGACCAATAGGCTCATCAAGACTGCCCTATTTTTCCTGCCTTACACTACATCCTGGACTTTGTTTGGTCATGTCCCTATCTCCTCCCTTGCTACTATTTATTATACTCATGTGCCTATGCCTTTGCCATGCATGTTTGAAGCTCCCCACCATCTTCACCCCCACCACCTTCTCCTGCAGGTTGATACTGGTGCCTAATATCCTTTCTATGAAGAAATATTTCCTCACATCCCTCTTAAACTTTTCCCTCAAGCTTCATAGCATTCCTCTGTGTTCTGGTGCTTCTTCCCCCTACTAAAGATATTCCCGTTCTGCACCTTGTTCACCCAGTGATGTACTTATAGGTCTCAGTCATGTTCCCTCTCACTCTCCTCTCCTCTCCTCTCCTCTCCTCTCCTCTCCTCTCCTCTAGGGAGTACGTAATGAGCTCATGTACTACACTGGTCACTTTCCGAGTGATTGCCATTTACCACCTCTTTCTTACTCCTCTTTAATAAGTTAGACACCTGGAACACCACCTTCTCCTCCACCACCAGGCTACTAAGTTTCTCTATCAGCCTCCTGTGTGGAACAGTGCCAAAGGCTTTACTGAAGCCCAGATAGGCCGCATCCACTATCCTCCCCTTATCCACCTCACTAGTTACCCAGTGAAAAAAATATATGAGATTCATTTGACATGACTTTCCCCCTGTGAAGCTGTGCTGCTGGTGGTCCTGCTGCTCTTGTGTCTCCAGATACTCCAACAGTCTCTCCTTCAGTAGGAACTCCATTAACTTCCCCACCAGTGATGTGAAACTCACTGGTCTATAATTGCTGGCCTCCTCCATGCTGTTGCTCTTGTATAGAGTGACACATCATCCCTTCTCCATTCCACAGGAACCACCCCCATCTCCAATGAGGTGCTAAATAGCTTTGCTAAAGGGTGGCTAGTGCCATGCTCAGTTCATTAAGTACCCTTTGATGAATCCGATCTGGCTCCATCACCTTGTTTTCCCTAATGGCTTCTAATCCCCAGTGGACCCTCTCTTCTGTAAATGGACTTGTGTTGATTTTCTCCTCCCTCAGTATCTGTTAATGTATAATGGCCTGTCCTCCTCCCCTTCCACTGCAAAGACTGATCAGAAGTATTTATTTAAAATTTGATATTTTCTTGGTCTTCCTCTGCACAGTCCTCCTTCCTGGTCTCCTGATCTTCAGTATACCACGCTTGCCTTCTTCTTTTCTCTCACATACCAGAAGAAAATCTTATCTTCATTTTTGACCTCCTGGGCATTCTTTCTTAAGTTTCTGCCTTTGCTAAGCTTACCCTCCTTCCTGCCTCCCTTTCTTTCGCTAGATATATCTCCTCACCCGCCTTCATACGTTTTGTATGTGCATGGCTACCCATCTATTATTTTATATAATACATAGTTTTTGAGACATTTTTGTTAAGATTTGTCTCTCATAACTAGAACTGTGTTTTTTAAGTATAAAAAAAACTAAACTCACCTACACACAGCTGGTTAGTACAGTATCTACCCACCCAGTGCCCAAACTAGTACCTTTGAATGTGTTTAAAATTGTAAATGTGTTTTCTTCAGAGAAACATCCTCTCTAAATAAGCATTTCCATTCTAATGAGGGTTACACTGATTTAAACAGAAGCACTTAGTAATTGATGATCATGACTAGTGTGGAATGTTTCTATGACTGAAAGATATCTACAATTTTAAACAAATGAAGAGATATTATTTCAAGCATTGGGTAGAAGCTGCTAGGTTAAGGTATGGGTTTATGTTTTCTTGAATTTAAAAGTATGACATATTTTGTTTTGTGTGCGATTAATTTTAAAGCAGGGAAGGCAGCTGGTGCATGCTTTGATCTGTGATGTAGCTACTGTCCTACAAGGGTGCAACAGCATTTGGGACTTTTTAGTTGGTTTACATTTTGGTACACAATAGGCCTTAACCATGTACCATAACATAACTGTATGCAGTACTTCAAGAAAAAAACTTTTACAGTAAAACAATGATTTGCAAGTTCAGTGTTTTAAGAAATTACCCAACATCAAGTCACTTATGTAATGCTGTTCTTGATATTAATAACGTAAATGCAGAGATGTTATACAAAACAAGGGTTTCCTTCCAATACTATAACAATTAAAAACATTTTTTATATTTCTCTATTTCACAAACTGACCCTGGGCTACAGATGCACAATGCAAGCATTACGCAATACCTGGCATGATTCCTCTATGGTGAAAAGAGCAGGTAACAACCAAACTTGACCCAGTAATTAAGTCTGACATCACTAGCTCAACTGAAAACCACAAACACCATTCTCTTTACAAACTCAGTAATAAATACTGCAGATCATCCACTTCTTTGCAGCTTCTTTGGGACACCAGACCAGATTGTCTCTTAACACAGCCTTTCATGTCATGGATCTAAGTGATACAAGCTGCAGTATGACATATTGATTTTTAATTAAAGCCTCCTTTAGTGTTACCTACAAATGACAACAGATTGTACTTGTTTTCTGCTCTGATGCAATGCCAAAGTGTGCAGTGCCATTTTAGCACTGAAACATTCATTGTTGCTTCAAACATGACTAATTTTGAATGTTTTTCACATTGTTGTAAACCTTTTCCTACCTGATGTGGACTTGAGTTTTTACAGGGAATAAAGACAGCGGGGCATCATGTTAGCCCAGACAAAACCCAGTGAGAAACAAACAAAGAATATTTTTGCTAGGGAAAGAGAATACTTTTATTAGGCTAGACTCTCAGGAAGCAAATAAGTCTGCACCATTACAATATAATACACCGAGTCATGGACACGCCACTGGGTGATCATTTCTCCAGCTTTGGAATTGGTTTGTGTGAAATACAAGTGGCAGTTGTGGAGGACAATTTCAGAACACAGCTGCACAGAAGGGCCTCTGAGTTCAATTTTGGGCAAACTTTTAACACCAGAGAGTCTGGCCTCAATGAAGACAGAAGCATCATATTCCATTACTTAACATAGACTTTGGACTTAGCACAGATAAAGACTTATTTGTTTTATTTATCTATTTGAAATTTGTTGACCAGGTAAGCCCACTGAGTCAAAAAGTACTTTTTTGAGAGGCGATCCAGAATTATTTACAATTAATAAAAAAGTATATACATGATCAAATACACAGGCAAGGCCAAATGCGGTATACAACATTGCATTAATAAGGACAACATTGTTGCACAAGTCATAGTACACAATTTCCAGGGTTAATTACACATCAAATTATATTGCAAAACATAAATACAAGGACAGGATCAAGGTTACTGCATAAGCCTCTGCAAGGCTCACCTCCCTTTCCTTGCTATTAAACAAACAGTAATACAGGACTGCTACAGAACAAAAGGCTATATATAAACAGTTTTATTTCTTAGTATCTTCTGCTCTGTCTGATTAAAGTAAATAAGCATTACAAAGCTTGTTTTATGCCTAGTATTTTTAACTCTCTGTAGCTTCTTGCCTGCATGTCTAAAAAACACATTCCTGTTTATACTGTTTACAACAGATGGAATGTAAATAGTGACCTTGTTTCTACTGCTTTGATATCTAGCACTTCAAAGTTTACTTAAACTGCATCCGTTTTTTTCTTTTTCACTTGCATTTGCTAATCATAAACTCCCACAAAAGCTGTTTCAACCTGCATTCTAACATACTTGAACAATAGGCATACTATAGGCCTCAAAAGCTTGTAATTTTAACTTTTCATTACCCTAATAAAGGTATTATTTAGCTAGCAAAAGTATTTTTTTCTTGTTGCTCACAGGGAATAATGAAGTTCTGTCCACTAAACTGTTACATGTTTTCCTTATCTATGATGAATGTGTTGGTTTAGTCAATCTATTGTACTTAAATGGGATGGCTCCTTGCTTGCACATTTCTGGTTTCATCATGTACAGGATGTTTTTATACTGCAACAAAGAGAAATAAAGCATACTGTCTTGAGAAGAACAGGAAAACACTGACAAGCCATGCTCCACAGTGCGTGTGTGAAAACTGAAACAAGAAGCACTAAAAACCATACACTTTGAGCCATGAAAACAATGTTGCCAGAAGGTACTGTCTTGCTTTCAATTCTTAAATCCAGTAAGGCAGAAGCAGCCAAGAACAAACACAGGAAACCCTGACGGAAGCTATGGGTTATAATGACCTGATCCCTCTGATCCACGTATCTCTTCTGTGTGTAGATTGAGATTGCACAGCTGATGGGTGCACAGAGATTGTAAACCGAGCCTTCAGACTGTCCTGCTTTGTAGAACTCAGACCTTATCACACCAATAAAGGACCTCTAGGTTAAACAAACAAATATAATCAAAAACACGAATGATACTGTGTAGCAACAAAACATACTGTAATTTTCCTATTAATGAACTTAGTTTTCCTATGAAATCATTTTTTACAAAAAAACTTTTGCAAATATTTTTTTTGTTTTTGAAATGTTAAAAGTAGAAATTGTGCCAACCAGTTGGCACAGTGGTGGTGTAATCACTCATGACCCCAGTAGCTCAGGTTTAGGTGTGTGCTGCTTGGTTCCGGGGGGGCAGCTTGGGGAGGAGGATTGCATCTCACAGTAGATGATCTCCTCCAGGGAGTGAGGATTGCACTCTGTGCTGACACACTGCCCCCTGGGTACCACAGATGGAAGCGCAGCTAGAGGATGATGTGAGGGAGGGGGAGAGGCAGCCCGACTTCAGCACACGACCACTCACATACATACACATGCATATTTAGAAGCCCTAGCTGGCTACATTCCAGGGGTGAGTAATACTGAAGAGAGGAAAAACACAGCTGTGTGACAGAATGGTGCCATCACTCTCAGGTCCCACTGCTCTGAGCCGCCTACTGGTCCCCATGCCCAATAGGTGCAAGGCAGATCATGGCTCCTGGTTGTTCCTAAAGGGAAACACCACAGAGAAAATGCCTCCTGTGCTCCCCTTGGAACTGGGTTATTAACATAGATGGGTAGTAGAGGGAACTGGGCTGGTTCTCTGGTGAAGTTTGACATGGGTGAAGTGCTGGGGCACCTGGACTGTGCTTGGATCCCATGTCTGCCACTGTCTGCCTTCTATTTGTATGGTGGATTTCTGTGAATTAATTCTACACTGTGCTGGAATTTGTCAGGACAGTACATATGTCTCCTGGTATGAGTGCATTTACTTCATTGTTGCTAGGGCAGGAAGGTTCCTGGCTGAGGAAGGGTATAATCAATGAATGGAGAAAATTAATGTATAAGAAAAAATGAAAATGAATTGGAATGGTTCACAGTAACAATAAGGACACTGAAACACACAAAACTCACCCCTGCAGCAAGCAGGGTGTGTGGAGAAGTGTGCAGAGACATGCGCAGAGACACGAATGTCTGCGCATGTCTGCTGTGTCCAATGGGATAGCAGGGATTTGGGACCTATTTAGATTTCCTAAGGTAAAGTAATCTCTGTCTTAAAATGAGGCTGTGTATTAGATGCAATATGTCAACTGATGAGGAGGTCAGAGATGGGTTTACTTGTGACAAATGCAACTTAATAGATATCTTACAAACAGAGATACAGGTTTTAAAGCAAAGGGTCCAGGTGCAGATTGATATCAGTAATTTGGAACAATATATTGACTCTATAGTAGATGTGACAACAATGTCATGTGAACATAGTCACCTGAATGAAACACATGAGAATGAGGAAGAATGGTGTCTTGTAACAACTAATACTAATAAAAACAGAAAAAAAGGTAGAAGAAACATAGGGGGTTTCTCAAATGTTTTAACACCAAACGGGTTCTCCATTCTAAATCATGATGTGACTAGCAACATTTCAACACAAGGTGTCCCCCATTGTCTAGTGATCCCTTCACAATAAAGGTTACTCCACTTCATAATGGAACAGACATTACACAATCCCCCCTACCATTTACTAAGGAGCTGATTAAAAATCCAGAATTGAACATACCAGTAGGGGAGAACAAACAAACTACTGGCGAAATTAATAATTTAGTAAAAAAGAAGAGACTAATACTAGAGACATCCTGGTTTTGGGAGATTCTATGTTGAAATATACAGATCACGTTATATGTAAGAATCGTAAACTAACGATTACAGTTAGTACACTCCCTGGAGTGGGTATAAAAGACATTACAAATCTTCTCCCTGGCTTGAGAGAAAACACTCATAAACCATTGGTCCTTATACATGTAGGAACTAATGATGTAGGGAAAAGAAGGCTCCTAGAAATACAGAGAGATTTTGACGAGGTAGGGAGGATCCTTACAGAGGATGGTTGTGATCTCATTATTTCTGGGGTACTGCCAGTACCCAGGGCATCATGGATGTAAATGATGATATAATGCAGTTAAATGGATGGCTGAAAAGATGGTGCTTTAGAGAGGGCCATATCTTTGCTGAACAGGGGGCAAAGTTTAGGGACCCAATGCTATATGCACAGGATGCATGCCATCTAAATAGAAGGGGGAGACATATTTTTGCTTACCAACTCAGACACACACTAGAGGAAAATTTAAACTTAGCATGGGGGGGAAGGTAGACCTATTATTTCCTTTACAAATGAAGAAAGATATGACTGTACTTCATATAACTTCCTCTCATTAAATGCCAGGAGTTTAAATAACAAATTGGGTGAATTAAAATTATCCATTGAACAATTGAATATTAGTATATGTGCTGTTACGGAGACCTGATGGAGCCCAAATGATCCATGGGAAAAGCAGATAAATGGATTTAATTTGTACCACAAAGACAGGAAAGAAAAAAGAGGTGGGGGAGTGGCGCTATTCATTTCCAACAAAATAAATTCTGAAGAAATCAATACAACTAAATGGGATAAAATAGAGGTGTTATTGGCAGAAATATCATTCTGCCATTCACATGTTGTTAACATTGGAGTAATATATAGATCACCTACTGTTACATCAGACCAGGAGGAACAATTACTGGATTTTTTGGATACAATTGGTAGAACTGAAAGTAATGTTGTAGTAGGTGATCTCAATTTACCAGGTATAAATTGGACAACATTACGGGCAAATAATACTACGGAATCATGATATTTATAATTATGCTTGCTAGCAGGAATGAACCAGTGGGTAAATGTCAATACTAGAGACAGTCACATATTAGATCTTGTGTTAAGTAATCTAGACAGTAATATAGCATCTTGTAAGGTTATTCCCCCTCTTGGATCAAGTGACCACTCTATGGTTTACTTTTCCCTTGACACATTAGCAGACACTATTTTAAGTAGAACTAGCAAATATAACTATAGTAAAGCTAATTTTGATAGTATGAGAACATATCTCAAAAATTGGAATTGGGTAGAGGAATTTAAAAACAAAACACTTGACTCCTTGTGGGATCTCCTGGTGGGTAAAATAATCTAAGCTGCCCAAGCTTTTACTTGTCTAATAAAGAGAATGGATGGCACTACCAAGATTAAAACTAAATGGATGTCAAAACATATACGGAATCTGATAAAGAAAAAAAATAGGGCCTTTTATAAGGCCAAAAGATTGGGAAACAACATTTGTTGGAAAACATATAAGGACCTTTTAAAAAAGTTAAAAAAAAAAGGTATTAAAGAAGCCAAACTAAAATATGAGTTAAGCCTAGCAACCAGAGTCCAGGATAACTACAAATCTTTTTACACATATATTAGTGACAAAAAGGGTGCTTGTCGACCTATTGGCCCATTACATGCAATGGATGGTAGTACAGTTACTGACCAGTCTCTCCTAGCCCAAATGTATAATGATTTCTTTATATCAGTCTTCAATAATAAATTCTTCCCTAAATTAGAACATTTGCAAACTGTACTAGAAGTAGAATCACTGATAACAAGTGAGGACATACTTAAAAGGCTCCACAAAATAGATCAGAATAAATCCCAAGGTCCAGATGGAATACACCCAAGAATAATCAAAGAACTAGCAGACCTCTTGGCTGGACTCCTAACGGTTATTTTTCAAACATCATTAAAAAAGGGCAAGTTTTGGAGGCATGGAAACAAGCAAGAGTGATTCCCATTTACAAGAAAGGGAGTAGACATGAGGCGTCCAACTATAGACCAATTAGTCTGACGTCTGTCTTAGGAAAAATCTTCAAGGGTATTTTAAAAGATTATATTGTAGACCATGCCAAAAAAATAGACTTGGTAGACCCAGTACAGCATGGATTTACCACCAGAAGGTCATGTCAGACCAACCTGTTGGAATTTTATGGAAAGATCAGCAGGGCTATGGGTGAGGGACAGCCTATGGATGTGGTGTCTCTCGATTTTTCAAAGGCTTTCAACAAGGTTCCTCATGGAGAACTTATTGAAGTATTAATACTACAGGACTTACCAGGAAAAATAACAAAATGGGTAGAAGTATGGCTTACCTCTAGAAAGCAATCAGTAAATGTAAATTGGACTAACTCAAAGTGGGGTGCCCCAGGGCTCTGTCTTGGGGCCCTGCTTGTTTAATATATATATTGCCTCAATGAGAGTCATTAATGGAGCCTGGGTTTCTAAGTTTGCTGATGATACCAGGGTTGGGTTTCCAATTAATAACCAAAATGATGCCACAAAACTACAAGAAGCACTAAATATACTAGAGTCTTGGGCATTAGATAAAAAACTGCTGTTTAATGTGGATAAATGTTGCGTTATGCACCTTGGGAAGGCAAATAAACAGATACCATATACACTTGGAGGACAAATATTAAATACTGTGGAACAACAGAGTGACTTGGGTATTATGGTTACGAACGATCTATCATCTAAAATGCATTGCAATTCAGTTATTAAAAAATCAAGTGGTATTTTACATTGTATAAATAAACATATTACATCTAGAAGTAGGGATGCTCTTCTGCCCCTTTATACATCATTGGTGAGGCCGCATCTGGATTACTGTGCGCAGTTTCCTGGTTACCCAGTGGAACAACCGAGATAGTGGCACTTGAGAGAGTTCAGAGAAGAGCCACTCTAAATATACTGGAGGTTAAAGGTCAAGACTAGTGCCGGCCCGTCGGCGCAGCGGTTAATTCCGCTTGCGGCGCGGCGACCGAGCTTCGAAATGGACCAGTCGTCAGAGGGCTGGTGCGGGAGAAGGATCGGCGTCCGTGGGACTGCTCTCTCCTTCTCGGGGAGGTTGGGGCAACATCCGGGGTGATGGGGACTCTAGCGGAGCAAGGACACCCACACTGCCGAGCTCAAGCACATGGAGGCGGGCGGATGCCGGGCATCATTGCCGACCCGCCTCCCAGGAGAAAATAGGAAAATGGATGAGCCATCCTGCGTCATGAATGAAGCTCGCCAGCGGCTTCAGTGCCTTCAGGCTGGGCCCCTGACCTATTACAGTACCGCGGCGCATATAGGGGAGCCGTGGTGTCAGCGGACCTCACCACCTTGGGTAAGCCACGGCATCGCGGGTGGCAGCAGCCGATTTGAAGGCAGAAGCCGCCGGCCCGTGACCAGGCAGAAGGATAGGCGTCGGGAGGCTCTGAAGGAGGAAAAAGCTAAATTTAAAAAAAAAAAAAAAAGGTCAAGACTATCAAAAGAGGCTAAACATTCTGGGTTTATATTCCCTGGAATATAGGAATTTAAGGGGGGATATGTGTTTGATCTATAAAGCAACTATTGATCCAGACTTATGGGAACTACTGGGCTTGAGGTACAGGGAGTTGTCGTGTAATTCGAGATCACATCTTCTACAACTATATGTGGAATGTCCAAAAACCAAAAAAAGAAAATCCTGGCTCACATTGAGAGTTACCAATATTTGGAATAAATTGCCATTAAAGGTGGTAGCTAGTGATACTGTGAATGCATTTAAAAACAGACTAGATAGCTTCTTACTTAAGCATAATATCCAGGGCAATTAATAAAATGGCGAGCAAAAGGATGAACGTCTATATAGCTCTGTACTTACCTATGAGACCTATGAGACCTATTGTGATCTAGTCTGCATCCACCCATTTATGCATCCAGGCAGCACTGGTGCTATTTTCAGAAGTTGTGTCTGCTTACGCAAAAGACGTCATGAATTATAACAGAAAATGGGTGCAAGTCTGAGTTGCATCCAAACTGGATGCAATTTTGTCTGTTTTTGAATGCAAACTCTGGATGCTGTTAGACCATCTAGTGGGTGGTCTAACAGATGTGGAGCATGTCTGCACTAAAAATAGCAGCAGAAGCATCTGTAGACCCAAGTGGAAATCCTGCTATTTTGACTTTTTATTTTTAAAAATGTTTTTTGCCATACCCATTTCATTTCATAGGAACAATAAGACAATCAATTGTGGTCTCTAGGCCGAGATAATCACCCTTCTAGAGGCTGTGAGTCATTTCATTCTGAAACATATGTTGTCATGTCTTATTGATTGCGTATACCCCGCTATCTTATAAAAACATCAAGTTCCTAAAAGGATTGAACAAAGTGAACAACAAGGAACTATTTAGTATGAATGCTAGTTCAGTGTCACAAGGGCATGAGTGGAAAGTGACAGAAGGGAAGCTGAGGAGGGACATGAGAAAGTATTGTTTTACAGAAAGGGTAGTGGAGCTGTGAAACAGTCTACCAGTCAAAGTAGTGGACATTTCAAGCACAGCTGAGACAGACTGAAGAGTACAGTGGTTGTTTGGAGTGACAGAATTGGGATGGAGAATAGGAGGAAGAAGGGGGAGTGCTAGAACTGTAGATGGACAACAGGTCCCAGGGTTAGATAGGGAACTTGGGCTGACTGGATGGACCATTGGTCTCTTTCTGCCATCCTTGCCTATGTTCTATGGTTCAATCTAAATTATAGTAGTATATGTAAGCAATAAGACACGACAGGGTGTGCATGGAACAGATTTTACTGCACGGCTAGGGGCGTAATGAGGCACGAGGCCTTGGCCGAGTGCCTTTAGCCCCAGGCGTGCAGTAAAATCTGTTCCATGCACTCACCTGGAGTTTCTTATTGCACTTATAAAATGGGCTCCTGTTTTAAAAACTTTTTACATTTGGGAAAAGCATGTTTATATGTAGAAACAA
The DNA here is from genome assembly GCA_016271365.2 of Neoceratodus forsteri. Taxonomy (NCBI): domain Eukaryota; kingdom Metazoa; phylum Chordata; order Ceratodontiformes; family Ceratodontidae; genus Neoceratodus; species Neoceratodus forsteri. The sequence goes on along the minus strand of CM057449.1, from coordinate 1,673,076,190 downwards.
TAGATTTACTTGTGTGCATTTATGATCAAATAGTCCTTCCACTCACAACAAATGATGTCACTGATTATGTCATTGTATTGTTGCCACCTTCTTCTTCCTGTTTTTCTGTTTTCCCCACATTCAAGATATGGAATGTTTATCATAGAATGTTTACCATGGAATACATGGATTCAAAATTCTGCTCAGTTCCATTGGCAGAATGTTTTCTGCTAACACTCTGTATGCATAGACAACAAAGGCCTTTTGTTACAGCCAGAGCCTCAGTTATCTCTCTGTCAGGACAAGAAGAAGAGTTACCTGATGAGCAGGTAAAAGATAGAAGGATTTTTCACTATAAGCAAAGAAACAGTTGTAGTGAAAACTATAAACAATACTTATTGTTTCTAATTTGTTCATGTGTGTAAGGAGGGTGTGATAATCAAGGAAACTACTGTAAATTAATTTGTTTTATATTTTATTTAAGGTAGTTTTATTTTTTAGGGCCCAGATGAAGTTTTTTTTTTTACAGTGTAAAGGTAGCAGCCATGTTTGTGGTGGAAGATCAGTTCTGGCTGTAGGGGGCTAACTGAAATGCCTGTGTTCCAAATGCCCATTGATCTGGTTTCCAGACTCTTCACAGTCCTTTTTTTTAGCTATGTGTAAACCATATTTTACACATAAATAACAGCCAATCAAATTCCATGATTTTAACCTGCCATTTTATAAACAAGCCTGAAACATGAATGCTGAAAATACTGTATTTTGAGCATATTTGGAATTTAAGCTGCATCACGAATATCTTAATATTTGAAACCCTCCAGCTCCTGCCCCTTATATTAGGAACTCTTCTGCCCTCAAATGCATCCAGAAGTCTCATATCTTATTTTAAGAAGTATGTGATTGACAGTAACTCTCTGGGCAGGATATTTAAAATGAATTGTGACAATAAAAGATGCAAATCACATATGTGTCAATTTTTTACCAAAGAATTATGACTTTTCATCACAAACAGGTACCTCTTTCGTAAATAGCATGGCTAAACAGATGCAATGGTCATTAAAAGACACAGGTGCAGAACATGTTTGTGTCCATGGCTGACACTTTTGAAAGCCCCACTGTGTTTTTATGGGAACAGTTCATCCTGCTCCCTCTAACCACATCTGTATGGGGGGGCAATGAGGCATGCATGACTTGAGGTCAAGTCTTGACACTGATCAAAATCAGGTATCGTTCATTTTCAAAAGACCACAGGTTGCCTGTGGCAGCGTGAGGTAGCTCAATTAGTACAGCTTTTACCCTGCTTTCCACTGACTGGTGCAACTCTCAGTTTGGGCATTTCCCCACATCTGTGGCATGCATAGTTTGAAAGGACTTTTTCCAAAGTGCAGAGCTTAAGCTTGTCCTGAAACTGCTCTCTTCAGGATGATTTTCATCCTGCCCACCTGCCCCAACCCTAGCCGCTATTAAATATTACTCCTCCTCCACAAGGCACCACCTGCTTAGACACTCTTCTGACTTTCATCCCTCATTGTTTACCCCTCTTTAAAGCAACATCACCAGGTTACACTAATTTTCCTGCCAGGACTCTATACGATTGGCACCCAGTCTACGCTCCTATAAAACACTTCCACTCTCTAATTGCTAATATGTTCCTATTTACACTACCTTTGCTGCTCTGTCTTATTCTTGTGCCACTCCTAAAAATGGCACCCCCCATCGCCACTGCCTGCATGCAACATAGATGTCAGAGACATCCCATCAAGCATGCTGTGCTCTGACTTTTACTCTGTTGGATTGCCCACTGTGACTCCCATGCATGTGTGTACCCGATCATGCCCACTGGAGTACCACAATCTCCTACTTTGCCTATCCCCTATCAGCAACACAGTTCCTGATAAAGCTGCCAAAACAACAGTGACTAAAACAAAACAAACTCCTTGCTCAATACCTACTTAGGGTTATTCTGCCTTTATTACTTCTCTCAGGAAATATCCACCCCAACCCAGGTCCCCAAACAGGACCCTCTCACTCACGTAGCTCCCTGAACTCGCTCACATTAGCGTCAATCAATATGAGGAGCCTTCTGCCCAAACTTGACCAGCTCCAAGTCTGAATTTCCATATATAAACTGGATATCTTGGCACTCAGTGAAACCTGACTATCACCCAAGGTGCCAGACAACTCTGTTGCTATCCCTTGGTACACCATCTTCAGACTTGACTGTATAGGGAAGTGAGGAGGTGGCTGTGCTATTTTTGTATCAGAATCTCTCATGAGCCATGTCCTTCCAATAGCACCTCTAACCAGCTCATCCCAAAAGCTTGCAGTGAAAATCACCCTTGGTCACGAAAGAAAATCCCTTACAATCATATCTATCTATATTCCATCAAGGGATCAGGCCTCTGGTGTTAAAATGATTACTGATTACTTCGAAAAACTTGTGCACCTCACTGAGAAAATAATGATGGGGGATTTCAACATTAACTGGATTGCTCCATAAGCTGACCCACTCAAAGATGCTCTGTCTTCGATTGACATCTCCCAGATGGTTACCTGTCCTACACAAATTAACTACAGAACTGGCTCCAGCTCCTTTCTGGACTGGCTTCTCACCACTCACCCCAGTAGAATTTTTGATATGCGTGTCCTGTCTGATGCATTAAGTGATCACTCCCCAGTACTCTGTCAGTGATTCAATAAAGTGCTCAAAACAAAAACCAAGTTTACCTACCACTGTATACTAAAAAAAGTGAAACTCACAGAATTTTTAAGTGCACTCTCAGTGATTTATTGGTCTCCCCTTAACTATATAACCTGTATTGATACTGCACTAAACTTCTTTACCAGCCATTTCAACTCAGTTTGCGACCAGTTTGCCCCCTTAGGAAAATAAAATCTAAGGGTATAACTGATGCTTGGATCATCCCTGCACTATTAGCTATGATGAAAAATAGGGACAATCTGTGGCACGCAGCAATGGCATCTGAACGCCACACAGATAGACAGAAATACAAAGCTGCAAAAAAACAATGCACTCAAGCAGTGCGGAGAGCTAAGCAGGTGTACTATAAAGGAACACTAACAGACAGCTGGGGTAATAGCAAACAATTTGGGGAAAATGTAAAAAACCTTATGGGAAAACCAAGCAAACCCCCACCCACATTGATAAAGGTCAATGGCTCACTCACTCAAGATTGTAAGTTAATTGCTGACTCCTTTAATACTGCATTTACTGATCTCAGTGAAATACTCCCTTCTGATTTTCTAGATAGCTCCCCTCCAGCCACTAGTGATATAAATACTACCATTCCTCCCCAGTCCCCCCCTTTTACTTCAGAAAGATACTCCAGCATGAAGCTCGCAGATACCGAGGGAGGTGCTTGGTAAAGCCAGAACAAGAAGTGACATCTGTGATGTAGACAGCCAGTTCTGAGTGCTGTATAATATTGTTTTTTAATATAAAATGTATTAATGTCTTTGCTGAAAAATAAAATGCTCTAGGAATGACCTCACTCATCCCCCCCCCCTCAGATTTCAGCTGACAGATGTAGGCCAAGAGAAATGCTGACAGCATGTATCACACACACTCAGTTTTTAGAGACAATGTGTTACATGGAAGACTTTAATCAAGGATCCTGTTACTCTGAGATAATTACAGAGTTGTTTAAGTTAATTTTGTTAAGAGGGAAATAATAAACAAAGGTTTATGATGTTGAAGAGGAAACACAGGTTATTACACAGAGGTGAGAGGTTGTAAATGCTTATATGAAGCCTGTGTGAGGAGGATGCAGCATGAATCAAAAGAGGTGTCATTGAAATTGAGTTATGCTAAGGTTGCAGAATTAATACTTTGAAATTACATCCTGTGGTTGTATAGAAATATATATGTTTTAGATATTTTGATAGGGAGGAAACAGATATTCAAAACTTTGCACTGGGCAAAAACTGTTTGTGCAGGTTTAGCATGGGATTAGCGTGGGTCTGCTATATTCAAAAGCCAAATAGCGCAGGCAAACTGCATTAGTGCCAGGCAAAATCATAATGTATGCAAGGGGCAAACTGACATGAATACAGGCGCAATGCTATATTCAGCGTCAAGAGCCGTGCAAAGAGGTTTTGCATGACTTAGTGCAACACTTAGCACAGTGCACATTACCACCCAAGAAAAGCTTGTCTTAACCCTGGGCAATCAGGTTTGTGTGACACTTTGGCTTTGTGGGTATTTGCGCAGGTTTTGCGTGACCCTAGCAAATAAATGTGACACATAGACAAAGCCAAACAGAGGAAGCATGCTGCTAACTGATGGCATCACAATGCTGCCATCTTCTGCCACCAGTCCCAGCCATGCCAGGCAGTAGGTGGTGACCCTGCCATCAGTGGACATCATGGTAGTGTGGCCACACAGCACACACCTGCGGACCACACTTCTGTGGACACCAACAGATGCCAGCACACACATGCAGCACTGTGGGCATGGAGGATGTTGATGGGAGAGTGTATGGATGGCCAGGATGTGCCACAGGCCAGGTGTTGCCACAAGGCTGGGACACATCATGCAGTGCACATGGGCCAGTATTGGGAATACCCCAACACCAGTGTGCCTTTCGGATGTTATATCTCCCCCCCCGGCTACATACCACACAGCTGTACAACTGCCACAGCACACAAAGCCAGACCTGTATATGTCACTGTAAGCATCCAATGCCAGAAGTGCAGCATCTGTGAGTCACATGACAGCGTAACAGTAATGTCCACTGTCAGTAAACACCTGCAGGTTGGGCCTCTCACTGTGTATAGTGCAGTCATCATCACTGTCCTACACACCATAGGCATTGCTGTGTCCACACACTACCGGCCCCCTTGCTACTGTGGTGTTTGCTGTGCACTGTAGCATGACCTACAGTGTGACAGTTGCATACAGCACCACCACCATCTGTGCCTATGTTGTGGTGTCCAAGTACAGCTTCAGGCAGCAGTGCATGTGGAATTAGTGTTCAAAACTGTATAATATTCCACAAGCTGTTTTAGCATGGCCTTCTTTCGTTCTGCGCTGGTTTTGGCCTTGAGCCTAAACAGTTAGCCCGACACAAACTGCATGCAAATCAGGGCATAATGAGATGCTAATCTGGATGTTTGCCCAGAGACAACCTAAGTAGGCTCATTTGCATGTGACATTTGAATATGGCAAAGTTTAGTGCTGGGCAAACATGTTTGCACCGGGCTAACGGTTTAGCCCTGTACTAAACCCGCGCAAGCAGTTAGTACTGCGCAAACAGTTTGGGGAATATTTTAAAGTTTTGCACACTGTGCTTTCATATACGCTATTGCCTGAAGCTGTACTGGGTCCACGCATTTGCTGGCACACACATTGGTCACATAGTTAAACTCTACATACCTTCACGTCGCTGTGCACTGTGTTGCTGTTGTGGTTTGCACTTCCTGGTTGCCATATTCAGAGCTGTCTTATTCCAGGGCTAAGTTCGCCCTGCACTCCCAGCCCAGTTTGCCCAGCCTCATTCCCATGCTATATTCAGAGGCTGTTTGCCCTGGGCTATTCCTTTTGAATATGGCTTGCTTTGTGCTTCAGACTAAGTTTGCCCACTGGGCAGTACTAATTTAGCCCCGGGGCAAAGTTTTGAATATCGGGCCCATAAGCTTGTATGGTGGTACCAAACTGGAAAGAGAAGCATTTGAAATCTGAGGTCTTAATTTAGGTTTTATGGGTTCATCTCTGAATACCTGGTTAGATGCCCATAGGCAAAGATATCTGGCCCCCTGAAGACAGGTATATCTGAGACTGTGCATTGGGCATGCTAGCAAGAGGTTAACAGTTTGAATCTCTCCAGAACTTGAGACCAAAGGTTGATCTGAACTCACTAAACAGGCAAGAGCATTACCTTGTCTGTTACACTGTTCACGAGACTGCGCTCAGAGGTTGGCACTTTGGGAGTAGAGAGCCTTACCTGCTGAGTGAATCTGTGATAGATTGCTTGACAGCGGTGGCATTATTTTGGTATCACAAGCTTTATTGTATTTGTTCTGTGTCAACTGAGACTGTAAACTCTCTTACTAAGAAAGAAAAAGGCAGAGTTGTATTTTAAAAAGGAAACAGAACTATATATCACTTGGTGTACAGTCAAGTTCCTACCTATTTTATTTTTTTTTTCTAAAGTGCAGTCAGAGTAGCCATAGTCAGGGAAGAAGAAGATGGCTTCTGACTACAGCAGACACACTGTAGATTACTTGAAGCAGTTGTGTGGGGACAGGGGAGTCCCATTTGAGGTGACAGTCAAAAAGCAGACCCTCATAGAGGCCCTGATGGTAGCAGATACCGAGAGCAGTGAGTCACCGATCATGACTGAAAAGGACAGCAGGGCCACTGTCAGTGAAGGGCCACAGCAGCAGAGGATGGTCATCAGTATCCACAATCCAGAGGTACTCAAACTGGAAATTGAGCTGTGCAGGATGGAACTGGTGGCAGAGCGACAACAGAGGGAGGCAGATCGTGATGAGCGTGAGTGCCAGTGAGCTGCAGAGCAGAGGAGAGAGATCAAGAACACAGAGAGGCAGAGGAGAAGAGAGAGTGAGAATGCAGAGAGGCAGAGGAGAGGAAAGAGAGGAGAGAGAGGAGTGCCAGTGGCAACACGAACTGGAGAAGCTATGACTCTGACCAGCGGCACCATAGCAGGTAGGTGGCTTGGGTTTAACTGGGACTGCAGGACTGGGAAACAAATTGAATTCCAAATTAATAACAGTGTTTAAGGAAGGGGAGGACATGGACACCTTTTTAAATTCTTTTGAAAAAGTTATATTCAGGCTAAAATTCCTAGAGAGTCCTGGAGCTTCCAGCTATCCCTGCTACTAACCGGGAAAGCTCGAGATACATTGGGTCAAATGGACAATGAAGACAGAAATGATTACAGAAAGCTAAAAGCTGCACTGTTAAAAAAGTTTGAATTACAGTAAGTGCTGAATCATACAGAGCTAAATTCGTTAAGCTCAGGATAAGCCCTAATATGAGCTATGAGGAGCTAGCCATGAAACAATGTTTTTAAAACATTGGTGGGAAGGAAATGAGGCAACCTCTGTTGATAAAATTAAAAATGTGATTTTATTAGAACAGTTTTATTGGGTATGCCCAGCACAGCTAAATATCTGGCTAGAGGACCGAGATCCAAAAACAGTGCAAGAGGCTGCTGAACTCTCGGACGGCTATGCCAAGAGCAGACCTGCTCTGAGAGTGAGTGGGGCAGGTGTGGCAGTGCAGAAAGTGAAAAGCTCACCTTCAGGGCAGCTAAAACCCTCACTGCCTCAACCGAAACAAGTTAGCCCCAGGTTTCAAAGAAAAGATTTCTCTGAAGTAAGAAATGCCTGCTGGTTGTGTAAAGAAACTGGGCATATTGCCAGACAGTGCCCCAAAAAGGCAAGCCATAATACACAACAGGGTGCTAGAAAAGAAGTGGGTTGGTTGTGTGTCCCTGGAAGCATGCCAGTGAACATGAGGGAACACATGCACCCCGTCATGGTGAATGAGGTACAGATGCAGGGGTTAAGGGACACGGGTCATTCCTGACATTGGTAAAGGGGGATCTGGTACAGCCAGGTCAGCTAATACCCAATAAAATTGCAACTGTTCAAGGGTTTACTGGCGAAAAGAAAACATTGCCACTCGCTAGTGTTCTCCTGGATTGGGGTGAAACAGAGGGAACTTGCAACAAGTGGCTGTAGCCAAGACATTAACAGTGGCTGTGATCCTGGGTAACAATTTCCAGCAGGGGGTGGTATGTGCTGTTATCCATAGCCAAGCGGCAAGGGAAAATAGTAGTTCCCTGAACCCCACAGAAACCAGTGAGGAAGCCACTGAGAGGCTGGTTCCCAAGCCTGGGTCTCCAGATGGGGAGACTGATAAAAAGGGGGTAGAAATTTCCCCAGTAGCAAGTGACCACACAGCTATGGAAGGTTACTCCAAAGAGGAAGGGGTGCCCAATTATCAGACGGTTGGGACTGACAGTGATTCTGAGGGCCCTGACGCTAGTGCTAGGGACCCTAGTTGAGACAGAAGGGGACCTGTCCCATACCTTGGGACTATGTGAGGAGTTTGCAGCTGCTCAGAGGAGTGACCCTAGTTTAGAGAAGCTGAGGGCTTGGGCAGACTTGGAGGTCACACAGGAAGGTGACAGCAGACATAAGGTTTATTGGGAAAATGGACTTATGCATACACCGGCAGTACAGACAGAGGGAGGGATGCTAGGCAGGCAGTTTGTCATTCCCAAGGGGTATCGTGAGCAGTTGCTCAAAATTGCACATGATATTCCCTTGTCTGGTCATCTGGGAATCACGCACACTATGCAGTGGTTGTCCCAGAATTTCTACTGGCTTAACTTCACCCAGCAGGTGAAGGAGTATTGCAGGTCTTGTCACCGGTGCCAAGAATAGAGAAGCGGGCAAAAAACCCAAGCAGCCCTGATCCCTTGTCCATAGTAGTGAAGCCATTCCAGAGGGTGGGAATGGATATTGTGGGGCCTTTAAATACCCCAGCTCCTCAGGAAGAGATTCATCCTGACTGTGGTGGATTATGCCACCCGGTACCCAGAGGCAATCACCCTATCCTCTCTGAGGACAGACAAAGTGGCAGATGCCTTACTTGGGATTTTCTCCCATGTTGGGTTTCCACAGGAGGTAATCACCGATTGAGGGGGTTCCTTCATGTTGGACCTGATGAAATGTTTATGGGAGAAGTGTGGGGCAGTGCAGAGATACACATCACCGTATCACCCATAAGCCAATGGACTTGCGGAATGTTTCAATGGTACCCTAAAGTCAATGCTTGGGCGTTTGCTGAACAGCATGGGAGGGACTGGGAGAAATCCCTTCCCCACCTGTTGTTTGCATACAGGGAGGTGCCCCAAGAGTCAACAGAATTTTCTCCCTTCGAACTCTTATATAGACACCGGTCGTGGGCCCCAGACTTGATCTGGGAGGACTGGAAAGGCAAGCATGCCACCCAGGGAACTCCCATTGTGGATTATGTCCTTAGGTTTAGGGAAAGGCTGAAGGAGCTTATGGGGACAGCCCAGAGCAACCTGGCAGCTACCCAACAGAAACAAAAGGTGTGGTATGACTGCAGAGCATGAGCTTGCATGTACATGGTGGGTCAGGAAGTCATGGTCCTTATTCTGGTCCGGAAAGACAAGCTGCAAGCTGAGTGGGCAGGACTGTACAAAGTGATTAGGAAGGTAAATGATGTAAACTGCATTGTAAAATTACCTGACAGAAGACAGACTGAAAGCATGTACTGTGTCAACATGATAAAGCCATATGCAAATAGGGCTGACATGGTGTTTGCAGTGTGTAGTCATGGGGAGGGGATGGACGAAGGAGATCCCCTTCTGAATTTGCCGGAAGAGAGTAAATGGAAGTCCTCTGTGGAGGCAGTAAAATTGTCTTCCCAGCTGGCACCGGACCAGATCCAGAAAGTGAGGGAGGTTTTAGCAGACTTTGCCCCCTTGTTTAGCGCCAAGCCTGGAATAACCCCCTTAGCAACACATGATGTGGAGACAGTGACACAGACACCCATATGGCAGACAGCATATCCGGTGTCAGAGGCTCTTCAAAAGGACATTAGGAGGGAAGTGGAGGAGATGATTGTTTTAGGGGTAATACAGAGATCCCACAGCCCCTGGGCCTCACCCATAGTCCTTGTGCCCAAGCCAGATGGATCAACACGTTTCTGTGTGGACAATCATGGACTGAATACAGTAACGAAGTCCAACCCCCACCTGAAGCCCTGGATGGACAAACTCCTGGACAAGTTGGGAGGGGTGACCTACCTTACGACTATTGACCTGACCAAGGGGTACTGGCAGGTAGAATTGACAGAGAGAGCTAGGGAGAGGTCGGCCTTCATCACTCCGAAAGGCTTATTTGAGTTTAAAGTAATGCCTTTTGGAATAAAGAATGCCCTAGCCACTTTCCAAAGGTTGGTGAACCAGGTATTAAATGGTGCTGAGGAGTACGCCATGGCATACCTATATGACACTGCCATCTTTAGTACCAACTGGGAGGAACACCTTTCCCACCTTAGGGAAATGCTGGGCAGGATACAGAGGGCCAGGCTCACTGTCAAAGCTGAGAAGTGCCAGGTGGCCATGGGGGAAGTGGCATTCCTCAGGCATGTGGTAGGCCGGGGACAGCTCTATCCTAACCAAATAAAGATAGAGGAGATCCAGGCATGGCCCTGACCAGAAACCCAGAAGCAGGCCAGGAGCTTTCTAGGGACAGCAGGGTACTACAGGAAATTTGTACCCAATTACAGTGCCCTGGATGCTCCCCTATCTGACCTGACAAAGAAAAAAATGCCAAATAAAATTACCTGGGGCCCAGCCTGTGAGGAAGCCTTTACCAGACTGAAGGAGGCACTGTGCAATGCTCCTATTTTGACAAGTCCTGACTATAGCAAAACCTTTATAGTTCAGACAGACACCTCACACATGGGTATTGGAGCAGTACTGAGCCAGACGTCTAGCCAAGGGACAGATCATCCAGTTGTGTACCTGAGCGGAAAGCTGCTTCCCATGGAGCAAGCATACTCCACGGTGGAAAAGAAGTGTCTTGCCATAGTGTGGGCCCTAAAGAAGTTAGAGCCATACTTGTATGGGCAGCATTTTGTGGTACAGACTGACCACAACCCCCTGGTTTGGCTCACGCAGATGGGAAAAAACAATGGAAGACTACTAAGATGGAGTCTTGCTTTGCAAGGATATGATCTGGCAATCATACCTAGGGCAGGCATTAAGAACCAGAACTCCGCTGGTCTGTCTAGAGTCTATGAGGAGTGAAATGATTTGGGACGCTTATCCCATGTAGGGGATAGATCCCCCAAATTCAGTCTAGGTGGGGAGGATTGTGACGTAGATAGCCAGTTCTGAGTGCTGTATAATATTTTTTTTTATATAAAATGCATTAATGTCTCTGCTGAAAATGCTCTAGGAATGACCTCCTCCCCCCCTCCCCCCCCCCAGATTTCAGCTGACAGATGCAGGCCAAGAGAAATGCTGACAGAATGTATCACACACATTCAGTTTTTAGAGACACTGTGTTACATGGAAGACTTTAATCAAGGATCCTGTTTCTCTGAGTTAATTAGAGTTGTTTAAGTTAACTTTGTAAAGAGGGAAATCATAAAAAAGGCTTATGACGTTGAAGAGAAAACACAGGTTATTACACAGAGGTGAGAGGTTGTAAATGCTCATATGAAGCCTGTGTGAGGAGGATGCAGCATGAATCAAAAGAGGTGGCATGGAAATTGAGTTATGCTAAGGTTGCAGAATTAATGCTTTGAAATTTCATCCTGTGGTTGTATAGAAATATATATTTTTTAGATATTTTGACATGGAGGAGCTAGATGACCTCATGCAAAAGATATGGGCAAAAGCAGTTTTTAAAAATTATTCTGTTTCACTACAGACACACTTTTATCTTACACTGACCAAAAAAACATCTGAGCACTGAAAACGGTTATTTAGAAAGCTAGATAAAATCTAAATATTGTTGTAGGAATTGCACTGTTTTAAACCTTGTTTTGTTTAAAGATATGTATGTCTTGTGGTATAAGAGTTCTGTATTGCATGTTTGACATATTATTATATATTTTAGAAAAAACTCTAATTTTAGAGCATACCTGGTCTGTCCTTGAATTGCTTTCTTTTGCTAAGAAATATTTATGGTTATAGCAGATAGCAGACATAAGCTTGTATGGTGGTACCAAATTGGAAAGAGAAGTGTTTTAAATCTGAGGTCTTTAAGGTTTAAGGGTTCATCTCTGAATACCTGGTTAGGTGCCCATAGGCAAATATATCTGGCCCCCCGAAGACAGATATATCTGAGCCTGTGCATTGGGTATGCTAGCAAGAGGTTAACAATTTGAATCTCTCCAGAACTTGAGACCAAAGGTTGACCCAGACTCACAAAACAGACAAGAGGGTTACCTTGTTCTGTTACACTGTTCACAAGACTGCACTCAGAGGTGGCCACTATGTGGGTAGAGGGCCTGACCTGCTGAGTGAATCTGTGCCAACACCCTCAACTTAAAATGTCTCTGACTCACACTAGAAACTGTTCTACACCACCTCACCAATCGTATAAACCTCTCACTCACCCTCAAGCAGTTTCCCCAGGCTTGGAAATCTGCCACTGTTACGCCTGTGCATAAAAGCGGAGACCGTACACAGCTCTCCAATTTCTGACCCATATCAATTCTCCCCCCACTATCCAAAGCTTTGGAGTGAATAGTAGCTGACCAACTGACCGAGCACCTAGATAAGTACAACATCCAGTGTAAACAACAGCATGGCTTTAGGAAGGGACATACTATGTCCACTGCCCTGCTTGACTTTACAACTCACATTCATAAGGCCCTCGATGCCAGCCAACTACTTGGTGAGTGGATTTAACTAAGGCATTTGACACTGTTATTCACCAGCTACTCCTACATTCACTCTCTGCCCTAGGCCTATCCGCTGATGTCGCCAGCTGGTTTGAAAGTTACCTGATGGGTAGGGTCCAACGGGTTAAAATTGGAGATACTCTCTCTGACTGCCTTCCAGTTCACTCAGGGGTCGTCATCCTTGGTCTGTTGCTTTTTTAGCCTCTTTTTAAATGATCTCCCTGCAGCATGTGATGCCAGATCCTCTATGCAGACGATGCCGTTCTTTTCTCCAATCATCATAACCCTACCCAACTATCCTCTGACCTACAATCCAGCTTTAACACAGTTGAAAGGGGGTTCAATCAACACAAACTGTTGATGAACTACAAAAAGGCAAAGACCATGCTGTTTGCCAACACCCACAGCAAACACAGAATGTCTGACCTACACATCCTAAACAACCAATGCCTCCAACTTGGTCAAGTCCATGAGTTTAAATACCTTGGTATTACTCTGGACAGCCAGTTCTCTTACACTACCCATGTGAAGGCAATCTCTGGAGCAATTAACTCCAGAATAGGTACCCTCTATCGTCATCGAAATTGTCTTACTCAAGAGGCAATGCATGTCGTGATAAACAGCACAGTCATATCATTAATCGACTATGGTCTAAACATCTATGGCATGGCCATGGGCACCACTTTAAGTAGAGTTAGAACAGCCCTGAATAAGTGCTGTCACCTTGTGTCTGGTGCTGGTAAAAGAACCCACACCTGTGAGCTGTACAAGCAGTCAAGCTGGCTGCATCTCCAAGGCAGGATAGCATACCAAACATGCCTCCTGGCAAAGAAAATCACTCTTGGCCTAACTCCTCCTTGCACACGTGGCCTCCTCTCACCAACAACAGCCACACGTTCCACTCACAGTTCTGACAAATTCACCTTCCAGATCCCTTTTTATTGCACAACCCAAGCCCAGCGTGCCTTTTTCATTAGGGCACCCACCCTAATGAACCGACTACCTCCTGAGATCCTGTCCGAGTCTAGGCTTGGCCCTTACAAAAGCAATCTTCAACACCACCTTAGGAGTCTCAGTCACTGTGATTGCACTGACTAACCACCCTCTGAGTGTCCTTGCACTCTGTCCTCCAGTCACACCCCATCTACCTTCTCAATCTCAATCTTGCCCAGCCCTTTCTCATCCTTATCCCCTCGCCTACTACCTACCACCCTCTAACTATTCCACACACCATTGCTTTGTCTACCCACTCTACCTCTCCCCACCCTTCTCTCATCCTTTTTCCCTCACTGCTTCTCTGCTACCACCTGCCCCCTCTGTTTGTACCACCTTCTATTGTTTCTTTGCCATAACCCACTCCCCTACTGCTGCTATACCTCCACCATATCCCCATCACCTCCGACCTCTGCTCCCATGTTGCCCAACCTGCTTAAACAACTTTCCATTGCCACCATCAAACAATTTCAGGATGCCTCACATCGTATCAGCACTTTCCCCCAACACTCGCACTCTATGACAAGGTCTACCCTCCGGACTGCTTCCTTTTCTTCTATCCATCCAACTCTAACCCTCTTTATTTCCCCCTTTTCAATACTACATCGTATACCCTCTATATTTCCCCCTGTATCAACGCTACATCCTTTATCAGCTAAAACAACTCTTAAGTCTGGTAACTGACTTGACCAATCAACCTTGCTTTCTATATCTTGTAATTCACTGTACCTTGTATTAACTGTTATTTGTCTCTGTATTATATTACTGACTTGAAACCTTTGTAAATGAACCACTGCATAATGCATAAAATACCAAACCTGCATCACGGCCAAGAAAATTATAATGGAGCTTGCCCCACCCGGTGTCTGTGCCCTCCTTAAGCCTAGACATAGGAATGTCACTACAGGGAGATCCAGTTCCCATCTACTACATATCTGATGATGTTGCACGACCCAAGGACAAAGATCATTTGCCTACCAGGCATCCAACTGGCTCAACTCTCTTGGCAGTGACATATCGATCACTCCAACACTCTGCCTCTTCAAGTCCAAGCTGCGCCTCTCACTGCTTGTATCCTGCGATTGCCCATCTTAACATTTCCACCCTTCCAACTGCACATGCCCCAGCACCCAGCACTTACAATCAGTCTTTGCACCCCTAGCACCTTACCTGTCATATTCCCTCGACAAGGCCCCCTGGCTGCATTGTCTCCTGCCATCTCCCACCTCCCCCCCGTATCTTCACTTCTGCCTCCACCCCAACCACCTCTCATACTCCCCCTTACCCTCTGCACCTCCTAACCCCCACTTGATCTCCCACCTCACTTCCCCACCCACCCCTCCTTCCCTTGTCTTGCTCATAGCTCAAGTCTTTGTACTGGTTATTACATGTCTGTAAGTCAATGACTATATGTTTGTAACTAAAAATGATGACAGTTGCACATGCTGACATGGAACCTTTGTAAAAGAGCCTCACCTCAAAGGTATTGTAATCCTAGATTGAAATAAATAAATAAAAAAACTGGTTCAAAGGTATTTTGTAATCTGAGATCTCAATAAATAAAAGTAATTTCATAATCATAGTGTGTCAGCAATTATGACTGACTAGCTGTTACATATTTGGAAATTTCAGCTTAACTTTTCAGAGTTTAGAGCATATTTTAGTAGCCTATACAAGAAGTTGGCATACTAAGTACCTGAGTGCACCAACTGACCCCATAATGCTTGTGTTTATGATGTCATAGTGCTTTTCTTGGCAACAGACTGTGATGCCTAAACCACAACAGTTGTGATGCTGATTAGGTAGAGGAAGATTAGTTTTGAAAAACACCATAAAATAAATAAGGAATTGACTGAAATATTAAAAAATCAATAACAAGAGAAAATAGCGACAAATTGAAAACATGGAAGTTAAACAGAATTATGAGAAATGCAATGATTCTAAGTTCTTGCTCTAGTGCATACTTTCTCTTTAAACTTACATTTAAATACCAGTTGCTCCCCTAGTACTAAGGCACTCACAAGTTATCATGTATTATGTCCCTTATACTGCACATACATTAATTCTGACTTTCATTTTTTGTGAAATAAAAATTACTTTTGTTATTGCATTTGATGCGCTTGCACTCCAAACGTCATGGGACAATAGCAGAAAATGAGAGGTGTGTCACTGCCAAGCCAATTACAGCTGAAACTGCAATGAGTTTGGCAGTGCACACCAATGACTAGGCACTCTGCTCATGACAGCATTTCAGCTTTGCTGATGTGGCACATTCTGTATTTAAAAGAAATTAACTGCACCAATGGGAGCTCCTCATTTCTCTCTGTAGCCCATACTCTGGCTATGTGCATTAGAGTGCACATTAATGCTCATGGCCACAGTTACAGCCAGTCTTTGCTCCCTCTGACCCCCCCACCCCAAAAGCTTAAATGTTAGCCATGGCGTGGCTTTCTCTTCGAGTGCTTGGTTCTCTGAGCCACCCTCCCACTTCAACATTAGCCATGGTATGGCTTTCTGTTAAAGCCGACAGCAGGATGACCAATCTCCATCTCAGCATGTATCCCCCCCCATTAATGTGGCACACTGGGAGCCCACCCCAATGTGCCAAAATGTGCTATTAAAAAAATAAACCTGTGAAAAGAGAAAACTGTCCCTCAACATCCTGCACTGACATTTTTGATGCAGGATCCTGTATCAAAGTGGTTTGCTGCCCCAAAGTCTTTTTGCTGACATCGGGGTGCACAATCCTTGAGTCAGCATGTAATCCCCCCCCACACCCACACACACACACACATTTTGTGGCACACTGGGAGCCCACCCCACTGTACCCAGGTAATTTTTTTATATTTATTTATCTTTCCGACATCAGGATGCCCACTCCTGGTGTCGGATACCCCCAAGCCCACTTTCTTTGCCGACGGGAGTGCCCAATCCTCCCATCAGCAGCATGTATCCCCCCTCCTCCCCAACTCATGTGGCACACTGGGAGAACACCCCAGTGTGCCCAAAATTAATTATTTTTTTACCTGTAAATAAAGAAAACAGTCCCTCATCATCTTGCCAGTCCCCCCTCCACCATCTCCACCCTCCCACTGAGCACTTGCACCCCCCCTTACCCCATACTTACCTCTGGAAGTCAGTGCTGTCATCATCTCTGGACCGGGACACGTCTGCACTCTTCAAAGCTGACCGGCAAACTAAAGAATCAAAGGTAAATGCCATATAATGACAGTCACTGGGGGGTTCAACTTATGTTTTAGGAATTTTGGACCCACATTTTCAACATGGGTTTCTTGGGACCCCTCCTTGTGAACACTGTCACTGTCATTTAATTACTCAGTCCCAAAAGGTGATTTCATGGCCACTGCATGGAATCACCATTTGTAACTGATTAATGAAATCACAGGGCCACTGTTCATGAGGTGAGGTCCCAAAAAGCCCACGTTACAAATTTGGTGAAAAAATTCCCAAAAATTAATACTTTACGAGTGTGCATTGTGCAGTTTCTACGCACGTATGTAACCTCACCAATTTTTAATATTGTCACTCCAGGTTTTCAACGTTGCCATTATTTCACACCTCCTTATGAGCAGTACAGCTGTCATTTTTCACATCCCGTCTGAAACATGTTTTCACATCTGTGTAGCAGAATGGCACAGTCCCTGTGCAAAATCAACTTTTGGGAGGCAATAATGAAATCACAGTATCACTGTTCATGAGGTGGGGTCCCAGAAAGGCCATGTTGAAAATTTGGTACAAATATACCCCAAAATGCCCAAGTTATGTGTGATTGCTGAAATTTTACTATGTATGCATGTAACTTTGGCAATTTTTTTTATTTTCACTCCATATATTCAACATTGACAGTTTCTCACACCACCCATGAACAGTATAGCTGTAATTTTTCACATCCTGCCTGAAATGTCTTTCACACGTGTGGTGCCGAATAGCACAGTCGCTGCACAAAATCACCTTTTGGGATTGAGTAACAAATTGATAGTGCCACTGTTCATGAGGTTGGGTACCAAAAAGCCCATTTTGAAAATTTGGAGTGAAAATACCACCAAACACCTGGGGCATTAGAGTTTCCAACCATAGCACCCTCCCACCCTGTAGAGACTGACAGGTGTCGGGGTGTGAATTGGGGTCATTGGCAATGAAGCTCATTCCATTCCACTTCCACCCCCACCCTGCAGCCAGTAAAAAGGCATTGAGGTGTGCCTTGGGGTCTTCAGCCCTAACGTTCACCCCATTCTCCTATACTGCACCCATCTCAGCTTATTTCCTTATGGAATGGGGTGAGCATAATGGCCAAAGGCCCCAAGGCACACTGTGACACCTGTCGTTGTCTGCAGGGTGTGATGAGGTGGAATGGTGTGAGCATTACTGCTGATGGCCCAAAGGCACTCACCCAATACCTGTCAGTCTCTGCAGGGTGGGGGTTGGTGTTAGAGTTGAAAACCTTAATGCCTCAATAAGGAAGTAACTCAGGAAGGGGTGGTGAACATCACCTACCTTGATTTCAGAAAAGCCTCCTACACCGACCAACATAGAAGGCTCATTAACAAGATGGGTAGACTGGTCACAGGGCATAAGCTGATAAACTGAGTTAGAAACTGGCTGATGGACAGGAGGAAAAGGGTGGTGGTGGTAGTGGGATCCAGTCTGGGGAAAGGGTGGTGACCAGTGGGGTACCTGAAGGGATCAGTCCTGGGACCAGTCCTGTTCAATGTCTTCATTACAGATATTCTAAAAGGGCTAGAAGGAAAGGTCTGTCTGCTTGTGTGCAGATGACACCAGCATCTGTAACAGAGTGAATACTCTAGAAGGTGTGGAGAAAATGAACAGGGATACAGAGATGCTTGAAAAATGGTCTGATGAATGGAAACTGATGTTCAGTGCAAGGAAGTGCAAATAATGCATCTGGGAAAAGGGAAACCTGGGGAGAGTTACAGGATGGGGGCAGGTGCTGACAATCACCAAGGAAGAAAGGGACCTAAGAGTTATCAGTTCTGAGGACCTAAAGGTGTCATCACAGACCACAAATATTGCACAGAGGGCCAGTGGCATGCTGGAGTACATAGGCAGAGGTATCACTAGCAGAAGGTGTGAGGTGGTGATGCCATTGTACAATTTAATGCACTAGTGAGGCCTCACCTACAGTACTGTGTGTAAATCTGGAGGCTGCAACTGTGCAAGGATATTGACAGGGTGGAGGCGGGCCACAAAAAGGCAACCACGATGGTACATGGCTTGCAACATAGAACACATCAGGTGAGATTGAAGGACCTCAATATGTACTCATTGGAGGAAAGGAGGGAGCGGGGCAACAAGATAGACACTTTCAAGTACCTCAAAGGCATAAACAAGGTGTAGGGGTGGACATCTTCCAATGCATCAAATGTTTGGCATTGACAAATGCTTGTTTTTAATCAAGTACTGCTCTGTACTGACTTCCTTCTTCTCAGCCACACTGTTTATCCGCCACACCATTTGACCTTGTGCTCTTGTAGTGATGTAAATCTTGTCGCTCTGCATGCAGATACTCTGCATTGATGGCTGCACTGTACAGTAAAGGCAGAGAAACAAAATGTCATCTGTTGAGAGAGACATTGAATTGGATATGATCCAGGTATTTTTACCTGTTGACCCCTTTGCTTTGGAGCCTCTTGCTCCTGTTAGGAGGTGCTACTCTACTGCAAACAGCAGCAGTGAAGAGGAATGTGATCTCGACAGCAACCTTGAAGTGCTAATGTCCCAACCAATGGAGGAATGGTCAGTGTATTTATTGGAATTTTTAATAATGACAGTTATATGTTCTTGTTTCTGTATTGTTCCATTCATGTATTAAAGTTGCTTAATTATACATACATCTTTTTTAAACTTCTCATTTAAACAGCCATTGATTAAGTCCAGTTTCAATGTCTCTTTCACCCCCTTACTCAGCTATGTACAATGGCAGCATCACAGTGTGTAGTCTAGCACATACATCGATGCATGGCCAACTCCCTTACCCATCCCTGGACCATAACGTCACCAAGTGCATTGGTGTCCCCGGCCCCCCACCCCCTGCCTCTCCCCTCAGTAACCCATTTCTGCACCACACAGCACCCAATAACATACCTGAACATGTAAGTCCACCATGCACCAAACAAACCTTACCTATCCCTATGCCCTACCGGGTCATAATTTTGCAGATGAAACTGCGCATATCATGACCGCACTGTCAGTAATACATATGGCTTTACCGCAACAAGGGAAATACAGTGATATGAAACTATCACTACCCACTATTGCTCACCAGAAAGGAGGAAGTGGATGTAGCCTCTGCTGGTCAGGTGTTCGGTTGAGCTGCTGGTGGAGTGGCTAGAGCACCTGGCCTTGCAGTGGATGGAGCTGGGAGGAAAACATGGTTTGACTCCCTACTAGGGAATCTTTTACTTTTCATATTGTTTTCTTGCCCATGTGTACATACTCCCTCAGAGTTGATTATAATAGTTCCAGGGACTGTGGGGGGTGTGAGGAGCAAAGCCACCTGCAAAACAAAAGAAAAACTTTCCAGTGTTGATGCACGCTGTTTCTATGTGCACGGTCTTGATGTGCAGGGTTTCGTCCATGATATTTTGACCCCATGCCTCCCTGTACCATACTACAAGTGAGTAGCTTAGCACATATATGTCACTTGCATCCCCTTCCTGCACCACACGATACCCATAGTGCATTGCAGAAGACAAAGTTGTTGCATGAGCACCCCCCAGCTGCAATCCATTGCATCATCTACATCACCCCCTTCTTATCCATCCATTAACTGTGATGCATTCAAGTGCTTCTTTGAAAGCATAGGTCAACCTTGCCCCCCCCCCACATTTTGAACTCATTGGTCAACCTTGCCGCTCCTTCCCATCCATGCACTGTACTGCACCCATAGTGCATAAGCCAGCCCCAGGACCTGACGACTTCCAGTCAAACTTTTATAAAACCTTTGTAAAGGAGCTGGTGCCACTGCTCAGCAGCTCTACTCTTATTTTTGTAGGTTTGGGAATTGGACCATTCCCTGTTGGAAGCCATTATTGTGGTTCTACCTAAACTAGGTAACCCTTAGATAGAGTCACAAACTATCATCTCATCTCCCTTATGAACTATGATGTAAAACATTTTGTGAAGATTCTCGCTCATAGAATCTCACAGATCTGGAAAGGGTTACTCAGTCCAGAGCAGATGGGTTTTGTGTTTGGTCACTCCTCGGTGAACCATCTACAGAAACTGTCCCATATTTTCTCCACATCCAGGGAGGCCAGCCATCCCATGGCTTTGATCTCCTTGGATGTGGAGAAGGCCTTTGACAGGGTGAATTGGGTTTTCATGTTTACCATTCTTAGTGAATTTGGTTTTCCTCCCATTTTTATTAAATGGATCTAGGTCCTGTACTCACAACCAAGTGCGAGAATATACTGCAATGGGGTGTTGTCCTTGATGTTTCCATTGCACTTATGTACCCGTCAGGGCTGCCCATTGTTCCCATTGTTGTTTAGTTTATATTTAGAGCCCCTATTGTTTTGACTCAAGCCGTCGTCCCTTATACAGGGCATTTCTGTATGCCCCCTTGATCTTAGGCTTTCTGCATATGCAGATGATGTTCTGCTCCATGTCGCTCATCCTACTGTTTCCATCCCTGTTGTAGTAACCCTAATTCATGATTTTGGGAAATTCTCTAATTGCAAGCTTAATCTTGATAAGACAGTGGTAATGCCCTTAAATTCGAGGGTGTTTAAGTCAGACATTCTAGATCTGGGCCTCTCTTGGTCTACTAAGCTCAAATACAGTACTTGGGGATAATCCTTGCCCAGAATGTTACTTTAATGAAACAAGCATTTGTCAATGCCAAATGTTTGCTTGCTGGAATTGGCATTGGTAGTGTAGGAGTTAGAGAGCTGCATAATAGGAATGGCAGTAAAGTATTGAACTGAAGCCAACCCCGCCACCACCCTGCAGGGACTGACAGGCATTGGGGTGTGCCTTTGAGTCATCGGGCATAACGGCCATGCCATTTAACCTCACCCTATCCTGCAAACACTGACATGTGTCACGGTGTGCCTTGGGGTCTTTGGCCCTTATTGTCACCCCATTCCATCAGGAAATATGGTGATATGGGTGCTATATAGGAGAATGGGGTGAACATTGGGGCCAAACAGTCAAAGGCACACCTTGATGCCTCTCATTGGCTGCAGGGTGTGGAATGGTATGAGCATTACAAGCGAGAATCCCAAGTCACACCCCTGATGCCGCCTCAATTCTACAGGATGGGGCATGCCAGGTCGGAAACCCCTAACGCCCTTGTATGTTGTTGGTATTTTCATCTAAATTTTCAACATTGTTTTTTTGTGTCCCCCACCTTACGAACAGTGGCAATATCAGTTTGTTAGCTGAAGCTGATTTTGCGCAGCTACTACGCTATTTGGCACCACAGGTGCAAAAACACATTTCAAACAGGATGTGAAAAATGACAGCTGTACTGTTCATGGGGAGGTGGAAAAAATGGCAATGTTGAAAACCTGCACTGAAAATATTAAACAAACTGGTGAAGTCACGAGCGTGTGTAGAAACTGGGCAATGCACACCCATAATGCAATTAGTTTGGGGATGTTTTAGAGCAGATTGTCAACACAGGCATTTTGGAACCTCCACTCATGAACAGTGTCACTGTGATTTTCTTAATCTGTCCCAAACAATGATTTCCCACAGCAACCACGTATTTCTGCGCTGGAAGTGTGAAAACACATTCTGGCCATGGTGTGAAAAATGACAGCTGTACTGCTCATAAGGAAGTGTGGAAAAATGCCACTGGTGAAAATCTGGACTGAAAATATTAGAAGGCCATGAACTGAGGAGTTGTGCGGGGAAACTGCGCAATGGTCGATCGTAACAGTCATTCTATGGACTTTTTTCATCAAATTTTTAACATAGCCATTTTAACACTTCTGCTCATGACCAATGTCACTGTGATTTTCTTAATCTGTCCCAAACATTGATTTTGCACACCGACTGCGCCATTGTGCACCACATGCACAGAAACACATTTTGGGCAACATGTGAAAAAATGACAGCTGTACTGCTCATAAGGAGATGTGGTAAAATGGTAATGTTGAAAATCTGGAGTGAAAATACTAAAAATTTATGAACGTACGAGCGTGCATAGGAACAGCGCAATGCTTGCTCATAAAACAGTCATTTGGGGGAATTTTTCCACCAAATTTTTAACATAGCCATTTTAACACTTCTGCTCATGACTAGTGTCACTATGATTTTCTTAATTTGTCCTGAACATTGATTACGCACACCGACTGCGCCATTGTGCACTACATGCACGGAAACACATTTTGGGCAACAATGTGAAAAATGACAGCTGTACTGCTCATAAGGAGATGTGGTAAAATGGCAATGTTGAAAATCTGGAGTGAAAATAATGAAGATTTGTGAACTTACGAGCATGCGTAGGAACAGTGCAATGCATGCTCGTAACACAGTCATTTTATGGAGTACCATTACCAGATTTTCAACATAGGTATTTTAGGATGTCTGCTCATGAATAGTGCCACTGTCAGTTTCTTAAACTGTGTGGAACACTGATTTCCCACACTGACCGTGCTATTCTGTGCCATAAGTGCAAAAATACATTTCATCCAGGGTGTAAAAAATTACAGCTGTACTGTTCACAAGGAAGTCTGAAAAGATGCCAATGTTGAAAATCTGGTGTGAAAATATTGCAAATTCGCAAAGTTACGAACGTGCATAGCAACTGGGCAAAGCATGCTGGTAAAACAGTAATTTTGGGGATTTGTTCCACCAAATTTGCAACATAGGCTTTTTGAGAGCCCACCTCATGTACACTGGCACTGGCATTTCATTAATTGATCCTGAAAGGTGATTCCATGCAGTGACCACAAAATCACCTTTTGGGGCTGAGTAACACCATGACAGTGATAGAATTCATGAGGAGGGGTCCCAAAAACCCCATGTTGAAAATTTGGCAGCAAAATTCCAAAAAATGCCTGAGATATGCAGCAAAGTTGAAAAAACCCTATTTATTCCATTATACAGCTTACCAGCATTTCCTCAGTTTGCGGTCAGCTTTGAAAGGTGCAGACGTGTTCCTGGTCCACTGAAGATCATCGCACCAGACTCCAGAGGTAAGTATGGGGTGAGGGGGTGGGGAAGCAGGGTGTGCAGTGGGTGGGTGCGGGTTGCAGGAAGGGGGGGCAGGGAGACCACAAGGGGACTGTTTCCTTCATTACAGGTAAAAAAAACAAAACATTGCAGGACTTTTTTTTATTTACAGGGCAATGTGGCACACTGGGGTGGGCTCCCAGCATGCCAACTGAGTATTTTTTGGGAGGCCGCTGTAGCCGATGGTGGATTGGGCACCCCCGTCGGCACACAACAAGGTGGGGTACATCATGCTGACAGGAATTTGGCACCCCCGTCAGCACACAACAACGAGGGGGTGTTGATATGCTGATGGGGATTGGGCATCCCGTCAGCAGACAAGAAAAGCAGGGGGTGTTACATACTGCCGACGGGGAGTGGGCTCCCCCATTGGCAACATACATCTGAGCCACTGCAGCCAATGGGGATTGGGGCCCCTGTCAGCAAACAAACATGTTTGGGGGGGTCACATGCTGCCAGGGGGATTGGGCATCCCCTCGGCAGGGAAGGGGGTTAAAATTGTTTGTGAACAGATGGCAAACCACTGCCATGTTCACAAACAATATCAGTGTGTGAACATACCACCCTGCAATGACAGGTTGCTCCCTCATTGCAGCGAATGGCTGATGCTGCAATAATGAGGTGGCCTCTGATTGCAGTGGCTATTTTTTCACAGGTTGGTGGCAATGTTCCAAACTAGTGTCACCGGCTGTGTCCCCCATTATTGGTGGACATCACACATGCCCCAAAATGCCGTGCAGGTATTGGCCTCAACAGTGCCGCACCTCCAGAACCTGCTTCGGCACCAAGCTGCCACAATATGTTTCTTGCACTGCGTGCAAGCAAACATAAAAATTTCATCTTGATGACCTGCTTTGCACCCTTCGGCAAGATTTGGATAGATGGTCTTATCTTTACTTATCCTTCCAAAGTAGGATCAGTATTATCAAGATGAGTGTTCTTTACCTGTTGTTTTATCCCCTTATTCTCCCAAACTTACTGCTTCCCGTCAGTTGGTTTCAGTAGGTTCATAGCATTCTTTCATATTTTATTTGTCAAGAGAAACATCCGAGGAGAGCTAATGCTCATTTAGGGGCACTGAAACAGAAGGGGGGTCTTAAATTGCACAACTTTTTTCTTTATTACCTGACAAGTCATATTGCTAATTATGTTAGATGGCCAACCTCTCCCCTACCACAAGGGGAGCCCCATTATGTACCATTGTGGCTTCAGATTGAAAGGGCCTTTATTAAGGAATCCTCTCTTTCTTCTGATTGTCTCCTTTTTGTTTCCCCCACTCTCCCCCCACCTCAGCTCTGTCATTCAGTTATTTTTATCTCCCTGATAGTGCATGCTCAGCTGTGTAGGATGTTGAAGTATGATAAACTCACTGATGTCTCCCATCCACTGTGTAACAACCCTAATTTTAAGTTAGGGGGCAGTTGTTGACTCCTGAAGGATTCCCTCAGTTACAGTAATTGGTAAAAGAGTATGTGACTTTCTTTCTGAGGGCCAGATTAGTACCAGTCAAGATTTGTTGGCGATGTTATATTTACCGCTTAAATAAATTTTTGTATTTACCAACTTCATCATTTACTGATTAGTAAATTTGGTATGGGTACCAGGTTTAATAATCAGGGTGAGTTTCTCCACAGGCTTCGAACCTGGCCTGGTAGTCCCAAGCAGTATCTTAAATCATGTCTGCCCTATTCCTTAAGCTTTTCCCAGATACTGTAGTATGGGGTATTCTCAGTATTGATCTTCTGCATTCCCTGCTAATAATTTTAACTGGGAAAGCATTTGGTCTGACCTCTGTCTGGACACATCAAATGACAAAGTCCGTCTTACTCAGTTTTATATTTTACATAACATTTACTTCACTCCTGCTAAGTTGGCTGCAATGGGCAAGTTGACCTGTTCCTTATGCACAAGGTGTGGACAGTCGGAGGGGTCTTTGCACCACATATTATGGAATTGTCCTAAGATTGCCCCTTTATGGGATGCAATAAGGCAGAGGGCAGATCCCCTTTTGGGGCTAGAAGACAATTTTACCACTGAAGTCTGCATTGTTGAGGACTATTCAGGAGCTGGGGTCAAGGAGCAGAGATACTACTTGTCAGTGATCTCCTTGTCAGTGAAACGAGTGGTTCTCCATCACTGGAAGGATCAAGTGGACATTTCGTATGGTGATTGGCTTAATGAGCTCCTACATAATCTTCGGCTAGAGAAGATGTTAGCTAGCCTCAGTAATAAACTGAATGGCTATAATAAAAAATGGAGTGAGCTACATACTTTGTTTTCCCTTCAGCTTCCCCTTGAGCCGGTCGGTGGAGCAAAGCCTATTTAATTTCCATATTTTAAGTTTGGTGGGTATTGTCAGCATGGCAGCTAGGTTTCTCCACCAATGCTGGCTATCTGGTCTCCTGATATTCCTGATGTTCAGGAGTTGTTTTATAGGTGAATTTGCACTTAGGAAGCTTTGTAATTATGTTGTCTGTTGGTGGTGGAGGGAGGGTGGGTGTTGGGAGGGTTACAGTAGTTATTATTTTGTAGTTTGTGTTGTTTATATTGTTTATTGTTGGTGTTTTAAAACTCTAATAAAGCATCTTTAATATAAAAAAAAACATTATCTATCTGTGCTGAAAGACCAATCTTAACACAAGACAAGTCAGAAAATTTGGTATTGAGTAAATTTGCTACCTCAGCAGGGTCAGATACAACAACCTCTGCAGTTTTTAAATTATCTATTGTAGCCTTCTCCTTTGAGGATAACAACAATTAACAGAGTCCCAGAACCTCTTAGAATTAAACCTGCTAGCATCAACGTGCTTCTTATAAAATTCATATTTTGCACTTGTCATTGGATCCCCTCCAGAAATGAAGACTCCTTACACTTGTAGCTTGGATGCTCACTGGCAGCATTTATTGAAACATCAATTTGTATTTACAATTCAATTCTTATCAAGTCGAAACAGTTCATATCCAGTCCAACATTACACTTTAATAAATCCAGTCCATTTCCATCTTCCTTAATCTTCCACCTTTGTTCTTTTTATTGTTCCTTGTCTTCAAGGTTCAGACACCAGATTTGACACCCCACACCATCACCAGTACTAGGTACCAAACTTAACAGGACCTCCTCATTCCTAGGTCCAAATACTAAGACCCGACCCCTAGCACTGCCCTCTTTTGCCCCTCCCCCTTTTACGTCCATGCCTGGGTGCCTTTTGACCCAAGCCCATGTTATCCTTCCCCCTCCCCTTCTGTTTCCCACCCTTTTTCATCTCTTGCTCCCCCTTCTGCCTCCTCATCCCCCATGCTTTATCCCCCCTTCCAAATGAGGATATTTTCTAGACTACACTGATCTGAATTATTACTTTTTGAACCTTTGTAAGTGACTAGTATTGATTCTGTTTTTGGGGTGGACTTTTTTTAGTTTTAACTTTACTTTGCCAGGGAGGAACTGTAGCTGGGAGATATTTGCAGTCATTTGTGACTAGACCTGTTATGTAGCCCTTGTGAAATAGGTGTCTGAAAGGAAGGAAGGAAGGCAGTCCAAGGGTGGAGGGTAAAAGTTGTAGGTGACTGTTTCTGGACAGCATAGGTTTACTCCCACCCACCCTTCCCTCACCCCACCCACACCAAGTGCATAACTTCCTTTATAGCAGGGGCTCTGACATCACTTCCTCAAAACTGCTAACAACATTCACCTGTTCTTATCCTTAAAGGCACAGCACACTGAATAGGGGGTAGAGACACTCACAAGCTTGCACACACTAAAACAAGAGCAAAAACCAAAAAAAAGCATTGTAACTGGAAGGGAAACAGACATGTGGGGAGTGGTGCAATGCACTGGCTGTGGAGCAGCAGTCTTTCAGGAGACATTCTGAAAACTGTATTGCTACCCTATTTACAGGCACGTCTCTGGTCTGAGGGAGTAGGTTGTTCATCTCCATACTGACTTGGCATGGATTCTGGAAACCTGCTCCCCCACCCAGGCCACTGCCACTACCTCAGAGGTTGCCAAGAAAGATGAGTGGTTGGACCACGGTGGGCTCAGGGAGGGTGAGGGTGGTGGAACAGAGGCACATCCCTCCAGTTTTGCCTCTCAACAATTCATTCGCCACTCTGGTGAAGAATGGTTCCTCTATGGAGGCACCTGAACTGGAGACCAAAGAGGATGCTGGGAACCTCCACAGTGGAGACCCACAGGAGGTTGGCCCAGGACCCAACAGGGGAAGGAAACAACTCCTGGTGGGGGACTCAATTGTTAGGGAAGTAGAGCTAGGGGAGGGAGGGGAAAGGGAGGTAAGATGCCTGCCTGGCACCAAGGCTTGAAGGGATATGAAATGACTCCTCAGGATTGTGGGAGCAGCAGCATGGGGGAGGGAGATGGATGTCATTATCCACCTAGGGATGAATGACCTGGCTGAGAATGGGGTCAGAGCAGTGCAACAGGAGTTTGTGGAGTTGGGAGGGGCCTTAGACAAGTAGCACACATGGTAACTTTCTCGGAAGTGCTAACTGTTTATGGCATGGATGAGGCTAGGGCACTCCACACCATGGGATTCAATGACTGGTTGAAAAGCTGGTGCAGAGTTCAGGGATTTGGCTTCACTGGGGACTGGGGCTCCACCTGGAAGGATGCAGGTCTATACAGGCTCAATGGTCTGCATCTATCCTGGAGGGGAATCAGGATCCTAGGCGATAGGTTTAAATGCTTCAGTGGCAAGCATTTAAATTTGCCAAAGGGGGAGGCACTGAAGAGAAGAAGGGAAATCCTAGCCTCCCCCAAAAAAAATCAGGGTAATTAGTGAGGTAAACACCAAAATAGAACAGTTGATAGGGAGAAGGGCAGGGGTAAATGGAGAAAAAGACAAGCGCAGTAAGGACAGGGATGGGGCAAAAAGAAATAAAGCCATAAAAAAATGGAGGGTAATGAGTACCAATGCCCATAGTCTAGGTAAAAAGCTCCCTGAAATGGTGGCCTTGATGGACGAGGGATGCCTGGATATTGTTGCAGTCACAGAAACATGGTGCACAGAAAACCATGACTGGGATGTCAACATACCATACGATCTACAGGAGGAACAGGGAGGGAAGAGGAGGAGGAGGAGTAGCTCTATGTAAGGTAAGGGATAAAAGCAACAGAACTAAAGGGTAAACAGGGAGGAGAGGAGGCACTGTGGGTCACCCTGCAGACTGGAAATGTCTCCACAATCTGCACAGGGGTTGTATACAGACCCCCGTCTCAGGGGGAGGAAATGGAAAGGAAATGATAGAAGGCATCCTTGGGATAGCAGAGAAAGAGGAGATATTGCTGATGGGGGACCTGAATATGCTAGATGCTGACTGGAGCACCTTTGCTGCAGCCACATCCAAGAGCAGGGCCATTCTCGATGCCCTACAGGAGGCATGCCTCAGACAGCTAGTTTTGGAACACACTCAAGAGAGAGAGCAATCTTTGATCTGGTACTCTCAAATGGGGATGGAGAGAGGATCTCCGATCTTGAAGTGGGTAGCCATCTGGGAACAAGCGACCACCAAACAGTGTGGTTCACGATAAACTTAGCTGTAGAGTCAAGCCACACAAAAGTGAAGATACTGGACTTCAGGAGGGCTGATTTTGTCAAAATGGGAGAGTGTCTCAGAAAAGCACTAGCAAACAGGCAAGAAGGTGGGGTGGAGCAACAATGGGGAAACATCAAGACTGCCATCACGGAGGCAATAAGTCTTTGTGAGAAGCAAATAAATCAAAATGAAAGAAAAAAACACTATGGTTCTCAAAAGAAGGTAAGGGAAAAAAAAGATAGCATTCAGGAAGTATAAGGAAACACAGAAGGAGTAGGACAGAGAACTGTACAAGTTAAAGCAGAAGGAAGTGGGTAAGATAGTCAGAATAGCAAAGGCCCAAACCGAGGAAAAGATAGCCAACTCAGTTAAGAAGGGGGATAAAACCTTTTATAGGTACATTAGTGAGCAAATAAAGACTAAGGCAGGGATACTAAGGCCGAACAAAGAGGAAAGTGGTTGGGCAGAGAGCGACATTGAAAAAGCAGGGATACTGAATGAATACTTCTGCTCAGTATTCACAATGGAAAAGCAGGGGGAAATACCTAATCCAGTCAATAGAAACACTCAGGATAGGGGGGTTGATATTAGTCCTGTCACAGAAGAAATGGTTCTGAAAGAACTCTTAAAACTGAAGGTGGATAAAGCAATGGGGACTGATAGGATTCACCCCAGAATTTTAAAAGAACTAAGGGAAGAACTAGTAACACCACTGACTAACCTTTTTAATAAATCATGGGAGGATGGGGTGGTACCTGAGGACTGGAGGAGGGAGGATGTGATCTCCTTCACAAAAGTGGGAGCAAGACAGAGGCAGGAAACTACAGACCTGTCAGTTTGACCTCAATGGCAGGAAAAATGATGGAGTCACTTCTGAAGGAAAGAATTGTTGAGTACCTAGAGGCCAGTGGGGCACAGAACCCAAGGCAGCATGGATTCACAGCAGGAAGATCATGTCAGACAAATCTAACTGATTTCTTTGACTGGGTGACCAAAGCAGTAGACCAGGGAGGGGCTGTGGACATGGCCTACCTAGACTTTAGCAAGGCATTTGACACAGTCCCGCACAAAAGATTAATAAATAAATTAGCCAACCTGGGAGTGGGTCCTAGGGTGGTAGCCTGGGTAAAACACTGGTTGGACAACAGTACACAGTGGGTAATAGTAAATGGAGTCCACAGTGAATAAAGGACAGTTACTAGTGGGGTACCGCAGGGTTCAGTACTGGGGCCGGTCCTTTTTAATGTCTTTGTAAGTGCCATTGCATAGGGACTGGAAGGGAAAGTATGTCTCGTTGCAGATGACACAAAGATCTGCAACAGGGTTGATACACAAGGTGGGGTGGAAAAGATGAAAAGTGACTTGGCAAGGTTGGAGGAATGGTCAAATGTACGGCAGCTTAGATTCAATGCAAAAAAGTGCAAAGTAATGCATCCGGGAAACAAAAACCCAGGGGAAGAGTACACAATGGGGGGTGAGATTTTGTCAACTACAAAAATGGAAAGGGATCTGGAGGTAGTCATATCAGATGACCTAAAAGCAGGCCAGCAATATGAGAAGGCAGTAATGAGAGATGGGGGGATACTGGGATGCATAGGGAGAGGCATCACCAGTAGAAAACAAGAAGTTGTTGGCCCTCTGTACAGACATTTGGTAAGACCACAGCTGGAGTACTGTGTACAGTTCTGGAGACCCCATGGTGGAGGCTGTCCAGAGGAGGGCAACCAAAATGATGCAGGGTCTGCATCAGGAGACATATGAAGAAAGACTAAAGGAACTAAAGATGAATAGCCTCAATGAAAGGAGGGAGAGGAGGGACATGATAGAAACTTTCAAATACCTCAAGGAAATCAACAATGTCCAAGAGGGTAGCATCTTTCAGAAAAAGAGATGTGCAAAAACAAGGGGGCACAATTTGAAGATAGAGGGGGGATGGCTCAGAGGTAATGTGAGGAAGTATTTCTTCACAGAGAGGGTTATGGATGCATGGAACAGCCTTCCTGAGGAGGTTGTAGAGTCAAAAACAGTGGGGGAATTCAAGAATGCATGGTACAGACATAAGGCAATTCTAGTGGGGTGTAGGAAGAAGTAGGCTGTTGGTTAACTAGGATCTGCAGCTTATCCATTAGGTAGGGAAATGGGCAGACTGGGTGGGCCAAGCGGTCCTTTTCTGTCATCAAATTCATGTTTCTATGTTTCTATGACTTGCTGCCCGCCAGGCTCTTTTAGCCCCCCACTGGACATCTGCTACCCAATCCTTATAGGCCCAGTCAGACAGCCCCCGACTAACCTGCCACCCTTCCGAGGCCCCTGTGCCCCCCAACCACCTTTGTCCTTCAAATCACCCCTTTTGGGTAGGTGGGATCAAATTCTCAACAAAAGAGGGGGATCTGAGGGTTGCCTTACCTTATAAACCCCCTCAGAACCCTCCCGGCACCTCCCCTCCTCCAATCACTGCCCTGTCCTGTATCTGCATCATCCGACACTACTTGTGTGACCTCAGTGTTGACATTACCAGCTCCCTCCCTTCCCCCAGGCTGCCTCCATTCCCCTCCTCCCCTTAACCCTGTCATTTCCTTCAGGGCCACCTGACAATTCAGATTGCCTTTTAGTGGCAACACTATTTGTCTTTGGATCCCCTCTGGAAATTAAAACTCCACATACTTTTAGCTTGGATGCTCACTGGCAGCTTTTATTGAAACATTAATTTATATTTACAATTCAATTCTTATCAAGTTGAAACAGTTCATATCCTGTCCAACATCACACTTTAATAAATCCAGTCCATTTCCATCTTCCTTGATCTTCCACCTTTGTCCTTTTTATTGTTCTTCGTCTTCGGGGTCCGGACACCATATCTGACCCCCCCATACCACCACCAGTACCAGGTACCAAACTTACCAGGACCTCTTCCTTCCTAGGTCCAGACACTAAGAACCGACCCCTAGCACTACCCCCTTTTGCCCTTCCCCCTGTTATGTCCACACCTGGGTGCCTTTTGACCCCAGCCCACGTTGCTCTGCCCCTTCCCCCTTCTGTCTGCCCCACCTTTTTCCCATGTCTTGCTCCCTCCTTCTACTGACCCATCTTCCACCCAGCAATGGAATATGGGGCTCCCCCCCTTATGGGCTAGTATCTTGGGCTCCTCCTCTCCCACCTGTCCACTAGGTCTGTCAAGGGCCTCAGGAAATAAACATCCCAAACTCCTAGAGGTGGACACCATCTGACCTGTACACATCTGCAGCCTCAAATGAAATGTCCTGTGCTGTATATGCACCCCTCCTATTTCAATGGTCAACCTTGCTACCTTCCTATTTAGCTGCTTCCTCCCCTTTTCTATGGATATGACCTCCCTGGCGTGGTGCCTTGCCCTCCTGGAGGTGATCTCGGAACCGCCGATCACCAACCCTGGCCACCAACCCTTCACCCTTTCCAAATCTGCTACTATGGCCTGCACTAGTGCCCCCCCCATGAGGTATCCCCTGAGTCGTTATCCCCCCAGGTGTATTATGAGCACATCTGGCCTGCTCCATTGCACCCTCAACTCCTCTTATAACAGCATCAGCTGGGCCCATTTCATGCCATGGACTCACTTCCAATGCACCTTCCTGTGCTCCAAATCCATTCTCAGCTATGTCCCACCACATCTGGTTGTTGTGACTTTCTCAGCCCAATAAATAAAGGAATGCCCCATGATTCAGATATGCCTCTGTCCTTCTCCTGCCAGGTAAAAAGACAAAACACTCAATTACATCATTTTCTGACATTCTTTTTTATCAGCTGGACCTCCATCGCCCCACCCTCTTTACTTGTTTCTCTGATTCCCCTCTTGCTGTGGCATCTGATGCTGCCTCTATCAGGGAGGAATGGTGGCAAAAATATCCTCACCTATAAACTTTAAAGCCTTTTTTAGGACCCCATCTGCTTGTAATCCCGTCATTGGAGTCCCATCCCTATGCCTGCACCAAGTTACAACCCCTGACCCCTGTGATCTCCTGTATTCTCCTATTTGCTTAATGGTACAAACCTTACTGGGCCTGCCGACACAGCACCACCTCCTCACCTCTCCCACACTGATAGGTTTTTGATCTGAGCAGTTGAACCACTACTGAACCTTGATCAAAACTGACATCAACCTCCTGCAATCCACCTTGGGTGTTGGATTTCTGCAGTGCTACCACTTTACTTATGTGAAACGCCCCTTTCGCCACGAGCACAAAGATGGCCCGAAATAAGCAGGCTTCTTTGGCAGATGTACAAACGTCCTGCAGTGCCCCTCAAAGTCGGTACAACAGCCACCCCATCATGGGCCACCATTTGTCTGTTCTCGCCCATTGGCATCTGTGCCAGCCTAAAAGCATCTGCCTCACCGCCTTCCCCTTTGTTGGGTCAGACCACACCCTGTCACTTCAGGCCCATCCAGTCCCCACCAGCTGTACTCCCACAGTGATGTAGGCCATCCCTTGTCCCCATCTCCTGACCATGTATTGCTTCACCTGGTCCTCTGTAGCAGCAGGCCCACCTATCTCGAACCCCAGCTGTGACCTGAACTCCTGGAAGGTCCCCCATGCCCCCTCAAATGCATTTAGCATGTTGGCTGATCAGGAATTCAGATATAACCATTGGGCTGTCTCAAGCCAATCTCCCACAGCTGGTCGGGAAACTTGTCCTGTGTACTGCTGCTCATGGAGCTAAGTACCAGAACCTGTGCAAATGCAAGCAGGTGAGACTGTCAGCGGTCTCATTCTGCAACCCCTCAATATGCCTAGCCTTAAATGACAAATTCAGCTGTAGTCCCAATAGTACCATCTGTTGCATAACCCTACCCACCGTTTCCATCAGCCCCCCCCTTGCCTGTTAATCACTTCCACAATCCCTTGGTATCACACCAGAAAAGGATGCGCTAACCCCTCATCCTGTCCCCACAAACCAACATTGCCATGAAAATGGGAAATATCTCCAAAAAAGTAATGTCTTTAAGCAAACCTGCCTCCCCCCTGGCACTCAGCCAGGCCTCCGAGATCCATTCCCCCTTGAAGTATGCTCCCATCCCTAGGGCCCCCAAGGCATCCAATTACAGCTCTATATCTGTATTATAGTCCCAGTCTTCCTGCCAGAATCTGATCAAACATGCAGATCTTCCTGCACTCCCTTAGTGATATCTACCCAGTGGTGGGGTCATTTTTCCTTCCCTGTGGCATGCGCCAGCCTCCATGTAATTGCTCTGTCTGGGCTTATTGCCTTGCAGGCAAAATTAAGGTGCCCCAGAAGCTGCTGTACCAATACCAGCGGCACCCTCCTCCTACCCCCCACTTGCACCAATGAATCAAATCAAATCAAATCAAAATTTATTTTTAAAGCACTTTTCAACAAACCAAAGCTCACATACAATATGAAACAGCAAATCAAATAAAATATAAAATAACAGGCAGCAATCACAGAACATTATCTCCAAATGCCTTTTCAAATAAATACGTTTTCAATATGGATTTAAAGGTCTATGTGGACAGGCACTCTCTAATCCAATGAGGTAGAGAGTTCCACAGGGTCTGGGCTACAAAAGAAAAAGGCCTAGCCCCTGAAGTCTGCAAATGGATCCTGGGAACCTCTAGCAATCCCTCGCTGGTTGAGCGGAGGGGACAGTAGGGCTGAAGGAGGTCTTGCAAGTAACCTGGTCGCTTTCCATGTAGGGTCTTATTTATTTATTTTAGTTAAACATCAGTTTAGAAACCTTTGAGCCAGAGGCTCATTTACAAAGGTACCTCATCACAAAGAGGACATCAGAACAGTAGTACAAGGGACACAGTACTTACAAACAAAAAAGTTACAGTTCAATTACAATTTTGTTACAATAGAATACAATCTCCAATGAAGCAAAAGATAACAAAAGGTGCAAAACTTATGGTCGGGGGAGAGCTGGTGGGGGTAGAATGGAGGGAGATAGGGGAGGAGGAATTAGTAGGGAAAGGAAGGGGAGGGAGCTCGAATGAGCATTGTCAAACAGAGTATATATATATATATATTTTTTTTTTTACACTAGGCTAGCGGCAGTTGCATTTGCGAGAGCTAAGCAGGAAGTTTCTGAGCCTGGGCTTAAAGCAAGCTAAGGTTAGTGAGTTTGAGACACTGGCAGGGAGGGAGTTATACCAGTGGGGCGCACGGTAGGGGAATGCCCTCTGACCTTGAGAGGTCCTGGCTCTCGGAATAACTAGGGTAGCTCTTGACGAGCTGCACGTGATCAGAGTCGGTGCATTACGGCGAATGGAGTTGGATAGGCCTATGGGGGATAGACCACACAGGGCTTTAAAGGTGAGCTGGCATGTCTGATACATGAGTCGCTCTTCCAGGTTGAGTAGGGTAGCCAGGGTGTACAGCTCACATGTATGAGTGAGTCTGGGAGCACCAGTGATAAGTCTGCAGGCCTTATTAACTGTGTGGTGAACCTTGTTAAGGGCAGTCTGATCTGCGGAGCCATAGACCAGAAGGCCATAGTCAATGAGAGACATGACAGAGGAGGTGACAGCCAGGTGGAGTGCATCAGGAGGGAGTTTCTTGTGCCGGTAAAGAATGCTAGACCGTGAGTTGGCGACAGAATTTAGGGCAGATATATGTCCATGGAATGAAAGTGCAGGGTCAAAGGTTATACTAAGATATTTATAGGACTGCACTTGGTCAATGACGAGATTGGGTGTGGAGTGGACAGCTAAGGGAAACTTTCTGTACTTATTTTGGGGGTGGGAGAAGAGCATCGTTTTTGTTTTCTTAAGGTTGGTAACAAGTCGGTGCTCAGTGAACCAGGTAGCTGCAGAGTCAAAGACTAGTTGGAGGGAGTTCTGTAGCAGCATGGGGTCATTGTGGAGGCAACGAGAACAGCATCATCAGCATAGAGAAGCATCTTACCCGCTACAACTGCTGGGTAGGGAGCTAAGAAAGAGTGAGAATAGTAGGGTCCAAGAATTGAGCCTCATGCACCCCAGAGCTTAATGGGGCATGTTTCAGAGAGAGTACCGCTGACTTCTCACACATTGGGAGCGAGCGAGAGATAGCTGGTGCACCAGGAACAGGTCCTGAGGCAAAGCCTATTAGGTCGAGGGTGGAGAGCAAAAGAGGATGAAACAGTATCGAATGCTTTAGACAGGTCAATGAATATAGCACCAGCCAGGGCACCAGAGTCCAAGGAGGCATGGAGGAAGTTGGAAAATTCCAGGAGTGCTGTATTGGTACTATGACCTGCTCTGAACCCGTGTTGTTCAGGGCAGAGAACATTGTACTTACAGAGGTAGTCAGAGACTTGGGATGCCACAATTTTCTCTAACACCTTAGAGAGGTGGGAGAGGATTGAGATGGGTCGGTAGTTAGCCGGAAGAGTCCTGTCACCACCTTTATGGACAGGGGTAACTGTGACAACCTTCCAGGCAGAGGGGAATTGTCTGAGACAGAGTGATTTGTTGAAAATGCACGTAATAGGTGAGAGGACCTGATCCAGGACCTGACGTAAAAGGCAGGGATCAAGTGAGTCATTACCGATGGTGTTACCTTTAAGGGCTTTTAGCAAGTAAGGCCTAGCTTCTTGCATGGTGACACGACGCAGGTGGAAAGAGGGAGGGCAATGGGTGGTGGTACAGATGGAGGTGGACTGAAAAAGTTACCAGGAAGTACTGAGCTAAGGTGGTAAAGGAGTTATTGAGGTGGGTGGCAATGAGGGCAGGGTCAGAGGAGGCAGTACCATTGATGTTGCGTAAGAGAAGGAGAGGGGACTGGGAGTGACCATTCAGTTGTTTGACGTTGTCCCAGAAGCACCTGGGGTTCCCCAGGAGGAGGTAAGAGAGGCTTGGTAGTATTCCGCCTTTGCTTTGCGGATGGCCCAGGTGCACTGGTTGCGGGTGGCAGCATAGGACTGCCTGTCAGCTGAACGGCCAGTAGCAACAGCAAGGTGCCAAAGATTGTCGCGTTGCTTAAGTTGCCACAGTAGGGCAGGGGTGATCCAAGGGGCATGTTTCACTTTGGACCTCCTAGCAGTTATGGGAGCAAAGATATCACAGGCAAAGTTGAAACTGCTTACAAAGAAGGCCAGGGCCAAGTCAATGTTGGCTGCCCTCGTCAGAGGGGACCAATCAGTGTGGGCAAGGAAGCGCTTAAGGCCTACGAGTCCCCCAGGCCTAAGCCACCTTCGAGAGGTGGTTTTGACTGGGGATGAGGGCCGAGGGGTTTCCCAGTTGAAAAGCACAGGGGAGTGGTCACTGAGGCAGTCAGGGAGGATTTGGATGTTGTGGATGCGGATTGGCCTGTTGGTGAGGACCACATCCAGAAGGGTGCTCGTCCCCCAGGGTTTTTTCCTAGTAGGCTGTGTGACCAGTTGAGTTAGGTCAATTGAATCGAAAGCCTCATGGTGGGAGGAGGATGAGGGGCAGAGACAGTTTATATTCAAGTCGCCCACCAAGATTTGGTCCGACGAGTTGGGTAGGGAGGTGAGGTAGTCAATTAGTGGGCCCAGGGCCTGGGATTGGTTCTTGGGGGTATGTAGGCTATGGTTAGGATAATGGGCTCTATCTGGGTCAGGGGACAGCTTTAGAGTAAGTGCCTGGGCCTTATGGTCGAGGTCAGGTGGGGAGTGGTAGCCCATGAGAGAATCCTTCAAATAGAAGACATAGCCCCCACCTCTCCTGCCGACATGGTCCAACCGTGGAGAGTGTAGCCGGGAGAGAGATGAGAGTTAGGGTGGAGGGAGACAGCCAGGTTTCAACCAGGGCAACAACATCAGGTTTATGGAAGGCCACCAGCAGTGTAGAGAGTCCAGTTTTTTCAGGAGGCTGCAGATGTTCATAGAAGCAATGCACAGCCCAGGAGATTTCAGGGTAGGACCAGTGCTGCCAGGCCCGGGATTGAGTGGACATTGCCTGACAGGAGCAGGAGGAGGAGGGCTGATCTGGGGAGTGCACAATGGCGGGATAGCTTTCGACAATTGGAGAGGGGGTGATGAGGGAGTGATGAAGGGGTGATCACCAAGTGAAAACAGCTACTAGAGAGCAGTAAAATGTGACAAGTGAGGTATTGGGAGAAAATTGTTCAAACGTAATCAGGCTCCCTCTAGTGGCAAAACAATATAAGGAGCTAATGGAGAAGTTGGGTGTTAAAAAAAAAAACTTATAGGTTAGCAATGCGACCATGAAGGTGATCATCCATTGCACAGCAGCCAGTGCAGTTTGCGCAGCACAAGTGTGATGTGGCTAGTTCTTGGCAACCCTGTCAACAACCTGGCCACAGCGTTCTGCACCAGCTGCAGGTGATGGAGATCCACCACCGATAACCCTAGGTATAGAGCATTGCAGTAATCCAGACGAGAGGACACAAAGGCGTGAACCAATGTAGGAAAGTCCTCGGGTGGAACAAGGTGTTTTATCTGGTTGATATTCCTCAGATGATAAAATGATGACTTGACAACTGCTGACACCTGCACTTCTAGTGTCAGTTTGTTATCAAGCGCAATGCCCAGTTTCCGCACCCATTCAGAAGGTCTCAACTGGTTACCCCCAGCACAAGGCCAGATGGTTGTCCAGGAGTCAACTTCTCTACCCGCTGACCTGGGTCCACCACCAACACCTCAGTCTTGTCCGGATTCAGTCTTAACTAGCTAGCACTCATCCAGTCTTCGATCTCAGAGAGGCAGTTGCTAAAGACCGAGATTGCACTGTCCCATTCAAGTACAAAGGACATGTAGAACTGAGTATCATCTGTGTAGCAGTGAAAACTCAGTCCATACCACCTTATAATGTCTCCCAATGGCAGCATATACACCATGAACAACATGGGGGACAGCACAGAACCCTGCAGCACCCCACAAGACAGGGAGAAGGGGGCCGAGGAAAAAATCCCCAACACCACCCTCTGAGTCCTGCCTGAAAGGAAAAAAAATGGAACCACCTGAGGACTATGCCCAACAGGCGCAGAGTAGCTGCAGGTGTTCCAGCAACACCCCATGATCAATGGTGTTAAATGCTGCAGAGAGATCAAGGAGAACCAGAAACAAACGACTCCTCCGATCCCTCGCTACTAGGAGATCATTAAGTACTCAAACCAATGCCATCTCGGTACTATGCCTCTTCCTGAAACCAGACTGGAGAGGATCGTAGACTTCGTGAGTGGTAATAAAATTCTCAAGCTGCAGCACAACTACCTTCTCAATAACCTTACCCAAAAAAGGGTAGATTAGAGACCGGTCTGTAGTTCCCAAGACAGTCTGGGTCACAGGAAGATTTCTTTAAAAGGGGGGGTCACTGCAGCCTTCAGGAGGTCCAGAAACACCCCGATCCAGTGAACACCAGACTATCTCAACAAAGATCGGTCCGATGACATCCATACACCCCACAAGGAGGTGGATTGGACCAGGATCCAAACTACAGTAAGTCAGTCGCAAGCTCTGAACAATCTTCACGATATCCACCATCACTGGCTGATCAAAATCTGTCTAGACAGACCGGGTGCCTGTGCCCTTGCATCGACCATCGCCATCCTCATTTGAACGAATCAGGCAGATCTCCGACCTGATGGAGGACACCTTATCTGCAAAGAATTGAGCGAACTAGTCACACTTTAATTGTGAAAAGGCTCTCCAGCCCTGAAGGCAGGATGGATTGCATAGCCTGTCCACAGACTGGAAGAACTGAGCTGGTCAATTCTTTGCTGCAGCAATCTCCCTGGACAGGAACTCTGCCTTCTTACGGGAGATTACTGACTGATTGTCCGAGTAATGGGCCATCAATCTAAGTCTGTCCTCCTCCTGGTCAGATTTCCGCCAACAACATTCCAACCTTTGCCCCACTCTCCTCAACCCCCTCAAAGTTCAATCAAACGAAGGAGACTGAGGATGGAGAGGGAGTGGACAAACTCAGACAGGAGCTATGGAATCCAGAGCCCTCAGTACTATACTATTACAGTACCCTACTAGGTCTCCTGGATCCAAGCATTCCAATGGCCTACTCGATAGGTCCAGCACCGCAATCAGACCCTCTGGGGTAACACCCCTCAAAGGGTGGTACTGGACCATCTCCAAAGGGGCAGGTCTCACAGGGGGAGCATCAAAACTGAATCTTATAGAGTGATGGTCTGACCATCCAACTGGTTCCACCACCAAGTCAGCGGCCTCCATGCCCAGGAGGAACACCAGATCCAGGGAGTGACCATGAGAATGGGTTGCAGCGGTAACTACCTGTGTGAAGCCCAACGAGATCATCAGTTGGAGTAAGTTCTGACCAAAATGAGAGAGTTCATCATGAACCCAGGCATTGAAATCCCCCAGGACCAACCACCTGGGGGATTCCAACACCATGTCGACCATGAAGTCTGCAACTTCCTGCAGGAAAATGTTCCCATCTCCGGGTGGACAGTAGATGAGAAGAATGCTGCTGCCCACACCTGATCCTATGATACACTCAAACGATATGGTGATCCCCACTATGACCTCTTCAAGGCCCAGTTCCATCTTAAATGGCTATACCCCCGCCTCTACAATCCAATCTCAGGCAGCATATCACAGAGTACCCGGATGGAACCGCTGACTCCAATACCAGACCGGCATTCTCATCCAGCCAGGTCTCGGTGATACAAGCCAGGTAAGATGCCTCAACAAGATCAGCAATAATTGCTGTCTTGTTTCTTATTGACCTGGTATTACATAACACTGCCTGAGTTGGATGAGAGGCCATGGAAGAGTGGGCCACTTGCCCACTTCCCATGTAGCCCTTGGGTATGGGAACCAAGCAGTGAGGTCCCCTTTTCTGGACCCATTTTGCCCTGGGGTGCCTCCTTGATCCCACTGCCCCAACTGGCCACCCCCACTCCCCTCCCCCACCAGACCCAGGGGTCCAGCCCCACCGACCCTTCCGAGCAATCCCCAGAGCACGACAATGCATATATACCATGGGCTGCAATGGGGGGCTATAGAAGGGACATAGGTCCCTCAGCCTGGAGGGGGAGTAGCACCTGCCCACTGAAAAATGGTCCCAACACATGCTGCCAACCCTATATCAGCAGAGAATCCAACAATAAACTATTAACAGAAATTAACAAAAATCCTAATTTTATAAACCCAACAACCCCACCCAAAATAAACCTCAGACGCACCCTAAAAAGTTAACAACAAAGCAATAACTTAATAAACTATTAGCAAAAATCCTTATTTTATGAAACCAACAACCCCCCAAAAATAAACCCCAAACACACCCAAAAAATTTACAATCAATGGATGACTCATATAAAGTCCATAAAACAGTCTATTTAGTCTCTCCACACCAGTTTGTAGTAGTAAAACACCCCCAGAAACTCTTACTTTAGGGGATTAAGTCAAATAAAACATCCAAGAGGCCACCAGCTGTCACCTGAGCTTCCTGGAATTAGCAGTATAAAAGTATAAAATACAAGGCACTCTCACTGCTTAAAAATGTCAATTTCTCTTGAGACAGATAAAGGTCAAAATGGAAGAAAAATGTCTCAAATCAGTTACTATGAGGATCCGGAGTCCACGGAGAGTTCTTAAGCTCGCTGTAGAAAATCCTTTGTCTTTGCAAGAGGGTCCAGCAAGCGCAGGCAGGGTCTCCCACACCCTCCACCTAGGAGAGGGGGGCAGCCCAAATAATCCCACAGACCACGGACCCCAAGAGATGACCTGGTTAATACCAGATGTCCCCCCGAGTACCTAGGAGGATTCGGGTCCAGACCCAGCCCTACAGCTGACTCTTCTCTCTGACCTCCCTTCTGGGGACCAGGCACCTTTACTTCCCCCTCCCCAGAGGATGGATGTGAAAATCCCTAACCCCTCGCTCACTTCAGTTTCTTCAAGCCTTCACCACTAGCACTGAGTTCCACAGCAGTCCACACCAGTCTCCACTCCGTGGTCTTCCGAATGCAGTATGTCCCAGTCACCGCACCGTCCAAACAATCGAGTGAACATGATAGTTCCTCCGGCACTCCTCATTGTTAACTGCCTCTCCCCCTGCACACCATCAGGCTGCAAATGCAGGCTCCAAACAAATCCCAGACCAGCCCCAGAACCAATCTGCACCAGGTATCCATTTGTTTTCCGTTTTTCCTCCACTCCTACTCAAGCTTACGAGCCAAATCAACAGTAGCATGTTAAAGGGACTAAAAAGAGTAGTAACGGTCGAGCTCACATTAATTTTCCATAACTCTAAGCTACACCCGGAAACGCTACTAACAAAATCTAACTAGCTTACTTAATATTCCTAACTAAACAAACCCTTACTAACTCAACAAATAATATAAAACGGCTAGTATTTTAAATTTAAAAGTTGAATGTTAAAAATCACTACTAAGAGTAAGCTGTTTTCATAATGGCAAGCCTAGCGTGGCCGCCATGACAATTTTCTATTCATTGGTAATGGGAGGGTGGAGATGAAAAAAGGCACACCACCTTATCTCCTGAGAGGCAAAAACATTCCTGTACAGTGTCAATCTCTATGCCTAGAAACTCAAGCTTGCTAGCTGGGCCCTCTGTCTTCTCATCTGTCAATGGGATCCCTATTAGCCCACACAGCTCTTTGAAATTTTCCAGCGTCCTTTTCGTCTCCACCCTCCCATTACCAATAAGCAGAAAATTGTCCAGGTAATGGGCTACCCGCTTGTGCTCATGCCTCCACCTGAAAACCCATTTCACCCAAGAATGGAAGGCCTCAAATATAGAACACACCACCAAACAACCCATGGGCATGGACCTGTTGAAATACACCCCACCCTAGAATTGAAAACCTAACAGGCCCCAGTCCTCAGGCCAGACTG
Source organism: Neoceratodus forsteri (assembly GCA_016271365.2). Classification (NCBI taxonomy): domain Eukaryota; kingdom Metazoa; phylum Chordata; order Ceratodontiformes; family Ceratodontidae; genus Neoceratodus; species Neoceratodus forsteri. Next base: position 1,673,033,208 of record CM057449.1, on the reverse strand, counting down.
GTAGCAGCCGAAACGTGGACTGGATGTCCATCTTTGCCAACCATGCCCCCCTGACTGCCCTTATCATCACCACTGCCTGATCTAAGGACATGTAGGAGACCACCCATAAGTCATCGGGGATCCTGTCATTTACCAATGTCCCTTCTGGGTAAGAGAGATGGTGGATCAAGTGAAACTCACCTGGCTGCTTCTTGGGCACCATCCCCAAGGGCGAGATCTGTAAATCTGTGCAAGGGGGTGACAGAAAAGGCCCCTCCATTCTGCCAGCCATCACTTCCTTCTGAATCTTCTTCCTAACAATGTCTTCCTTCCCCTTCACTGACCCCAGGTTCTTTGCCCTCATTCCTTTTTGCACCCTGCAAAATCTAAAGGAAAACCCTCCCTGAATCCCTGCCATAGTAGTTCCCCATCCCCATCTCCCCCCTTCATCCTGCCCTCCACCCATAATTGGAATTGTAGCCTCCCCTGCTCTGTGCTCCCCTCCTTCTCCCATTGACCCCCCCCCGTGGCCACCCTGAAAGGACTGCTCATGTCCCTATCACCATGTTGGCCTCCCTGCTCCCAACTGGTCCGGCAACCAGAAGCTGGGTGCTTCCCAGAACATCTGGAACACACATGCCTGAACTTGCAGTTCACCCATGTGCAGGATGCCTTGTTGTACCCCTAGCCGGTCTTGGCTAGTGGGGTGGGGGCACTCTTCTTACTGCGTTCTCCCTCACTAAGTCAGGCTGGACCTGACAAGGTCCTCACCCATAATTCAGAATGAGTGCAGTCCCACTGCAGGTCCCCTTTTGCTGCCATTCATTTAATAAAGACCTCATCATACTTAAGCCATCCATAACCAAGCTTAGCTTTGTAGGTGTCCTGTATGATGGCTGTGTATGTCAGGAGTGGGATAGCAAGCTCCGTCTGCTTCTTCAGCACCAGGGTGCTGTAAATCAGGAAATCCACTTGCCTGGTATTTGTGTTCTTCCCCTTATATTTTGCCTCTTCCTCCTTGTGACTCACCACTGCTAAGGCCACTGCCATCTCTGACTTACCCATGGACTCCTTCTGTTCATACTTTTCCATGCCATGTCCTCATCTACTAGCCCAAAAGTGTCCACATATTCCCCCTTCCAGATCTTCTTCTTAATGGAAGTGGAGACATGGTCACCAAGGGTGAAACTCGGAGGCCCCTCGTACAGCTTCCCCTCTTTTCTTGTCCTTCCCAGTCACAGCCCCTGCTCCAGCATCTTCTACATTCCCCTCCTAATCACTTGGAGCTCCTTTTCCATCTTCTCTGGCCCCTCTTCCCCCATGTCCCGCAGGAGCCCTTCCAGGTATTTCCGCAAATCACCCTCGGATAAATCCGTATTTCCCTTAACCCCACCAGGGCTTGGCCTCTCTTGCACTGGTGTAGGCTCTGGCTGAGGAGCAGGTGGCAGGCTTGGTGCAGCTCCCCGAGGCATCTTCCCCCTCTACCCCAGCCTACACGCCTCTCCATCTCCTTCTTCTTCCTTGATGCCTCCTCCTCCACCTCGATGAGTTCCGTCATCTTGTCAATCAACTTTGATGCTTTTTCCCTTAGCTTGACTCTGGAAACCAGTGCTCTTTTAGGTACCATCTTCCTGCTCTGTGGAAAACCATAAGACACAAACAAAAGGGAGAAAGGGGGGGGGTGAGTGAATTTCTCTAAGACTCCAGCCCTGCCCTGGCATGTTCTTAAACCATTCTCAAGCACCCATCTGCTCAAGCACTCTTCTGTGGGCCATTGTCATGGTCCTTCTATGTGCTAGCCCCCATGAAATGCTGATCCTGCCTCCCTAGACTGGCCCCCCCCCCAGTTTTCATCCTGTCCGGCCAAGTCATCCATGCAGGCCAGCTATGCCCTGCCAACCCCACCTCCCCATGTGCTTGTGATGCGCCCAAGCCCAGGTCCCTTCCCTCATGGGTGGCGCCTCGATGATCTGACCCCCAAGGGCATCCTGCAGACCCTATTTGTCCCCACTACACCTTTCTCATGCCATCATCCCCTTCCCATGGCCTGGGTTCTCCCCCACCTGGGCTGTTGCCTTTCCAGAGTCCCACCACTGAAGCGAGGCCCCCTTGCAGGCTTCCATCCCCTGCCCCTAGCACAACCTGTCTGGGGCACCCATTCACCCCTTCTTCCATATTCCAATGCCCATGCTGCTCCATCCTCAACCCCCCCCCAAGAGTGTGGGGGAGAGACGAGACAAGACGACTTCCCACGCAGCCCTCCCCACTCGGGAACCCTAACATGGGATTCCTTCAACCCCACAGGCTCCTGCACCCTCCCATCCTATGACTCATGATATAGATGGTTCTATATCCCCCCTGTCATCATATCCAGATCCCCGAGTATGGGTCCTACTTGCCCCATGACCTCCATTCTCTACCTTCCCCTTGTTGAGATATTTGGATGTGGCTGACAGCCATATAGCAGTGAGAAATTCCATTTGACCCCCCAGTTATCTGTCCCACCCTCGGCATCCAAGATTCCATTCTGTCTGTGAGCTGGTGTGTGCTGCACCCTCTCTGCACCCCAGCTGAGCACCGACTGGCACAGGCCTCCCTCTGTCCGGCCAAACCATCCTTGGCTCTGCCCCTGCATGTGGCCTAACCACACTCCATCCCATGGGTCAGCCCAAGCCTGTTCATTGCACCCTTCCTGGAAAACATCACTCCACCTTACTAAAAGGTCCACCAAAAGGTTCGACCTGATCCCAGCCCAGCCAAGCTCCCCACCAGGGGAAACACAAGTGATGCAGGTATGCCCCTCCTGCCACTCCAGACTGCTCCTCCACACCTTCACATGCCACCCCTGCCCCCCTCGTGAGATACTCAAAACAAAAAAGACCCCTCTGGGCCATCTGTAGCCCCACGCCAAGCCTAACAACACCACCACGTGGTGCAGGTCCACCTTCCTCCCGCAATCTTCGAGTGTTCCCCAGCACTGGGTCCAAACCATGTGGCCCACTCAAGGCCCTTCTGCATGTCATGGGAGGCGGGGTCCGCCTAACCCCCACACCGAAATGCCACTAGGCTGCCACACACAGCTGTCACTCATGGGGCCTGCAGAATAGCAAAGGCCCAAACTGAAGAAAAGATAGCCAACTCAGTCAAGAAGAGGGATAAAACCTTTTATAGGTACATCAGAGAGTGTAGAAAGACAAAGGGAGGGATAGTGATGCTGAAGAGAATGAATGGTGGGTGGGCAGAGGGGGACAGTGAAAAGGCAGGGATACTGAATGAATATTTCTGCTCAGTATTCACAAAAGAGGAGGGGGAAGTGCCTAATCCAATTAACAGAAGCACTCTTGATAGAGGGGTCGATCCCAGTCCTTTCACAGAAGAAAGGGTTCTGCAAGAACTCCTAAAACTGAAGGGGGACAAAGCAATGGGGCCTGATGGAATTCACCCTAGAATTCTAAAAGAATTAAGGGGGGGAACTAGTGAAACCACTGACTACTCTTTTTAACAAATCATGGTAGGATGGTGTGGTACCTGAGGACTGGAGGAAGACGGATGTGATTCCCCTTCACAAAAGTGGGACCAAGACAGAGGCAGGAAAATACAGAGCTGTCAGTTTGACCTCTGTGGTAGGGAAAGTGATGGAGTCACTTCTGAAGGAAAGAATTGTTGAGTACCTACAGGCCAGTAGGGCACAGGACCCAAGGCAGCATGGGTTCACAGCAGGAAGGTCATGTCAGATGAATCTAATAGATTTCTTTGACTGGGTGATCAAAGTAGTAGACCAGAGAGGGGCTGTGGACATGGTCTACCTAGATTTTAGCAAGGCATTTGACACAGTCCCACACAAAAGATTAATAGTCAAATTAACAATCCTGGGAGTGGGTTCCAGGGTGGTAGCCTGGGTAAAACACTGGCTGGACAACAGGACACAGATGGTAATTGTAAATGGACTCCACTCTGAAGAAAGAGGGGTTACTAATGGGGTACCACAGGGTTCAGTACTGGGTCCAGTCCTTTTTAATGTCTTTATAAGCGACATTGCAGAGGGATTGGAAGGAAAAGTATGCCTCTTTGCAGATGACACAAAGATCTGCAACAGGGTTGATACACAAGGAGGCGTGAAAAGGATGAGAAGGGACTTGGCAAGGTTGAAGGAATGGTCAGAAGTGTGGCAGCTGGATTTAATGCAAAGAAGTGCAAATAATGCACCTGGGAAACAGGAACCCAGGGAAGATTACATAATGGGGGAGGTAGTAACAACAACAAAAAAGGAAAGGGACCTAGGGGTAATCATATCAGATGACCTTAAGGTTAGCAAGCAATGTGAGAAGGCAGTAGGGAGGGCTGGGGGTATACTGAGATGCATAGGGAGAGGCATCTCCAGCAGAAAACAGGAAGTTGTTATCCCTCTGTATAGACAGTTGGTGAGACCCCATTTGGAGTACTGTGTCCAGTCCTGGAGACCCCATCTCTGCAAGGATATAGACAGGATAGAGGAAGTCCAGAGTAGGGCAACTAAAATGGTGCAGGGTCTGCAAGAGAAGCCATACAACGACAGACTAAAGGAGCTTAATATGTATACCCTTGAGGAAAGGGGGGGGACATGATAGAAACTTTTAAGTACCTCAGTGGAATCAACAAAGTCCAAGAGGGTAGCATCTTTCAGAAAAAGAGACTTACAAGAACAAGGGGACACAATTTAAAGATAGAGGGGAGGTGGTTCAGGGGCAATGAGAGGAAGTATTTTTTCACAGAGAGGGTAGTGAATGCATGGAACTGCCTTTCTGAGGAGGTTGTGGAGTCTAAAACTGTGGGAGAATTCAAGAATGCATGGGACAGACATAAGGCAATTCTTGTGGGGGATAGGAAGAAATAGGCTGTTGGTTAACTAGGATCTGTGGCCTATCCTGTAGGTAGGGAAATGGGCAGACTAGGTGGGCCAAGCGGTCCTTATCTGCCGTCAAAGTCTATGTTTCTATGCCCGCCTGTCTAGCCATCTCTCTCATGGCTGAACAGACTCCACCTTTCCAATGACCAGGCAGTGGCACCAAAAAATGGCTGCACAGATGCAGTAGCAGGCCACGCTGTCTCCACCTCACTCCACAGAGCAAAACGCTTGCCTGGCCCAACACTCGGCCTCCAGCCACCAGCAAACTCATCGGGCCGGCACCCTCTCCATCCCTTCAACACAAACCTGCCCCAAATGCAATAAGACAACCAGCTGGCTGAAAACACTTTGTGCTCTGCACTGTTGCCCTAATTCTCCTTGTGTGCATCTGGGGCCTGCACGCCTCACCCCAAAGGCACATGCTCACTATGATAAGGCCCCAGCAATCAATTTTTGAACAGCCTATGTCACGCTACCAAAATTTTGCCTAACCTCACTCTCTGAGACCATTCCACTGGTCGCCCTGATTTAAACGCAACTTGATCTTCCTTGCCTCATTTTATTTTTTTAGACCAGCTAAACCTGTGCCAATGCCAGACAGTTGCTTAAACCTCCTTCTCAAAACACAGCTCAAATCACTTCTCCTGCATTCTACAGCTTGCTAAGCATTTCCCAAACCATTCAATTTTTAGACATTTGACACTGCAGGACAGTTATATAAATAACATAGTCATTTTCAGACCAGAGAAAAGCCACAGAAATTCAAAAATTTACTCAAAATACAATACCATACCTTGTCCAAAGCCCACATGGCTTTGAGGTCTAATCAGACCTGTAAGCCTGTACCTTACCTAGTTGGTGCTGAGAGATCCATCCTGCTGTGACAGCCAAGTGCTAAGAACTTGCGGTAAATCAAATTCCCAGCAAAAGAGGGACATCTGAGGGTTGCTTTACCTTATAAACCCCCTCAAGACCCCAAATCAGGACCCCTTCTGGCCCATCCCCTCCTGCAATCACTGCCCTGTCTTTACCTGCATCATCCATCACTACCTGTGTGGTCTCAGTGCTGACATCACCAGGTCCCACCTCTTCCCCCTGGCTGCCTCTTCATGCCTCCCTCACCCTTCCCCCAAACCATGTCATTTCTCTCTGGGCCACCTGACAATTCAGGTTGCCTTTTAGTGGCAACCCTATTTCTTATTAAATTGCTCACTTTGTTCCTGAGAGACTGATAATTATTTAGAAAAGAAATAGATGGAAACTGTTTATATGCGGTCCAGGCTAACTTTTTCAATTTAATCCATCCCTTCAACTCCCCAGAAAACCATCTATAGTAGATACCCCCTAACTCTAATAGTTCTCATGAGAAACAAGAATTAGTTTAGTTGCTGTATTGGTCCTTGTAAGAACAGATCCAGAAACAAAGGTTTTGATACCCTTTATTGGACCAACATACATGTAACAAAAGAAAACAGTGCCTAAGCTTAAAAAACAACCAAGTCTTTCCTCAGAAGCTTATGCCAGTTGTTTGGAAAATCACTTTCTATTAACACCCATACACTGAAAACCCCCTGAAAGAATTTTCATTGGTTAAAATATCTTTTTTTAAACGTAACTGAGGATAAATGGAAGGAACCAGTGTATTCCTGCCAGCTGCTGTGAAGCATTCCATGGTCAAATGTCAACAAAGGCAGAGAAGAGGAATCTTTCGAGAGGTCAGTTTCACTAATTTAGATTATGGATGATGCACGAGTAAGTGTGCTATGTGAATATACTCTTAATTAAAAGCAAGACCTTTAGATTTAATACCCAGTAAAGTACATGTTAGAAATAGGATAGTATTCCATGTTAAAAAGTACTACAAAACAGAAATGTTCTATCTATGGCCATAGGTGAGTATAAAGAAAAGTTTCCCCTATTGCGAACAAACTGTTTCACACATTCATACAATATTAAACTTATCTGGAGATATTTTCTTAGCTGTATACTCAATCAGTTAATATATTCCATAAGAATTAAAACATTCAGTGCTGTAACAAGATTATTTTACAACATTATGGGCCAGATATTCAAAACTTTGCGCCGGCCAAAAAACGTTTTCGCAGGTTTAGAGTGGGATTAGCGCGGGTCTGCTATATTCAAAAGGCCAAATACCACAGGCAAACTGCATTAGCGCTGGGCAAAACTATAATGTATGCAAGGGGCAAACTGACATGAATACAGGTGCAATGCTATATTCAGCGACTAGCGCCGAGCTAAGTGGTTTTGCGTGACTTAGCGTGACACATAGCGTGGTGCAAATTACGTCCCAGGAAAAGCTTGTCTTAACCCTGGGCAATCAGCTTTGCATGACACTTTGGCTTTGCGCAGTGTTTGCGCGGGTTTAGCGTGGGTTTTGCATGACCCTAACAAATAAATATGACACATAGATAAAGCCAAACATAGAGGAAGCATGCTGCTAACCGATGGCATCACAATGATGCCATCATCTGCCACCAGTCCCAGCCATGCCAGGCAGTAAGTGGTGACCCTGCCACCAGTGGACAGCATGGCAGTGTGGCCATACAGCACACACCTGCGGACCACACATCTGTGGACATGAACAGATGCCAGCACACACATGCAGCACTGTGGGCATGGAGGATGTTGAGAGGAGCGTGTATGGGTGGCGAGGCTGTGCCATAGACCAGGTATGGCCACAAGGCTGGGACGCATCATGCAGTGCACATGGGCCAGTATTGGGAATACCCCAACACTAGTGTGCCTTTCGGATAATATATGCCCCCCCCGGCCACATACCGCACAGCTGTACAACTGACACAGCACACAAAGCCAGAAATGTACATGTCACTGTGAGCATCCCACACCACAGGGACAGCATCTGTGGGTCACACTACAGTGTAACAGTAATGTCCACTGTCAGTAAACACCTGCAGGTTGGGCCTGTCACTGTGTACAGTGCAGTCATCATCACTGCCCTACTCACCATAGGCAGTGCTGTGTCCCGCACACTACTGGCCCCCTTGCTACTGTAGTGTCTGCTGTGCACTGTAGCATGCCCTACAGTGTGCCAGTTGCATGCAGCACCACCACCTATGCTGTCATGTCCCCTGGGGTACAATATGCTATGCTATGCTGTACTGTTTACATGTAGCCTGCAGCTATCATCGTGCACTGCCAGACTGACCTACAGATGGAGCTGCTGTTGGACCTGGTCAGCCACTGTACTTCCAGACTGACCTACAGGTGGCTCTGTGAGACCCTGCAGAAACGCTGGGCAAACTGCTTGCAAATCAGGGTATAATGAGATACTAATCCGGTTGTTTGCCCAGAGACTACCTAAGTAGGCTCATTTGCATGGCACTTTTGAATATGGCACATTTTAGCTCCGGGCAAACGTGTTTGCACTGGGCTAACTGCTTAGTTCCATGCTAATGTGTTAGCGTGGCGCTAATGGTACGGGGAATAATATACAGTTTTGATCACAGTTCTTTCACATCTGCTGCTTCCTGCAGCTGTACTGAGTCCATGCATTTGCTGGCACACACATTGGCCATGTAGTTCGTCTGTACCTGCCCTCACGTTGCTGTGCACTGTGTTGTTGTTGTGGGTTGCACTTCCTGGTTGCTTTATTCAGTGCTGTCTTATTCCCGGGCTATTTTTGCCCTGCACTCCCAGACCAGTTTGCCCGGCTTCCTTAGACTGCAATATTCAGCAGGATTAGCACCGGGCTATTTCCATTTCAATATAGCTTGCTCTGTGCTCCAGGCTAAGTTTGCCCACCGGGCAGTGCTAATTTAGCCCCTGGGCAAAGTTTTGAATATCTGACCCTATATCTATTGTCAGTATTAGTGCCCTTTAAAAAAACAGACCTACTAAGGATCTCCTAGTAAAGGAGGTATGCATCCTAATATGACTATTGTTCAATAATGTGTCAGTATATAATCAATCTACTATGTGTACATTAACAGTCTTAGGGAAGTGAATCAAAGCTTGCACCAGAACAGAATACCATACCATTAAATGGTACATGACCCTGCAGTCACCCTAGATGTATGACTTGTAAGCACATGTATACATCAGATTGTGTAGTTACTTCACAAAACAGACAATTCAGGATACAGCGGAATTATATACGTACACCACAGAATTGGAAAGGCTTTGCCTGGAGTTCAGTGGCTAAGCAGCCAGCCACTCCCACTTCCTGAGCTATATAAGCAGTTCTTTTCAGCCTCATTGTGAAGCACTTTTTCTTTGCAGCTGAAGGCTCTGTTGGTTTGTCCTCTGGGCTGGTTGTGGCCTGCCCCCCCCCCACCTGCTGCTCCTGCTTGTCTGCTGGATTTCTGTTTCTTTCCTGCTTCTGGTTTGTATTTTGCCTTTGGCTGTGTGTGCTTCTTTCTGTCTTGTTCCCTGTTTTCTTTGTTTGTGTGTCTTTGGTTTGTCTCTTTTTGGGGGGCTTTTGTTTCTAATCCCCTAGCATGTCACTCCAGAAGCTCCTACTATTTGCTCTGTTACCCACAACTCTCAAACTGCTGCAATGCAACTGCAATCATTATCTGTGTGTTTCAGCTCAACCATAGCTGCTCCATGCTGCATACTTAATTGTTTTTACCTGACTCAGGCTTACACTGAACCTAGCTATGTAGCTCAATCATGCTATCTCATGCTACTTACCTCACTGCAACAGCTTTGTTGCACTGCCTAGCTACACCTTCTTTCAGAGCATTTTTCCTCCTTATTTGTGTTTATTGCAGTTACATCTCAGTGTACTCCATACAGATGTTGCTTTTATGTTTATTCACTCTGTTCTACTACTGAGGTATGCTAAAAGCTCCTGCTGAGGCTGTTAAACTAACTTTAATATCTGCATGTGGTTCTCGGCCCTTCTGTCACTTTCTTGTTTGTCCTACAGCAGGGACTGGGAAGTGTTTGGGGAATCATGGCTCCATGTTCTAAATCCTGCCTTCACCCACTGAAAGCCCTTAGAGTATCTGTCACCTTGGTTTGGCTTTTAAATGTCTGGCTGGCTTGCCCCACTGTTCAGTGCTGTTTCATTGCTACTACGTTATGCAGATCTATGTGCAGGTCCACTTATTACTACTTTGTTTACTGACCTATGTACAGGTCCGTGCTTGCTTACCCAATCAATTGCTCATGCCTAATGCATCCTCTTGACTTCAGCCTCTGGGATGTCTCCTGCATCCATCTGCTTTTGACCTTGAAAGGTCTCTGCACTCACTGCTCATTACGATCAGCACACCAGTGCTCAATCAGCTCACCAGCTTCTCAGTTCAATCTAATTCTGAGGCATGCCAGCCATTTTGTTCTTGGTGCAGAATTCCTGCAGCCAATGGTCTCGCTCTGCATTTAGTCCACATCCTTCTCACCTGACCCATAGCTAGGAATGTCCTTACCCCAGGCTTGGCTTTATCTGCCTGCTATGTGACAGCAGCTCCTGGTGTAGAATTTAAGACTAGCAGTGAAGGGTGGTTATGTAGATCTCCTTTGGCTCTAATGTTCCACTATAACAGTTGTCCATTGGCTTCAGTGGTTCCCCTAACAAGGCACCGTCACCGCATTCTCTCTACGACTGCCTCTGGTTTATCTGGTTTGAGTTTAGGGTGGGTAGGCCAGGTGAGTGCCTCAGCAGTCGTTGCTTTCCTCCTCCTACTTGGTTGCATGTATTGTTGCAGAGTTTTCTCACAACCTTCCACGGTGTTCCTGCTAGAGGGTTTGAGTGAGAGCCTTCCTCCAAATTGGAATATTTTCCAGTAAATAAACCATCCCAAGCCTGGATGGAAGGCAACCTAGGCCTTGGATGACCAGAGATTTTCTCCTCATAGGGTATTTTTTCTCTCCTCTGTTGCCTCAGGTCATAACTGTTAGTTAGCATAGTAGTGTACCCTAGTTTCTTCAGGTAGGTTCCACTGTTGGATGGAGGTGGAGGATGTCCTGCCATTCCCTCTCTCTTTAGAGGATTCTCTTAATCTCAACACAAACCATCAGTATCATCTTATGCAAAACTGGGCATTTCAATATGTTGTCAGACTGAGTAACTCATTATGTTATCAAACTGTCTATGCTTCTGTACTATTACATTACAGTTCTGCCCCTATATCACAGTTACTGCTTGTTCATATACTTTGTGTCACCTCATTCTTTGGGATATGATTGTACTGCATTTCTTTTAGGGATTCATAAGGTATCTTTAGCCATGGGAATCATCCCATGGCACCTCTGGGGTGGAACATTCTTCAAGGGTGCCTTGCCTTTCGTACCCCTACAGGGTGATAATTCCTCTGGAACAGAGAATGCGAATGGCCAGAACCAAACTAACACAGTTGCACAAGCATAACACTATACTGGCTGTATAGGACATTGAATTGGAAAGGCTTTGCTTGGAGTTCAATGGCCAAGCAGCCAGGCACTCCCACTTTCTGAGCTATATAAGCAGTTCCCCTCAGCCTCATTGTGAAGCACTTTTTCTTTGCCCTACCATCCTTCCCTCCTCCTCCTCCAGCAGCAGCACTTCTCTCCTTAGGGGGATTCCTAAGGTACCTTTAACCATGGGACTCATCCTGTGGCAACTCTAGGGGTGGATCCCTCTCTGAGGGTTCCTAGCCTTTTGTACCCATACAGGGTGGTAATTCATCTGGAAGAGAGAGTGCGAACAGCCAAAACCAAACTAACACAGTTGCACAAGCATAATACTATACTAGCTGTACAGGACATTGAATATTGTTTATTACATTCAATGCAAAAGATGTCCACAAACAGGGTATATTGGAGAGACAGGGCAACCTATCCACACTAAAATGAACTTGCACAGACACACTATAATATGAAGATGACTGAAAAAGCAGTGGAGCAGCACTTCTCTCAAACTGATCACTCCATCTCAGATATGTCAGTAATGGTCTTAAAAGGACATTTCAAAAATAACACAACAGAGACAGGCTTTTGAAGTCAGGCTTATTTTACTTCTCAATATGGTAGAAGATGGCATGAACATTGATTTGGGTTTTATGACACGTCACCCTACTTAAACTTACACAGACCTTTAGAACAAAGGAGGGACTCCTGGTTAAACAATTGGAAACAAACATATAATGGGATTTCAGTGTGTGTTTTGTTTTAATATTGTATGAATTTAGGGTCCCTTTTAACTGGTTACTGATATGTTGGTTTCACACAAAAAAACTATGTGGGGGAGAAGGGGGTGGTGTGTTGGTTTGGGGGGTTATGTGTGTGGGTGGGGGAGGGCTGTGATTCTGGTTATATGAGATAAGGCTTATATTCAGGTTCATGAAATAATGATGTTGTAGTGTGTTAGGGCTCTTGGTTCACATACATAGTGAATATATGCAGTACTTCCTTCCAACTAGTTATCTATATAGTGGTGTCACCCTGGGGGAGGGTTTCATTTCATTAGGTTTTGATTCAGAGTCCTAAGGCTGTTAATGTACATATAGTAGGCTGATTATATACTGACACATTATTGAATAATACTCATATTAGAAAGCATATATCACTTACTAGGGGTCCTTAGCAGTTTTTTTTATTGGGCACTAATACTGACAATTGATATAACTGTGTAAAATAATATTGTTACAGCACTGAAGGTTTTAATGTTTATATAATATATATTAACTGGTTGAGTATATAGTTGAGAAAATGTCTCCAGATAGATTTAATACTGTACGAATGTGTGAAAGACTTTGTTCACACCAGGGAAACTTTTCTTTACACCCACCTATGGCCATAGATCGAAACTTTCTCTTTTGTAGTACTTCTTAACATGGAATACTATCCCATTTTTAGCAAGTGGGTTTTAAATCTAAAGATTTTGCTTTTAATTAAGAGTGTATTCACAGAACACACTCACTTGTGCATTGTTCTTGATGTAAGTTACTGAAACTGTCTCTGATCTCGAAGGATTCCTCTTATCTGCCTATGTTGACATTTGACCTTGGAATATTTTACAGCAGCTAGCTGGCATAAACTGGTTCCTTCCATTTAAACCTCAATTATATTTTAAAAAGGTATTTTAAACCAATGAGAATTCTTTCTTTATTTTTTTACATATGATCTGGGTGTTAATAGAATTTGATTTGTCCAAACAACTGTCATAAGTTTCTGAGGAATGGCTTGGCTGGTCTGAAAGCTTAGACACTGTTTTCTTCTGTTACATTTATTTATTTATTGAAATATTTCACCAGGAAGGCACACAAAGTGACAAGTCACTCATCTTCCGGTGCAATCTGGGCAAAGGGGTACAATAGGAATGAGACATTAAACATTCAAATGACAAGATTAACATTAATGTACAGTTGTAAGGCAGGTGTTACAAACAGTGTTATTACAGTGTTGGGCATAATAGGTAGAAAGAGTGGACAGTAATAATTGCCGGGTTAATAAGTGAACAAGTGCTTATGTGAAAGAAAAGGGGGAAAGGAGAGGGAAGGGTGAGGTGGAGGGAGGGGGAAGAGTCATGTCCCTGGAGAGCCCTTCAGGATGTGAGGAACTCTGCATCAGGACTGGGGGGACCAGAGAGAAGGGGAAAAGGCAGTGTCCCAGAGAGACCCCTTCTGTATGTAGGGAGCCCTGCAAAGGGGCTGTGGGGCTAGATAGAAAGTGGGATAAGTCTGTAGGACTTTAAAGAGGGAGGAGAGAGAAGGAAGAGATATGACTTAATGCTAGGAGGGGGAATATGACCTAACCCAAGTGAAGACCCTTCAGGATGTGGGGTATCCTGCAAAAGGGTTGGGGAAGATCAGTTGATAGGGATTAAGAGAGTGATAGGAGAAGGAGGGAGGGAGTGAAAATCGAACCATTGAGGGGAAAATAATTTGAACCTTTGGAGGGGATGGGGCCTAATCAATAGTCAATCAGGATGCATTGGACACTGTTAGTAGTCATGGAAAGCCAAGATAGTGGCTAGATAGAATAGTGTGCATCTATGTTGGTCCAATAAAAGGTATCAAACAACTTGTTTCTGGATCTGTTCATGGGAAACAAGGCATCTTGGACAGATAATTGATTACAGAAATAATCCACATCACAATCTGGATAAGGAATTCAATCAATAAACAATCAATCAATTAACAATAATTGAGATCGCAAAGCCACAAAATTACAAAATTGAACAAGACGAGGAGAGATTTTAGAGTGCCTAAAATTTAACACACAGTAAATGACTTGATGACCACTAGCGAATTCAGCAAGGACAACAACAGATGAAAAGATATTGGTTCTATTTGTAATAACCCAATCCAAAATAGAATGATTTTCTGTAAGTAAATTTAGCCTCATTAGTTCATTCACCAATTGTAATAAATTATAAGAATGTAAAAAGGTTTTTTGCCGTAAACTATCAGATTTTAACCAGTTCAAATGAATATCACCAACTAATACAAAATCAGAATCTGATATAAAAATCAGTTGGATAAGCAGTCTATCACACAAGGACTCAGTAGCCAAACTAGTACTCAAAATACATAACTCAAGTGATTCCTTATAATAAGCTGCTACCTCACCCCATTTTTTAACCTGGACTATCAACTCTAAGTATTTTGTACCCAGGAATTTTGCATACATTATAAGAAATTGCAGGTTTCAGTCATGACTCAGGTACAATAATGAATTCAGGATTATAAGACTGTGAAATAGTTCCAACATCATCCAATTTAGGAATTAGGCTCCTCACACTTAAAAGTATCACTTTTATCCCATGAGAAATATGCTAAGATTTGGAACTGATACCCATAGAATTAGAAGTATTTAAGGAGCCAGGATTTAACTATACATCTCCTGAAAATAACAATAAATAAAAAACTAAAATTATTGACCAGGAACCAGCCTCACAAAACCTTCCTGAACTGATATCAAGGGAGTAGAAAAAACAAAATCCCACATTGACTGATGCTATCTTTTTCCTATACTAACAAGCCAAAAGAATAAATAGGGCTTTGATAACTCACCATAAAATTGGACATAGAAAGGTCCAACAACACATAATTGCTTTCCAAACTTACTGGCACTATATAAGCACAAGCGGAGTTGCAAATCAATAAACCAAGCATCGTTATATATAGCCACTTGGAGTATTGCCAGCCTCTGGTAAGAGGCATTGCTGTGTTATTTCCTAATGTTTTTGTTGCACTATTTTGCACTGTTATAGCAGAAGGATGACTGATGTAGGTGAACCTAACCTCTCCGAGCTCATACAGTCACTTGATGACCATCACAGGGCACTGTGGGACACTGGCAGATGGTCCCAGGCTCTGTAAACATTCTGTTTCTGATCAGAGCAGGTGTAGCCATGAGGTGGTCCAGCAATAAAACACTGGACTCTGGGAGCAAATCCACTGCATAAGATGGTGTTTTAAGAATTTATTGATAAGTTTTGAGGTATTTCACTGGGCTTAAGTTAAAATGCCAAACTGGAAGTCAGAAGCTGAGCCCCTTCTGGTAGCAGCATTATATCTGGACCCATGTAGCGAGCGGGGAGCGAGCATGGGGCCACATGTGGAGATGGAAACTGAAAGGCCAAACACTACTAAGGAAACCAGATGAGTAATTGTGCTGGGGACTTGATCTTAAAATATACAGATGGCTACATTTGTAACTAGGATAAAACAAACCAGACCTCTTCCAGCATTAGGGGAACATGGCTCAGGGAAATCAAGCGTATGGCACCAAACATCTTAAAGAATGCAAGCAGTAACCCACTGGTTGTAATATATGCTGGAACAAATTATACAAATAGATTCTTGCTCAAAGACATCCAGAAGTATTTCTGAGGAGGAGGAGGAGCTGATCGGAAGGAGAGGACCCTGGGTGACCTGGAGGGCAGGGATACAGTACATTCATAGGTAAGGGCACTGTTACTAGTCTAAGGTGCTGTCTCTTCAATTTAGGGGGGGCTTTATTATGGGATCAGGGGCACTGTGGCTGTGTCAGGAACAGGGTACTGTTCTATTTCTGGAGGATATGTTACAGAGCAGGGGCACTCTGACTGTTAATTGATTCGGGGGAAGGTTGAAACTGTTTGGGCTCTGTAACATAAGGGGAACTTGAAGTGATTGGTAAATGACAATTGGTGGAGTTTGAAACTGTTGGTCTAGGAGGAATCAATTTTACGTACTGTGTTTTAGGGGTACTCAGTCTTTTGCTGTCTTCCTAGATAGCACTGCTGGGGCTGTAGAGGAAGCTTCAAAGTACTGTCACTACATGAGGAAGGGTTGTTAAGTCTAGGGACTGTGGGAAGCAGTGCAGGGGTTTGTTAAGGACAAGTTACATAAGGTCTTTCTGCTAGGTGATATTCAGGGAGTAAAGCAATGCTGAGGTGAGCAAATGGAGGGAGCAGGGGTAGGACACAGTAGGGGTGGAGTGGCACTAGTGGATAAGGCAGCAAAGGAGGGGGGCACAGGGGGCAGCAAGATGCTACAGGGGGCCATCAGGGATAGAATAGTGGGTTGCAATGGTTGTGGGGTGGCAGTCTGGAAGAACATATTGTGGAAGCTAGGATGGTGTCCAATCTGTCACAAGCTGAGAAGACTCGAGGAAGAAGTGCTATGGCTTGGTAGAGAGTTGAAGGGGGTTGGAGGAGAGGGAAAGGGAGCTGGAAAAGAGGGCACCAGGAGGACACCATGTAGGAGAACAATGGTTCAGGGGGGACGGAGGGGCAGAAGCAATACAAATAGATGGCCCAGCATGCGGGTTAAGGGTAGGAGGAAGTAGCCCACACACAGCATGGCAGAGAGGGCAGGTAATAGGTATGTGGTTCTGGTGATATTGGAGGAGGAGGGGAGGTGAGGGATCTCCAGGAGGGGGTAGGTAAGGGAGAGAGGGAGGATGGCACATGAGTCAGTATTTAGGCGGAGGATTGTGGTAGGGGTAAGGGGGAGGGCTACAGCTGGAAGAATGGATGAAGGAAGCAGGGGTAAATACAAGAAGAGCAATGCTAGAGTGGAGAATGAGAGAGACTTAGCAGAGGGGGAAGGAAATGATGGGGGGGGGAGTGTGAGGGAACAGCAAAAGGGAGTGGGGATAGATCTGGGGTTGAGGGGGGACCATAGGAGGGAAGGGCAAGGTTTGAGCTGGGGAGGACTCTTGCAGTAGATACCAAGGTAAAACGGTGGTGGGAGATGAGGATTGGAGAAGGAGGACTACAAGTGCTGGGGGACTCTATACTTAAAGGGATTAGATGGGGCAGCAAGGGGGAAAGGCATAGTCTCAGCTGGGTGGAGTCCATACCTGGCTTAACTGCAGGAAGGGTGAGACAGTCAGTCCTAAATTGTGCTAGGAGCGGTAGGAGGAAACTGCATAATGTGGTGCAGGTGGGTATGAATGACCTGGTGGGGTGGATGGTGGAAATAGTGAGAGAGAGGTTAAAGGAATTGGGCAGGCTGTGTGGGGAGCTAGGGGAATTGGTGGCCTTCTCAGAGGTGCTCCCAGTACCCTGTGCTAGTATGGCAAGGAAAGTAGGGATTGGGGAGTTCTATACATGACTGAGGGAATGGTGTCTATCCAGGGGATATGGGCTGGTGGGGGGCTGGGACAGAATCTGGGACAGCAGGGAAGTTAATGCAGGGGATAGGCTACATTTGAGTGGAGAGGGTGAGGGGGTATTAAAGCAGATGGTAGGGGAATACATATCTACGAGGATGGATTTAAACCAGGTGGCGGGGGTGGCAAGTGGACAGATGGTATGCAGGGATCCTAGAGTGGGAAGCCAAGAAAGCATACCCTCCAGGCTGGCAGAGAGGAACCTGGAGCAGGGACATGGGGGGAATTAGGAGGGGAGTAATTCAGGGATGGAAGGGGGCAAGAAATGGTTGGAGGGTGGTCTCACTGAATGCAAGAAGCCTTTGTAACAAATCAGCTGAATTACAG
This sequence comes from Neoceratodus forsteri, assembly GCA_016271365.2. Classification (NCBI taxonomy): domain Eukaryota; kingdom Metazoa; phylum Chordata; order Ceratodontiformes; family Ceratodontidae; genus Neoceratodus; species Neoceratodus forsteri. The sequence goes on along the minus strand of CM057449.1, from coordinate 1,673,015,447 downwards.
GCTCTTTTGGCAATAGGGAGGGTGGACATTGTGGCAATCATGGCAATGCGGGCCACCCAGTAACAGGAATGGGATTTCATGATCACATTGTATAGGATATTCAGGAAGGATAGAGCTAAGGAAAAAGGGCAGAGTGTGGCAATATATGTACAAGGGGAGATAAAGTGCATGGGGAGGGGGGGAGGAAGGCAGAACAGAGGCCCTATGGATATAGCTTCAAGACTCAAAAAGTAGGACATTGAGGATGAGGGTGGTGTACAGGCTGCCAGCCCAGGGGGATGATCTGGATAGGGAGTTACCTGAGTAAATCAGGAGGGTCTGTAGGAAAGGGAACATTGTGGTGATGGAGGACTTCAACCTACCGGGGGTGGATTGGAGCACCCCAGCTACCAAGAGTGCAAGGGAGCAAGTCCTATTAGAGGCATTTCAGGACAGCTTTCTGGTGCAGTTGGTCAGTGAGCCAACTAGACTGGATAGAACTCTGGACCTGGTTCTGTGAAATGGGGAGATTGTAAAGGACGTGGAGGTGGAGGAACCTCTGGCTGGGAGTGATCACCACACAGTATGGTTCATGCTCAACATAGGTAGGGAAGCAGGAGGTATGGGTACCAGAGTGATTGACTTTAAGGGGGTGGACTTTAAAAGGATGGGGGACATTTTGGGCAGGCATCTGATGGAAATTCAGCCACACATGGATGCTACCCAAATATGGGATATTATTAAGAAAGGGCTGGTGGAGGCTACTGGGACATGTACAAGAACAGGGAGTAAGAAGGTAAGGGCAAGAAAACCCCAGCTGGCTGACACAGGAGGTCATTGAAGGGGTGAGGGCCAAAAAAAAAGACATTTCAGAGGCTCAAGAAAATGGGAGGGGGGGACAACAGGGAATTGTATATGAAGAAGTCCAGGGAGGTTACCATGATAGTCAGAGTGGCCAAGTCTTCCAGGGAACTGAGACTGACACAGGCCATTAAGAATGGAGAAAAGGACTTCTTCAGATACATCAGTGAATGACTGAAAAAACAAGGATCAGATTGTGAGGATTAGGAAGGACCGGGACTGGGTGGAGAAGGGGGAGAACCGGGCAGAGGCACTTAATGATTACTTCTGCTCTGTTTTCATGAAGAAGAAAGGGTGGCAGACACCAACGGGGAGAGGAAGAGTGGGCAGTGGGGGAGGAGACTGATATAGGGATTACAGAGGATCGGGTGCTAAAAGGATTAAAGTCTCTGAGGGAGGATAAGGCACCGGGTCCAGAAGGCATTCACCCTACGGTACTTAAGGAACTAGCAGAGATCCTGGCAGGACCATTGGCTGACCTTTTCAAAACCTCCTTGGACACTGGATGCATTCCACAGGACTTGAGAATGGTCAGTGTGGTACCCATTCACAAAAATGGAGCTAAGGATGAACCAGGCAACTATAGACCAGTGAGTGTCTCCTCAATTGTGGGAAAACTCATGGAGATGATCCTAAAAGAGAGGCTGGTGACATTTTTGGAGATCAATGGTCTCCAGGACAGTCAGCAACATGGGTTTGCCTCAGGAAGATCCTGCCAGACAAACCTGATTGTGTATTATGTTTGGGTGACAAGAGAACTGGACAAAGGCCATGCGGTGGGTGTCCTGTATTTGGATTTCAGCAAGGCCTTTGTTTCCATGCCGCATGTGAGGTTGGTGGGAAAGCTGAAATACATAGGGGTGGGAACTAAGATGATAATTTGGATTTACAACTAGCTGAAAGGAAGGCAGCAAAGGGTGGTGGTGGGTGGGGAACTCTCATCACTGAGGTATGTGACAAGTGGAGTGTCACAGAGATCAGTACTGGGACTGGTGATGTTTGGGATATTCATAGCTGATATCTCCCTCAGAGTCTGGAGTAAGATCAGTTTCTTTGCAGACAACACAAAGATGGGAGCTGTGGTAGATGACATAGAAGGGTGGAGAGGGCTGCAGGAGGACCTGACCAAACTACAGGAGTGGTCTGATGCATGGCAGTTGGGGTTTAACACCAAAAAGTGCAAGGTCTTGCATTTCAGGGATAACAACCGGGGAGGAGCTATCAGCTGAGGGGAGTACAGCTGCAATGCACTGAGGAGGAAAAGGATTTAGGGGTGCTTATAACGAGGAGTATGAACAACTCAGCTCAGTGCAGGAAGGCAGCAGCAGCAAAAGCTAACAGGATGCTGGGGTGCAAAGTGAGGGGAATCTATTCCAGGAATAGGGAAGTGATCCTGCCCCTATATAGTTCACTGGTCAGGCCGCACCTGGAATACTGCATGCAGTACTGGCGCCCATTCCTGAAGAAGGACATTAGATTGTTGGAGGGTGTACAATGGAGGACAACAAAGGTGATCCAGGGTTTAAAGGGATTCTCCTATGAGGAGAGGCTGGGTGAGCTAAAAATGTATTTCGTTGAAGAGAGGAGGGATATGGGGAACATGATTGAAACCTTTAAATACTTAAAGGGGATTAACAAGACTAGCACAGAAGGGATTTTCCAGATTAGAAGGGGGAGGGTCACGAGGGAGCACCAGGATGTGACTGGAGGGAGGAATATTCAGGAGGGAAGTCAGGAGACATTATTTAACTGACAGGGTGGTGGATAAGAGGAATAAGCTGCCAGAGGAGGTAGTAGCCTGTAGCATGGAAGACAGTTTTAAGAGGGGATGGGACAGAGTGAGAGGGGGTACTATGAGGAGGAGGTGGGTGGGCAGCTGAAGTTGAGGGGCTAGCTGCACAATTGAGCAGACTCAATAGATTGTGAAGCCTGTTTCTGCTGGTGTTTTCGTATGTTCGTATATCCTTAGTAGCATCCATTGAGAAAAGAGGTTGTGAAATTTGTGTATTTGATATCCTAGCGGTCCCCAGAGCATGTAGGACTAAACAAGAAAAGATAAAAAAAACTTAATGAATGGCTTCAAAAATGAACACTTAGGAAAAGCATCACATGCATAACACATTGGGAAACATTTTCAAATGACCAAAGCTTATTTAGCTAGAATGGCCCACATCTGAGTAGGAGATTAAGCAATATTCCAGGAAGAATAATATCCAAAACAATAGATGTCCATTTAAACTAGCTGGCTGGGGGCAACAGGGTAACCTATCTAGTAAATGCACAACATCAAACTGTGGGTATAAAATTCTTGTGGCAAATGCTAGAAGTTTGACTCTAACAAAAAATAGTGAACTAACAAGTATTCTGATACAACAAATAGATATTGCCCGCCATAAGAGAAACGTGGTGGGATGAATCATCATCATGGCATGACACAGTATTCCTGGATACTCCCTGTACTACAGGAACAGAACCAATAAAAAGGGAGGTGGGGTATGTATCTATGTTAAAGATACAATAGAATCATCAGAATACAATCTCTGTATACGTTATGATGGACAAAGTGAGGGAATATGTATCCAAATAGAACATCAAAAGGGCCAAAAGTTGATTCTGGGGAAATTTCATACCCCCCCGGTGGCAGTGTGACATGACCAGATTTTAATAAACTGCTATCTGATATCACCAAAAACTTGGATGCAGTGATAGCTGGTGATTTCAATTTGACAGGGATAAACTGGAACCGTCTTACTGCTAGTTCAACTGTAGAATACCTATATTTGGATACAATTTTAATGGTAGGCTTAAAACATATGGTAATGGGACCAAAAAAGGGTAGCAATATCCCAGATATTATCCTGATCAATAAGAATAGTGACCACATCTCTCTAGTGCCCACCACAGACAGACAGAAACCACATAATGGATACACAAGTTACAGATATGACTATGCAAACGGAAACTACAACTTAATTAAATTCCCCATTGCAGGTTTATAATTGGGATTGTCTATTGGCTGACCTATCAGCCAAAGAATGATGGATATTATTTAAATCTAACGTTAATGAATTTGAAAGTTTATATATTCCATTAAAAAAAATCAAGAAATTGTATGGGGAAAATCCCACCATGGCTAACTCAGAAGATTACAAAACAGCTAAAAAAGAAAGAAAGAGCATTTAGATGACCAAAAAAGTCAGCTACTAAGCATAATAAAATACAGTATAAGCTGGAATTAAAGAAAACTAAGGATCTAATTAGAAGGGAAAGAAGAAAATTAGAATGGAAGTTATCTGAAACCAAAGATAACCAGAAAGCTTTCTTTGCTTATATCAATAATAACAACAACAAAAAAATGACAGCACAATAACATCTATAACTGAAAATGGGGTCGAAATAAATGACAAAGAGGAAGTAGCAAATGCCTTTAATAGATTTTTAGGTCAGTTTTTACAAAAAAAAGACCAAACAAAAATATAAATCTCAAATGAAATCAACTATGATGATATTACAATTGAAGAGGTTAATGCAGCAAAATACATACAAAAAAACTCTGCACCTGGGCCAAACAATATGAATTCATACCTTTTCAAAGAAACAATTGATCAGGTAAATAGTCCCCTACAAATTATCTTCAATAAATCATATAAGGAACGTATTATTCAGATTACTGGAAAAAAAGCAATAGTAGTCCCAGTTCATAGCAAGCATTTGTTAATGTCGACTGTTGTCTTGCTGGCATTGGCATCGGTAGTACAGGAGTTAGAGAGAGATGCATAATAGGAATGGCAGTGAAGTACTGAATTGATGCCAGCCCCACCCCCACCCTGCAGAAACTGACAGGCATTGGGATGTGCTTTTGGGTCATCGGCCATAACACTCATGTCATTTCACCTCACCCTACCCTGCAGACACTGACAAATGTTGTGGTGTGCCTTGGAGTCTTTGGGTCTTATGCTCACCCCATTCCATAAGGAAATACGCTGAGATGGGTGCAGTACAGGAGAATGGGATGAACTATGGGGCTAAAGAATCCTAGACACACCTTGATGCCTGTCACTGGCTGCAGGGTGGAGGTGGGGGTGGAATGGCATAAGCATTACAGCCAAGGATCCAAAATCACACCCCAGATGCCTGTCAGTCTCTACAGGGTGGGGTGTTACAGTTGGAAACCCTAACACCCTGGGCGTTTGTTGGTATTTTCACTTCAAATTTTCAACATGGGCTTTTTGTGACCCCACCTCATGAACAGTGGTACTATTAGTTTGTTATTCAGAAGGTGATTTTGCACAGCTACTGCACAATTTGGAGTCACAGGTGCGCAAACACATTTTGGGCAGGATGTAAAAAATGACAACTCTACTGTTCATGAGGAGGTGTAAACAAATGGCAATGTTGAAAATCTGGAGTGAAAATATGAAAAATTGGTGAAGTCACAAGCGTGCATAGAAACAGTGCAATGCACCTCCATAACGCAATTATTTGGGGAATTTTTTAACCACATTTTCAACATAGGAATTTTGGGACCTCCCCTCATGAACAGTGGCACTGTTATTTTGTTAATCTTTCCCGAAAGTTGATTTCCCACAGCGACCACGCCATCTTTTTTTATTTTAGTCTTTGGTAACTGGATAAGGCCCACTAGGCACAAGTGCCTGTTTTCAGGGGTGACCTGGGAGCACTGGGCCATTAAGTGGCTGGCTCAGAGTCACATAGTATGCAAGTGGAGGTTGTGAGAATCAAACCCAGGTCTGGTCTGCTGGATGTACCAAGCTCGTTAACAGCTCATTACTCTAACCTCTAGGCTATACTGCCAGCCAACCAGCCAGCCAGCCAGCCAGCCATTGTGCGCCAAAGGTGCAAAAAACACATTTCGGGCAGTATGTGAAAAATGACACCTGTACTGTTGATGAGGTGTAAAAAAATGGCAATGTTGAAAATCTGGGGTGAAAATATTAAAAATTGTCAGAGTTATGAACGTACAAGGAAACTGCCCAACAAACGCTCATAATGCAGTTGTTTTTTGGAATATTTTCAGCAAATTTGCAACATGAGGTTTTTGGGACCCCACCAACAGTGGCACTGTTATTTCATTAATCGGTCCCGAAAGGTGATTCCACGCAGTGACCACAAAAATCACTTGTTGAGACCGAGTAACGAGATGACAGTGCATGTGTTCATGAGGTGGGGTCCAAAGCACCCCAAGTTGAAAATCTAGTACAAAAATTCCTAAAAATGGCTGACATATCCACCTAAGTTGAACCCCCCCCATTGCCTTCCATTATAAAGCTTACCACATTTTGTTCAAGTTCCCAGTCGGCTTTTGAAGAGTTCAGACATGTTCCCGCTCCACAGAAGACTGCAGTGCCAGCCCTTTAGAGATAAGTATGGGGTGAGGGGGTGTGGGTGTGGGTAGGTGGGGTGAAGGTTGAGGAAGGGGGCACGGCTGGCCAATGAGGGACCTTTTATCAGGTAAAAAATTTACTTTTGGGGAAGGTTTTCTTTATTTACAGGTAAAAAATGATTTTGGGCACACTGGGGTGGGCTCCCAGTGTGCCATGAGTTTGGGGGGGACATGGTGCTGACGGCAATTGGACACCCCCATCGGCAAAGAAAGTGTGTGTATGGGGGGGTGGGACATGATGCTGACAGTGATTGGGCACCCCTGCCAGTAAACAAATTGAACTGGATGGGACATGCTGACATGGGGATTGGGCATCCCTGACGGGGCACAATGATGAAGGAATCTTTTTAATTTTTTTATGATGCTGACAGGGATTGGCACCCCCTTCGGCAAAGAAAGTGTGTGTGTGTGTGAACATGATGCCAATGGGGACTGGGCACCCAGTCAGCAAACAAATTGAACCGGGGGAATGGACATACCGACACAGGGATTGGACATCCCTGATGTCAGCTTTGTGAGTATTGTGTGGCTGGTGGCAGGAGCCACCATAATTATTGGTATGTTTCACCAGGAAAGGCACGTAATGGAGCCTTGTTATCTGATGCTCCAATGAGGAAACTGCACCTCATTGGAGCAGCAGATTTCTTTCAACTCCATGGCTCTCTTTGAAACTGCTGTCATCACTAGTATGCTCTCTAATTGGTGGCTAAGGGACAGACCCACTAAAGCATCCCCTACATTGGCCACAACACTGGCACACCTCTGAATGTGTTACTATCGAAAGATGTTGCTTGCACACACACAAGCCAACATAAAAACGGTAACAAAACTGTCACAGGAAACTACGGCCCCATTAGCTTGACATCTGTTGTTTGTAAAGCTACAGAAAAGATATTAAGAATCAGATTAAAGAAATAATGGACAAAGATTTGTAGGATCACACACAACATGAATTCATAGCAGGGTGCTCATGAGCAACTAACCTCATTTCCTTCTATGAAAGTGTCAGTAAAATTACTGAGAAATATACTCCTGTCGATAATCTATTTTTTGATTTCAAAAAGGCGTTTAATCTAGTCTCACATAGAATACTGGTAGAGAAAATGAAACAGCTGGAATTGAAAAGTTGGTAGGCTATAGCCTGTAGTTCAAGGGGGTGGTGCAACTGGCCACACCCCCCTTTCGGCCTATTTAAGGGCTGCTCTCCTCACTCCACATACAAGCATTTTTCCTTGCAGCTGAAGGCTCTGTTGGTCTGTCTTCCCTCCTGAGGCCTACTGGGGCTTTGTCTCCCCACATGCTAGCTTAGACTCTGCTTGGTTTGTGCTGGACTTCTGTTTTTCTGTTGTCCTACTTTTGGTTTTATTGCTGGCCTCCGGCTGCTCCATGCTTCTGTGTATGCTGGTTCCCTTCCTGCTCCTGTCCTTGTGTTTGCCTTTCTTGTTTCTTTTGGGCTTTCCAGTTTTCTAGTGCCTTGTCTATACATTGCTACTTGTGCTTCAAGTTATACTCTGTGTTTCCTTGCCTCAAGATACCTTGTGCCTGTACCCGCAGGCTCTATTTCTAACCTACTATTGCAGCCCTCCGTTCTCTTCATTGTTTTCTGTATGCTTTAGCTCAGTCTGCTTTCTGCCTAACAAGCCTCAGTCCCTGATATTGTCATTGTCTGTTTCAGCCCACACTGCAGTCTGCTGCATTGCTCCCCTTGCTTGATTACACCTGTTCATGACTTTGCTGCCTAGCTAACAACTTCTCCCTGCTTTACTCCTTCACAATAACCGAAGCAACCTAGTCCATGGAACTCATTCCTGCTTTCTGAACTTATGCTAGGCAAATATTGTTGCTGTTTTCAGTGCATTGCCTCTCCCTACAGTTTCTATGTTCATTCAGATTGCTACCCCTACAAGTTATAGTTAATTGCTCCTGGATGCTGCTCAATTAGTTTTGCAGCCCTACTGCATTACTCCTCACTTCTATATTTGTGTAATTTAGGCTCATTTATTGCTACTCTCACCTTTACCAAATTTTACTTTTATCAAACCCTCAGCAGTCTGTTTCTGATGATAACCTAATCCTGCTTTCATGGTTGGCACTTATTTCATTTGCTGCTTGGTGTCGTGGTGCCATGTTTGTGACTTCTTTGTTTTTCCTATGGTGGGGGACTGAGGAGTCACAGTGTGCATCATGGCTCCAGGAAGCAGAAGCAGCTTTTAACTTCTTATATGTTTTATTGATCACTGGATCTCCTAGGCCTTCTATTTCTCCACACAGCCTTTATGGCATTCCATAGCCAACTATTCCAGGCAACTATCTACCTAAGGGCAGCTGGCTTGGCCCAGCCTTCTGTCATCCTTTCCCTGCTATTCTGCACCTGATTTACACAGTCATCCCATCCTTCTTGTCCCTTGCAGTCCTCCCAGTCTTCTTGTCCTTTGCACTACTGGTATAGCTCATATACCAGACATCATGGCAGTAACGCAATCAGCTTGCAAGTCCATTCATTCCAGGACCTCTCCCCTTTTAATACTGGCATCCCCTTCCTAGTCTGAGAGCATATCATGTTTACTTGCTTTGAACAGCACCTCCTACCATACTGGCTTTGCAGCCTTCTCCTACCTAACCAGCTTCACAGCCTCCTCTTCTCCAACCATCAGCCCCGGGCTTTGCCCAGCCTCACCGTTCTCTTACTCATAATATACTGTCCAATTCACTCCCAATTTGGCTTACTAATGGACTTGGTCAGCATGCATTCCTGTGGTTGACAACTGCTATTTGCCTTTCCTGGACATATGAGAGGGTCCATATTACTCAGCCTGACCTACGTACAAGTCTCATCCAGTCAAGACCCATGAGAAGGTCCACAGTGCTCAGTCTGACCTAGGTACAGTCTCCCCATGCTACCATCCATTATGACCCACGTATAGGTCCCATGCTCCTTACCATGTGAAGGTCTCATGCTCATTAAACCTCACTTTTCAACATTTTGGAGATGTGTTGACCATATCCATTACTCCAGACTCAGGGCTAGCCCTGTGGCTGATGGTCTCTTTCTGCACCCTGAAGTCCACATCTTGAGCATGTGAAGCTTGGGGCAGGGTCCTTTCCACCTGGCCCAAAGTTGGGAAGGTCCTCACTCTGGGTGGCCTTTCAGTCATCAACCTTACCGACGGCACCTCTCAATGTAGCAGTTAAGACTTCAGCGGCGAAGGGGTAGGGCTTTCATGGGAAGGGCCCCTTTAGCTGACCTAGCGGGTTTGGAGGCACCCTTTCATGCTATTCTCCCTACCACCACTTCTGGTTCACCTGGTTTGTTCATAGATCAGTAGACCGGTTGAGCACCTCGGTGGTCGTTACTCTCCTCCTCCCGCCTTGGTCGACTCTTGCTCCAGAGTAAGCTTGCAACCCTCCACGGTGTTCCAGTTAGAGGGATGGAGTTAGAACGTTCCCTGAAATTTCAGTTCCCTTGGATTTATCTACTAATTTCCAGTAGGAGAGCCGTCATTAACCAAAACTGTCCCAAAGCCTAGAAGGAAGGTGACCTAGGCCTTGGATCCCCAGAGGTTTCCTCCTCAAAGGGGGCTTTTCCTCTCCTCTGTGCCAATGGTCATAATACTAGTTAGGCATATTTTTAGTTCCTAGGTCACTTTGGTAGATTTCTTACATAGGTAGGTTTCCGCTGTTGGATGGAGTCGGGGGAATGTTCCGTAATTGTCCCGTCTCCCCCTTTGACTGTTCTCTCTCTCCTTAGGAAGCCAAGCCTCTACACCTTACAGTCAGACCTCTGAATGGATCATTATTCACCTGCCATTTTCTGCCTACTTTACTCAAACAATATGACCAACTGACATATGCTACCAGCTGAACCCCATTACCAACCAACCTATGTACAGGTCTTCATTAACCCATGCTACTAACTGAACCTATACTACCAACTGACTTATGTACAGGTCCTTGACCCCATTGCACATTCACTACCATGTATGCCTTCCTTGACACTCTTTCTGGACATCTTCCTAAGGTACCTTTAGCCAAGGGAATCACTCCCGCAGCACCTCAAGGGGTGGAACCCTCCCCAGGGTTCCCTGCATTTGTACCCTTACAGGGTGGTATACCTCATGGATAGAGAGGCAAACAGCCAAAGTTATTCTCCGTTACACAAGTGCAAAACCAATTGCACAGGCACATTGAATTGCAAGGCTATAGCCTGTAGTTCAAGGGGACAGTTCAACTGGCCACACCCCCCCTTTTGGCCTATTTAAAGGCTGCTCTCCTCACTCCACACACAAGCATTTTTCCTTGTCCCTTCATCCACCCTCCTCCTCCAGTGGCATACCTCTCTCTCCCATGGACTTCTTCCTAAGGTACCTTTAGCCAAGGGAATCACTCCCGCAGCACCTCAAGGGGTGAAACCCTCCCCTAGGTTTCCTTGTCTTTGTACCCCTACAGGGTTGTATATCCCACAGATAGAGAGATGAACAGCCAAAGTATATCTACATTATACAAGCATGAAACCAGTTGCACAGGCACATTGAATTATATAATAAAATGAGTCGAAGAGTGGCTGTTTGACAGAAGCCAGATAGTAGGAATTTCTGATACACTATGAAAGGAGATTACCATTACAAGTGGGATTCCACAGGGTTCCTTATTGGGACCATCCTTGTTTGGAATTTTCATTAGTGATTTACACAAGGATGTTAAATGTATGCTGAACAAGTCTGCAGATGATACAAAGATTAGCTCAGAGGTTGATACTACAACAAATGTTGATCTTTCATGTAAAGATTTGGAACTTATTGACAGCTGGACACACAACAACAATGTAGCTTTCAATGTGGACAAATGCTCTGTTGTCCATCTGGGATTGAAAAACCCACATACAAATTACATTTTAAATGGTAGTATAATAAAATCTGTTACTTCTGAAACTGGCTTTGGTATTGTGGTGAATAACATGCTATCACCAGGAGACTAATGTAGAAAGGTGGCTCTTTTGGCAAATAGGCTTTTGGCAGCAATTAGGAGGGCACTTGTCACAAGAAGTGAAATGTGCATAGTCCCTCTGTACAAATCCTTTATCAGACCACACTTGAACTATGCAGTCTCCTTTAGGGCTTTGTATCTATCCAAGGATAAAAATATATTAGACAGCATTCAAAGATGGATGGCAAAATTAATCCTGTGGGTAAGAATGCTATCCTATCAGGACAGGGTTAAAATAATGAATGTATGTGACTTGTAACAATGAAGGGACAGGGGTGCTTTTTAATATATTGCAGGATAAATAGCGCACCAAGGAATGTAACATAACCCTAGCCCCTAAGCCAAATAACCTAAGATGCCATAATAAATAACTATGAATCCCAATTGCTACAACCAACAAAAAAAAGCATTATTTTGCAATTAGATCGTGCAAACTGTGGAACACATTACCCCAGCAGTTAATTGATATCAACACCTTCCAAGGTTCAAACATGAACTAGATAGGTATCTCATGGGTTATGATAGCTAAATCTCTCCCACAAAGGGTGGGGAAGACAGTCCTGTTGGGCCCAGTGCCTACTTCTGCCTTAATGAAAAATGAGTAAACCAAGTAATACACAAACACACTGAATAAATTACCGATAGGGCTCATTTTACAATTTCGGTCAGCCAATGTTAACATCAAACCCATAGTAAAACAAAAGGCAACAGCCTCTTTTGCCCCAGCTCCCACGGCTCCTTCAGACTCCCGCTGACTCCCTTTACACTTAGTCACACTTTGCCGCTAACTTGCCACTGCTGTAGATGCCACCACCTATAACTTGTTCACAAATTTAAATCCCACCACCACTCCTATTCATGCTGCCACCACTGATAGGGGGAAGGGGTGCAGCACAATAGCTGGTCAATGGCAAGGCTAGCAAAGGCTGATAGTCAATATGATAACCAGGAGCCAGGGAACCCATGCAGCAGATTAACAGGTGCAGTAAAAATATGGTTTAGAGTGCAGACAAATTATTCGGTCAGTCAGGGCAGCAAGCACACTCTACTTTCGCAGTTCTATTGTAGCATTTTGACACAGTTCAGCACAATATTAAAATGAGCAGCCCAGTTCAATCATTCAGCAGCAGACAACAGCCAATAGTAGCAGCAGTGTGCACACACAGAGTAAGCATTTCATCTGATGCAGTCTGTGGAAACAACTTCAGTCCCAGACATATGGATTCCAGGGAAAATATGGACACAGCAGGTGCAACATCAAATATCAGGCCTTGAATACCAAAACTGATTTTTACAAAAAGATGCCAAAGTTACTCAAGAAAAAGTTGAACTACTTGCTACTCAGACTAAACAATACACTGAACTATTATCATCAATGAATAACAAACTTCAGGCTGTAGAAGACATAAATACAGCATTGTTAAAGAGAATTACAATATGGTCCATAAACTTGAGAATCTAGAGAACCTGATCTAACACAAACTCCTCAGGACTGTTAGACTGCCCACAAAATGAGACTCGGAATTCGTCTTAGTCAGAGACTTAATAAAATACATTTTTATTGCATTTTTTAGCTGCCTCAGTGTAGTCCTTCCTTTATAATAAAAGCTTTTCATTTAATTGAAAAAATACCCCCACACAAAAATGGCATGAAAATGAATATGAACGTGCCATCTTGTCAGATCTCAGATCTGGATTTCAAATCCACAATTCTGATTAGCTTTGCTTTTGGTTCCATTTCATAACAGCAAAAATACTTTGGCGACTGACACAACAGTGAGTACATATTGCTGAATCCACACTGAGCAACATATCCACCTTGGCACCTACCAAAACAGCACCAACAAGAAAATAAATGTGTAATGTAGGGGGCTACATGCACCCCCATCTAAATATAACCAACTCCGAGGGGGGCAGACACTAAAAAGTGGGGAGATCATGGCTTGGCCAACAGACCGGGGAAAAAAATAAGGACCCACACAGTCTTAAAATACTACCCACAGGTAGTCCCAAACCCAGGACCATCAGCACTGCAGGCGGCGTCTGCAGCTGCCACACCAGGTGACCAGTTTAGCAGCACCAGGCTCCACTCTTCTATTTAAAGCACACCCTCACTCAAAGCCCCATGATTCGCTCTCACCATTCTATACCTCATCCGTTGCTATTCCAACCCCCTCGCTACCCATTCACTGTCACTACCATTACGGGTGCCAAACTGAGTCGCTCATTTTCTAGTTACTCAATTTGGTTTACTATTATAACATGCTACCTTGTTTTTGACTCTAATAAAGACCTGGTGGTCAAACTGTCTAGAATAAAGGGGCTTCTGCATTGCAGATCCTATCAATTCCATATTCATCCTGATTATTTTCTTTTCTACATAGGAATGCTGCCATGTTTTTTTGTTTTTTTTTGTGTACTGTCAAGATGTCTTAGAACTTGGAGGAACTTTTCAACTTTTGGCCCCTGGTGAAAGTTTGAGTAATATATCGAGGAAAGCTTAACATGTTTTTGAAGTGGACTAACTTGTTATGCTTTTCAGATCATAATATAAAAAGGATTCTTAAAGAGAGGAGGAATAACCCTCTACCTCTGCTTGACTGCTGTGTCTCAGAAATTGGAAGTCTTTATGTTAGAACAATATTTTTCTTTTGACGAAATTGTATAATAAAACTCTTGAATAATATGAATCACAGAATAACAGATGGACATTCTCCTGTTATGGTGCTATAAATCCATTGTAGGGATTGAGAGGTTGATGACATCACAGGAACCCCAAGATAGGGTAACAGCAACTGTAACAGACTGAGTTCCTGCCAGAGAAATACTGCTGTATTAACTTTTTCCAGTTAAAGATATAAGGGAAAGAGTGGGCATCTGATTTATGATTAATTCAGATATACAAATGTTTTAAATATAGAAAGGCTGAGAATTTGTCTTCTGAGCTGAGTAAAGGGTTACTTATTAAGATTATTGTACATTTGTATCAAAGCCTAATTACACCATATAACTTTTAGAGGTAAACTAGAATAATTTCTCCTGGGGAAATTATGTAGATTAAAAAGAGAACTGATACTTTTGTTTTCTGACTGATATTAGAATAAAGACTACTACATCATTAGGAAATAAATAGCCTCTAAAAAGTCTAAAAGCAAAAACATTTCCTGAGCTTGTGGAAACTTTAGACGATCATTATGATCTTAGACTTTTGATTATTTCAGTAAGGCCATAATCTTTTCAAAAGAATCATGAAGGGAGTCATTTATGCAGTTCCTAGTAAAATAATAACTATGTTATTAGGGTAAAAATGGAGGCGAATAAAGGAAAGAAGGTTCCTGCCCTGCATAGTTACCAGTAGGCCCTACATTTTCATTTACTATATGTCTCAAGAGATTAAGGGACAGATTTTCTTATAAATGTTCTCTTTTGTTTCAGTTAGATACATTATAGCAGGCACCAGTTCCCAGTGTAATCCCCCCACACACACATTCTTACTTGATGTACTCCAATCAAGACCCTTTCAATACATTTGGTTCCTTTGAGGCTTGCACCTTTTGGTGGTCTCCAGCAACTGGCTTGCCCGCTTCTATCACCATGAAACATCTCCAATCAGTGACTGAAAAGCAGAGGGGCACCAAGCGTTCAGCAGCATCAAATGTGGGCCGACATCAGTGCAGCAACTCTGCTGTCATGTTTGATGTTTGGCCACATTGTGGCCCTTCCAAGACCCCTGCCACTTGTCGGTAGATGACACTCCATCCTGAAGGTAAGAGTTGCAACACCAAGTGGTCACCCCAAGCTTGAAGTCCACCTCCTCTTCCCAGTGCAAGGGTCACTCATAGAGTGAGACACCCAGCTCTCAACCTCAGGGTTGGCATACTGTCTAGGGTAGGAATACAGAGGGTTTAAGTGGAAATAGGGGTAAACTAATAACAGCCTATTAATGTTCAGAGTACAAATGGGAAAAGCTAGTAATGTCTAATTAAAAGCTAAAGGAGAAAGTAAATTATTAATATAACTAGGCTATAGCAGCAAGTGGTAGTCCAAACAAAAAAAGGAAATCAAGAAACACCCTATCTGGGGTGAGGGCATAAATTATCTTTCAGATAATAGGAGGAGTAGATTTGAGAATGATGGAACTGATGCAGTGCAGTAGTTGTGGAGCACAGTGTTCAGGGAGACATTCTGTAGACTGAGGTGCTGCCTCATCTGTGTGAACCTCTATGGGCTGAGGGCAGAGGTCTCTAGACTGCAGGCTGAGTTAGCTAGGATCTGAGGACCTATTTTCCAAACTAGGGACCACCAAGTCCACCACTATTGCCTTAGAGGGTGCATGGATGGAGGACTGGATGGATTGCTGTGGGCTTCAGAAGAGAGGATGTAGGAGGAAGGAGACACATTTCTCAGCTGATTCCACCACACATTTCTGTTACTGCTGTAGTAGGAAAGGACTGCTGAGAAAAGACACCATAGATAATAGCAAAGGAGGATGTGTGAGTCCTTCAGAGCACAGACCCAAAGGTGGGAAGCAGAGGACCCCAACAGAAGAGGAAGCAACTTGTGGTGGAGGACTCAACTGTTAGGGGGATAGTTTGGGAAACACCACGGGATGGAGTAAGTAATAAAGGAAGGTGAGGTGCCTAACTGGTGCCTTGGCATGGAGGGATAGGGAGTGAATTCTTAGGATCACTAGGGCAGTGGGATAGGAGAGGGAGCCGGACTCAACTGTTATGGGGATAGTTTTGGAAACACCACAGGAGGGAGGCAGGGTGGGTTGAGGTGCTTACCTGGTGTCTTTAGCATGGAGGAGTGGGGAGTGGATCCTTAGGATCACTAGGGTGGTGGTGTAGTAGGGGGATCTGGATACCATTGTCCTTCTGGGAAAAGGGATGATGCAAGATATGTTTGGGGAGCTGGGGATGGGCCCAAAGCAGGTAGCATGTACAGTGGCCTTCATTGAGGTGCTACCTGTGCATGGTCAGGAGGGAGAAGAGGGAATGTTGAACTACAATCTTCAATGATTGGCTGAAAGCATAGTGCAGGGAGGAGGGGTATGGCTACAATGGTGACTGGGGTCCTCACTGGACTGGTAAAGTGCTGTGCAAATGGGATGGCTACCATCCATCCCTGGTGGAAAGTTTAAATGCTACTTTGATTGGAATTTGAACTAGCCAAGGGGGAGGCAGAAGAAATGAGGGTGGCAGTGAATGGTCCCCCAGAAAATGGAGAACCAGTGAAGAAAAGCCCAGGGAAAATAAATTCCCCAAGGGGTAGTGGGGAGTAGGGGCATGAGGGGAAGGGATGGGAGGATCAAAGGGTAGATATAAGTCTCAGACAAGTACTAGGGAGGGTGGACAGAGGGAATATAAAAAGGGAAAGGACACTACCAGGGAAAAGAGACTAGTGGACTGGATTCGGGAGGGAAGTGTAAAGCAGGGACAGGGAGAGAGAGAGGGAGAGAAGAGCCATGTGCGCCAGTGCAAGGAACATGGGAAACACAATTCCAGACCTTGAGGCTACCATTGTGGAGGAAGATTTGGATCTGATGGCCATAGCAGAATCATGATGCACTGACAACCTCAGCTGGAAGGTGGCCATATGGGGTCACAACATCTTTCAAAAGTATAGGGCAAGGATTAAAAGGGAGTTATTTTTTAAGTAAGGAATGGTACAAAGGCAATGGAAATAAAAGGATACAGGGGGACAGAGGGGCTGGAGGTTCATTGGGTTGTCTTAGAGACTGGGTCCTGGACTTTTTGTATGACTGGGTGTGATGTACAGGCCACCAACACACAGGGGAGGAACTGAACAGGATTTTGGGGGAGGCCATAGGCAAAATGGCAAGTAAAGGGGAAGTAGTAATTATGGGAGAACTTTATTCTGCTGGATGTAGACTGTAACATCTTGGCCACAGCTACAACTAGGCGCAGGGTCATCCCAGACTCCTTGTAAGGGACATTTCTCAGGCAGCTGATTTCAAATCCCACTGATGGTGGGACAGTGCTGGATTTGGTACAGTACTTATGAACAGGGCCATCAACACAGATGTCACAGTGGGTAGCCCCCTGGGCACGAGAGATAACTCTACAGTGTGGTTTGGCATACAAACTGGACAGGAGAACAACCACAATAGGAAGAAGGTCCTGGAATTCACAACAGTAGATTTTAAAGAAATGGGAGACTGCCTTAGGAAATACCTAAGTCAGGAGAAGTACAAGCACAATGGAAAAGAATAATGGAGGGAATAACTAAGGTAACACAAGCTATCTAAAGGTAGTAGGCAAGGGTGAGTAAGAGGAGAAAGATGCCACTGAGGTTCTCAAAGAAGGTGGCTAAGGTGGTAAGGGAGATAAAAAAAGGTTTTCAGTAAGTAGAAAAGGTACCCAAACAGAGGCAGACAGGGAAGTATAGCTAGAGAAACAAAGGCAGACAAGAAGGAGGGTAAGGACAGCAAAGGCTCAAACTGAGGAAAGGATTACCCAGGAGAACAAGAATGGGACAAGACTTTCTTCTGGTAAGTGAGGGAAAAGAGGAAGGCAAGAGGTGGTACAGTGAGGATCAGGAGGCCAGGAGAAAGGAATTATGCAGAGAAAGACCAAGAAAAAGCAACAATTTTAAACAAATACTTCTGCTCTGTCTTGACAGTGGAAGGGAGATGGGCTGACATGCATTAACAGGCACTGGGTAGGGGGCAGTGGAAAGTCCATTTACAGAAGAGAGAATCCACCAGGGGTTGGAAGCCCTAAAGGAAAACAAGGTGATTGGGCTGAACAGGATTCACTCAACGGTACTAAAGGAACTGAGCAAGGTGCTAGCTGCCCCTCTGATAACAATATTTAGCAGCTCATTGGAGACAAGGGTGGTTCCAGAGGAATGGAGGAGGGCTTATGTGGTCCCTCTGCACAAGAGTGGCAGCAGGAAGCTAGCAGTTATAGACCAGTCAGTGTTACATCAGTGGTGGAGTAACTGATGGAGCCCCTGCTGCAAGAAAGACTAATGGAGTATGTAGAGACATATGGGCTGCAGGAAAACCAGCAGCATGGCTTCATAGGGGGAGGTTATGTCAAACAAATCTCATAGATTTCTTTAACTAGCTAATTTTCCCAGTGGAGCTCAGCCCAGGACAGAGTTGCAAGGGCTCCTGTTCAACAGCCCTCCCCTCAGAGCCAAGGAGAATGCTGTAAGGTACAGGAAACTGAACACCATCTGACTTTGGTGTGTGGCGCTGCTACCAAGGCATCCTCAGTAGGGATAACCTTCCCACCCACCCTCTCTCCCATGGTTCATAGCCACTTAAATATGCTTGCCTCCTAATCTGTCACACCAGAAGGGGTGACACCTGCATCCAATACAGTTTGCAATTAGTCTGCACACACATCACCACTTAAGTTCATAGGTGATTTAGGGCTATCCAAACATGCCTCCAGGGAATTCACTCCTCATAGTGTTAGATGTGCTTGCACTAACCTTGTCTGACTGACAAGGTGATGAATGTTGCCAAAAGATTGGCTCTGTCAACCTCACATCTTTAAAACAGTGCCCCTGGGAAACGGGGACTCCCTGCCCCTACACTCCTTGAATGGATCCCAAAGTTTGCCCCTGGCTCCACCACTATACTAAAAGTATACCATCATAGTCTGTCTATCCCTCCCCCCAAGCCCACTGACATACAAAACCCTTGCTAAATACAGCATGTGTAACAGTCAACTGTGGCAGCCCACTCGAAAAATGAATACTGTAAAACAGCTCACTATGACCCTGTTGCTCATCTCGGCCAATATTCATCCAAACCCAGTGCCACCCTAAGGAATGGGACCAAGCAAATATCAGCAGGGCCACCTAAGAATTGCCTCCCTTAATATTGATATCATATTGCCAGAATTCAAACAATTTGAGGCCTGGGTGGCACTGTTGTGACCTGATATCATCTCTTTAACTGAAATTCTCTACCAGCACCAGGAAGTTTTCTTCACCGAAAGAGTGGTGGACACCTGGAACATCCTGCCCCAAGAGGTTGTGGGGGTCAACACTGTGGGAGGATTCAAGAATGCATGGGATAGAAAAAAAGGGAGTCCTGACTAAAAAGGGCAACTAGAGTGTCAAAATAAGTCTAAAACAAATGGGCAGACTAGATGGACCTAGAGGTCTCCTCTACTCTCAACATCTGGGTTTCTATGTTTCTACGAAATCTGCCTCATCCATAAAACCACTTGCACCACACTCACCCTGGATGAATATCATGTCCTCAGACAGTATAGGCAGGGTAAACAGGGGGGTGGATGCCTAGTCTACCTGAGGACTAGCTTACAGGGTCACATAATTCAACTCAACAACCCTCCTAGTGACTGTGAAGGTCTGACAATGAAGTTTTTGGTAGGAAAGAGCTGTAAAACCATAGCTCTCATGACAATTTACATACCCCAGGCAGGCAGTAAGCTGGCCTTGACACTTTTGCCAAGTACTATAGGCAGGTAACCAGTAAGTGGGAAACAATTGTAATGAGTGACTTTAATACTAAATGGCTTGCAAAAAATAGTACAGCACACAAGGACCTGGTAACAAGGCTTTACCTCACTCTTCTGAGTGAGATGGTAAAAGACTGCACCAGGACCAGCCATAAGACTGAAACCAGCACACTAATAGACTGGATTCTGTTCACCAACCCCAAAAGGCTGGCAGATGTTGCTGTCCTCACGGATGCCTTCAGTGACCATCGCTGGTGATGTGCATCTGGACAAATAAAATTCAAAAGACTCTCTCGCTAAGTTGTCATAAGTAGGGTCCTTCACAAGGGACAATTAGCTGCACTTAAAACCTGCCTTGCCCAGTTGGATTGGAGTTTCTTGGACTCCATCCCTGATATTGACCTTGGACTATTTCATTAATCAAGTCAACATGGCCTGCAACATATTCGCCCCCTTTAAAAAATGCATGATCCTAGGAATAAGTACTGGGTGGATCTCCCTATCTCTTCTTGCCTGATGTGAGATAAAGATAACTTGAGACAGTGATCCAGAGCATCTGGGTCCCAAGCGGACATATACAAGCACAAGGCTTCCCACAGTAGATGCACAAGGGACATAAGGCTAACCAAGGCAGCTTACTTTAAAAAAAAGCAAATGAATAATTGGGGAGACAGAAAACAATTCTGGGGAAGTTTAAAAGAGCTACTGGGAAGGATGAAAAATCACAACCTGCAGTGCTCAGTATCAGTGGGGCAGTCACTTGTGACTTAGGCAAGATGGTTAACTCCTTCAACACCTTTACTGACCTCGGTGCCATCTTTACCCTGAAGACCGACCATGTAGCAGACACCTCTGAAGCCAGGCGTGGATCCCCCTCCACAGCCAATACATGCAAGCCCAGTAGTTCACAGTTCTATTTCAGACTCGTCATTAAATCTGACACAATAAAGTACATAAAACAAGTTCTGAGGAAAACAAGAATGTGCAATGACATGTAGACACAAAACTGGTAGCCCTAACCCTGAATGAACTGGCCTGTCCCTTACCACAATATTCAACTTCTCCCTATGGTATTCCAAATTTCCAGGAATATGGAAAACAGCCCTGGTCACCCCAGTCCACAAAAGTGGTGACCACTCTCCAGTGTCTTAACTATAGTCCAATATCCATCCTATGCCTTTTGTCAAAAGCACTGGAAAGAATCACGTCAGACCAACCCATTGAACATCTTTGTAAATATAATACCCAATGCCGACAGCAACTTGGGTTTAGGAAACTGCACAGCACTAACAGAGCACTGTTAATTACACCAGCTACTTGCATGAGGCTCTTGACAATTGCCACATGCAGGTAGCTAGTTTACTTAGTGTTGTATCCTTCCCCCTGCTCTTAGCCAATATGCTACCAGGAGTACAACCAGGAATACACTATCCATGCCTGTCCATAAAGCAAGCCAGGCCCAATGCTCCTTTGAATGTGGAGCACCCCTCTGATTGAATGAGCTACCTGAATCCCTGTTGAACCTCCCTAAACTGGCCCCATTCAAGAAAGAACTAAAAAATGCTGTCATACTCAGGGCCAAGTGTGGCTGCTACCTCTGACACAACTGATTACTAAATACTCTATACAGTTGCTGCGTACTCTGTAGTATATTCATCATGGCAGCATCTCATTGGTGATTCTTTGCCCTCCTTGATTTGCTTACTGATACACCTCTGTAATCTCTGTGACAAGGCTCTTTTGAGCCGCCTCCAGTATCCTTACTGCCTATATTATGCAACTGTTTCTGTGATGATTGAAACCTTTGTGAATGAGCACCTGAGCTGAAAGGTGTATTCAGATTGTAAAAATAATTAAATAAACAAATACTGTAAATAAATAAATAGGCAGGTGGATGGGGTAGGCAGCTGAATTGGTCTATCTGGATTTCAGTAAAGCCTTTGACACTGTACCATGCAGGATTCTGACAAAGACATTTAGTAGCCTGGGGTTGGGGGAGAAGATGATGAGCTGGGTATCTAACTGGTTGAAAGATAGGAAGAAGAGGATGGTGGTAAATGCCAGTGACTTAGAGTACAAGAGAATAACCAGTGGACTACCACTGGGATCAGTACTTGGTTCTGTCCTTTTCAATGTCTTTATAATTGACATTGCTGAGGAACTAGAGGGAAAGGTGTGTGTCTTTGCAGACAACACCAAAATCTGCAATAGGGTGGACACCCAGGAGGGGATGGAGGAATTTAAAAGGGATCTGGGAAACTATCTCAACAAGTATCAAATTCAATGTCCCCAACAGCATGGTTTTTGGAAGTCACATAGTATCACTACTGCATTGGTGAGTTCACTGGGTTCATACATAAGGCACTAGACCATGGACAGTTGGTAGGGGCAGCATTCATTGACCTCACCTAAGCATTTTACATGGCCAACCATGACTTGCTGCTCAAACAATTAACTACTACTACTACAGGGCTCCCCACCCAAGCATTAAGCTGGTTCCAGAACTATCTTACGGACAGGACACAACAGGTGAAAATTGATGGAATTCTCTCAGATAGTCTGAAAGTTCACACCGGGGTCCCTCAAGGATCCATCTTAGGGCCCCTACTCTTTAGTCTCTTCCTAAACTTCTTCCCTCTCACATGCCAGGATAATATCCTCCTCTATGCAGATGATGCGGTTCTCGGTACTAGTCACTGTGATCCTTCTCTCGTGGAGAAACAACTTCAAGTGAATTTCTTCATTGTTGAGACCTGGTTCCAGGAGCACAAGCTCCTCCTAAATTGTGAAGCAACAAAGATCATGACCTTTGCTTCTCCATATAACACAGATCCTACCAGCTCACCATGCACAACAACCTGAACACCCCTCTTTGAACTGGTCAATTCCTTCAAATACATAAGAGTCATGCTTGACAATGTCTTGTCTTTTGCTAACCATATAGACTACATAGCCAAAGCTGCTAATGTAAAAATAGGTTTATTATATAGCCACAAACACTGTATGACTGCTGAGGCACTTACTGTTGGCTAGCAGAGAACAGCTTGGTCATTTCCACTATTGACAATGGCTTAGTAGTTTATGGGGCTGCATCTGATTCCGCATTGAAGAGGGTAGCAATGGCATTGAATAAAGCTTGCAGGCTAATCACCAGGTGTCTATAAGTATATGCATACATGTGATTTGTATGCACAGATTGGTTGGCTACACCTGAAAGGTAGGCTTCAGTATCAGACCTGCCTGTTAACCAAAAAAAGCATTAGGGTTCACCCCACCAGGGGTCCAGAATCACCTAAGCTGTGCAATGACCCCCGCCAGACCAGAGGTACCTACAGTAAGCCTTATAAGGTCCCTTTCTGCTGCACTTCCCAAGGGCAGAAATCTTTTGAGTGCCATGCCCCCATTTGGCTCAACTCTCTTGGTTGTGATGTACTTGCTGAATCTAAGATTGGGCCTTTTAAACATAGGTTTTGGCAGCACCTCTCAGCACTCTGTACCTTTGACTGCCTAACCTGGGGCACCACAGACTGTTCACTACTCTAGACTTGATCTTCGCACTTGAATCCTTGCCATTATCACCTATCTGTACCATTCAGAACCTGCCTTCCTCTCTCTTCTGCTTCCTACCACGCTCGTCCTTTTCTGGCCGTACTACCCTCCTTATCCCCATCACTTAATGATGCCTCCTTTGGCTGACCTGCCCTATCCACAGACTTCATGCCAAGTATCTTGTGCGCATTGAAACTTACTTACCTTTTGGACTTCTAGTGGACTGTGTATTGCTCTCAGTGATTTTGCCTCAATATTTATACCATGTTTTCTTGTACAACTTGTAGTCTAATTTATGTAGCTCCTTCCTATTTAATTTAAAATGATGTAATTACCTCCCACTGTAATTTCTGCCCTGTTCTAGTTTTAACTTTTTGTCTGGATTTGTCTTCGTTACCCTCTGATGTGGAACCTTTGTAAAACAGCTCTCAGCTCAAGGGTACTTGTAATTTGAGAAAGAAAGAAAGGAAGGAAGGAAGGAAGAAAGAAAGAAAAAGAAAGAAAGAAATAAAGAAAGAAAGAAAAAGAAAAAGAAAAAGAAAAAGAAAAAGAAAACTAGAGGAGTAGTCTAAGGAGTGGCAGCTGGGTTTCATTGTCATAATGTGCGAAGTCATGTACCTTGAGTGGGGAAACCCAGGAGCTATGTGCAAGATTGGAGTGAGGCACTTACAGTTGTCAAGCAAGAGAGGGACCTTGGTATGCACATATATGATGATCATAAAGTGTCAGAGCAGTGCGACAAGGCAGTAGACAAGGCTGGGGTGCACAGGGAGGGGAAATTCTAGCAGGAGAAAGGGGGGTGGTGATGCCTTTGTATCACTCACTTGTGAAACCCCACTTGGAGTACTTTATCTAGTTCTGGAGGCCACACCTCTGCAAGGACATTGACAGGATAGCAACAGTCCAGAGTAGGGCTATTGAAATTGTGCAAAGGTTGCATGAGAAACCATATTAGAGTCTGTGGAAGTTCAACATGTACTCCTTTCGAGAGAAGACAGTGAGAGGAGACATTATTGAGACCATTGAGTACCTCATGGGAGTGAACAAGGTGCAGGAGTGGAGTCTCTTTCACAGGAGGGGGCGTATTTGAACACAGAGGCGTGCTATGAATCTTGAGGGAGGAAGTTTAAGAGGGATGTGAGAAAATACTTTTTTCACAGAAAGGGAGTTGCCTGGTACAGCTGGCCAGAAGAGGTGGTAGGGGCAAAGACAGTAGGGAGCTTCAAACATGCATGGATAGGCATATGTGTATAATAAATAGAGGTAATGGAGGAGAGTGGGACATATTTCCAAAAAAGTTTGCAGGGTATAGTTAAAGGGAAGTGAAACAAATATTTGTCAATGCCAAATGTTCATCATGTACACTGGTATCACGGGAGGAGGATGTCTGAAAATTGCCTTTTTTAATGCAATTTTTTTATTTTTTTACCAGGAGAGACACCATAAGCTGAAAGCTTGTTTACAGGTGTGACATGAGAGTACAAGGAAGTTAAGTGGCTTGCTCAGGGTCACACCTTTAGTGAAGTTGTTTGTGAGATGGGGTCCCAAAACACATATGTTGAAAATTTGGGGCAAAAATATATAAAAATGGGTAAGTTATGCCTCTAAACTGAAAACCCTTTTGAAATACACTAAAGTGCTTACCTCAGTTCATGGCTGAACTTTGAAGAGCAAAGACGTACCTGCAGTCCAAGGTACATTATGGTGACGGACCTCCGGTGGGTAGGTCTGGGATATATGGGGTGTGGGGTGGCGAGTCCCAAGTGAGAGACTAGGGTTTGGGTAATGGCAGAATGGACAAAGATGGATGTTTTTCTTTTTTACAGGGGAAAAACACGATGAGGGACAGTTTTAATTTTTTCAGGGAGTTTGCTTACCAGATGAGGACACTGAGGGATTGGGCAACCCCAGTGTCTGTATACTGTTGGGAGGGTTACACAGCAGACAACAATGGACAGACAAATGAGGACACTGGGGGACTGGTCACTCCCAGTGTCTGCATACTGTTTAGGGAAGAAGGGGGTTACACAGTGGACAATGATAATGGTTTTCTTTTTTTTGAGGGGATAAAAAACAAGCTTTTGTCAATGTCGAACATTTGATGTATTGAGAGATGTCCACCTCTGCACTTTGTTTCTGCTCTTGAGGTACTTGGACGTATCTGTCATGTTTCCACACTCCCTTCTTTCCTCCAAGAAGTACATGCTGAGGTCCTTTTAATCTCTCATGATATATTCTGTGTTGCAAGCCATGTACCATCTTGGTTGCCTTTCTGTGGGCTGCCTCCACTCTGTCAATGGCCTTGCACATTTGCAGCCTCCAGATTTGCACACAGCATTGTAGATGAGGCCTCACTAGTGCATTATACAATGGCATCACCACCTCATGCCTTTTGCTAGTGATACCACTGCCTATGCACCCCACCATGCTACTGGCCATCCTTGCAACATGTGTGCTGTGCTTTGACACCTTTTGGTCATCAGAACTGATAAATCCTATGTCCCTTTCTTCCTTGGTGATCATCAGCACCTCCACCCCATCCTGTAACTCTCCACAGGTTTCCCTCTTCTCAGGTTCATTATTTAGGCTTCTTTGCATTGAACCTCAGTTGCCACTCCTCCTGCCATTTTTTAAGCCTCTCCATGTCCCTGCTCATTTTCTCCACCCCTTCTGGAGTATTCATTCTGTTACAGATGTTGGTTTCATCTGCAAACATGTAGACAGACCTTTGCTTCTAGCCCTCCACAATGTCTGTAATGAAGATTTTGAACAGGAACTGGTCCCAGGACTTATACCTGAGGTATCCCACTGGCCACACCCTCTCCCCGGATCAGATTCTATTACCACCACCCTCATCCTCCTGTCCATCAGCCAGTTTCTAACCCAGTTTTTCAGCTAGTGCACCATTGCCAGGTTACTCATCTTGTTAATCAGCCTTCTATGTTGGATGTTGTTGAAGGCTTTGGTGAAATCAAGGTAGGTGACATCAAATGTCCCTCACTGATTTACTTTCTTAATGAGGCATTAAGGTTTCCAACCCTAATGCCCCACCCCCACTCTGCAGAGATTGACAGGCATTGCGGGTCCCCCTTTGGGTCATTAGCTGTAACACTCATGCCATTCCACCCCACCCTGCAGACACTGACAGGCATCGCGGTGTGCCTTGAGGTTTTTAGCCCTCAGACTCACTCCATTCCATAATGAAACAAGCTGAGATGGGTGCAGTATAGGAGAATGGGGTAAACATTTGGGCCAAAGACTCCAAGGCACACCCTGATGCCTGTCACTGGCTGTAGGGTGGAGGTGGAATGGTGTGACATTATGGCCGACAACCCCAAGGCACACACTCGATGCCTGTCAGTCTCTACAGGGTGGGGGGGAGCATTACAGTTGGAAACCCTAATGCACAGATGTTTGTTGGTATTTTCTCTCTCTAAATTTCCAACATGACAATTTTGGGCCACTGTCTCATGAACAGTGACAATATCACTCCATTACTCAATCCCAAAATGCAGTTTGCACATTGACTGCGTTATTTGGAGCCACAGGTGCTAAAACACATTTTGGGAAGGATGTGAAAAATGGCAGTTGTACTGTTCATGAGGAAGTGTGAAAAAATGGCAATGCTGAAACTCTTGCATGAAAATATGGGAAATTGGCAAAGTTACGAGTATGCATAGAAACTGTGCTATGCACGCCCATAACACAGCCATTTTTTATAATTTTTTTCACCAAATTTTCAACATGGTCTTTTTTTTTCAATTGTTTAACCAGGAGTGGCACACTAAGCCAAAAGCTTGTTTACAGGTGCGTCCTGAGAGCACAGAGAAGTTCAGTGACTTGCTCAGGGTCGTACTGTATGCAAGTGGGGGCTGTGAGATTCAAGCTCAGGTCTCCAGATCTGTAGCTCAGAGCCTTAAAACACCACTCTATACTGCTTACCCTCATGAACAGTGGCTCTGTGATTTTATTACACCATCCTGAAAGTAGATTTTGTGCAGCGACTGTGCCATTCTGCGCAGCTGGTGTGAAAACACATTTCAGGCAGGATATGAAATATGAAAAATGACAGCTATACTGTTCATAAGGAGGTGTGAAATAATGGCAATGTGAAAATCTGGAGTGAAAATATTAAAAACTGTTGAAGTTAGGAGTGTGCATAGAAAATGCACAATGCATGCTTGTAACGCAGTCATTTTTTGGAATCTTTTCACCAAATTTGCAGCATGGACTTTTTTGGATCCCACCTCATGACCAGTGGCACTGTCATTTCATTAATTGGTCCCAAAAGATGAATCCACACAGCGACCATGAAATCACCTTTTGGGATCAAGTAACAAAAGGACAGTGACAGAGTTCAGGAGGTGGGTTCCCAAGAACCCCATGTTGAAAATTTGGGGCCAAAATTCCTAAAAATGGCTGAGATATCAACCTAAGTCGAACCCCACAATTGATTCCCATTATATGGCTTACCCATGAAATCTTCACTTTGCCAGTCAGCTTTGACGAGTGCTGACATGTCCCGGTCTACAGAAGATCACTGCGCCTGACCTACAGAGGTAAGTATGGGTAAACATATTAGACTCTTTCAACTTGTTAATGCCCTTAAAGTGTTCGAATGTTTCGATCATATCATCTCTCTCCCTCCTTTGCTCTATGGTATAAATATTGAGCTCCATTAATCTGTTCCCATATATTTTCTGATGCAGTCCCTGCACCATTTTGGTTGCCCTTCTCTGGACTCCCTCAATCTGGTTAATGTCCTTGTGAAGGTGTGACCTCCAGTACTGCACGCAGTAGTCCAGATGGGGCCTAACCAGTGTCTTGTAAAGAGGGATTATTACCTCCCTCTTCCAACTTGTGATACCTCTACTAATACACCCTAACATCCCCCTAGCCTTACCTACTGCTTTAGTGGTCTGCTTGGATGATTTCAGGTCATCGGTGATGATGACGCCCAAGCCTCTTTCTTCCCTTGTGACTGCCAGCAACTACCCTCCCAGCCTATAGGTGACTTCAGAGTTTCTCTTCCCTGTGTGCATGATCTTGCACTTCTTTGCATTAAACCCCAGTTGCTACTCTTCCGATCATTTTGCTAGTTTATCCAGATCTCTTCTCATTTTGCCCACCCCATCTGGATCATCTACTCTGTTGCAGATCTTGGTGTCATCTGCAAGCAGACAAACCTTAACCTCCAGTCCATCTGCAATGTCACTGATGAAGATATTGAAGAGGATTGGCCCCAGGACTGATCCCTGGGGTACCCCCACTTGTGACTTGCATCTCTTCTGACTGCATACCATTTATCACCACTCTCTGTTTTCTGCCAGTCAACCAGTTTGCCATCCAGTTGACCAACTTCTGACCCACCCTGAGCCTACCCAGCTTATTTATCAATCTTCTATGTGGAACAGTATCGAAAGCTTTGCTGAAGTCAAGGTAGGTAACATCAGCTGCTTCCCCCTTGGACCACAACTCTGGTTACCCAGTCAAAGAAATCTATGAGATTAGTTTAACATGACCTTTCTTTTGTAAACCCATGATGTCTTGGATCCTGTGCTCCTGTGGATTCCAGGTGTTGCACTATCCTTTTCTTAAGGAGTGCCTCCATAATCTTGCCCACTACTGAGGTAAGACTTACTGGTCTGTAGTTCCCTGCCTCCTCCCTGCTACCACTCTTGTGGAGTGGGATCACATGAGCCCTTATCCAGTCTTCTGGGATCTCTCCTGTGCTTAGAGACTCACTAAACAGTTCTGATAATGGCTCTGCTAGTTTCACCCTTAGCTCCTTTAGTACCCTGGGATGTATGCCATCTGGTCCCATTGCCTTGTCCACCCTGAACTTATCGAGCTCTTGTAGGACCCTTTCTTTTGTGAAATGACTAATGCTCGCCTCCCTCCCCCCTGTGTCCATGGTGCTGAGCTGTGGGCCCTGCCCTACTGTCTCTTCAGTAAATACTGAGCAGAAGTATCTATTTAGGATAGATGCTTTTACATGGTCCTCCTCGTCACACATCCCCTTATCTCCTTTCATCTTAGCAATACCCCCGCTGGACTTTCTCCTTTCACTAATGTACCTATAGAAAGTCTTGTCACCTTCTTTTACTGTTTGTGCTAGTGTTTCCTCAGTTTGGGCCTTTATCTGCCTTACTGCCTTCCCTGCTTCCCTTAAGGAAGTTTGGTATGCCTCCCTATTATCATCTCGCCGTGTTGCCTTATATTTCCTGAAGGCCAGGCTTTAGGCTCTGACCTATTCTGCTACTGTTTTTGGGAACCAAAGTGGTTTCCTTCTTCTTTTGCACTTCCTTTTTCTCTCTAACACAATGGGATATTGCTTCAAGTATTGCATCCTTAATGCTTGCCCACTTTGCCTGCACCCCTTCCCCTGTGTTTCTTTTTGCCAGGGCTAGCTTAACTCTGTTGGCCATCTTATCAAAGTCAGCTCCTCTGAAGTCCCATATTTTTTCCTTGGGATGGGATGTTTTAGTTGTAGTGGCCAAATTAAAATATACCATGTGATGGTCACTGGCCCCCTGGTGACCTTCTACCTGGAGATCTGTGATTCTTTCCCTGTTAGTCAGTACTAGATCTACAGTAGGATAGCACTGCCTTTTGTGGGTTGTACCAGTTGTTTGAGGCCCTCCCCTGCAGGGAATCCACCGTCTGTCTAGTTCTGGCAGATGTTCCTCCTGATATTGACCAATCTTTTTCTGGCATGTTGAAGTCTCCCATTATCAGAACCCCCCTTTAGCTGTCAAGTTTTGTATATCTTCTAACAGTAATGTGTCTATGGCCTCCTCCTGGTCTGGGGGCCTGTAGACATCCCTAGTTCTTATGGCTGGCATATTTCCTGTTTCCAGGGTGACCCACAGTTCTTCTGGCTCCATATGTGCATTCTGAATTTCTGTAGCTTTGATATTTTCATTGACATACAGGGCCACTCCACCCCCCCCCCTTTTTACACCTTGGTCTCTTCTGAACAGTACATAGCCAGTTACTTAAGTCTCCCAAGTGTGGTTACTGGTAAACCACACCTCGTTAATTGCTAATATGTCCAGTTAAGCCTCTGTCATTATTGCCTGCAGGTCTGGTATCTTGTTTCCCAGAATACGAGCATTTGTGTAGATCATTTTCCATTGGCCAGATTTCGGTGTGTTAGTTGTTGGGCGAGGTCTGATGTTTTCCCAGTGTGTTGTATGGGGAACTGGACCTTTTTCCTTACCTGGTGATGCAAATGAACTGCAAACATGCTGAACTCCTATTTGACCACTAGCTGAAGGGGGAGGGGTGTTCTTCCCCTTCGACGTATGGGTAGCTGCACCCCTCTCCTCATTGGCTAGTTTAAATATTCTGCAAAAACATCAAATTTCTGCCCCAATGCACAGACTCTCTCCTTAGTCAGATGCAGTCCATCAAATTTAAAGAACTTTCACTCCCAAAACTGTTGCCAGTTCCCTACAGATTTGTGTCCTTTTTCCTGGCACCAGCCCTTGAGCCACATGTTTAGCTCCCCTGTCTCCCCTTCTCTGACCTTCTGTCCATCTTCCCCCCTCTCACAGACTGGCAGGATCTCAGAGAAGGAGATGCCAGACGAAATGGATGATAATTTGTCATCCAGCCTGGTCAGGTGTTCCTTGATCTCCACAACTGACCGGCTGGCGAGATTATTAGTCCTTATGTGTACCAAGACATCAATGTTTTCTCCTGCCTCCTGAACAATTTTAGCAATGTGGTCAGTGTCTCTCCATGCTGATGTACCTGGGTGACATCTGACCATTATCCCTGGCTGGTGATAGGTAACAACTCCCTGAATCATGGAGTCTCCTATGATCAGAAGTTTTTGGAATTTCCTTTTTACTTTTTTGTTTGGTTCCTGTTTTGGGCGAGTTTTGTTGTGCTAGCTCCTGTGTTGCAGTGTCCTGCTCTGCAGTGTCCTCTACCCCTTTGTTTGATTTTGGAGATAGAGGCAGATACCTGTTTGTAGTTTTTATATGGTTTGTGGAGGTAATTTGTTGGAGAGCACTGAGTGATAGGGCACTCGATTTGCCCCTCCTAACCACCTGCCAACCTCCTGGACCAACTACCCTCTGCGGTCAAGGTGCTTCTGTTGGATGTTGGGGAAATTGCGAGTGGTTCTTATAATATATTTCCTCTTGAATATGAAATTGGAGACACGCAATCTCTGCCCTTGCTGCCTGGAGCTAAGCCCTAAGATCTCCAATGGCTCAGCATGTAGGGCAGTGTCCTAAATCCTGTAAAACTGCCCTTCTGAAAAGTGTTCCACAGTACCTGCAGTTAACAATATCCATTCCAGATAATTTGCTGGGTTTATAACCTGGTCAGAGTAATTAGAAGGAAGAAAAGGAAAGCAAAAGTTTGAAGTTGTGTTTTGTTTGTTTATTTTTGTACAACTTGTTATAACAAGTTAAATTACTAGTGCCCTTGTAAATGAGGTCACCTTGTGGATACCCCACTGATCTGTCCCTTCCTGCTTTGCCACAGAAAATGTCACAACTGTGCTACCCTATCAAAGGAGTGTAGTGTGGGATGGTTGGGGATGGGGTTGGGTGGCTGGACCCTTCCCCTACTGAAAAAGAAGAATCATGGACAAAAGAAACAAGGAGGTAAGAACAGAAACAATCAGTCAGCAACAAATGAAGTAACCCTGAAAGCTTATCCTAATGATAGATAAAACTGTAAAACCTGTAAAGCACCACCTGTAATAATTTCACAGAAGATATACCCTAAGAAACACTTTGCTACAGAGAAAAATAAAGCAGTAACAGAAGATATACCTTGCAAAAGACAACTTGAATCAGAAGATTATAGCAGTAATTTCTTAGCACACACCTGTAGGCACACCTTGTAATAATGCAGCAGAAGGTATACCCAGCAACAACAATTTGAATCAGAAAAAAATAAAGCAATAAAATGTTAGCAACAAACAATAACAATCCCTGTGAGTACAAAATAAAAATAGCAACACACAGTAAAACTGCCTAGCCAAAAGACGTCTTAATCCTTTTCCTTGCTCTGGTAAGGTTCTTTGCTCTATCCTTTCAAGCAACCTAGAAGGAAAAAGCTCAGGTGAAGCTAGGTGCCTTGGCCAGCAAACCTAGTCTTCCACCTTCCACCATCTCACAGACCTCTCTGCCCATGCTGACCTGTGAGTCAGAGTACTATTCAGATTCCATGAGTAATCACCAAACTTGTACTCTGAGAGCCTGGCCCAAAGAACAACCAGCTGCCACACATGGAAGATAACTCATAGTAAGGCGTTACTGTAGAACTCCAGCCAGAAGGTTTTCTCCCACTGCGACTAGTGAAAATATGATGTTTCCATCAATGTCGTGACAATAAATACTCCAGACATTCTCCATAGAGGACCCCCATCACAGAGTCTAATAAATTAATTTGCTGCTGCAGTAAGGTGTTGACCCCCCCATCTGAAGTAGGCTTATAAAGTTATTCCTTATGGTAATTGAAAAGGAGCATTTCCACCATCCAATACAATATATTTGCAATCCATTGTGCATGTAGATAATCTATGACTTCATTCAGACCATTGGGATGCAATGTAGTGTATTCAGGTTAAAATATCTCCCATGCTTCAGCCTGTCCCTGCAGAAGTGAGATTAATAATATTCCAACACCAATCACCATATCTGAATTTTCCTCTAATATGCTGTAGTTGTAAAGTTGCAAAATGTAGTTAATTTGGAAGTGGATTACTAATGGTGCAGCTTAGCAACTGTAAAATGTTCCCCCGTTGGCCCAATGCATTTTGTTCTGAATAACTTCTGCCCCATCTAGAGCCCAATAGCCCACATGTGTTCTTACACACCTTATTTTAGACTACGTGGCCTCCTCCCTCACATTAATCTCACTTTTACACCACCAATCCATCCATCCCAGTCTAGCCCAGCCCCAGCCAGGCAGTTGCCAAAGGAAAAACACCACCACCTCAGATCACAACAGTGCTAAATAGCTGAATTTTTAAAATAGAATCTATTTTCTGCAAAACTGTTAGTTACTTTTTTTTATGCAATGTGCTGCTGCCTGGTCTGAGGTCTGACTCTCTGAGAAAACATTATTTTCAGACTTACTACCACTAGTCACTCTGTCTGTCATCGTCATCCAGTCAGCTGCTGAAGACGGTCCCAACACTGAGCTCTCTCTCTCTCCTTTCCAGGCTCCTTCCCTCTCGACTTTCTTTCAGGCCTGGGTTCCTTAAGTTCTCTGTTGTCTGTCAACCACCACCACAGAGTGCTGCCCATGGCCCACACTTACCCAGTCCCATCCACTCCCGTCCCTGAAAAGGTGTGTGCCCATGCCAGCTGGCTGCATTGTTACTTGGCCAGTCAGCTAAACTTTTGGAGTTTTTTCCTGCTGCTTTCTCCTGGCCTAGTACAGCCTGCTTCTGCCTGGCTGCACGGTGGTCGGTGACTCTTTCCCTTCCCTCTCTTACTGCGCTTTAGTCTCTCTCCTCCCCGTGGCCATGGATGATGACTCTGAGTCTGACAGAGTCTCAGTCAGTACCTGGGGCCTATCATAACCCCCCAGGCCCTGGCCTGCTGCCTCCACACCCTCCGTCAGTTCTCCAGTGTCCACTCTCTCAGTCTCTCCCATGACTGCCTCAGTGCTGCCTGGGTCTCCTTCTCCTTGGCTCCTCTCACTCTCGAGTCTCTTGACTGATGTGGCAGTTCCTGTGGGTAGGCTGTCCTAGTCCTAGGAGGACCAGCTGAACACTGAAAAGGCCTCAAGCCTGTTCCAGCAGCCAGAGCACTCCCAGTCTCCTTGACTAAACTTCTTCACTTGAGTTGCATTTTGCATTGCTGCCCAAGAAAGTGCACTGTTTTCTCACCTCATGATTCATGCTGCACCTCCCTCTCTCTCACCACTCATTGGAGAACTGGAGGAGAGTTGGCTCTGAGAAGATTTGGTTGGCTGAAGTGAATGTTTAAGGATATATGTTGTCCAGTACATTCCTACACAAATTCCCCCCCCAAAAAAAAGGATAAGGGTTGGGATGGAGACTCTCTACTCTAGTGTGTCATGCAAGCCTTGGAATCATCGACTTTAGGCAAATGCAACTCCATTAGATTATGGCTGCAATTCAGGGCAATTGTAACTTCACTGACCTGCAGCCTGCAATTCTGATGGCCGATGGCAGCTCTGGGGTATAGAGCAGTTGGCAGACTCAGTGCAATCATGCTGTAAACGCAATGGCAGTGTGAACGCGCAACCAGGAAGCCAATGTAATGCAAGGCTTTACTCATTAAAGAACAGAGCCGCACCACTATTGGTGCAGCTCTGTCCTCTGAAAAGTTGATCAACTCCACCCCAACAACAGAAACTGAATCATCCCCAACTTGCCGACCCCTTGATGAAGACTTGTTAAAGTCGAAGCACTGGGTGCTTAGTCGATGTTTGAGCTACCGCTGTCTGTGATTTCTATTTACACAGTAAAATTCATTTTATATGCAAGCTGTGGTGCTGCTTCATTTGTGTTTTGATTTATGCATGGCTGGCTGCCTGTTTTGAAGTTCAGCACTGCACCCGATTTGGCTGTGTTGCTTGATTTTGTCTTTGAGAGTTTGCCGACCCATTGGCCTGCCACTTCTTATGGAGTTCTCCATTGGGCACACACCCCCTTCACACCCTTGTATAGCACCTCTCATGTCAATGAATTTATCTGTGCCTGCATGCCATGATGAACTCAAAAAGGGCAGACTAGGTGGGCCTACAGTCCTCTTCTGATGATGCATTCTGTTTCTATGTTTCATGAGATGTCACTGCATCATGCTCCAACCTCACTGAGGTGAGGGAGTCAATATGTTGGCGTAATCCTGGGTCTCCCATAAGTGATGCTTCACCAACCAGTGCCAACTGGCTTGGGAGGGTCAGATTTTCAAAGGGAAACAAATGCCAACATAGCAAAATGATCCTCCTAGAGATGCATTCACCCAAATCTGTCTGCCTATCAGCCACCTGATTTTTATGTTGGCTTGTGCACAAGCGCAAGCAACATCTGTGGTAGTAGCACATTTCAGAGGTGTGTCAGTGTTGTGGCAAATGCAGGGGACACTTTAGTGGGTGCAGCATGCTGATGATGACAGCAGCTTCAAAGAGAGCCAAAGAGTTTAAACGAATCTGCCGCTGCAATCATGGACAGTTTTGTCATTGCAGCGGCACCTCCCCCCTCACAACCTTGTCAGCCCCTGCCATGCACTGAGCACTCTGTCCCTAGTCCTTGCTGTATGACAGAAATTTGTTTGTTCACTGTGCCTTTCCTGGTGAAACATTTCAATAAATAAATCAGCCCTTGTGCACCTTTCCACATTGGCAGCTCCTGCCACCTGCCACACACTCCCCAAAAGCCAACATCGGGGTGCCCAATCCCTGAGTCTGCATGTATTCCCCCACACACACATTGTGGCACACTGGCAGCCCACCCCAGTGTGCCCAGATAATTTTTTTATATATTTATTTTTCCGACACTGGGATGCCCACTCCCAGTGTCAGATACTCCAACCTCCCAAAGCTCACTGTCTTTGCCATCGGGGGTACCAAATCCCCACCAGTATTATGTTTCCTTTCCCCCCAAGCTCACTTTCTTTGCAGATGGGGGTGCCCAATCCCCATCGGCATCATGCACCCTCCAAACTCATATGGTACT
The DNA here is from genome assembly GCA_016271365.2 of Neoceratodus forsteri. NCBI lineage: Eukaryota > Metazoa > Chordata > Ceratodontiformes > Ceratodontidae > Neoceratodus > Neoceratodus forsteri. Next base: position 1,672,979,527 of record CM057449.1, on the reverse strand, counting down.
CTGGGAGTCCACCCCAGTGTGCCCAAAAGTTTTTGTTTTTGTTTCTTGAACCTATAAATTAAGAAAACCATCTCCAAGTGTTTTTTTTTAATCTGCAAAAAAGAAAATGGTCCCTTACAGTCTCCCTACTGCCCCTTCCCCCATCCCCAGCATCTCACTGAGCACCCACCTTCCTGCACCCCCCATTACCCCATACTTACCTCTGGAAGTTGAGAGCGCTGATCTTGTGTGGAGCAGAACACGTCTGCACTCTTCAAAGCCAACGACAAATGGAAGAATCAAAAGTAAGCACCTATAATGGCTGTGAATGGGAGTTTCAACTTATATTGATATATCAGTAATTTTTTGAGAACTTTAGCTCAGAATTTTCAACATGGGGTGCTTGGGACCCCACCTCATGAACATGTCACTGTCATTTCATTACTCAGTCTCGAAAGGTGATTTCACGGTTGCTGTGCAGAATCATCTTTTGGGACTGACTAATGAAATGACAGTGCCACTGTTCATGAAGTGGGGTCCCAAAGAGCCCATGTTGCAAATTTGGTGAAAAGCTTCCCAAAAATGATTGCATTACGGCGTGCGTTGTGCAATTTTTAATATTTTCACTCCAGATGTTCAACATTGCCATTTGTAATACCTTCTTCTGAACAGTACAGCTGTCATTCTTCACATCCTGCCTGAAACGAGTTTTCGCACCAGTTGCACAGAATGGCACAGTCACTGTGGGAAGTAAACTTTTGGGACAGAGTAACAAAATCACAGTGCCACTGTTCATGAGGGGAGGTCCCAAAATGCCCATGTTGAATATGTGTTGAAAAAATTCCAACAATTGATTGCGTTATGGGCACGTGTTGCGCAGTAACTTTTCACTCCAGATTTTCAACATTGCCATTTTTTCTCACCTCCTCATGAACAGTACAGCTGTTATTTTTCACATACTGCCAAAAGTGTGTTTTTGCATCTGGTGCACTGAATCACGTGGTTGCTGTGTGAAATCACCTTTCGGCATTGAGTAACGAAATGATAGTACCAATGTTCAGGAGGTGTGGTCCCAAAAAGTCCATGCTGAAAATTTGGAGCAAAAATACTAAAAAACGCCCGGGGCATTAGGGTTTCCAACCATAATGCCTCACCCTGTAGAGACTAACAGGTGTCAGGGGTGTGACTTAGGTTAATTGGCCGTAATGATCATAGCATTCCATCCCCACCCTGCAGTCATTGACAGGCATCAAGGTGTGCCTTGGGGTCTTTGGCCATAATGTTCACCCCGTTCTCCTATACTGCACCCATCTCAGCTTATTTCCTTATGGAATGGGGTGAGTGAAAGGGACAAAGACCCCAAGGCATACCATGACACCTGTTGCTGTCTGCAGGGTGGGGTGAGGTGGAATGGCTTAAGAGTTATTGCCGATGACCCAAAGGCACACTCCCAATGCCTTTCAGTCTCTGCAGGGGGGCCTGGCTTCAGTTCAATACTTCACTGCTATTCCTATTATGCATCTCTCTAACTCATGCACTACCAATGTCAGCAAGACAACATTTGGCATTGACAAATGCTTGTTTTTTAAAGCATCCATTGTGGCAAAAAAGGAGTACAAATTAAGTCTGCAGCTATGTGTTTGATGCAAATTTCACTGGAAATATACAGATGCATGGAAACCTTAGGTCATCTGAAGGTTGGTCTAGCATGTTCAAACTAATGCAAACACAATGCTGTTGTTGAATATAGGGATAGGCAGAACCTTAATAGATACTTTGGAAAATCTCGCCCTTAGTGGCTCTCTTTTTCCAGCTAAAGGGTTTTACTAAATATTTACTGTCACAGCACTATAGACATGAATACACAAAAAGTGACCATTTGTGCTGCTGCAACCTATAGGCCAGAATACGAAACTGACAGAACCAATTTGCAATCACGCAATCTGAAACAAACAAAAAAAACAAGAGTCTGTCATCTGGGAGATGGAGCAGTAAAAGCATGCCATATTAAAGGAATAAGGCATGACAGGGGGCATAGTGGTTGGATAATGGCCTGTCTTAAGTGGGTTGAAACACAATGCCAAAGGCAGAGTGCTTCTGCCGTCTGAGAAGGGCTGTTATACCACCACAACCCATCCCCCCCTCGGAATGCCTTATTGAGGTCATGAAATGGGCACTATATCAACAAAACTATTAAATGAAGAGATACTACTTTGTTTGGTTTGAAATGTTTTTAACTAAAATCTTTGTATCATGTCACTGAAACATACATAAAAATAGTCCCTATGTAACACATTGTACAGGGAGCATTTCATTGGTTAAAACAGTGCTTAAAAACTGTTGCTTTAGTAAATAGTAATTTGAACTTAAATACTTTTGGTACTAAATAACAATAGTAAAACTGTTAATAAATATAAAGCTTGAAATGTTCTAACTTTTTTCAGACTGTGGCATTACTCTGCCATGTAAATAGCAACACTAACATTTAGAAGGACAACTAAGGTACTGCACTGACATTTCAGCAGTACTAAATATAGTAGCTATTTTGGGGCACAGTTGTAAACATTAAACTGAACATTGCCATGTAAAGTAATGATTTTAATGTAGCATTGAAATGGGAAGGTGGGCTCAGTAAATTTAGTGAGACTGACCTAACTGTTCTCCGGTGGTGAAACAGAAACATAGAAATTGTTGGCAGATAAGGACCACTAGGCCCATCCAGTCTGCCCTAGGCTCTAGAGACTGTATGTAGCCACTCACCCTATGTAATCAATGGCTCTTCATCACTCCCTCCCCTCTTAAGCTTCCCTTGTGCCTGTCCCAGGCATGCTTAAACCCCTCCACTGTGCTTGCCCCCACTACCTCCTGTGGCAGACTATTCCAAGTGTTCACATGTTGGTGGAATGGGACTGATCTTGGAATTGATAGAGATGTTGGCACTCTCGTTCATTCACAGTGGAGTCTCCATGCAGGAGTTCAGTCCAAGGGTATTAGTAGAGCTCTGGTTGAACAAGCAGGGAGGAGGAATAAGGAAGTTTCCTGCAGTCTTAGGGAACTCTGGTTCAGTTCCTGTTGGGGGTGGATTCTTCAGCACCTCTTCAGCTTTTTCTGTTACCGCACTAGCCCTGTGGAATGCGCTGCCAGGTTATTTGAGAGAGATACCCTTGGTGGAAACCTTTAAAAGAGGGCTCAAGACATTTTTATTTAACCAGGCATTTAATCTAACATGACTGTCAGAAGTTTTTATGCTTTCACTGACTGTCTTATCATGCTGTGGTAGACAGATAATGATTCTAGGTTTTATATACTTTGTCATGTGATTATGAATATGCTTTTGTTGTACCTGTTTTTATTTGAAATTGCACAGTGCTCCAAGCCTTCTATCTATCTATCTATCTATCTATCTCTCTCTCTCTCTCTCTCTCTCTCTCTCTCTATATCTTTGTACTTACTACAGATAAATAGGCCCTTGTGTGAGGTGCAAAGTGCTTGCCATCCATTCTTAGGGATGCTGCAGTCTATATTCGTTTCACACCTCGTTTTTGCCTTCAGTGAGGGATCCTGCTCAAGTAGTCTTCTCAGGGATACTGTGACAGATATCATCTGTTTGGTCACAGCTCATTTGTTGAGAATAACCTGTCCCAGGGCACCTACCCTTGTTGCCACTGGGTCATTCCTGTCTAAGCTTTCTGCTAAGCACTAGAGTTGTAAGTAGAGATAGTGGTGTTTGTTAGGGACCCCCCATACTCTCTAAATGTCTTCCGAGGTGCATACTTCCTCCTTTGTAACTAAATCATCTAGGCATTGAACACCACTCATTTGCCAATCTGCACTGTAACTTCCCTCTAACTTTAGAACAAAGTCTGGATTACCAACTAGGGGCACCAATAGCATGTTCTCAAAGGCCCCTTGTCTGGCTTTTCACATGGCTACCAAGCTGTGTAGCACATATGTTCAACTGATGGGTTCTTGTTGGGGAGCTGGTTATATTTCTAATATCCCCCCACTGCTAGATATGTCTGTGGAGGATATAGTTGTTCCTTGCTCACAAGGTCTATCCATCCAAAATATTTCTAATATATTTTTCACTTTAATTTTAGATAAAGATGTTTATTTATGTGTTGATTTAGCTCTTGCTTACCAGGTGGGTACACTAGACAAATAAATGTATATCTGCATGTATGATCCAGATGAGTGCTGAATAAAGGCATAGCAGCATTACAAAATATCAGGAATGTCAAGCAGGGTATGGGAGGATATAGTGAATAAGGTTACAAAACAAATTTACAGTCAGAGTTCAGTTTACCAATAAGAAGCTGATGTTCAATAAGTAGCAAATACATCAAATTAAAACAAGTCAATTAGGCAGCCAGCGGCTTTAAAGACACAAGTTACTATTTTTATTTTTTTTGCTACAGTGCCAGATCTCAGAGAGCTCAGCCACCACCACCACTGACTTCCACCCACAACTGGGACTTACCTTGGAGCAACAATCCACCCAGGCTTACCCCCTCTGGGTAGGGCTGTCAGACAGCATGGCCCCCATGGGTCCTGGTGGGAACACCACTGGGAGGATCCCCCTTGCTTCCTACCCCCCAAGGTGAGGCTATGAGACCAGATCACACTGATGTAAACTCATCTCTCAGTTATCAGCCAAGTTCCACAGAGTGTGGTGCAGAACTAGAGAGGCAGGGTGCCACGAATGGAGCTGGCAGTGATTTTTTTATTATAGTATGGGCTCTCTGGGAGACATGTCATGCAATGACATAGGCGCAATGCATGATGTCCGGCATGGCTCCCTGACAGCTTGGTTCTGGTGGCTGTATTCCCCCTGGCCACCACCAGGAGTCATTCACGCACTGGTTATTCTACCTACCTACCTACCTACCTACCCCCCCCCCGGAGAACAAGAGCAGTCCCTAGGATGCTCAATCCTCCTCCCCCTTGCCCGCCCTCTGATGCTGTGAGTCAGCATCTGAACCCGGGGCATCAGCATCGCAGACAGAAATCCAGCCACTGCAGTGTCAGGCCAGCACAACTTATTAATTTATTAGCCAGGTACAGAAAGTAGCTAGTCAGGAAATAGGCTGTATATAATCACTCTGAACAGGGAAATGGAAAGGCAGTTGTACTGTTGTAAGCTTCTTAAGTGCAAATACTGGTGAACAAGGCCAACAAATCCTTTTTCACAGCTACTCTGAAGAGGTGTGGAATGGAGTATTACATAAAGTCACAGGCAGGGAGTTCCAGAGCTTTCGTGCAAAGGAGAAAAAATTTCTGTTCTGCCATCTTGGTGGCATGGCAGTTATTTAGATAATATTAGCCACCGCCAAGTATTAAAACATAATAACCTGTAAATAAAATACAGAATAATGCATAGGCAACTGTGTTCTATGAAGTTTTTTTACACACCTGAGGTGTGTGATGACCCATAAACCTCAAGAGTGAAGCTTGAGAGGTTTATTAGGTCATCACACTGAAGATATATAAAAAAGCTTCACAGACATGTGGTTATCTAAGCTTTTTTTTGTTACTACTGGTGGAGGGAGTGAATGCCAGAGAATGTGGCTAAAGGGGCTCTGGCCTTGTTCAGCCTCAGTCAGTTTCACACACACAGACACACACACACACGCCGACGCACATCAGTCTCCTTGTCTAGTAGAGACATTCCTTTCTTTCTTTTTTTTCTAAGTGAATGCGTTGAACCGTGCTTAACTAGTTGTACAGGAACTCAGCCATGGTCCCGATGCCGATCACACTTGGTCAGATTCGTGGTCTTCCGAACCTGATGCTCAGCAGGATCAACCAGACACATGTCTGACGTTGTGGGGGTAGGATCAACCAGATAAATACTAAAAAAAAATAGTAACAAAAAGAGCCTTAACAGAGGCAAACTATCAATTGTAGTAGCAACTTGTCACTAGCAACAAACAGAGCCGCCATGTTTGCAGAACTGTTCAGCCAACCCATACACAGAATGAAAGCCAATGAGGTTGCTCTAGAAATGAGAGTGATGTGAGAGTGAATGGAAATGCCATAATAACTAAGTAACCCAGTTATTATGGCATTTGAAAGTTAATGTCAAAGTGTGCATTGAAGGATGTCACCAGCAGTACTGGAATAATACTGGCTTTGATGACTCCCTGTAGCCAGACCACACATGGAAGGGGGCTCACTGGCCCAGAGGCAGCAACTGCCCACATGCCTTGTGGAAGTTGTGGATTGTTCTTTGGTGTGGCATTATTTATTGCACAATAAGTGCCCTGCCTGCCCTTGTGTGTGCTCATGGTCCGGCCGAGTCATCAGTGACATCACCAGATGTGGAGGAGTCGAGCACGTGAGTTACATGATACTTACTTTACCACCACCACAGAAAGGTTACAGCTCACCCAGTGATGAGGTAAGCACCTGCTTGGTGGCATCAAAAAGAATTTTGATCTCCTCAGTCTCACTTGGTTACTCAGTGGGTCTGACTGCAAGCAAGCGTAGGATCACTAGGATCACAGTCGGAGCCATGAGGGTTTGGTTACAGGAGGGGGAGAGGAATCAAGAAGAAGGTCTTAACTGGTGGAGTCACTGGGCTGCTGGCAAGTGGCAGGCCACAGGTTCCAGCCAGATGGCTGGGTAAGTTTTCACAATTGCTCCCCATCCACACTTGTGCAGCAGGTTTGGTTTATTTACTTAAATCTTAACACATCATTCTGCACTGTGCACACATTCAAGCAGCCACCTGCCACCTCAAACATGTGGCTGATTCAATACAGCAGAAGTTCTGTTGTACTGAATCAGCTTGGATGTTTGAGCTGGCAACCAGCTGCTCGATCTTGTGCACAGCAGTCAGTGTAGAGTGCATGTGTGAGAATGTTTGAGGGGCCTAATTGGCACTTAACTCCTACTGATTGTTGCCCCTTGCCCCCCCCCATTGAAATCTGAATTGGTGCCCACCCCAGTTATCACAACTCTGAGCATTTTCATTTCAATTCAGTTCAATTTTATTTTTATACTGGAAGGTATGTGAACAAATATGCCTGTTTTCACAAATGTCCAGTGATACAAAAATTCGATAATACAGAAAAAAAGGTAAAAACAATGTCTGCAAAATTTGACAGTATTTAGAACATGAACAGTGTTTCACCTGTGATGTTGATCCTAGCTAGGTAGGTCATCTGAACACAGCCCCCCACCCCATGAAAATGGGGGCCCACAAAACTTTTTGGCACTGGGCCCACAAAAGGTTCATCAGGTCCTGGTCACCAGTAATTATATAAATAATTTAACAGAGCTGGAAACAGTGTAACACATTTTAGAACTACATTCTATATTTTTTTTCCTGAATTTTCATTCTACTTACGCCCATTTCATTCAGAATTGTGACATTTTTATCTTCTGTATGTTCATCTTGTGCCTTGAATCATGTCACAAACTTTTTACTCTCCCTTCGAGCAACTCCTAGCTTTTCTTGCTTTCAGACTATGGGCCAGATTTTCAAAGGCTGATGCTGGGCTTGCGTCAAGCCATGCATTAACATCAGTGCCTGGGGCAGCTGTGCCAAACAGTTTGCTGCAACCTGTGCCCGATTTTAGCACATCGATCACAGTTACTGGAGTTTCCATGATTTATGGTAGTCTGTGCCAAAGAATTGGTGCAAGCCCTGTAAGTAGGATCCCCCATTTGGTGTAAAGTTAGCCTAGGAGGTAGCTAGTCTAACTTCTGCTCTTCAGCACAGGGGACAGAAAATTACGATCTGCGTCAGAGGAATGCCGCAAGCCCCCAGTGCCGTATATTCAGTGCACACCACAAGTGATTTGAAAATCCCGCCCTATGTCTGCAAAGGTGTCAGAAGATAAATAAACATGTTTAACTTATGACCAATGCTAATACGAGTGCCTCTTTGGACAAGCTAGTTAATGCACCCAAATGAGCCCTAAGTAAATATAGGTAAGCAAGACTGCAAATCCCTCATCATTGTTGCATTTATTGTTCAAGAAAGATACACTACATTTTGCATGGGTAATTCTGTATTTTGTTGAAGTGTTGTTTTACTGTGCATTTCTTTATGTGTAACCCTTGCCCAGTTTTTTACGCTGAGGATTCTTTTAATAGTCATGTGAAGGTCCCTCTCCATCCTGTCACACCAAAAAGCTGAAAGAAAAATTGTTAGTGAAGTGGTACATTATTGGGCATGCTTAAGCTTCTCCTGGAAATGCCTTAGGGTTTCCCTTGAGATGCTGGTGTCACATTTTAATTAGTAACTGCTGTAGATAGATGGGGTAACCTATGGGTACCTATTGCACAGCAGTCCAACTAGAAGTTTCCTCTGATAGGTAGACTGTGGATAGGATTGCTCATATGAGGTCAATAATACTGGACAAGAATGCTAGGAGCCCTGAGAATGTAACACAAAGCAGGAGAAAAGCTTTTACAATATTTTCTTTCAGAAGTAAACAATCCCTGCAATGTTTTTTGAGATAGCATATATGTACTGTTTGTACTGTACGGAAAACAGAGATAGCTGAAAAGCTGTTGTACTATCATTCTGATATCAGATTGCTGTTGTACCATGTATCTGCCATCAGATCAATGATACCACAGCAAGCCACTAACAAAGGCATGCACTGCATTTAAAAAAAATGGATGGTCATCTTTTTTATGTCAGAGCAAGTGAAACTGACAAGTAGTGGATATGTGATTCAGACAGTAACTCAGAGTAACATAACAAATCTTAAAATTAACATAGCAAATCTTAACATTTCTTCCATGTTACTGCTTGTTAGTTTTTGGTTGCGGCCATTCAGTTTACCATTAACTTTTTGTTGGACTAGTCTCTTTACTTTGTAACATTTTTGACTATTTTTTTTAATGTCTGGATATAAAAAAGACAACATTACATGGAATTAACTGCTGTTCCTGATTTAACTGACACCTGATGTCCATTTGTTCCTAATGCCTGCAAATCGTAATTAAATGTAACTTGCTTTTAAATTGCAACTTAAACAAATGCTACCCATATACTATAAAACAAATAGCAGATGGACTCCCACATGCACGGACAAGTCTGGGATTCCATCTTGGGCTTTTTTATTAAACCTTTGACCACTTGAGCTTTGCTGCCATGGTCATCGATTCCATCAGAACTTCATGTTGGAATCCTATGCTCTATTTGTCACTGTCTCCTTTGCTTTTGTTCTACTATGTATGATTGTACAACTGAGTCCCCTAGAATCCCCATGAGAAGAAAATGTTGCAGTTCATCAAACAATTCCTGTGAACAAAATTTTAAACATTTTAAATAAATACTGTAAATGAACAAACTACTGTAAACTCAGCTCAAAGTGATCACAGCAACAAAAACAATGACATTATATGTGTGTGATGGCTTTTTCAGTCATGCAAAAGGCTATCATTTCTAAACACAGGCTTTAGTGGCACGTTTTTTTTATCTCTACGAAAACATATGGATCAATTCTACAGTTGTGTGATTTTATTTCTTCTTTTTCATGCAATGCACTGCCTTTATGTATGAGATCTGATACAGTGTTATTCTTAAAAGACAATGATATTATCTACTGCTTTTCAAGCTGGTGATTAAAAAAAAATACAGTATGTAGCATTGGAAGTTTTACTAATTTGGTTGGTGCTGGAAAACAAAATAGTAATCTGTGGGTTAGAAAACATACTTGATCGCAAACAAAATGGATGTCACACTGTTATTTTTCTATGCCTTTTCATTTCATCCTTTTATACTATAGAAAAAATGTAGAGTCAAAGTCCACAATTCTCAGCATGAATACCAAAGCAAACTAAGACAAGCATTTGTCAGTGCTGAATGTTGGCTTGCTGGCACTGGCATTGGTACTGCAGGAGTCAGAGGGATGCATAATAGGAATGGCAGTGAAGTAGTGAACTGATGCCAACCCCACCCCCACCCTGCAGAGACTGACAGATGTTAGGGGCATGCCTTTGAATAATCGGGCATAATTCTCATGCTGTTTCATCTCACACTACCCTGCAGACACTGACAGATGTTGCAGTGTGCTTTGGGGTCTTCGGGCCTTACACTCATCCCATTTCATAAGGAAATATGCTGAAGTTGGTGCAGTACAGGAGAATGGGGTTCATGCTGGGCCCAAAGACTGCAAGACACACCTCAATGCCTGTCAGTGGCTGCAGGGTGAGGTTGGAATGGCGTGTGTATTACAGGCAATGATCCCAAGTCACACTCATTGGGTGTCAGTCTGTACGGAGTACGGCATTATGGTTGGAAACCGTAATGCCCCATGTGTTTGTTGTTATTTTCACTCCAGATTTGCAAAATGGGATTTTTGTGTCCCACGTCATGAACAGTGGCACTGTGATTTTCTTAATCTGTCCCAAACAGTGATTTCTGACAGCGACGGCACTATTCTGCGCCATAAGTGTGAAAACACATTTCAGCCAGGATGCGAAAAATGACAGCTGTACTGTTCATAAGGAGGTATGAAAGAATGCCAATGCTGAAAATCTGGAGTGTAAATATTACAAATTTGTGAAGTTATGAGTGTGCGTGGAAACTGCACAAGGCACGCTTGTAACACGAACATTTTTTTGGAATTTTTTCACCAAATTTGCAACATAGGCTTTTTGAGAGCCCATCTCACGAACAGTGACACTATCATTTCATTAATCAGTCCTGAAAGGTGATTCTGCACAGTGACTGCAAAATCACCTTTTGGGACTAAATAATGAGATGACAGTGACTGAATTCATGAGGTGGGATCCCAAGAACCCCATGTTGAAAATTTGGTGCCAAAATTCCCCAAAATGGACAAGATATGCACCAAAGTGAATAAAAAAAACATTTATACCCTTATACAGCGTACCAGCATTTCTTCAGTTCGTGGCCGGCTTTGAAGAGTGCAGACGTGTTCCCATTCCACAGAAGATTGTCGCGCTGAGCTCCAGAGGTAAGTATGGGTTGAGGGGGATGTGAGAAGGTGGGGTGCACAGATGGTGGGCACGGGGTTGGGGAGGGGGTAAGAGGGGCCACTAGGGACATTTTCCTTTTTTTACATGGTTTAAAAAAAAAAAGAGACATAGGACTTTTGGCATGCTGGGGTGGGCTCCCAGCATGCAACCTGGATGTTTGAGGGGGGACTGGAGCCGACGGAGACTGGGCACCCTGTTGGCCATACAGTGTGGGGTGGTGCTTGAGCCAAGGGGGATTGGGCACCCTCTAGGCACGCAACAGATGAGGGGGTGCATCATGCTTATGGGGATTGGGCTACCCCATCGGCAAAGGAATTGGAGAGGGGGCATACTGATAGGGGAATTGGGCATCCCCATCAGCTTTCATGGGGATGGAGAGGTGGCTGACGACAGCCGTTGCTTGCTGACACCGGCAGTATGTAAATTGCCGACGACAGTCGCAGCTTACTGACCATATGCATATTGCAGTGGTTTCCTTTCAACTGCATGCCACTGCATCTGGAATGCTGTCATAGACAGCTTAGCCATTTATTGGTGTTGTGTGGTCCTGCCTGCAAAATGGAGCGGGGCATTGGCAGAGCGGCGGCACACCTCTAACACTTGTATGGTGCCACTATGTTGCTTGCACCTGCGCGCAGGCCAACATAAAAAAAAGCAAAAAGCAGCAGATGCCAGCAGGAATGTGATGGGGCTGGAAAACAAGAAGGTATTTTTTAATCTTTCAAGTAAAAGGTAACCTACTGAGCAGTTTAAATTGTTAAGAAGTGGACTGCCATTTGCTCCAGCATAAAACACTCATTGCTATCGCTAAACCCATTTGCATTTTTTTGAAAACCCAAACTTAAATTCTTTTCAGCATCAAAACAGTGATAATTTAACTGAAAAAAAAACTTTCAGAACTAACATACTAACATACTATTTGCCAGCAGATTAGGTCTGATGGTCTATCGAGTCTGCTCAATCCTCAGATCCCTAGTTGGGTGCAGAGGCCCTCGCCTCCCTTGTGTTCCAGAAACCCCTATCATCCATCCCCACCCCCTTGGGATAGGCCATCATCTGATACATCCACTTTCTGTGTCTGCCCCACCCTCTCTTGAAGCATTCCAAGGGTCCACCACCCTCTCAGTGAGAAACCTCCTCCTCTTTTCCCCCCTCACCCTTCCACCTTCCAACTTCAAACCATGCCCTCTGGTGATACCTCCCTGCTTTAGTCTAAAATTCCCCTCCATGTTTACCCTATTTATTCCCTTGAGGTACTTGAAGACCTCAATCATGTCCCCCTGTCTCTCCTCTCCTCCAATGAAAACAGGCAGAGCTCCTCAAATCTGTCCTCATACATCAAATCCCTAGCCCTCGTATCATCTTAGTTGCCTCCTCTGTAACCTCTCCAGGAGCTGTATGTCCTTCTTCAAGTGTGGTCTCCAGTACTGTACAGTACTCAAGGTGTGGTCCTAACCAGTCCATTGTACATGCAGAATGACTTCCTTGTTCCTAGAGGTGATCCCCTTATGATGCATCCCAACATCCTGTTTGCCTTGCTAGCTGTCCTGCACTGCTCAGAGTTATTCATACAAGCATCCACCATGACCCCTAGGTCTTTTCACCTACTGAGGCCTCAGCGCCTCCCTCCCAGGGTGTGCCTGTGTTTAGGGTTTCCCCACCCAAGATGCAACACCTTGCACTTGGTGATATTGAAATTTAGTTTCCATGTGTGAGCCCAGCTTTCCAGGGTGTCCAGGTCCCCTGGCAGAGCCAACCTCCTCTCTTCTCCCTCAACTACTGCTCCCATCTTGGAGTCATCAGCAAAGAGACTCATTTCACACCCTATACCCTCTCTGATGTCCGATATGTATGCATTTAAACAGGATCGGACGCAGAACCGAGCCCTGCGGTACCCCTCTACCAACCTTCCTAGGGTTCGAGAGCTCCCCACAGACCACTACTTTCTGGGTGAGTCCAGCTAGCCAGTTTTCAATCCATCTGACCATCAAAGGGCCTACTCCTAATCCCATCAGTTTCTCCACCAGACCATTGTGGGGGACAGAGTCAAATGCCTAGCTGAAGTCCAAGAATAATACATCCACAGGCTTTCCCCTGTCCAGTTCTGATGTTACCCATTCATAGAACTCCATCAGACTTTGTATCTTCTAATCTTGCCAGCACAGCTATGGTATATTGTGAAACAGAATTAAAGAAAAAGTATTTAAGCAAAAGTTTATCAAAATACAATTTGATTAAGAATGAGGATCTTAGCCTTAAGAAACTGATATCGGAGATCATGCAGTTGCAACAAAGTCAGCCGACAAAGGCAAAACAATTGCTATCTTGGACTGTGGATGTTATAAAAACAAAGAAATGCGACAATGAAATGTTATACAGTACAATCAGCCATAAAAATGACCCTACCTGAGATGCAAAAAATGAAATATGTGACAATCTAAAAATAGCACAGACACAGTACTAGATAGAACATCATGGGTTACGTTTGTAGTTCAGAACTATCCCATTATATCTGTTATAGATTTCCTTCACAAAATCTCTAAAGATGTTAGGACATTTCCTAAGTGCATCAGTTATCTCTGTACTTGTTTATTGGAACCATTATCAAAATATCATGTATGCACCAAATTAACTCAGATAAAAGATTCTACATTCTACATATATGCTAAAAACTTTAAAACTGTGCTTCTTTACCACTGGATTGTCTACTACTGGTTACTGTGCATATTAAAAGTACTGCTCACAAATATTCCTCACAAAGACAGTTTGGTAACCCTTTGAGGCACTTTTGTGACAGAAAGATGAAGCTACGACCCTCAAATTCATAATGAATTGGACTAACAGAACTGTCCCTATTATATTACAGATGACATGTATATTTTTATTTGAGTAGGACAGTTAACATGTAACAACAAGTTTTATTATATTAAGTGGCATCACTGATAATGTGTGGTTTGTCAAAACATTTTGGCATCACAAAGTTTAATATTTAGGTACAGAAATTAGTCTAACTGATCATAAGTTTCAAGTAAGTTAAGCAGTTATTTCATTATATAGAAAAATAACAAATCATAATACACTTACATTTCTTCACCCACTGTCAGTAGCATCTGAAAAAGAATTTACTTGTTGACCAATTTCTCAGGATAACAATGGTAGAATAGGCCAGTCCATTGGCACAGGGGTAGTGCTACTTCTTGTAACACCGGTGACCCAGTAGAGGAGTGATCACATGTCATCTTGGGCCAGTAAAGGAGGATCAAGCATCCCCGAACCTGCTCTTCTCTTCAGGGGAAGGAGGTCGTCTCCACAGCAACACTGCCACCTGGGTGGCCACAGGTGGTAATGCAATTTGAAGGACAAGTAGATGAGAAGGTGGACACAGACGTTGATGTGCAGACAAACTTAATGTGTGCACATCATGATGGTATTCACACTGCTTTGGGATTGGTGGGGTGGGGGAGAGAAAAATGGGTGCTGGCACTGGAGGCTTAGCAGCCTTGGTATATCTGGCCCACCTTTGACCCGGCAGCAACAAGTAGGGCCTCAAAAAATCCTGATAAGTGGTGCCTCTACATTAGACCCTGCCTTGGAGGTTAGCCAAAAAAACACAGCAACATAGAAGTTGACAGCAGATAAGGACCACAAGGCCCATCCAGTCTATCCATTTCTTTTTCTACCTTATAAATGTGCCATTGGCCTTTGCTCTGTCAATGGCCTATCTATTGATACTCATCTTTATTGCTCCCTTATGCCTATCCCATGCCTGTTTGAAGCCCTGCACTGTATTCATATCCACCGGTTCCTGAGATAGGCCGTTTCATGCATCCACCACCCTTTCTGTGAAAAACAACTTCCTCGCATTACCCCTTAATCGGCCTACCTCTAATCTCATGCTCTGCCCTCTTGTTCTGCTATTTTTCTTATATTGAAAAATGTTAGACTCTTTCACCTTGTTAATGCCCTTAAGGTGTTTGAATGTTTTGATCATATCACCTCTCTCCCTCCTTTGCTCTAGGGTATACATGTTGAGCATCGTTAATCTGTCCTCATATGTTTTCTGATGCAGTCCCTGCACCATGTTGGTTGTCCTTCTCTGGACTGCTTTAATTTGGTTAATGTCCTTGTGAAGACGTGTCCTCCAGTACTGCATGCAATACTCCAGATGGGTCCTAACCAGTGCCTTGTAAAGAGGGATTATTACCTCCCTCTTCCAACTTGTGATACTGCTACTAATACACCATAACATGCCCCTAGCCTTACTACTGATTTAGTGGTCTGTTTGGATGATTTCAGGTCATCGGTGATGATGATGCCCAACTCTTTTTTTCCCTTGTGACTGCCAGCAACTTCCCTTCCAGCCTATAGGTGACTTCAGGGTTTCTCGTCCCTATGTGCATGATCTTGCACTTCTTTGCATTAAACCCCAATTTGCCACTCTTCCAACCATTTTACTAGTTTATCCAGATCTCTTCTCATTCTGCCTACCCCATCTGGATCATCTACTCTGTTGCAGATCTTGGTGTCATCTGCAAGCAGACAAACCTTACCATCCAGTCCATCTGCAATGTCACTAATGAAGATATTGAAGAGGACTGGCACTAGGACTGATCCCTGAGGTACCCCACTTGTGATTTGCATCTTTTCTGACTGTATACCGTTTAACACCACTCCCTGTTTTCTGCTTGTCAACCAGTTTCCCACTCCGTTGACCAATGTCTGGCCCACACCAAGCCTACCCAGCATATTAATCAATCTTCTAAGTGGAACAGTATCGAAAGCTTTGCTGAAGTCAAGGTAGGCGACATCAACTGCTCCCCCTTGGTCCACCACTCTGGTTACCCAGTCAAAGAAATCTATCAGATTAGTTTGACAGGACCTTCCTTTTGTAAACCCATGCTGTCTTGGATCATGTGCTCCTATGGATTCCAGGTGTTGCACTATCCTTTCCTTAAGGAGTGCCTTCATAATCTTGCCCACTACTGAGGGAAGACTGACTGGTCTGTAGTTCACTGCCTCCTCCCTGCTACCACTCTTGTGGAGCGGGATCATATGAGCCCTTCTCCAGTCTTCTGGGACCTTTCCTGTGCTCAGAGACTCACTATACAGTTCTGATAATGGCTCTGCTAGTTACACCCTTAGCTCCTTTAGTACCCTGGGATGTATGCCATCAGGTCCCATTGCCTTGTCCACCCTGAGCTTATCGTGCTTATGTAGGACCCTTTCTTTTGTGAAGGGACTAGTGCTTGCCTCCCTCCCCACTGTGTCCATGGTGCTGAGCTGTGGGCCCTGCCCTACCTTCTCTTCAGTAAATACTGAACAGAAGTATCTATTTAGGATAGATGCTTTTACATGGTCCTCCTCCTCCTCACAAGCCCCCTTATCTCCTTTGATCTTAGCAATACCCCCACTGGACTTTTTCCTTTCACTAATGTATCTATAGAAAGTCTTGTCACCTTCTTTTACTGTCTGTGCTAGTGTTTCCTCGGTTTGGGCCTTTTCCTGCCTTACTGCCTTTCCTACTTCCCTTAGGGAAGTTTGGTATGCCTCCCTATCTTCATCCCGCTGTGTTCCCTTATATTTCTTGAAGGCCAGCCTTTTGGCTCTGACTTTTTCTGCTGTTGTTTTTGAGAACCAAAGTGGTTTCCTTCTTCTTTTGCACTTCATTTTCTCTCTAACACAGTGGGATGTTGCTTGAAGTATTGCATCCTTAATGCTTGCCCACTTTGCCTGTACCCCTTCACCTGTATTTCTTTTTGCCAGGGCTAGCTTAACTCTGTTGGCCATCTTATCAAAGTCAGCTCCTCTGAAGTCCCATATTTGTGCCTTGGAATGGGGTGATTTAGTTGTAGTGGCCATACTGAACCATACCATGTGATGGTCAGTGGCCCCCAGGTGACCTTCTACCTGGCACCACAATGGCCCAAGAAAAAAACAAGGTGAGGGGCAATGAGTGGGCATGGGTGCCACAAACAGGGGTATAAACAGAATGAAAAAAAGAATAGTACAATATGTTAAGATAAGTATGATTGTGATAATTGTTTCCCCATTTTGATTCCATTTAGCATTTTTTCTTGAACTTGAACCAACTAACAGAGAGCATCATTAAATATGGCTGCCACAAGGATTTCATCAACATTCTGAGCTGTATTTGAACATCCATATAGTAGAATCTCTTCATATTCTTGTGACTAAGATAAACTATTAACCAAACAGCTGCTAACCTCACGCAAATGGTAAACTCCCCTACTAGGATTAACTACAAGACTGGCACCAGTACCCTCTTGGATTGGGTCCTCACCACTCACCCCACAAGGATTTCTCGTACGACCACTCTCCCAGACTCACTCAGTGACCACTCCCCAGTCATGTGTGCATGGTCTAACAAATTCCTTAAGCCCCCTCCCAAAATTATCGTTAGCAGAGTCCTTCCTCGTGGAAAACTTCCACATCTCAAGCAACACCTGCTTCTACAAGACTGGCTACCCATCTATGAAGCAACAGATGTTAACTTGGCTCTTGATCACTTCATCTCAATTTTCAACAAAGCCTGCGACCTCTTTGCCCCTGCTAAAAGGCGCAAAACAAAATCTCTCTCTAACCCATGGGTCACTGTGGCTCTTCTCTCACAGCTGAAACTAAGGGATCACCTCTGGGCAGTTGCCAGGGCCACTGGCAAACAACTGGACATCCAAAATTACAAACAAGCACGAAATGCCTGCACAAAAGCCATACGGCTAATGAAATCCACCTATTACAAAGATGCTCTCACCAATACATGGGGAAATGGTCGTGCTTTCTGGGACAATATCAAGGATGTCACAGGGAAGCAGCCAAAAACCTCTCCGGCCATGTTAATGGTTGATGGATACTCAACCCTTGACCCCAAGGTGATCGCAAACATCTTTAAAACGGATTTTTCAGACCTTAGTGCTGTTCTACCCCATGACTTTTTCGAAAACAGGGCCTACTCCCCAAATACCTCAGCCCCTCAGTCTAACCATCCCCTCTTCTACTTCAGGAAGGTAAAGCTGAATGAAGCTCGCCGCTATATTACTGCAGTTATCTCTAAATCTAGATCTAGTAGCGACACCCTGGACCTTAAGCTTCTTTTGCTCACCCTCGATGAGGTAATTCATGCATTAACAAAAATCCTAAACCTCTCTCTCAGCTGTGGAAAATTCCTGGACCTATGGAAAACAGCCACTGTGACACCCATCCATAAAAGTGGGGATGAGAAAATTCACTCAAATTATCGCCCTATCTCCATACTGCCCCCACTCTCTAAGGCACTTGAGTGCATCATGGCTGATCAACTTACCGACCACTTGGATAAATACAATATACCTTGTCCACAACAACACGGCTTCCGGAAAGGTCACAGCACCACCACAGCCCTTCTTGAGTTCACTGGAGCTTTGCACAAATCCCTTGACAATGGCCTTCTCATAGGGGCCATTTTCGTCGACCTCCAAGGCCTTCGATACAGTACACCATGAATTATTAATACACCAACTACTGAATGCCGGGCTATCACCTGACTCTTTTCTCTGGTTTAAAAGCTACCTAGAAAACCGGTCACAGAGAGTAAAAATTGCGGACGCTGTTTCTAACACCCTGCCTGTTCGCTCGGGTGTCCCACAGGGATCCATACTGGGACCCCTCCTTTTTAGCCTTTTCTTAAACTCCTCCCTTACCACTGCTCTGAGCAGATCATACTATATGCCAATGATGCTGTTGTATTCTCCACTCACAAAGATCCTGCAAATCTTCAACACAACCTTCAACTTGGTTTCAGTTCTGTAGAGACAT
This sequence comes from Neoceratodus forsteri, assembly GCA_016271365.2. Classification (NCBI taxonomy): domain Eukaryota; kingdom Metazoa; phylum Chordata; order Ceratodontiformes; family Ceratodontidae; genus Neoceratodus; species Neoceratodus forsteri. The sequence continues at coordinate 1,672,960,771 of CM057449.1, read as the reverse complement.
GGTTTCTTAATCATAAACTGGTCCTCAATGACAAGAAAACCAAATCTATGCTCTTCTGCAGCTCTCATAACCCACACAAGCTACACCACTTGGCTATCTCCACCACCCAGGGGAACACTCTAGATCAGGTGGGGTCCTTCAAATACTTAGAGATACAGCTTGACTCTAATCTCTCCTATGGACTTCATGTAGATAATGTAGCTAGAACTGCTAATACATGGCTTGGTCTCCTCTACAAACACAGACCACACCTCATGCCAGAAGCTTTGAAGGTTGCAGTCCTGAGCTCTGTGATCTCTGTAATAGACTATGGTCTCATCATTTTAGCTCGACCACAACCACAACCCATAGATGCCTCTCAACTACCTTAAATAAAGCATGTCGGCTCATCACTGGTGCTCACCGTCTCCCCACACATGTGACCTGTACACTCAGACCGGCTGGCTCCAACTTTCAAACCACATAAAGTTTCTCACCTGCTCCATGGTGAAAAATCTACCTTGGCCTTGCACCTTCTGGGGTCTCAACTCTGTTACAACACCGAATTAACAAATGGCACCTTAGGAGATCCACGCTACAGCTACTGAAAGTTCCCCACTGTCACACTTCACAGGGACAACGCTCTTTTGCTTATCAAGCGCCACTCTGGTTCAATAGCTTCAGCCCAACCATCTCCTCTGCCCCAACTATTGGTATGTTTAAAACTAGGCTCCGGGACTATCTCACTACCAACAGTTCCTGTGACTGCCCAACTTAACCTTGTTCTCCACTTCCCTTTCTGCTCTAGTTGTCCCCCCCCAACTGGATTCTACCCTCACATCTTGGTATATCCAATGCTGCACTTTTCACTCTCTTGCCACCCTTCCTCATCCCTTCTCCCCCCACCCTCTTCCCTCTCCCTATGACTCTGGCACTTCTTATCTGTTGTCTATCTTCTCTGACAAATGCAGCTGGCTGCTATGTTACAATGCTACCCTTGAACTGTATTAATCTGTACTCTGTTTGCAATGTCCACATTGTTGTAATGCCTGTCTTGATGTTCCCCATAATTTGTATTTCTCTGATGTGGAACCTTTGTAAAAGAGCCATGGCTCAAAGGTATTTGTAATCCTAAACTTGATAAATAAATAAATGATAAATAAATAAACAAGTACGGCACCCTGGTTGTATGAGACCCTGGGAACAGCTGGGCTAACTCCAGGCCACACAAGCAAGCTATAATACCCAACAGGGTGGGTGGTATGGGCCAATTCTGGATGGTCCAGGGGTGTAATGAGGCCCAGCGTCACAGGCAGAGGGCCTCATAGCCCCTGGAAGGTTTATTGTTGCCCTATACCACCCACCCTGGAGAGTATTATTGCGCTTAGAATTTGGGCCACTTATGACATTTTTGTATGTGATTTCAAAAGATGTAAAAAAAAAAAAAAATAGAGTGAAAATTAAGTTAAGACTTTTACTGGTAAAGTAATCCCTCTACTAGTATATGTGCAAGTAGAGGCCACTGCAATCTTTTGACAACTGTTAGTGTTAGTACGTTGTGCTCCGCTTATCTCCATTTAGGAAGTGTATTTAAATTGAGTACAGTGGCTGCAATGTAAGGCAGAGAATCACCAGATTAAGTCTGTATTTTTTTTGTTTTGGAACATGTGGAACTGTTTACCATGGAAAGCAAAGAATAGGTAGGAAAGGGGGAGACAACGAGACATTAGCAGGACAAGGTGGAGCAGGATGGGAGCATGTTTGTAGCTCCCATTTCCATGGACTTGGTGTCTGAATTATTATTTTTTTTTTAATTAACTTCTGAGAGTATTGAATGTAGAGGGTTGTGGAGAAACAGCTCTGAACATGCAGTCAGAACATTTGCTTGAGCACATGGTGAGACCTCGGTGCACAAGACTACTGGCTATGTCTGAATTATTATTATTATTTGTATTATTATTATTATGTAATTACTGGTGAGAAATTTTTTCAATGTGCTCACCGAGTTGATATTTGCCGTAATAACCAGCTGGTTATTACGGCATTCAAGCGCTCTGTCTATCAAAAGGGAGCTCTCCCTCATTGGTCAATGTTCGGTTTGTTGGTGGGCTAAATAATTTCTAAAACACGGTGGCTCCTTGGTTGGGGATCCTTATCTTTGTTACCGAGGAGCCGCCAAAAGACTCTCATGTTCCCTTACTCATTTTTTTAACATCTGGTTGATCCTACAATTAATGCAATTTTTAATTTCAAAAGAAAGTATCTGTTTGATCCTGTGGTTCACCAGCTTCAGGCAACACATACACCATGAACAGGTCTTTAACTGACACACTGCCATCACCGGGAGATAACTAGGTAAGCACTCAATTGCAATTTCGGCTGCAACTTAAAAACAAAAAAAAAAGAACTAATTTAAGTGAGAGAACAGGGAGCTGGAGGCTACTGTGCTGTGGGGCAAGAGGGAGAAAGACAAGGACTGTGGGGACTGCTGCACAGCTGATTAGTGGGAGCCTGGAATCTGGAGGGGGAGCTGGAAGCTGCTGCTGCATTTGGGGCTGCTGCATTATGCCCCTCAAAAAATAGTCTGAATGTGATGGTGCTGGTGGTGGGGAGAGGAGAGGAGAGGAGAGGGAAGATTTGAAAAGGAGTTAGGAGAGAGAGAGAGAGAGAGTGTAAGAGTATGAGAGAGAGAGTGTGTGTGTGTGTGTGTGTGTGCGTGCGTGTGTGTGTGGTCAGGCTGGAACAGCTTGTTCACCATCAATTATATAAAATAAAAAATGAGGAAGTGTGCAAATGAGAATTTAATACACACCCGAGGTATGGGATGCTACATAAACCCCAAGGGTGAATTAACTGCTTAGAGTGTTGAATGTGGAGGGTTGTGGAGAAATGGCCTTGTACACGCAGTTGGGACATTTGCTTGAGCACGTGGCAAGACCACGGTGTACAGACTACTGGCTCTGCAGTGGAGGAGAGTAGAAATGGATGACAGCAGAGTCGCACAAAAGGAAGGTTTTTTTTTGAACTTTGAGATAAAAGGCATATTGCGTTGTGGGGAGGGATGGCTTAGTCACTGTCTGACTCTCAGTGAGTGACAATTAGTGAAGTACTGAGTGGGGGGTCTCGGTAGGTAAGCAATGAAAACAGTGGTGGCTTTTTAAGGTTTGGATCAGATATTGCAGAAAGTGTTTATTAAATGTATTTGAGGCAAATATTGTTTTGTGTTTAGAAGGGTTGTTTATTTTATGAGGTGAGTGGAGGACAGGGTGTGTGCTGGCTCAGCGGGTCATCCCAGTTAGCAAGCAGAAAAAAATGGTGGCTGCTGATTTTTACTTGAACTGGCAAAGGGATACCAGTTCAACAGTGTGAGGCATGGAAGGCTGGTACTTTTTATTTCCTGGTCGTCTATTGTAAGTTAATGTCCCCTGGCAGGGCACCAGCCAGTCACCAACCAGGAAATAAAAAGCCCATTTTCTAACATAAGTTATAACATAGTGAACATATAATCTAATATAGAGCCATATAAATATATTTGGGAACAAAAATGAACAACAAGGATTAACAGAGAGAGTGACAAAGGAGTGCATTATTTATCTATTTCAAAACTGGAGAGTTGAGAAACACACTGAGCCATGGCTCTCAAGGTCTGTATGACATCATCACATCCCCTCTATGGAAACATAGCCTTTTTGTGTATGGTCACACATACAGTATTTTATATGTTATTAATAATTCTCAAATACTTGATCTTTTGTCATTATTAACAACAGAAACAAGTCTGAAATATAAAAACATTGCATTGTAACACACACATATGCACACAAATATGGACTGAGGGAGTAGGTCACCAGTCTCAGAGCTGAATTAACCTGAGTAAGGACAGGCTTCAACCCAATCCATGGGCCACCCAGTCCAAATCCGTTGCACCAGAGAATGCCAAGAAAATGGGCCATGTGGATGATGGTGGGCTCAGGGAGGGTTAGGAAGAATAACAGAAGTCACATCCCAATACCTATCCCACTACATGACACCTGTGCCCCACTGGCTGAGAAGGACTGCCTATCTGAGGCACCCAAGGTAGTGGAAAGCAAGGATGTGGACGTCGACCAAAAGTAACAACCTCAGCAGAGGGAGCAGAGGACCACAGAGGAGAGGAGGAAGCAAATCCTGCTGGGGGACTCAATAGTGAAGGGGATGCAGCTAGGAATGGGAGAAGGGAGCCAGGGAAGTCAGGTGCCTACCAGGTACCACTGCAAGGAGAGATGAGATGAGGATCCTATGTTTCTCCAGGAGGGCAGGAAGGAAGGTGGAGTTAGACATCATTGTCCACTTAGGAACTAATGACATGACTGAGAAAGAACCAGAGGTGGTACAGGAAGACTTCAGGAGACTGGGGAGGGATCTGAAGCAGGTGGCTACATCCATTACCTTCTCAGAGGTGCTACCTGTTAAGGGCATGGGTGAGTGCAGGAGCATATGCACCAGGATCTTCAATGCTTGGTTGAAGAATTGGTGTGTAGAGGAAGGATCTGGATTCATTGGGGACTGGGGGCCCACCTGGAGGGATGGGGATTGTTCAAGGCTAACAGACTGCATCCATCCTGGAGAGGAACTCAGATCCTAAATGAAAAGTTTAAAGGGAGGGAGAGTTGCACTGTATGTAAAGGACACTATTAATACCAAGAGACATTGGGGAGGAGGAGGAGATGTTATGGGTAGCACTGGAGGCAAATGGAGGAGCCATAATAAGGGCAGGGGTTATCAACAGACCCCCCTCATGCAAGGGGAGGAAGTGGATAGGGAAATGGTGAAAGCCATTGGGGAGCTGTCCAACAGGGAGGAGGTGATACTGATGGGGGATTTCAACATGCCTGATGTGGACTGGAGCATCCCAGTGGCATCATTTAATAGGAGAAGGGAAGCTCTGGAGGAGCTGTGGGGGACATTGCTGAGACAGCTTGTACAGGAACCTACATGGGAGGGGATCACACTGGACCTGGTACTGTCAAACAGAGACAGTGTGTCCAGAGTCACAGTGGGGGACCCTCTTGGGGAGAGTGATCACAAAACAATGCACTTTGAGTTAAGTATTGGACAACAAGCAGTCCACACCAAAACAAAGGTCCTAGATTTCAGGAGGCTGGACTTTAGGAAAATAGGAGGGAGGGTATTAGCAATAATCTGTCAAGAATACAGAATGGGAAGGGGGTAGAGGAAAGGTGGAAGAAAATTAAGGAGGTATTAGAAAAAGCTGTGAGCTTATGTATTAGACAGGTATTGAAGAATAACAGGAGGAGGAGACCACTTTGGTTCTCACAAAAAGTAGCAGAGGTGATCAGGGCAAAAAGAATAGCCTTTACGGAGTACAAAACAACATAGGGGAACAAGACTGGGAGGTGTATAGGAGCAAAAGAAAAGAAGCAGCGAAAGGGTTCAGGGAGGCAAAGGCTCTCACACATGAGAACATATCAAAGTCAGTGAGGAGGGGGGAAAAGATTTTACGGATGCATCAGTGTAAGAAGAAAAAATAAGGCAGGAATAGTGAGAATCAAGGGGGAGGTGGAGAATGTGTGGAGGAGGACCAGAAAAAGGCAGACTTACTGAAAAAGTATTTCTGTTCAGTATACATGAAGAAAGGAGGGGAAAATTGTCCACAGATAAAGGAGAAAGTAACAATCAGTGTTGGGAGAGGGGGTGGACACGAGCCCCTTTACAAAGGACTGGGTACTTAAAGAACTGGAGAAATTAAAAGTGGACAAGTTAATGGGACCTGACAGGGTACACCCAAGGAAACTAAAAGAACTAAGGAAATAACTGGCTACACCCCTGGGAGCCCTGTTCACTCTATCCTTGGATACAGGGATACTGCTGGGAGATTGGAGAAGGGCAGATGTAGTGCCAATCCAAAAGAGAGGGAACAGGGAAAAGTCAAGGAACTATAGGCCAGTAAGCTTGATGTCAGTGGTGGAGAAGGTAATGGAGACAAATTGCAGGATCCAAGACAGCATGGGTTCACGGGGGGGAGATCATGACAAACTAACCAAACTGAGTTTTTCGAGTGGGTGACAAGAGTTTTGGAACAAGGGGAAGTAGTGGATGTGGCCTACTTGAATTTCAGGACGGCCTTTGATACAGTCCCATACAGGAGATTATTCAACAAGTTGAACAGTCTAGAGGTGGGTTCAAAGGTGGTGACATGGGTGCAGAACTGGCTAAGGAACAGGTGCCAGAGGGTATTAGTGAATGGGGGAGATCAGAAGAGAGTGAGGTGACAAGTGAGGCACTGCAGGGGTCAGTCCTGGGGCCATTACTATTCAATGTGTTCATTAGAGCCATTGCAGATGGACTGGAAGGGAAAGTATGCCTGTTTGCACATGACACAAAGATCTGCAATAGGGTGGACACACAAGAGAAAGTGGATAGGATGAGAAAGGACTTAAATAAACTGGAGGAATGGTCAAAAGTATGGCAGCTGGGGTTCTATGCTAAAAAATGTAAGGCTATGTATGGTTATGCACATGGGACGTAAGAACCCAGGGGCAACTTGCCAACTAAGAGGGGAGGAAATGGCAACAACTAACCAGGAAAGGCTCCTAGGAATCATCATAACAGAGGACCTCAAGATGTCTAGTCAGTGTGGTAAAGCAGTGGGTAAGGCAAGCAGGATGCTGGGATGCATTGGCAGAGGACTAACAAGTAGAAAGAGGGAGGTAATTGTGCCCCTAAATAGGTCACTGGTGAGACCACACCTCAAGTAATGTGTCCAATTCTGGATACCCCATCTTAGAAAAGATATCAACCAAGTGGAGGCAGTGTGGAGAAAAGCTGCCAAAATGGTCCAGGGCATGCATCAAAAATAATTATGAGGAAAGGCTCAGGGAGTTAACTATGTACTCGCTGGAGGTAAAAAGGGACAAGGAGACATGATAGAAACATTCAAGATGCCAGAGGAATAAATAAGGTAGGGGAGACCAACCATCTGCAGAAATTAATGAGCACTAAGACTAGGGGTCACGATATGCAGCTAGAAGGGGAGAGACTCAGATGCAATGTGAGGAAGTACTTCTTCACGGAGAGGGCAGTTGAACCCTTGAACAGGCTACCAGAGGAAGTATTGGGGGCAAAAGACGTGGGGGCATTCAAGCATGCATGGGATAGACATGGGGCTAGTAAGACTAGGACAGAAGGGAAGAATGGAAACAGGTCCAGCAGGATATGACAGAAGGGAGCAAGACATTTCTTAAAGCTAAACCAGGGCAGACTGGATGGACCAGGAGGTCCTTTTCTGCTGACAACTACTATGTAACTATGTAATACAAATACAAATATGGATACAAATGTAAATAATAAAGATACAGATACTGATACAAAACAAATCAGCCCCATGCACTGCCTTAATAAAAAAAATGTTTTACTTTGAACTTTTTTCTGGTTCTATGTTTCTATAAGGGGCACCATTTGAAGATAGAGGGGGGACAACTCAGAGGCAATGTGAGGAAGTAGTTTTTCATGGAGAGGGAGGTGGATGTATGGAATGGCCTTCCTGAGGAGGTTGTGGGGTCAAAACAGTGGGGGAATTTAAGAATGCATGGGATAGACATAAGGCAATTCTAGTGGGAGGTAGGGGGGAAGTAGGCTGTTGGTAAAACTAGGATCTGCAGTTTATCCAGTAGGTAGGGAAATGGGCAGACTGGGTTGGCCAAGTGATCCTTATCTGCGTCAAAGTCTATGTTTCTCTCATGACTTTATTCCACCCAGCAATGAAAATCAGTAAAACCAGGATCTCACTGAAAACCAGATACTGCATATCAGGTAGTCTGTTCTGGCTAAATGAACTGTAAAAAAGGCAAGGCCAAATCAGACTTTATCAATACTTCACGTCTCAGAGTGAGGTTTCTGTACCTATAAGCAAGCAATAACACACAACGAGGTGTGGGTTATGTGCTGATAAGAGCACGCCCAGGGGTGTACTAAGGCACGAGTCGCTTGCTCTGAGTGCCCTAAGCCCCTGGTGTGCTCTTATCAGCACATAACCCACACCTCAGAGTGTGTTATTGCGCTTATAAAATGGGCAACAGTAAAGTAAATAGGCATTTGTATTTGTAACATTTTTTTTTTATTGAAATTTGAAGCCTTTAAATACAGTAACACTTTTTCTTTGTAGGGACAAAAAATTGTCTATTTTTGCCATTGGAAATTTATGTAACTGGTTTAGTTATTGAAAATAACTTGGCTAAAATACATTGTTGAAACATTTAAAAATGGTATTTTTAAGATAGTTAAATGCAATTTTCAATATTTCAACTGTTTTGTAATTGTTTTAATGAAGGAAACATTTTGAAAAGTAAAGATTGTCTTACTGTGACTGATGTAGACAAGTCCGAAATTTACTTTTTTTCTGAAGATGTCAGCTTTGTTGTCATTTGCAGCACTTAAAACTAAACAAAACATTTAAAAAGTTAATATTGAACAGGTAACATTTTAAACTACAGTTTCTGAACTGGTGCGATCGTTATTTTTTTTTTTACAATTTTCTGTTTCCTGTTACGTGGTGCTGCATTATTTCAAGAGGGTTATGAACTTGATGTTGTGCATCACGCAGTTCTGGATGTTGAATGCTGATATTTCATTGTTGCATTAAATTGCTGGATCAGGCTTATTGGTGGGAAGGTTTGTTCTAGGGTTTGATTCTCATCGGGACCGGAAACTAGAATATTTCCAGTGATGTGAGCAGTGTTCGAGCTGGAGCAAGGTAGAGGATTTTCTTGCAGCGATTGTGCGGTTTGGAGCATTAATGGAGACATTGCAAGGTGTGCAGATGGATTGGGTTTATTTGGTTGTAGTTTGCTCTTTTGTGATAAGATATGGCTCCAACGTTGACGATCTTCGGAGGTGGCAGCCCAATAAGAGTGAAGGTTAGACTCAGCTTTATAACCGGTCACAGACATGATCTCTCAGGCTTCTAGGCCTGCAACTGCAAGTAATTGAACAGCTGTGGCTCTTACCGGATGATTAGTGTATCTGCATGAGAGGGCAGCTTGTTCGTTGATTTTTGGCTTTAAATTCGACAAGTAATTAATGCCTAAAGGCTCTCGAGTGTACCAAGTCTCTATAGTTTCTGCAAAGGTGTCTGCAATTTTTCTCAGGCGGCAATAAAAAGCTGGAGGGTTGGGAGGCAGTTCTGCAAGATATTTTTTGAAAGATTTGACAAGGCAGAGAGGATTATAGGTAAACTGTATATATATAGCCATGATATTGCTGCTTTGAGGAATCATTTTTTTGTGGTTCTTTGTATATTCGTTGAAGCTTAGCATTATGTTCTTTGCACCTTGCTTGTCTGTTTTTATTTTGAAGTGTTCGGGTTTCAGTTGTCTTAAGCTCTCTCTGCCTCTTTGAGCCATGCAAAGCTGTATGTCGAGCCACACTTTATAGAGTAGTCCTCTAGGTGTATCTGGGGATAGGGCAGGAGAGGTTTTCAGCAGTTGTAGCTCTTGTTCTGCTATGGCAGTGTGGTGTTCTGTCTGATCTTTGCCTTCTCTTCTATAGTTCTTGACAACTGCAGAAAAAATGTTATTTGCAGGGTTGATGTCAGGATGGTTATGCAAGTTTATGTTTCTGCTAGAGGTGGATTGTTCAGGTGTCTGTTAAGACCTGCACGGAGCTGTGTGAGACTTGTTAAGCTGTATTCTGTGCCATCACTCTGATGGATCTGTGCATAAAATCTGTGAAGTATAGTGGATAGCTCAGTAGGTGTAATGGTTTGAAAACCTATTGCGATAGCTTTTGCTTGAGCCCAGGTTTGAAACACTGACATTGCCAGTTGTGTTGTTTTCTGTGTATTTTGTTCGTCTTTTTGTTTCTCAAGGTGCTGTAGTTCTTCTTCTGTGATTTCAGCATACTGAGTAAGGTGCTTTTGTTTTCTTTTTTCTTTGCAGGTTCTGCTGTGGAGATCGTTGGTTCCATGGGCTGGGATTCCTGATCTTCTTCCTCTGCAGTTTCACTGGTGAGTGCAGCTTCTGTGGTGGCAGTATCTGCTGTGGGGATGACAGAGTCTGCAGCTGTAGTGGTCGTCAAGGTGGATGATTGAACTGGAGGGCTCTGTGGCAGTATTATGAGAGGACTCTCTGGTTCTTCAGATTCTGCGAAATTAGTAAGTACTTCTTCGAAATTAATGTTGAGCATTGCTTCATTTGTATTGCTCATTATTTTACAGGTGCTGTGGAGGATTTTTACCTGTCTGTTTGGGGCACTCTGAGAGTCTTTGTATCCAGTTTGAAGAGCGCGGTTTGCTGTCAATGGTGGCTGTTATTTTTTTTGTAGATTTATGCCATTTTGGAGAATTATTTCATTTAAGAAACTTTAGGTGAGTCCGACGGTGACTTTCGTTTCAGGAAACCACGATTGTTGTTCAGTGAGCAATCTGAGGAGAATGTATTTCCTGCTATGGCATCAGTGAGCTCTGCCAGTCAGCGCTGTTGTTCTGAGTTGGCAAAGCTCACTGATTTGTTGTTGTCATGCATGCTGGTAGTCCCGGTTGGCACAATGCATGCTGATAAGGACGTGGTTAAAACTACGTTTTAGCCACTCAGCATTCTACATTTCTTAAGCCCATTTTATAAAATAGTATATAGCATGTTTAAAAAAAAGGAATAAAAATTGCACTTTCATACTTTTGAAAAAGCAAGATTAAAATTGAATGGCAAAACAGAATTTACTGCATAATGCCAATTGGAATACGCTTCCTCTATCACATTTTGTAAAGTTGCAAATGTAATTGTTTTACTGTTATCAGATTACATGAAATAGATTTTGTGAACCAGGTTTCTATGCTTGTTGAAGCTGCGAATTTTCCTTGTTTGCTTGTCCTTTATTCCATGTACATTATAGAAGCAAATAAATGGTAGATTCTTGGTCATTCAATTGCTTGTGCTAGCAACTCTTTCTCACTAATGCTAGTAATATTTCACTGTCTATAAAGTATTCACTTGGGGAATATGATATTTACAAACACACCACTCAATAAATTGAATGACTGCTATGGTAAATGAAACAGTTTCAAAATGAATGTGTAATAAAAATAATGTACTGTGTATTACAGTATTGCTATGACTGAATTGGTCTTCTACTGTAACTCCCTATCATTCTCTCTTCATTATTCACTGCTGTCAGTTTCTATTCACATGGACCTTTGCACGTTGCACATTCCTGGTGAGTGTCCTTAGTGAAAGGGACTACAGTATTACAACAGGAGCCCCCATCCTTATTGCAGTACACCAATAATTATAAAAATAATAAACACAAACTATTAAAGATGGCCCAATAAAAAAATACTCGAAAATTTACTCCAAGAATTTGAAGTATGCATTGCTGCTAGATAAGGATATTGTGACATGTTTCCCCAATTCATAAGTGCAATGTTTCCTTTTTTTTAGGATGTTCTTGGGAGCCAAGCAGTTTTACATGTTCTAGTGAAGCGTTGTTATATTAAGGGTGATTAAAATGGGTATCAGTGGATGTGGCAGCCAGGGTATAGTAGTTTTCTGTCAGAAGACGTTTTATTACAGAAAGCTTTATATGGAACAGCTGCTGCACTGCTCTTTTAATGCTCACAGGATTGCATGTTTTTAGAATTCTGTCTCCGGAAAATGCCAACATCTCCTTTTTCCTGTACAACACTCAGGTGTAAAGCAGCCAATAAGCCACTCCATTTCCAAGGTTAAAAGGAAATGGATGGTGACACGTTTTCTTCTGGAGTTTGGGGTTGAGTGGTGAGTTGCAATCCCCAGTGTAAAGTCTTCACAAGTAGGATTTCAACAAGCAATAATGCTGAAGCAGGTGGCTTGCCAATCACAGAAAGGTTTTCATTTTCAGGCTTGACACTAGTATCATTGCAAGATTACTACTAAGACCTCTATTCCAGCAAGCAGTGGCCAATGCCTCAATGTTTGCTTACTGGTTTTGAAGTGAAATTGTTATGCTTAATGATGGAGGGTAAATTAATTAAGGACTTCTTGATTCATTTTTACAATGTACTGTATTTACCCAAAACAGTTTGGCTGAGAAATACCATTGCATTTTTGGGCAGGCTAGATGGGCCAATAGGCCTTCATCTGATGAAATCTTCTACAGTATGTTCTTATATTCCACTTTAGTCCTGCTTCTGTCCATTTTCACTGCTGGGTGGACCAGAGCCCTGGGAGGTTAAGGAACTTGCTTAGGGTTACACTTTGAGTTTCTGGCTCTTGTAGGATTTGAGCCTGTGATCTCCTGATTCCCAGCACTACTGTATCCCTTTTACCACAATGCCTTCAAGGGGAGATAGGAAAGGGCAGAAGCTGGCAGCAGTGTTTTTTTTTAATCAATTTATTTTGATAGGATAGGCCAGCTGAGATGCAAGACTGCATTTCCATTGGGGTCCTGCTTTTACCATTTCCTCAACATGTCCTTAGCTGGGTGGAATGGAGCATTTAGAGATGGGCTGACATTTTCAGTGTCACAGAGTAAGCAGCTGGCTGTAGTGTGTTTTTTTTTTTACCAGGAGAGACGCACTAAGCTGAAGCTTGTTTACAGGTGTGATCTGGGAGCACAAGGAAGTTAAGTGACTTGCTTAGGGTCACACAGTATGCAAGTGGGGGCTGTGGGACTTATACCCAGGTCTCTAAGTTTGCAGCTCAGAGCATTAAACCACTGCACTATACTGCCTCCTGGTTTGAATTTGTGATCTTCCAATTCACAGCAGTTCTTTAACAAGAAGATCACACTGCCTCCCTGCTTGGGGGGTTGGCGTTAAATGTATTCATCCAGGAAAGGCCAGCTGACATGCAGCATCTCATTTCCAGTGGTGTACTGCTCTTACCAATTTTTGCAATGTATTTAGCCAGGATGGCTCACCTGAGATGCAACATTGCAAATCCTGTGGGGTTCTGCTCATGCCCATTTCTTTAACTGGGTAAACTGGAACACTGGAAGGTTAAGGGACTTGTTCAGGTCACATAGTGGATATTTAGCTCTACTGGAGTTTGAATCTGTGATTAGAGAAGTTGTGAAGTTTTATTTCACTTGTGAAGCTGGCGCAAAGTCACCAACATCATACTTTGTGACGCTTTGTGAAGTATTTTGTAGAAGTGACTAAATTTGCAAAACTTCGTGCCGTGACTTCACACGTGAAATTTGTGCTGAACTTTGTGGCAAAGTGGTTTCATTCATGAATGACTGAAGGAATCTGCTGTTGTTGTATGTTCTGATTGGTTAATGAAGCATTACATCCGTCATGATAACAGCATAGCACGGGGGTTGTTTAACCAGGAAAGGCACACTAAGCTGAAGCTTATTTCCAGGTGTGACCTGGGAGGACAAGGAAGTTAAGTGACTTACTTAGGGTCATACCATGTGTGAGTGAGGGCTGATGGGATTCAAACTCAGGACTCCAAGTTTGCAGCTCAGTGCCCTTAACCACTATGCTATACTGCCTCCACAATGGCAGGGTTAATACATCAGAAGAGGTTGCCTCACATTTATGCTGGTTCCAGAGGCTGAGTTTGCTGTTGTATGTATTAGGGAGGCACAGACTGGCATTGGAATAAGGGAGGACAGTTATCATGTGTCAGCAACAATGTAGGTTTCCTGGAAATTACACTGTATACAGATGCTGGGTTGTCTTTAATATGTGGAGGCACTTGCTGATGCTGCTGGAGCAGGAGAAATAGGAGGATGGAGCATCATGCAAAAGCATCATATTACTTGACAACTGGCCTTTACATGGGTTCAGAGGTTGGGTTGTCTTTAATCTGTGGAGGCGCATGCTGGCATTGCTAGAGGAGGAAGATGAACTGTCAGGCAGCAGCATCTTACTTGTCAACTGGTATTTACACTGGACCTGGAGGTTGAGTTGTCTTGAATTTGCTGAGGCACATAGTGGTATTGCTGGATTTGGAAGAAGAGGAGGAGGAGTATGGTGCACCTTGCAGCATACTTGACAACAGGCATTTATATTGAATCCAGAGGCTGGGTTGTCCTTAATTTGTGGAGGTACATGTCAGTATTGCTGGAGCATGAGGATGACTGAGCATCAGGCAGCAGTATTTTGTTACTTGTTGACTGGGATCTGCACTGGATTTGGAGGACCCTTGTCTTCAGTATGTCGCGGCACATGCTGGTATTGCTGGAGCAGAAGGAGGAGCAGGATAAAGCATCTGGCAGCAGCATCTTGTTACTTGTTGACCAGCATTTATGCTAGATCCAGAGACCAGATTGTCTAGAATTTGAGGTGGCACATAATGGTATTGCTGGACCAAGAGGAGGATGGAGCATCAGGCAGCAGCATCAGAGTAAGTACACTTATTTAGTCCCTGTCAATATGAGGAGGTGGCAGCAGATGACTGGTGACAGTTGCAGTTTCACAGACCTATGAAGACTTAATGTGAAAAATGAATTAGACACTAATTATGAAACATCGCACAGTGTCTTCTCTGTCAGTTTTCCATTACATTCACAATGTAACCTAATATGAAAAAGAAAAATCAATAAAGAAAATAATTAAATGCTTTTACTTGCCCTCCTGAGTCCCGCTCAGATGGACCGATGGTCGCGAGGGCCTGGTGCAGATGTTCCCCCTTCCCGAGAAGTCAAATTTCTGCAGTCATCCAAATCCTGAGTCCTGGTCAGAAGGACCGAGAGTCGCAAGGGCCTGGTACAGACACCCCCTCTCCGAAAAGCCGAACTCCTGCAGCCATCCAAATCCTGAGTGCCGGTCAGACGGACCAACAGTCGCGGGGGCCTGGTACAGACGCCCCCGAAGCCAAACTACTGCAGGTACGAAATCGTGGACACAGCTGCAGCTCCAGAATGGTGGCACAGTTCAAACCTGTGTGCTGCCCCGCCGATGCTGCGCATCAGCTCCCCACTTCTCCACCTGCAGATTATATTCATTGACCACTAGAAGGATCCTGCCTGCCAACACTTACAGTATCTCTCTTCCTTTAGCCCATACACCAGTATGTCCCTTGTAGTGTTCTGTATACTCACTTTACTCATCATGGTGCCGTCCCCCCTACTATCCCTGTAATGAATCTCTCCAGCTCTTTTGTAGGCACAAATCTGCCAGAATCTCAGCCTCCTTGCACAAATCCCCCCACTGCTACTAGTCTTCCCATCTGTTTTTCACTCACGGTAATGCACATTGCATGCTAGACCACCCCATCACTCCACCACACTCACCACCAATGTCCACCCTCCTGCCTCCTGTACACAGTAGAAGGTGGACCTTCTCTGTCCTAGCCATACCTGCCCTCAGCTCCCTACCCATCCCCTGCACTTCACCCTAGATCCTTGCATCTGCCTAAGTACCTCTACCACAACCGCTGTAGTCCTCTTCTCCGCCTCATCACCTTACTCCTCATACTCTATGGGAATGTCCACCCTAACCCTGGACCTGGACCCTCTACCCCCCCCCATCATCCCCTACTGGGTATGGCCTCCGCATTGCCTCTATGAATATCTGCAGTCTCCCAAGGAAGACTGCTGCACTACAGTGCTGGGTCTCCCAAAACTTGCCAAACATTCTTGCCATACTGGAGAACTGGCTCTCCCAATTGACTCCTGACTCTGTTGTCTCCCTCCCCAGCTTCACCCTTTTTAGAGAAGATTGTGTGGGTAAGCATGGTGGCAGATGTGCAGTCTACCTCCATGACTCCCTCCTGGGCCATGCACTACCTACCCCCAAGCTCGACCACGGTGCCCAAGCCATCATCCTAAAAATCACCCCTGACCCAGGCTGTGGCCCTCTTTACCTTACAGCCACTTACATACCCCCACAGGCACAAAGTCTAGCTATCCACTCTCTCACTGATTATCTCTCTACCCTGCCACACAAAGCTGAACAGCTCATCCCAGGTGACCTCAACATCAACTGGCTTGGCTCCACTACAACACACATTAAGGATAACTTCACAGCCCTTGACCTATCTCAATTAGTCACTCATCCTACCAGATTTAATCAATCAAGTGGGTCCAGCTCCCTCCTAGATATAGTACTGTCCAACTACCCCCACAAATTCAAGCCTATTAATGTCCTAGCCAACTCCCTCAGTGACCACTCACCAATTCTCTGTTTCTGGTCCTCCCTCACGCTCAATCCCACGTACAAAGCCATCTCCCATTGCCGCTTTCACCCTGGGGGCCTTAATAAACTAAAACAGTACCTAGCCCAGCTCACCTGGTCTCCGATCTCCCTCACAATGGATATAGACACTGCTCTAGCCTTCCTCACCAGAACCTTCTGCAAGGCCTGTGACATCTTTGCCCCGTCACCAGCACCTGATCCAAGAGACCCAATGCTGCCTGGATATCCCCCTCACTGATCCAGCAACTGAAGCAGTGGGATAACATGTGGCATATTGCTGTTGAGTCTGGCAGGACAGCTGACAGGCAAGCATATAGCGCAGCTCACAACCAATTCACCATGGCCATAAGGCAGTCCAAGGCCAGATACTATCAAACCACCTTGGCCTCATCCTGGGGCTCTGCCCGAGCTTTCTGGGATAACATTAAGGAGCTTAATAGGAAAACCCGCTCTCCCCCCCTTCTCAGATGGTTATTAACGGCGCAATTAATACTGACCTACCATGTGTTGCTGACTGCCTCAACGCAACATTTTCTGATCTAAGTGCAGTCCTTCCTGCCCACTTCTTTGATCCTATCATGCATCCAACTGCCCTGCTATTGCTCGACCCCCCATTTCTCTTTCTGACCATATCTCCCTGAGACACCAAGCCACTCCTCTTAAAAGCCCTCACCTCTCGCAACCCTAGTTGTGACCCCCTTGATTCCAGGATTCTCCATCTAACACTTGATGTCATTTTAGCCCCCCTTACTGACCTTCTTAACCGATCCCTATGCCTCAGCCAATTCCTGAATGCATGGAAATTGGCTGAAATAACCCCATCCATAAAAATGGAGACCGCACATTACCAAACAACTACAGACCTATCTCCATCCTCTCCCCACAAAGCCCTGGAGAAAGTAGTATCCACCCAACTCATTGATTATCTATCCAGGCACAACATACTATGCCCAGAGCAGCATGGCTTCCACCCTGGTCACAGCACTACTACAGCCCTATTGGAGTTCTCCCACCAAATACGCTCTGCACTTGGTGCTGGGGAGATTGCCTGGGCAGTGTTCATTGACCTATCCAAGGCCTTTGACAATGTGTGTCACCCACTATTGCTTGACTCCCTCCGACAGCTTGGTGTCACTACTGGCCCTCTGGCCCAGTTCTCCAGCTATGTCCGTGACAGATATCAACTGGTCAAATTAAATGATATTCTATCAACTGCCCTGCCTGTATGCTCTGGGGTCCCTCAAGGCTCCATCTTGGGCCCCACATTGTTCAGTCTCTTTCTAAACACCCTCCCCAGCTCCTGCTCTGGCAAAATGCTTCTGTACACTGACGATGCAGTCCTCATCGCCTCACACCCCGACCCACTCACACTACAGAGCTCCTTGCAAATTGCCTTCAGCCAAGCAGAAAAGTGGCTCCTCAAACATCGTCTGGTTCTGAACCTCAAGAAGACAAAGTCTATGATTTTTGCACACCACCAAAGTAACTCCAGAAATGCTCCCTTTGCATAATCCCCAGCACCCTACATGCCCTTGAACAAGTATCAACACACAAATACCTGGACATCATGTTCAACTCAGCTTTCTTCTTCCATGTCCATCTTAACTCTCTGTCCTCTGTCATGAATGCCTGGGTTGGACTCCTCTACTGCCACAAAGACTGCCTCCCTGAGTTTGCCCTATGGCTGGCTATCACCTCCTCCATCCTGTCTTTGGTTGACTATGGACTCCATAGCTATGCAGCTGCTGACCCCACTGCCCTCACCAAAATCCAGACCTCTATCAACAAAGCTGCAGGCTCCTGATTGGCACCCCTAGCAGAATCCACACATGCCAGCTCTACTCCACCTCAAACCTACTCACTTTTGAAGAACGCCTGCAATGCCACACATGTATACTAGCAAAAAAGACTCTACTTGGGCTCTCCCCCCAGGAGTTGCCACATCTCTTAAACAGGCCTCCCATTCGGTCATCACCCAAAACACAACAAAAGCCACCTTCCAGGTGCCAAGAGCCAGGACCTCACTCACACAAAAGTCTTTCCACTTCAGAGCACTGTCCTGGTATAACTCCCTCCCCACACACACATTACTAACATCTCCAAAATCGGACCCTTCAAAATCGCCCTACGCAAACACCTCATTAACACTCGGAACTGTAAATGCCCATTATAGAGCCTTACCGAGAGCGCCATTTCTGACCCAATCTTCAAACATAGACCCTCACCCAGGCAACCACCACCTACTACTCCTAGTCTCTTATAGTATTACATATGTACTAGTTTACTTAGAATAGCTTCTTGTAGCCTGTACACTATGCACTGTAACCTGCATGCTCCACTATGTCACTGAAATTGCTTAGTTTTTGTATGCTCTTCTGTATCTAACGTGTATTGTTCACTGAAATGCCTTGCTTTGTATACTCTTTTGTATCTCACCTGTATTGTTCTCCACTGTCTTACTCCACCAATATGTTATCTTCCTTCCCTGTGACAAGGTGCCTTTGTAAATGAGTCTTTGACTCAAAGGTTGTAAATCTGAATTGTGAATAAATAAATAAATATACTAGTGGTGGCACTGCCTGCAGGACCATGTTCCAAGGAGAAGGATAGCTGGAGAGAGCTGCAGCAGCAAGAGAAGCAGATCTACCTGTCACAATATAATGGGGGCATGGGAAATGAAAATGGAACACTTGATGACAACAATTCCTTTGTCTTTTCTCTCTTATTTCAGCATCAGTTTACTTTATTGTAGACTTTCTGATCACCTGTGAAAGGAAGGAAGGAAGGGAAAGAAAGAAAGAAAGAAAGAAAGAAAGAAAGAAAGAAAGAAAGAAAGAAAGAAAGAAAGAAAGAAAGAAAGAGAGGAAATATTTATTCTTCCCATATATTAGAGGTGGTATTTCCTTAGAGGACACAATGTCCAAGAAGAAAAAGATATGACAGAGCTGCAGCAGCAGGAGGTAAAGCTGTCAAGACTGGATGGACCTTGCGATCTCTATCTGCCATCAACTTCTATGTTTCTATGTTAATGGATAAAGTCATAAGACAAATTACTGCACACACACACACACGGAACACTGCATTAAAATACAATTTTACATACAAACATATGAACATATGAAAAGGCCAGCAGATACAGGCCTATTGGTCTATCTAGTCTACTTGAGTGTGCAGCACTTCAGTCTTTCAGACTGCAGCTGCCCTCCCTCTCCTTGCCCCCCCCACTGATTTTGCCCATGAATACTTCACTCCCACCCCTGCCCCTCCATAGTGTGAACCCTCCATCTGAACTTGTCCCACCTCCTTTTGCAGATGTCCACTGTCAGCAGTGATATCACCTCCTCTGATAGTGTGTTCTACTCTGCCACCACCCTTTCAGTGAAATAGTGCCTCCTCATTTCCCTCCTGAATCTGCCTCCTTCCAACTTCAGACTGTGCCCACTGGTTTCCCTCCAGCTTTTAATTTGAAAATACTTCTGGTGCTTACTCTGTTCATAACCTTCAGGTACTTGAAGTTTTACTAAATATGATTATCATCAGTTTATGACTGGTGTCATGCAACCATCATCAGAGAAAGCTGGAGCATCATTCATCAGGCATCAGATTAGCAGAGGCATGGTTGTCTGGAATAAGCACTGGAGCCAAATGCTGGTATGAGAAGAGGGGACAGAAGGCAAAGCATCATCATGAGGCATCAGGTACATGCTCAATGTCATTTTCACTAGACACAGAGACCAAATTACCTTGAATATGAACTGCAGACACATGCTTGTATTTGAGGAGGAGTAGAGTAGAGGACAAAGCATCATCAGCATGCATCAAGTTTATGTTCACAGGCATTAACACTGGACACAGAGACCAAGTTATCTGGAATATGCACTGGAGGTACATGCTAATATCAGAGGAGGGGCAGGACAGAGGACAATAATATAATCCTGAAAGGACATGAATGGGTGAGAAAAAAACTTGTCATAAACCTCTTGAGACAATAATTTGAAGCAGCCCTGAGTGGAAATGCATGGGTAAGAAAAACTTGTGGTAAACTACCTTGAGACAGTAATATAAATCAGTCCTGAGTGGGCGTACACACAGGTGAGAAAAACCTATGATAAACATCCTTAAGACAATTAATTCAATGTTTTGGTGAATAGATTATGGGGTTAGTAGTACTTATGTAACTGTGGTTTACTTTTTGGCTTTTCTCTATGCCCACGCTTGGTATGGAAGCCGGGTAATGAGTAGGGAATAGAATGCCCAGCACCCAGGAAGAACCAAGTGCCAGAGAAGAAGGAGATGGGGGTGGATGGCAGATGTTTCACAACACGCTAAGCGGGGAACTGCTGTGATAGGCTGGCTTTTATCGGGGATCTGGGAGAAGCTATTCCACCACATTGAACCTCGGGCATTAGCCCTCTCATTCAATGTTTTGGTGAACAGAATATGGAGTTAGTAGTGCTTATGTAACTGTACTTTACTTTTTGGCTTTTCTCTATTCCCACCAATGATATGGAAGACGGTTAGCAAGTAGGGAATAGAAAGCCCCCGAAAGATTATCTCCTCCAACTTATAGAGAGTATGACCAGTAGCATGCAGGTGAGGAAAAACCCCCAGGTGGAGGAAACCTATGAGGACCCATGGCTACTGACCTGCCTGTCCTCAGGGCAAACTAAGAGGAGATGATCCTAGGTACTTACAGCCATATTCTAGTTTCTGAGTAAGGTGAACTGTTTGTAGAGCTAACTTTCCATCTTCAGAGTCTGTTGGGTGATGCATTCTGGAAGGTCAAGTCTGAGGCTGAAGAGGCCGGTCAATTCTGAAGGATTGTCCGGATCCCGAATATGGATTAAGTCCAGCTGAAAAGGGGTGATCTCAGGCTTCCAATGTGATGCTGAATGATATTCAATGGGGTTATGGAGTCAATGCAAGCACGAAGAGCATGATTTGATTAAATGAGCTTCCAGACTCTGAATCTTATTATTTTGTTTGTTTTTTTGAAAATGTTTCACCAGGAAAGACAAAATGAACTGCAAACAGCTCATTTTCAGAAGTGTCAAGGGGAAGTAAAGAGTTAGGAGAGCAAGCAAAAACACAATAAAAATGCAGTACAAATATGAATACAATTGCATTACAGTGTAGTACAATTACAGAGCAGCACAACCTAGGCCATCAGGCCGAGGTAAACAAAACCATATGCAGATATAATATATACATATATTGTAACAACCCAAGAAGAGGTGATCTGGTGGGGTATAGGCTAGGGGATGGATAACACATTTGAAATGCTAGAAGTAGTAGGCTGAGCACAGGTTTGATAAGTGCTAAATGTATTCCTAAGAAAAGGCAGTTATAACCGCAAGTGGGTATATGGAGGGAGGACAGTGTGAGGGGTGAGGGAAAGAGGGAGAAAAGTGAGACAAGCCAGAACTATACCCCATCAGGATGCTGAGAACCCTGCTAGGGGGACAGGACCTGGCAGAAAAGAAGGTGAGAAAAAGGGGGGAGGGAAAGGGGAGTAGAGGGTGGTAGGTGAAGAGAGGAGAGGAGAGGAGAAAGAGAGACAAGCCAGAACTATACCACTTCAGAATGCTGAGAGCCCTGCAAGAGGGACAGGACATGGCAGACAAGGTGGTGAGAGAAAGGGGGGAGGGGATGTGGAGCAGAGGGTGGTGGGTGAAGAGAGAAGAAGAGAGACAAGCCAGAACTATACCCCTTCAGGATGCCAAGAGCCCTGCAAGGGGGACAGGACCAGCAGAGAAGGAGGTGAAAGAAGGGGGTAGGGGAAGGGTAGTAGAGGGTGGCAAGTAACTAGAGTGGAGATATGAGAATGGGGATATGGAGGCTGCTGAATAGAGGTAACCTAGAGATGTAAAGGGAGGACATTAGTGGGGGGAAGAGGGGGTAGTGAGGGGGGAGAAAAAGCAGTAGTGTGCCAAACTGGTATGGAGGTAAGGGAAGGAGGAGGGGGTATAAGAAGTGGGGTTGGCTGAGGAGAATAATCAAGAAAATTGATGCAATTTAGGAGACTCGGAGATGAGTCAGGGATAGTGGATAGAGGATAATGCACAAGGGTGGGGAGAGTTGAGAAGGGGGGCTAAAACAAGTACAGTTAGGGGAATAGAAGTTATTTAGGGCTAAGGAGATAGAAGATGGGGATGAGGAAAGTCTGATGGGAGGTGGTAGTGAGTTCCAAAACTTTGGGAAGCGGTAGCGACGAGAAATAGCTAAAGTGCATGAGTCAGTGGATCTGAGGGGACGAAAGGAGTGAGGTGGAGCAGTAAGTGAGGAGGAAAGGTAACAGGGGAGAGTCCCAAACCAGAATTTAGAAGTGAATTTAGTGCAGTGAGAGAGACGTCTGCACTCAAGGGAGGGAAAAGCTAGAGAGTGGTACAAGGTACAGTGATGAGTGTGGGAACTGCGGAAAGTGCTGTATGATGGGTTATGAATTTCTTAAAGTAATCTATCAAACTTTGTAAAGGGTTTGACATCTGGATTAGGGTTTCAAGGTTTGGAGTTCAGCAGTGTATGATATGTCACTATGTAGGCACCTATGGAGATGATAAAGGATTCGGACAGTTAGGTGCCTCATAGGAGGGGTAACATTGAAGATTTTACACCAACAAATAGACCAATAAAGGAAGGGTGGTATTTGCTGTAGGGATGGTAACTGGATATTGATGTGAATAATTGGAAAGTTAAGTACAATGAATCAGAGGTTTGACTAGAGTTATTGTTGCTATAATGAGATTTGCATAAGCTCATATTCAGGATGGACTGCTAGAGGAAATGGTGGATATGGGTATTGCTGTAGCTTAATTGCCTGTGGCAGGAGCTTAAGTGGCCATGGCAGCTTTGCAGTGCTGGAGCATCCAATGTCAGAATATTGAGGGGAACCCCAGAATAGTCTTTGAAGTCTATAGACTGATGTAGAAAAGGGAAGTTGAGAGTAGCGTGGAATACCATGGGAGCCTAGCATGCTTAGTCCAATATAGGACTGTTATGGGGCATGACTGGGATAGTGAAACAGCCAGGTCAGTTGCAGATGTGCAGATTGAGGAATCAATGGAAGCCTGCTCTCAGTGATGTTATTTGCTGGAGGGAGTATGGAAGGTAAATCTCATACCCTATACTGGTCAGTTGCTTTGGTTTCTCAGAAGGAAAAGAATCAGATTTGTTACAGTATAGTAACTTATTGTTGTTTTTACATTGTTTTTGTGGATTTTACTTGGTAGAAGGTTATTTATTTTCTTTCTTACTACTTCTAAGGGGCTAGCAGCGTATTGTTTTAGGGCTGTTGGAATTTTGAAAACTGTTTTGGTGGCTGTAAGTGGGCTCATTTGTTTGATGTTTCACTGTGTAGCAGGCTGCATTTGTAGAGGCTTATTTCTTCTGATTTAAAACCTATTTGGTGCAATTTAACTGGGGCTGTTCTTTGAATCAGAGACCTATATCTTCTCATTTCAAGCCTATGTTGATGTGTTGTTGGTGAAGCTGTTTGAATTGGAGACCTGTTTCATTTGGTAGCAAACCTATTTTGGAGGCTCTGAGTAGAATTGTGATTAATTTTTGCTGGCTTCACTATCTGCAAACATTAGTGCATAGTGGGGAGAGGGTGCTAATGTTCTGACCAGGGGCCTCAGCTACCTGATTGTTTCTGGGAGACTTGGGTTGGTCCCTCCCCCCACCCACCCCTAGTCCATGATTTCCTTTATACCAGGGGTTCTGACATCACTCCCTCAAATGGGCAAAGGATATGCATCTGTCATAGCAGAAGCAGACATCCAGGAAAGGAACAGCAGCGAATGAAGAGGTGACTGCTATCTCAGTGGAAGGGAAGTAACTGCAAATCTAGGTGCTTTCATTATTACTTCTTTGCATTGCTAATGCATTGTGGAAAGGAGAAGTAGGAGTTTGAAGAAGGTTGTGCAACAGCTACTTAAAGTCTTTTTTTGAGTTTGGATAGGAATGTCAGAAATATAAAAAGCAGTTGCTCAATCTATCTACAGTAAACATGTACAACAAAGGAGATAATGGAAATTAAGAAAAGAATGTTTTGCACTGATAGAGGGGGGAGAGGGGAGACTTGGGGGAGTGTTTGGTATCCTTCATCTGGAAGAGTGGGGGTCTCTGGTGGGCAACGACAGCAATGGGTAGGGTGGTAGGCTGCAACAACTGCGGTGCACCAATCTTTCTAAAAATTGCCTGGAGTGTGGGAGGATGTTTAGTGTGCAACCACATAGAGAAACTCAGAAAGGAGATTGAGGGTATGCAGGAGGAACTAAGACAGGCAAGGCAGACTGGGGGTGGGTTTAGTCCAATAATGGAGGGAGGAAGAATGGGAGATGAGGGCGGGAGATTTAAGCCAATGGTGGTGAGGAGAGGGTCAGAAGAAGGAAAGCAGGGACAAAGAGGCCCAGGCCAGGAAGAATGATTGCTAGGGAAACCAGGTCAGGAGAAAAAAGACAAATGGAAGGAGGAGATAGGGACTTGTGAGGGGAGGCGAAGAAGTGGCAAAAGTCATGGAGTGGAAAGGAGAAAACAGGTTATTATGAAGAGACAGGGAGCGGGCATTTGTGAAGGGTCTTCAGAAAATAGTTTTGCACTGCTAGAGAGGAAGAAGGTGGAGGAGGAAAATGATGAAATTAGAGGAGTAATTGATAATGCCTAGACCAAACCAGAGCGGGGGGAAGTTCTGCTGGGAAAATTGCAACAGGGGCAAAATGGGGAAATAATGTGCAGTAGGAAGAAGAGGAGCCAGAAATGAGAGAGGGAGATGAATGGAAGCAAACAGGAAGTAAGAGTGGTGGAATCTTAGTGCTGGGGGACTCAATACTAAAATGAGGCAGGTGGAGTAGCAAGGGAGAGAGGCATCGTTGCATTTGGGTGGAGATCATGCCAGGAATGACAGTGGAAAGGGTGGGACAATCTGTTCTGAAATATGCTAGAAGAGGTAGGGACAAGCCTTATTTAATTATACATCTTGGGACAAACGACCTGGCTGACAAGACAGTAGATATAGTCCAGAGGAGGTTTGAGGAACTAGGACAATTATGTGAGTGGGCAGAAAGATCAGTAACTTTTTCAGAGATACTTCCAGTGCCAAAGGCAAGCACAACAAGAAAGTTAAGAATAGAAGAATTTAACGGATGGCTAAGAACCTGGTGTTGTGCTAAATGGTATGGGCTGTTGGGGAGGTGGGGAGGGACCTGGGAAGACAGTAGTCTCTATGCCAAGGACAGACTACACTTGAGAGAGAAGGGAAAGAAAGTGTTGAAACAGAGGATGGAGGAGTACATAGAGGAAGTAGGGAATTTAAAATAGGAGTGAAGGGTGGCAATTGGGCAAGAGATATGCAGAGACAACAGGTTGGGAAACCATATGAGCTCACCCCCCATAACAGTGACAAAGGACAAATGCAAGTACTATTGGTGATGCTAGTAAAGGAGGGCAGAATGGGGGGGGGAGGAAGATGGTTACCCTTAATGCTAGGAGCCTTGGGAGGAAAACTGCAGAGTTACAGGTGCTTATGGCAGAGGGAGAGGTGGACATTGCAGCCAAAACAGAAACATGGGCCACCCAATACAATGACTGGGACCTGTCTGTACCAGGGTACAGATTATTTCGTAAGGACAGGGTGATTGGGAAAGGAGGGGGTGTGGCACAATATGTGAAGGAAGGACTGAAGTGTGTAAGGGAGGAAGGGGACGAGGGTAGTACAGAGTCAATTTGGATGCAAATCCAGGATTCCAAGAATAGGATTCTTAGAATGGGAGTGGTGTACAGGCCGCCATCTCAGATGGAGGAGTTAGACAGGGAACTAGTGGGACAGATCAGGAGAACCTGCAAGAAGGGTAGTGTGGTGATTGTGGGGGACTTCAACATGCCAGGAGTGGACTGGAGTACCCCAACAACCAGGAACAGAAGGGAGCAGGTACTGCTGGATGCCTTCCAGGACAGCTTCCTGCTGCAAATGAACAGTGAACCAACCAGGTTAGGGAATACCCCTGGCCTTGTGCTGGAAAATGGGGACTTTGTGAGAGAACTTACAGTGGAGGAACCGCTGTCAGGGAGTGACCACCACTCAGTATGGCTCACATTGGATATGGGCAAGGAAGGAGTGGAATCCGGCACAGTAGTGCTGGACTTCAGGAGGACCAACTTTGGGAAGATGGGGGAAGTGGTTAAAGGGTACCTGGCTAGTATTCAATCTAGTATGGACACTAATCAGAGGTGGGAGCTCATAAAGCTGGGGATAGTGGAGGCAACCAAAACCTGCTACAAGGCCCAGAGCAAGAAGGCTAGGGCTAAGAAACCGAGCTGGTTGAGCAAGGAGGTCATGGAAAAGGTAAGAAGGAAAAGAGCTGCCTTTAGGAAGTACAAGAAAACAGGGAGAGGGGAGGACAGGGAAGTGTACTTGATGGAATCAGAGGAGGTGACAAGGGCAGTAAGGGGAGCCAAGGCATCTATGAAACTCAGGCTGGCACAAGGCATTAAGAAGGAGGAGAATGACTTCTTTTGGTACATCAGGGAGAAAAGGAGCTGTAAGGATCACATAGTAAGGATTAGGAAGGAGGGGGTTGGGTGGAAGCAGGATGCGATAAAGCAGAAGCACTAAATAAGTACTTCTGCTTAGTATTTACTAAAGAGAAGAGGGGATGATACCCAAGGGGGGGGGGATGGCAGAAACAGTGGGGAAGGGGTGACAGATGGGGAAATCATGGAGGTCAGAGGTCGGGAGGGTTTGAAGGCACTGAGGGTGGATAAGGCACCAGGCCCAGATGGCATCCACCCCAGGGTACTGGAAGAGCTGGCAGAGGTCCTTGCAGGACCTTTGGTAGACCTATTTAATGCCTCACTACATTCAGGGTGTGTACTCAGGACTGGAGGATGGCTCATGTGGTGCCCCTCAACAAGAGTGGCCCCAAGGATGAACCAGGAAACTACAGACCAGTAGCCTCACATCCATTGTGGGTAAGCTAATGGAGACTATCCTGAAGGAAAGGCTGGTGGCCCTCCTAGAGGCCAAAGGACTACAAGACAGCAGACAGCATGGCTTCATGTGGAACAGATCCTGCCAAACCAATCTGGTGGAGTTCTATGACTGGGTAACTAGGCAACTGGATAGGGGCCGTGCAGTGGATGTCCTGTTTCTGGACTTCAGTAAGACATTTGACTCGGTGACACATGGTAGGCTGGGAAGTAAGTTAGTAGGCACAAGGGCAGGTGCAAAGCTGGTGAGATGGGTAGGGAACTGGCTTCAGGGAAGGCAACAGAGGGTGGTGGTTGGTGGGGCGCTTTGACACCCAAGGGTAGTGATGAGTGGTGTTCCACTGGGCTCAATGTTGGGACCAGTGTTGTTTGGGATATTCATTGCAGACATATTATTAGACATCATGAGTAAGATCAGTCTGTTTGCTGATGATACCAAGGTAGGAGCAGTGGTGGATGACCTAGGGGGATGGCAGGGGTTGCAGGATGATCTGGCAAAATTTGAAACCTGGTCAGACACTTGGCAACTGGGGTTTAATGCCAAAAAGTGCAAAGTGCTGCATTTTGGGATGAAGAACCCAAGGAGGAGTTACCAGCTGGGGGGAGTGCAGCTAGCCCAGACAGAGGAGGAGAAGGATCTGGGGGTGCTTATTACAGGGTCAGTGAACAACTCGACACAATGTGGGAAGGCAGCTGCAAGACCAACAAAATGCTGGGTTGTATTTCAAAGGGTATATCCTTGAGGAGGAGGAGGTGATTCTGCCACTGTATAGGTCATTATTAGACTGCACCTGGAGTACTGGTGCAGTACCGTGCCCGTATCTGAAGAGGGACATTAAGTTATTGGAGGGGGTGCAGTGCAGGATAACAAAGATGATCAAGGGGCTGGGGGACTTATCATATGAGAGGAGGCTGAGGGAGCTGAACATGTACTCACTGGAGGGGAGGAGGGATGGGGGGACATGATTGAAACCTTTAAGTCCATGAAAGGAATAAACAAGACAGGTACAGATGGGCTATTCATAGTAAGGGAGGGAAGGGACACCAGGGCCCATGATATGAGATTGGAGGGAGGAAGGTTCAGGAGGGAGATGAGGAGACACTTTTTTACAGAGGGTGGTGGCTGGGTGGAATGCATTACATGCAGAAGTGGTATCCAGTAGAACAGTGGACTGCTTCAAAAGGGGATGGGACAGGACAAGGGGGAGGGTCAATGAAGGGGAAGGGTGGAAGGGAGGGCAGCTGCAGGATGAGGGGTGCAAGCTGCGTGGGAAGGCAACAGACTTGATAGACCTCTAGGCCTTTATCTGCTGTCAAATTTCATATGTTTGTATGTTCATAAATCCTGAGGAACGAGTTAGAAGGACCACTGAATGGGTAGCTGGCATGATTTAAGGTAGCATGATGAAGAGATGTAGATGACTTTATGAATTATGGTGACATTCAGGGTCTAGGGAACACTGACTCTGATAGAGTAACTTTAGCAAGGCAGCTAAGCAGCAGATATCTAATAGTATGTGTTCTGGGATAGTAGCTAGAAAAGGTGTTAGAAACATCCAATAGCTAATCAGGGAATATATGGCAAATAACATGGTCATACAGAGTCAGCGCTTTTAGGAGAAGACTATGAGGAGAAGGTATAACAGATGGTGCCAGTACTGTTATGAGGTATCCTGTGTTTCCCATTATCTTTCCTAGTGATGGTTATTATAGAGTTGGTACATCTTGGAAAGAATTAGGGTCATGTTTCCAGGTAAGAAGATAGGAGTGAAGGAGTCTCCACTAAATCTTGGATCCTTTGAAGACATGGGAGGTAGTAATGCCCATTTTGCTTGAATTAACAGAATATATAAGGAAGCATCCTGCAAAGTTGGTTAATAGATAAGATCTTCTATAGTACAAATGAATGGGATTCCAGAAATGGGTCCTGGGGAAGTTATTGGGACGTACTGATGGTTGTATGGTGACATAACAGTCTATAGGGCATGCTGTTTGAGGGATGTTGCTGGAAGATTTTCTCAGGTGAGAAGAACAGGTATTCCGTAGATTGTGGAAGGGAGCTGTAATGATGGCCAAAGTAGGAGTATGAGACAGGTGAATGGTAGGGGTAGTTTTTCAGGCAGGGATGCTGTATGTTGATAGTTGTAGGAATGCCCAAAAAAAGACACAGCAAATCTGCAGGAGCCCGAGCCACCAGGGCAGTGAGAAGGAAAGCAGCAGTCCTGGGATGGAAGAAAGAGACCAAGCAGGAGTCCACCAACTGAAGGATGGAGCTGAATAAGAAGATGGCTGAGGCTGATCAGTACAGACATCGGCAGGTGCAGGGAAGGTACGGGACAGGGACAAGTGCCACAGCATACCAGAATAGAATGCAGAAAAGTGTAAACGGGCCTTGAAGGGAGATCCATGTCAAAAAAAAAAATGAATCCAGTTATAAGGTTCCACGAAAGTCGTTGTGCGAGGGCCCCACATCCGAAGGAGATGGCAAACTGGAATTGTTGGTAGCAAGTTGCTGCAGTGATGGGAAGTGGGTTCCCACCTCCGAAGGAAATGGCTAACTGGAATTGCTGATGGGAAATGCACTGGAATTGCTGATGGAAGACCTCTGGATGGAGACTAGGGCAGCATAAGGGGAAAACTGTAGAAGGCCTCAGGCACACATCCTTGAAGATGAGCAAATGGCATATATCCAGCAGGAAGCAAGGGGGAATGTGGGCAGGCATGTCCGAGAGGAAGGCAGTAGGGAAACAGAATCATCTGGAGTAGCAATGAGGGAGGAGATGGCAGCATGGAGCTGAAGGTCTGGAGGTTGGAGGAGGAGGTTGAACTGGAAGACAAGCCACAACAATGCACATGAGCACGGAAGGAGGTGGAAGGTAAGCAGCCATAAAGTCCAGGAGTCCAGTGGACCGAAGTGGAAGACTGAACAAACTGGCAGGGTCCAAATCCAGAACATGTGGAGGCCAAAGATGGTGACAAGTACATTGAGCCCATGTAAGTAGAGGATGTATTTAGGTGAGGTAGGAGAATAAGGCAAATTGGTAATAGTGATCCTGTTCCCAAAGGGAGTGCAACAACTGGATATCAGGAATAGAATGCAGTTGGGTGAAGCAGTAGTGTAAAGACACAGGCTCCCATCCCTGGTAGTTAGGGCAAGCTAACCTTCACTCAATGCCACACCAGGCAGTGTTAGGGATGGAGAGTGTCCAAAGCTGACTGGGAGTATAATTGGTTGAGAGTGAAAGTAGAGGAAATTGGCTCTCATCTCTGGTAGACAGGAGAAGTCTACCTGCTCTGCTATGCCACAAAGGCAGAGTTAGGAAAGAGGCTGTTGGACTGCTGATACGGTCTGAGCAAGGAAAGGGCAGCTGACAGTTGAGTAGTAAGAGGTAGGCAAACAAAAGAAGGACAAAGGGGATGGTAGTAAGGAAGAAGTTAGAGGACAGGTGGAGGACAAGTACTCTAAATGCCATTAAGGAGAACACAGCATGGTAATGGAATGCAATCAACATCTGAATGTCATGTGGGCTGCAAGGTTAATAATTTAAGCATGAAAGACTGAAAACTATGAAGGAAGAGAGCAGGGCAATAGCATATAATTTACATGAAGTGTGCTCCTGCTAATTGGAGCCACAATGCTTCTCTGTAACACTGCAGTCCCCTGCCATGGGAATAACAGCGAAGCCAGGAGCTGTGCATGAGAAGACCAGCATCAACTGTCATATTGGAAGGGTAGGACCTCCCAAAAGAGGCTCCTTTACTGGTGAGGCCCTAGTAAAGGGCAAGCCAGAGGTATATTGGGGAACATGAGCAGACAAAACACATTAGGGATATAGAACGGATAATGCCAAATAATATGAAATTATAGGAGAAGGAGCACCAATGAACTGGTACTGAAGGAACCACTATAAGGGATGTGGAAAAGGCAGCAGGCAGGAGCTTTATGGTGAGTGAGCATGCCGGAAGGGCATGAAGGACTGGAGGAGAACAAGACAACATAGGGATAATATGATGAGCAGTGTATAGGATGCTGGGACTAAGAAAAGGCAAGGCGTGAGTAACTTAGGGGTCAGACATGAATCATTATGGAAGGGTAATTGCAGGAGATGGCAGAATGGAGAAAATACTGAGGAATTGGAGGAACCAGACTAGGGTCAGGGGTGGCGCCAGGACTGTGGAGGTAGAGGGGCATGGAGCTGCAGAAGTAGTGCCGGCATAAGAAGTGAGAAACCCAAAAGAAAACACAGGGAGCTAGGGACGGGAGGGGAGGTGACAATGAGGAGATGGAAGAGAAAGTGCAACAGAGCTGGGAATGGGGTTCATAGACAAAGAGTCAAGATGACAACAGGGCAAGGAACAAGGAAGGGGCAGGAGCAGAAAAGTAATTGTATTTTTTTTTATTTGATTTGGGGGGTCCTGGAATAGAAGGGGGATACAAGCAGAGATGGGGAGGCAGCAAAGGTGAAAGGCTCAAGAACAATCCAGTGAACTGGAGCAATCCATGCTGGGAGCAGAATGTGGTATTCATTCTGGTTAGTAAGTTTATTAAGTTTTGTATTAGTTGGTTCCAGATGTTGCAAGTACCGAGGCAGGGGAAAGCACAGAAAAACACATCAAACAGTGACTAGGGACAGGAAATGGGAAAATGTGAGGTGCTCAACTCCAAAACACAGTAGGGACAGAGTGTCAAAGGGGGCAAAGCAGGAAGTATAGGAGCATGGTGGGTCCAAAATGAGAAGCATACATCCCATTAGTCCCAAACACGCATGCAAACCAGATGCAGAAACTCAGGGCAACAGCGCAGAAAATGGAAACCACCCCGAAGGTAACATAACCCTATCACCCAAAGTGAGGGAGCGAGCCAATGCTAAACCCAAGGTACGGGGACCGAACTGAGGGAAGAGCTGGTAGGTTGCAGAGAGGCAGGCTGAGATAGAAGCAGGAACACCACCAAGAGCAATTAAAGAATTGCGAACAGTGATAACGCCGACAGGGTAGAAGTGGAAAGCTGGGACAGAGTCACCAGAGAATGGAAGCAGGATGGACTGGAAAAGCATGGGCAGCAACAGGGAACCAAACAGCTGGGGGAACAGAATGGAGAATGAAAGGGCAGGCCAGACCAGGACAGGGAACCGAGGTAGTGACTAGGCTGGGAGAAGACAACAGTAAAGGACGGAGGGCAGCAGAAAGAAGGTACAGGAAAAGGAGGAGGGAAATGGTAGGCAAAGGGGAGGTTACGAACCTGTTACTGGATGACAGATGGCAGTGGGAGACAACAGGAAATGGGGAGGGGAGAAAAACAACCAAAGCAAAAAAAGAGAAAAGGGGGTGTGAAGGAGAAGGGACATGGGGAGGGAGCAAATGAGGAATGCAACCAAGCAAGGAACCAAAGGAGGCTCAGCCACTCAAGCCACACAGGGGCCCAGAGCTTGTGAAGTGGGGGTAGTTTTCAACACGCTAAGCAGGGAACTGCCATGGAAGGATTGCCTTTATTGGGGATGGGGGGAGCCATTCCCCACATTGAACCTTGGGCTTTACCCCTCCCATTATAAAACACATCTTTGCAGTATGAAGGCAAGGCAAGGTAAAGTATGCTATGGATGGGGAAGTGGGATAGGGGACATGTAACATTTCATCCCCTAATACAGTGCTGAATGTGAGTCTGCTCCTACATGGTCTCATAAAGGAAACCACCTTCACCCTTATCAATGTTTGAATCCTTAACAGATGGTTAATGTGCTTTCATTAATTTATAATTGTCCTCAGTTTTGGGGGGGATTGCCCTTCATCCTCATTACCGTTATTATGCAGAACCGCTAGGACAGTAATGAGCTCATGTGGAATTAGGTGGCTTTTCATTGTTATGAAATTATGCCTGTCACAAACAGTGGCCTCCACTCACTGAGTACAGGCTCTGAACTTACTCTAGATAGTGGACAGCTTTAGCATTTTACAGTAATGCTTGACAAAGCAGGCCAGTCATGTATTTAATTGTTTCAGTAAAGCAGGGTTTCTTTGTCACTGCCGACATCTGTTAAGGTATGCAACAACCATACATTCTGCTGCTTGTAAGAAAGCCTCCTTTTCCTCCTCAGTATTCTCTGTTGCCTCTGTGTAATTCCGAGTGCCTACCTGTGACACCACAGCCCATAGCTGATTAGAAAAACTGGGGACTGTTGTGGCCTTATGTGAAGTTGCTTCATCTTGCCCGGTGTATATGTGACTTACTGCATCTTGCACGCTGCGTCCGAAGCAACATAGTCTCATAAACTTGAGACACTAGCAGTTCGTGTATTTTGTCAACTTGATCACAGCCACCTTTTATGATCACTGAAAGGACATGCTTGTAATGAGGATCCAACACAGTGGTGATGCTAAACTTTGCAGGCTGCTTTATTGATAAAACAAATTTGTCACATTTAAACACCTGCATCATGTTTTCAAGTAAAGCAGTGCTGGCTGAATCGCCACTATCTTCAGACTGTTGCTTCCCACTGAGAAGGTTCTCCCTCATCGTATGGAGCAGTGGGATCAAATGGCTCATGCAACCAATGTCCCCACTTATTGCTTTAGTGGCATGCTGAAAAGGCTTTAAAATCAGTATGAGCCCATCCATGAGCTGCCACAGATCAGTTGTGAATGAGATTGAAGTTCCTGTGATGTCCTGCTCATATGTGTCAGCATGCATCCAATAAGTGCTTTATACTGCTTACACAAGCATTTACATATGAACAGTATTGATTTCCACATTGTCACAACTTCTTAATTTAAATGGTTTTGAGGCAACTGATTCCTAACCTGCCGCTCTCACAGATGGTCCCGAGAATTTCAGATCTTGCAAAATGGCCACAGATCTAATGACACAACATGAGCAGTTTTTTTACATCCTGAGGTGCAAGAAATGTTTGCACAAGGTTTATGAATGTGCCAGGCATGACACCGAAAAAAATTACTTATTGACGTAATAATATTGGCTACACTGTGACTTGCTATACAGCCTGCTTTTAAGGACAATGGGTGTAGCCAGATGTCAATGTCTTTCAACAAAGCAGTTATTGTTATGCCCTGCATGTACTACAATCATGCATTTCAATGTCAGCATACAGTAGCATGCTGCCAAACCACAGGAGATGCAGTAGACTGGTAGAAAAATGCACACAGTGTTGTTTCTTGTACTTCATTGCAGAGTCATAAGCAGGCCCCCTAGTGCTCTGCGGCAGAATTTTCTGAGTTCTGTGGCAGGACTCCTAGGCTTCTGCGGCAGCATTTTCTGATTTCTGTGGCATGATTTATTCATTTCTATGGCAGAATGCAGCCCTGCTATTGGCTAAAATATGAAGTAATGTCCCTGATAACATCACCTACCAAGCATAGAGGAGGGGCTTCAGGATAAACAAGATGTGTATGGGAGCCTGGCTCTGTGGAAAAACTGTATATTTGAATGACAATTCACCAAAAACAATGAATTCTGTGGCACTATATAAATTCTGCAGCATGATGCAAATTCTTCGGAAAATTCTGCAACTGCAGAATTGCAGAATTCAAGGGGTCTTGGTCATAAGTAACCCCACATAGTTCGACCCAGTGTGCCATGATACATATGTAGGAACTTGCAGCAGTTGGACCACTTGCCTGCATGTCTGCTGTTGATTGACTGTATGGGCTGGAGGAATCTTGTGAGATATTTCCATCATCACTTGCAACAGCATCATATACTGTAGATCTACCACAGCATGGGTGGTAAAAGGTCCAAAATGGAACTTGTATTTTGGATGAGCACTGGCATCAATATACAGAATGCCTCAGCCCCCCAAATGAGGATGGCAACAGGGCAATTACAAGAAACTTAGCTGTGGTTGCTTTTAGGTCATGGACCACTTATGATTAGTTGGATATTTAGTGTGGAATGCAACAATGCTGGTGCTGGTGGGCTGCTGCAAATGTTTTTTTGCTGATGACAGGTGTTCTAGAGAACAATTGCTTCTTCTGTACTGTGATTGCTGGAACGCAGACTAAGCTGTCAAATGATGGTTATTTACTGACCATGAATGTGGTTTAATTCAAGGTGTCACTGCTCAGTTGGGAATAGTTTGTGCTATTATGACCATTTATTTTGGGCCCTATACATGAATGAGCGGAATGGCTACATGCCTGGTAACTTGGGCCCATAGTCACTCTGCACCCACTGCGTCCCAATGCAGGATGCACCAAGGGGGGCTCGCAACACCTGCATGCCCAATCCCCAGGCAGCATGGAGAGCAATGCACAGGGTGTGGGTTGGCACTATGCTCAATGCACTAAGGCGCATAGTGCTGCCTGAAAGGGTGTGGAGGGGGGTGCAGGTTATGCCAGGGATACCCTGCCGTAATTCGCTGCGCACCCCCACAGTAATCATCCATCGGATACAGCAGGACCATGAAGCAGCCCTTTGTGTCAGCGTGGCTCGGTTGGAGGCACATCCACCTCTGGACCAGAAGGTTGTGGGTTCTCGTCCCACACTGGGATTGGACTTGCACCTAAAAATCGCTGGCACCTGAGTGCAGTATTGGGAGGTGCTGTACTGCTGGGTGTGCTGTCCTTTGGATGAGACGTTAAACCGAGGTCCCTTCTGCCCATCCTGGTGTTGTCCTGGTGGGTGTCCAGGCGGAAGTAAAAAGAACCCGGGGCACTCTTCGCAAAGAGTAGGGAACATTCCCTGTGTCCTGGCCAACATTCCCCTTCCCATAAACTGGTTCATGCAATTTTCCAGGCTGTGTGTGGGTGATGATGTGTGATATGGCAGCCACCACACATTCAGTCACTTCACTACCAGTCTAGCATTGCTTGTAAAGCACTTTGGATGCATGAAAAGCACTATATAAATGCTGATTCTTCTTCTTCTTCTTCTTTGTGCTGCCCCAGCCCACAAGGCAGACAGGCAGGGCTGGGGCTGTTGATCCGGTGAGTGCCTGCACAGTATGGCACACAATATCACCATTGAGCAGCAGCACCCAGGCAAGGTGTCAGGCCACCCAGTCTGTGCACTGGCAACCCCCTGTCCACCAACACAGTGCACCCTGCCCCTGTATTGACCATTGCCTCATGCGCCAACACATGGCAGTACCCACTGATCTTGAAAGCACGGCCCCCCCCAGTGGAGTGTCTGCCCGATTTGATGGGTCTGCTGCCCCCCACAGTTGCCCCATATCTGCCTCCTACTGACTCGCTTTGATGGCCAGTGTACCCCCCCACCCACTGTGGCACCAACCACCACCCCTGCCCCCGGACCCTGCTGCCACTGCCACAGCTAGGACCAGCCAACCACACAGCCCACTCACACCTCCACAGATGTTGACCATACAAGTGCTTCCAGGAAGGCCCAAGCTGTGCAGCTGGTGCAGGGGTCTACTGAGCAATGGGGACATGCCGCACAGATCCAGATGCCTGTGGTAGGCATTCAAGCACCAGGACCCGCTCCCTTGTGCAAGGGATTCAATGAAGGACCCATGCCAGGCATCTGATTGGATGCCTGGCTGGGTCTGCGACTCCGCCCATGGCCACTATGAGAGGACCTGTGCACCTGGGGGTGGGGCCTTGCACAGGTGGCTTACAGTCATGAATGCAGCCAGTGTGCACCTGTGCACAGGTGTGGAGCTCCATGGGTGGGTTATGTGCCTCCAGAGCATATAACCCACCGATTCATGCATAGGGCCCATTATGGATGCCTCCTTCATAACACACTTAATCGGTAACTCTCAGGGAAGGGGGAGGATGGATGGGGGAAGAAACACCATTGAATTAGTATTATAACTATCCTTGCAATAGTCTACTGTAAATCCAAGCTGAGTGAAGCTCCTCTACTAAAACAGCTTGGGTGACTGTCTTGTAGTCACCATTCTGAGCAAAATCTTTATTATTTGGATGTATCCATTTAAATATTAATCTGTGTCTGCTAGCCATATACAGAAATAAAGGCATGGATCTGAGCACCCCATCCCTCCCAAGGATCTTTGAATGAGAAGGTGTCCCAGGGAACTGTAGGAAGTGCATCCCTCCACAAAACTTTCTTTAAGGTGTTCTTAGTAGAGTCAAACCATGAGTCAGGTATTTTACCTATTACTGTCATAACATCAAATGGAGTATGAGGCATAATCATCATTTCAATCCTGTTGATCCTTTTCCATATGGGTAGAATGAACCTAACCTATCTTTCCGGCAAATCCTCTACTTTCTTAACTAGAGTTAGGTCATGTTGTGATGTCAACTCTTGGTGTGGAAACTAAATATGCAAAGGCAGATGGTGTGTATTAAGGGATCTTAATCAAGATGGAGTAGAGTGACACATGAATTGTTCCAGGGTTTGGTGCTGGGACCTACTGTGTTTAATATTGTTGTTTCATCAATGCAGTGTGACAGCATGGCTTGGCTGTGCAGGTTTGCAGATGATACCAAGGTGGGAAGCTATGGTAGATAAGACTAACGCAATAATAAATTTCTAATGAGAAATAACTAATCTTGAAAATTGGGCCAAGCAAAACAAACACATTTAATCTGGCCATATACAAAGTGATGCACTTTGTCTTCAAAAATAAAAGAACACAATACTATCTCAATGGTAAGGAAATAATGTCAACAGAGGGAAAAAAGACATTGGCATTCAAATAACTGATAAGATAAATTGTGAACAACACTGCCAGGCAGCCATTAAGAAATGGAATAAAATACTGGGTTGTATTGCCCTCAACATTAATAGCAGAGCTAGGGAAGTGGTAATGCCCCTGTATTGTTCCTTGGTGAAGCTGCATCTTGAGTACTGTGGACAATTTTGGGCAGCAAACAAAAAAGGAAGCATTAGGAGATTGGAGGGGCTTCAGTGGAGGACAACTATTTTAGTGGATAATAGTAAAGATTTTATGTGCAAGATAGACTCAGAGAGCTGGACATGTACTCTCTGGAATATAGGTTATGAGGAGACTTGTGTCTAGTTTATAGGGCACATAAGGATGGTGACTTATGGGAATGCATTGATTTGGAGTCAAATGAAGAGAGTAGAAATACCATAGGATGACCTTCAGTTAAAAGGGGAAAATATAAGACCAATCAAAGAAGAACTTTGTTGAACCAAAGGGTAATCTCTATTTGGAATAGTCTACCATACAGCATAGTACATAATAGAAATATGATCATGGGTGCATAAATCTGATAGCACATGTCCATCTAAGGTGTACTTGTTTAAGAAATTCCCACTTGCTTGCCTGCTGCTAGAATAAAAAACAAGACACAGGCACTCCACAAAGCTGTCTATATAAAGCAGTCCTCACAAAAAGCAAAACGTAGAAAGGAAGAGAGCTTGGAGCACCCACTGTAGACTATTGTTAAATAAATATACTTCAGTGTATATGATACTTTAAAAAACTCACCCAGATCAGAATCATGTAAAGAAATATGTACTTAATTTTTATTCAAGAATATTCAACATATGCAACATGATGCAAAACAGTACATAAACAAGCATTTGTCAATGCCGAATGTTTGCTTGCTGGCATTGGCAGTGGTAGCGTAGAAGTTACAGAGCTGCATAATAGGAATGGCAGTGAAGTATTGAACTGAAGTCAACCCCACCACCACCCTGCAGAGAGTGACAGGCATTGGGGTGTGCGTTTGGGTCATCAGGCATAACGGTCACGCCATTTCACCACACCCACCCTGCAGACACTGACAAGTGTCACAGTTCCCTTGGGTCTTTGGTCACTTATGCGCACCTATTTCATTCGGAAATACAGAGATGGGTAATATAGGAGAATGGGTGAAGTTTGGGGTCGAAGAGTCCAAGGCATACCTTAATGCCTCTCACTGACTGCAGGGTGTGGAATGGTATGAGCATCACAGGCAAGAATCCCAAGTCACACCCTGATGCCTGTCATTCTCTACAGGGTTGGGCGTTATAGTTGGAAACCCTAATACCTCAGGCATTCATTGGTATTTTCACTCCAAATCTTCAACATGTTTGTTTTGTGACCCCACCTCATGAACAGGGGGAATATCACTTTGTTAGCCGAAAGCTGCTTATGCACAGTGACTACGGCATTTAGCACCACAGGTGCAAAAACATTCCGAACAGGATGTAAAAAATGACAGCTGTACTGTTCATGGGGAGGTGTAAAAAATGGCAATGTTGCAAATCTGTACTAAAAATATTAAAAAAAATGGTGAAGTCACAAGCGTACATAGAAACTGTGCAACGCACACCTGTAATATAATTAGGTTGGGGATTTTTTACTGCAGATTGTCAACTCAGGCATTTTGGTGCCTCCAATCATGAACAGTGTCATTGTGTTTTTCTTTATCTGTGCTGAACAATGATTTTCCACAGCGACCATGCATCTCTGTGCTGAAACTGTGAAAATACACTTCAGCCATGTTGTGAAAAATGACAGCTGTAGTGTTCATAAGGAAGTGTGAAAAAATGTCACTGGTGAAAACCTGGACTGAAAATATTACAAAGTCATGAAGTAACGAGGGTGCGTGGAAACTGCGCAATGCTCACTCGTATCACAGTCATTTTATGGACTTTTGTCACCAAATTTTCAACATAGCCATTTTAAGACCTCTGCTCATGAACAGCGTAACTGTGATTTTCTTAATCTGTCCTAAACATTGCTTTCGCACACCAACAGCACCATTGTGCGCTACATGTGCGAAACACATTTGAGCGACTATATGAAAAATGGCAGCTGTACTGTTCATAAGGAAGTGTAATAAAATGGCAATGTTGAAAATCTGGAGTGAAAATATTGAAAATTCACGAACTTACAAGCGTGCGTAGGAACTGTACAACGCACGCTCGTAAAACAGTCATTTTTTGGAATTTTTTCACCAAATTTTCAACATAGCCATTTTAAGGCCTTTGCTCATGAACAGTGTCACTGTGATTTTCTTAATTTATCCCGTACATTGATTTTGCACACCGACTGCGCCATTGTGCTCTACATGGGCGGAAACACATTTTGGGTGATATGTGAAAAATGACAGCTGTACTGCTCATAAGAAGGTGTGGTAAAATGGCAATGTTGAAAATCTGGAGTGAAAATATTGAAAATTCGCGACCTTACGAAAGTGTCGAGGAACTGCGCAGCCGCCTGTAAAACAGTCATTTTAGGAATTTTTCACCAAATTTTCAACATAGCCATTTTAAGACCTCTGCTCATGAACAGTGTCACTGTGATTTTTTAATTTGTCCCATACATTGATTACACATACCGACTGCGCCATTGTGCGCTACATGGGCGAAACACATTTTGGGTGAGATGTGAAAAATGACAGCTATACTACTCATAAGAAGGTGTGGTAAAAATGCAATGTTGAAAATCTGGAGTGAAAATATTGAAAATTCGCAAACTTACAAGCGTGTGTAGGAACTGTACATTGCACGCTCGTAAAAAAGTCATTTTTTGAAATTTTTTCACCAAATTTTCAACATAGCCATTTTAAGACCTTTGCTCATGAACAGTGTCACTGTGATTTTTTAATTTATCCCACACATTGATTTCGCACACCGACTGCGCCATTGTGCACTACATGGGCAGAAACATGTTTGGGGTGAGATGTGAAAAGTGACAGCTATACTATTCATAAGAAGGTGTGGCAAAATGGCAATGTTGGAAATCTGGAGTGAAAATATTGAAAATTCACGAACTTATGAGCATGCATAGGAACTGTACAATGCACACTTGTAAAACAGTCAGTTTTTGGAATTTTTTCACCAAATTTTTAACATAGCCATTTTAAGACCTTTGCTCATGAACAGTGGCAGTGTGATTTTTTAATTTATCCCGCACATTGATTTCGCACACCGACTGCGCCATTGTGTGCTACATGGGCGGAAACACGTTTTGGGTGAGATGTGAAAAATGGCAGCTGTACTACTCGTAAGAAGTTGTGGTAAAATGACAATGTTGAAAATCTGGAGTGAAAATATTGAAAATTCATGACCTTAAGAGCGTGCGTAGGAACTGCGCAACGCCCGCTCATAAAACAGTCATTTTGAGGAATTTTTTCACCAAATTTTAACATAGCCATTTTAAGACCTCTGCTCATGAACAGTGTCACTGTGATTTTCTTAATTTGTCCTGTACATTGAATTCGCACACCGACCGCGCCCATTGTGCACTACATGGGTGGAAACACATTTTGGGTGAGATGTGAAAAATGACAACTGTACTACTCATAAGAAGGTGTGGTAAAATGGCAATGTTGAAAATCTGGAGTGAAAATATTGAAAATTCGCGAACTTACGAGCCTGCGTAGGAACTGCGCAATGTACGCTCATAAAACAGTCATTTTTTGGAATTTTGGCATCAGATTTTCAACATGTGATTTTTGGGACCCCTTCTCATGAATGATGTCACTGTCATGGCATTATTCAGGCCCAAAGGGTGATTTCACGCAGTGACTGCGCAGTGACTGCGAAATCACCCTTTGGGCCTGAATAACGCCATAACAGTGACATCAATCATGAGAAGAGGTCCCAAAAACCCCATGTTGAAAATTTGGTGCAAAAATTCCCAAAAATGCCTGAGATATGCAACAAAGTTTATCCCCCCCTATCTAGCCCATTATACAGCTTACTGGCATTTCCTCAGTTCGCGGTCGGCTTTGAAGAGTGCAGACGTGTTCCCGGTCCACGAAGATCGCCGCGCCAAGCTCCAGAGTAAGTATGGGGGTGAGGGGTGGGGAGGCTGTGTGCGCAGTGGGTGGGTGCGGGTTGTAGGAGGGAGCGGAGACTACGTGACCGTTTTTCTTTACAGGAAAAAATGGACGACGTAGATATTTGCCACGCTGGGGTGGGCTCCCAGCGCAGCACAAGGATGGTTGGGGGTGTGTTCAGCCAACGGGATTGGGCACCCCATCGCCTAGTGATTGCTTGCCATGCTGTGGTGGGCTCCAGCGTGGACAAGAGACGTTGGGGTGCGCTCAGCCGACGGGATTGGGCACCCCGCCGCCCAGGATACTTGCACACACTGGAGTGGGGCACCCAGCGGGCATTTCAGAAGGGTTTGGGGAGGCGGGGGTCGAATAGCCACGGGAATGGGCACCCCGTCGTGGCTATACAGTGCGTGCTTGCGGGGCGCCAGAGACACCTGCGTGGGCTTCTGTCTGTGGGGAGCTGTGCGTGAGCAGCCTTATCTTATCACTGCTCACTCAAGCGTAGCTCCCCCTTTCAACTGTATGCCACTGCATTTTGGAGCTTGTCATAGACAGCTCCAGAATGCATTGGCTTACAGGGGCCGTGCCTGCAAAACACACTGACTGAATTGGAGGAGGGGGTGACACACCTCCGAAATCTCCGATGATGGCACTATGTTTCTTGCACATGTGTGCAAGCAAACATAAAAAGGTTTCAACAAGACATCAAAAGCAGCATCACAAACATTAAAGAGACAAGAAGGGACGCAGTTCAAAATGCTACAGTGTCACCCTCAAGGGCAAGAAACCTTACGTTTCGCTTTGTCTGGGCGGAACTTCTTCAGAGGTTAAGGAACTAGCATTTTACTATTTATTCTATAGTGCAAACAATAAATTACAACCAATTAAATAAGTGCTTGTGCAATTAAAGTGCTAGTTCATGTTATACTAATGTTAAAATCACATACATTTTTTCAGCCACCCATTTCTCATGAGGAACAGCATTAAACAACTTAGTAAATAAATAGATACATAAATACCCATTAGAGGCAACAGGGTACAAATTTTGTTGAAAGATTATCTGCACACATGCAGACACTTAGATTTAATAGCAGAAAAAATGCATACAGAGATCAGTCATTGCTCAAACTGCAATTGCCCAATAACATATTTTTACATTGCTTCATTCAAATATCCCACTTCCATTAAATTCAGTCTCTTATTTTGTTAATTCAGCTCATTTCCTCATCTTTCTATTTGTCTTGCCTCTGTATCTTTGTAGAACTTTATATGTAGATAATTTTGTTTCATCTTGGTTACTAGAAGCATTAAAAACACACATTAAGAATACTAGCACACAGTTATGTTGTACAGTAGAGACATTGACACAAAGCTTTTCAGATTTGTAGAGAATGCTTTATTTATCAAAATCCCAAATGGCACTTTTGCACATAGATCAATAGAATGCATGGGACAGACATAAGGACATTCTAGTTGGATATAGGAGGAAGTAGGCTGTTGGTTAACTAGGATCGGCAGCTTATCCGTTATATAGGGAACTGGGCAGACTAGGTGGGCAAAGCGGTCCTTGTCTGCCATCAGATTCTATGTTTCTATATTTCTATGAATATCTTTTAAAAATAGTTATAAAACTAACTAGAACAGAACAATCTTAAACCATGGGGATATGGGGGGGGGGAGAATGGGGAAAGGGAAGGGAAAGATTTGTTCAACTGAAGAAAGAGAAAATTTCAACCTTGACAATATGAAAAAACAGTAGTAGTATTTCTACTGTAATTTCTAACATATTAATGGCAAATCTAATTCATAAATGTTGGACTATCTCCACAGAATCATTTAAGCCAGATGGATGACAGGCCCAGGTTCTACATATCCATTTTGTTTCAATTTGGCTGACCATTTGTTCCCTGTCTCCTCAGCTTGGATTTTGTTGTACTTCATGAATGTCCAAAAAAACTAATCTTGTGCAAATGTTTGTCGTTTTCAAGCATATGTCTCCCAATGGCATAGTTTTCATTGTCTTCCTTCCATGCTCCAACACGCTCCCCTGTATGTAATTTAAAACTCTGGACCATTCTTCTGCTGTAGAATGTTTTGGACTGACATTTCAAAATGTATACAAAACCTTTGAATTACAGTTGATGAAAGTATTGCAATGAATGTCCCCTTTTCACCTACAATGTACTGTGTAATTAACTTGTATTAAATTTTTACAGTACAGTCAAAATGGAGAACCACAGTTATACCCTATGTCCTGGAACTGCTGAATTCCCTAACAGACTTGGCCTCTTGGATAAGATTATCCAGTCACTAAACAGTACCCCAGACAAGTATTATAAGTGTTGGAACCCCTATATGGTTTATAATGACCCTAGGATTCAAGGCTGATCCATGCCTTTGTGACCCTGCGCCCTGAACATTGCAACTCCCTTTACTTAGGACTACCAGGGATTGATATCTGCCACCTGCAGCTGGTGCAGAATGCTGCAGTCTGGTTGTTGACAGGGACTTCCCAGTCATGTCACGTTACACTGGTACTACGCGAACTGCACTGGCTGCCAATTCAGTGGCTGATCACCTTCAAATTCAAATTATTGACATACAAAGCCCTACATGGACTCAGCCCAGACTACCTGAAAGAGCTTCTGTCCTCTTATTGCCCTGAGCAATGGCTCCGCTTGGCTAGCAAGGGGTTACCAGAGATTCCAAGGACATCTTTAAAATCTTGAGGGGCCTGTGCACTCATGTACGTGGCC
Source organism: Neoceratodus forsteri (assembly GCA_016271365.2). NCBI lineage: Eukaryota > Metazoa > Chordata > Ceratodontiformes > Ceratodontidae > Neoceratodus > Neoceratodus forsteri. The sequence goes on along the minus strand of CM057449.1, from coordinate 1,672,916,245 downwards.
CCAGCCCTTTGGAATACTCTACTCCTTCAGCTTCGGGGGTACACAACCATGGGGGGCTTTAAACAGGCACTAAAAACGTATGTATGGTGTCATGCCTACTCTAGTTAATTATACAGAATAATGGATTTTGCTGATTGTCTTTTATATTGCTGTTTCATGCTACTGTTTTTTACCAATCTTTATGTAAAGCTCCTTGACAAATTTAAAGGTACTTAATTAAATAAAGTTTATTATTATTATTATTGTTAGGAAAGGAGTTGGCTGAATTGCCATCCAACTCTCCCTTGTTATGCTTGTATGTTAACTCATGTCCCTGACTGTAGCCTGGAATGAGCCTCAGTTAACCTTACTTAAGTCATTTTATGTTTGCAAGTCAGTGTACATGCCTCACACTGTTGTAGCCAAGATGCTTTGTGGTTCCGTGTTTCCTTTTTCAGAATTGAACAACAGAGTAACCATGTTAGGAGACAGGATAGGATATGACAACCACTGTGTTGAGCTGCTAGCAAAAGTTGACCCCAGATTACCCGCATACTCCCTGCAGCAGGTTTGATAATCATAAAAGTGACCCCCTCCTTATACCAGGCATTCGAACATTAATGTATGTATATGTTATGATAGCTGTTATATTGCTTGTTGTAATTGACATAGTTCCGAGGTGTGAAAATGTAATGTCACATCACTTTTTCCTCTATTCTTCTGTAATGTTGATTAACAGAAAACACAACAGAAATTATTTTAAAAAAATATTCACAGCACATACAATGTCCACATTTTTTATTAATATTAGGAACTGTCCAATGAATATTTTTTTGTATCTGCAGGTAATACAAATTCGATACTACTGCATTGCCAATATTACTAGCCCTTCTAAAAACAAAGTTTGGTTTTCGTTGTGCTAAATACATTAATCTATGATCACTAGAAAGAATAGATCAATGTTTAGTAACAATTTCTCTGAGTTTATGTGCCCCTAATATATACCTGGTGATAAATCTAGGATTATCTAAACCCGTTTGCTGATTGTTTTTCACTTTGATAGTAAGCAGTATGGAACGATCCATTTTTTGAACAGTATTGACTGCTGATTTAAGAATTTCTCTACTGTACCCTCTTTGTGCAAATCTCTGTATCTGCTATTTTTCCCTACCCCTAAAAACATCTGCATTTGTACAGTTACGCTTTACTCATACCAGTTGTCCCCTTGGTATTGCCTTAATAAGATGCTTAGGGTGAAAACTAGTAGCCTGGAGCAAAGTGTTACGGTCCATACTTTTAGAGAAAAGATCTGAAAGAATATTGCTCTGATCATCTCTGTGCAACATGACATCTAAAAAGTTAACCCCATGTTGCCCAACAGGAAGTGTAAATTTCAAAGCTGGATTACTGTTGTTTAAAAATTCAGCAAATTCTCAGAGGCCATCTTCATCCCCTTTCCAGATAATTAAAACATCATCAATAAAGCGCCTCCACAAATCCAAAACCAAAAGAAATGGATTCATGGAGGTGGTCCTGACCACATCAAGTTCCCATTTAGCCAAAAACAAGTTGGCAAAACTGGGTGCAAAATGTTGCACCCATTGCCATTCCTCTTACTTGCAAATAATATCTTCCCTTGAAAATGAACATATTTAACAGTAAAAATAAGCTGAGACAGATCAAGTAGCAACTCAGTTGGAGGGGGATAATTAACATCTTCTCTCTGATCTAAAAAGAACCTGAGGGTCTCTAATCCTTCCCCATGTAGAATACATGTATACAGTTACTGTAAATCCAGTGTTGCAAATTGTGACCTGGGGTCCATGTCTCTGTCACTAACTGTATTCAATAGATCAGTTGTGTCTCTAATATATGAAGGCACCTGTTGCACTAAGGGTTTTAAAAGCGCATCACCAAAAATTGACAAGGGCTCAGTTAACCACCAGGTCCACAAAATAATAGGGCGTCCAGGTGGATTATCCAACCTTTTGTGTATTTTAGGGAGGATGTAAATAGTCAGGACTACTGTTTTTTTTTAACAGTTAAGAACCCTTTTTCCTTCTTACTAAGCCAACCCTGATTCTCTGCCCACATCAAATACATGTCTATGTGCTGTTTAAAAGCCCTTGTCAAATTTCCAGTCAATTTACGCTAGAAAGTAACATCTTCTAACTGATTCATTATTTCTTGTTCATAGTCTAGGCTATTTATCATTACTATGCCCCCCAATCCATTGATTTTATAGTTATTGATCTGTCTTCTCTCAAAGTTTTCAAAGCATTGTTTTCAGGTAAGATAAGATAGTGGGACACTTTCTTTACAGTTGTGGAGTTAAAATCTATTTTCTTCAAATCTTGTTCACACATCCTAAAGAACGTGAATACTGCTGCCCCATGCTGTGGACAAAAGCTCGATTTCACACTGAAATTCTGTTTGGATTCCACTATTTCCATCTGGCTGTCAGGAGAAAGCACTTTCTGGAAGATAGTCTTAAGGGTTAACTTGCTAGTGTCTGCATGTGTGCAGCTAGTCTTGCAACAAAATTTGTACCCTGATGCCTCTATTGGGTATTCATGTATCTATTTTTTATTAAGATGTTTAATGCTGTTCCTCGTGAGAAATGGGTTGCTGAAAAAATGTGTGTGATTTTAATATTAGTATAACATGAACTAGCATTTTAATTGCACAAGCACTTATCTAATTCATTAGGGAGGCAGTACAGCATAGTGGTTTTAGGCTCTGAGCTTCAAATCTGGTGACATCCAGCAAACCAGACCTGGGTTTAAATCCCACAGCTTCCACTTGCATACTGTGTGACCCTGAGCAAGTCAATTAACCTCTCTGTGCTCCCAGGTTGCTCCTGTAAAAAAGCTTTCAGCTTAGTGTGCTACTCCTGGTTAAACAACTAAAATAAAACAAAAATAATTGGTTATTATTTATTGCTTGCACTATAAAAGAAATAGTAAAGTGTTAGTTCCTTAACTGCTGAAGAAGCTCTGCCCAGATGAAGCGAAACATAAGGTTTTTTGCCCTTGAGGATGACACTGTAGCATTTGGAACTGCATCCCCTCTTGTCTCTTTAATATTTCTGATGCTGCTTCTGATGTCTTGTCGAAAACTTTTTTATGTACTGTTTTGCATCAAGTTGCATATGTTGAATATTCTTGAATAAAATGTAAGTACATATTTATTTACACGGTTCTGATTCGGCTGTGTTTTTTAAAGTATCATACACACTGAAGTGCATTTAGTTAATAATAGTCTAAAGTGGGTGCTCCAAGTTCTCCTCCTTTCCAACTGCTGCTAGAATGGTAGAGGAACTGTTACTTGGTTGGAGTGTTTCAGGGTAGGGTGATGCCGCATGACAGGTGGGTTTTTGAACAGTGTTTAAAATAAAAAAAACACTGACAGGTATGTAGTCGTTTCTTACAAAGCACTCTCTCCATATTTCCTGATATCGGAGTGCCTCCTCCAAGATAGCCCTCATAGCTGGTGTGTGCATCTGGCAGCACACATTCATCTGCAATGCACTTTTTCAAAAAAGCCATGCTACTCTTCCTGTTGCCACATAGCAGAGGAGAGTGTGTGGGGTAGTGCTACAAACACATATGTAGCATGCTTTGCCTGCTGGCAAGTGTCTATAGGCTAACCTGCAGACATATGACCTTATTTGTAAGTGAAGTACCCTCCCCATATCTCCATGTATTGATCTAATTTTCTGGCTGAATTGAGCTCTTTCATAGCATGCTGATTTCCTTAATTCTAGCAGCCATTCCTGACGTAGGGGAGAATCTTCCTGCTTCCAGTAACATGGAATAACCCTTTTGGCTGAAATGAGTGCCCCTGTGAGCCATCTTGGGGAGGTTAATGTTACTGATTCACCTCTAGTGTCCACCTGTAGAAGTATCATATTGGTAGTGAGGACTGTTGGTTGCTGGAGAACCATCCTGCATTCTTGCTGTACTTTGTTCCAGAAGTTCTTTATTTATTTATTTATTGAATTTTGTTGACCTGGTAAGCCCACTGGGCCTAGAAGTCCTTTTTCAGGGGTAACTGGGGGGAGGGGGAATACAGATGGTAAGCAACTGAAAAATTGAACCAGATTAAGCTGTTGGTGGTATTTTTAGTGAATGGGAGAAATTTGGCAAGGACACAGGGGAAATTCCCCTACTCTGCCAACAGGAGGCTTGACTTCCTGTGAACAGGGATGGAGGATCCCAGTTGGGAGCCGGACCAAGGAAGAGGAGGAGGAAGTGCTGATGTGGCAAGGGAGATGGCTTCTTCCCCTGACCTCATATTGCAAGAGGCAGCTTTACTTCAAATAAACCAATAATTAGTTCAAAATAAACAAGAAGAGATGTTTTTCTCAATCAAGGACTTGAGTAATATTGATGGAAATAAGGACAGTGAGAGAACTCCAATGGGAGGAATTAAGGGCAAAACTAAAGAAGAACTTCTGCAGGAATTACAGAAAGCCAAGGAGAAATATGCAGCTTTTATGGCAAGAAAACAAGCTGAATTAAAGTCGATGGATCACAGTGAAGAAATTGACAATGGGTGCAGCCCAGCTGACAGTTTTGAATATGATGCATAAACATCAAAGGATGAGGAAGGAGCAAGCCGACAGGCACTCCTGCAAGTAAATCTTCACCCTGTTATTTCAACCACTGATGCAAATGTGAATAGGGCTGGCAGGAAAACCGAGGAATTCAGGTGCCTAGAGCGCCAAGGGGTGAATTTTATGAATAATCTGCGGGAGCTAGAGGGCAGTGATATTAAGGCAGAAGTTCCTACTGAAGCTAGTTCTAAAACTGAGAAAAGCAACGAAAAGGGGAATGAAGGTTTAAAAACTGCTGTACAAGGTAAAGAAATGGCTAATGTAGTTTCATGACTGGAAAACAATCCTAATTCTGGTAATACAGTACCCTGGTTCAACACAGAGATTCAAAAAGGTCCAAATACAGAGGAAAAGAAAACTGGGGAAGTCGTTTTCCAAAATAATCCCTTTGAACAGACTGAAGCTACCACCTTTTTTTCTTAAGCATGATCTGCTAAACCAGGGTCAAAGGAAGGGAAAAACAGAAGAGAGGTTATGTTGGTAAAACACAATCTAGATGGGTCTAATACTCATAAAGGGCCTGTAGAACACAAGAAACAAATATATATATATATATATATATATATATGCAATCCTGTCCAACAACAATGACAGAGGCAATTGGCAAAGCATTTTCCCTACAAACTAATCTAAATCAGGGACTTGTACACTTCTGCAGTTGGTCACTGGGAAAAGCCCTATAGGAGGCAGGGTGGAAGAAATTGCCTTCAGGACAGTGGTTGCCAGACCCACCGTGGCCTGCAAACACCCCAGAATAGTGTCCCAGGGGTTTGCTTCAAATCTCTGTTTGGGAAATGGGGAGTACAAATCCAAATACTGCCCAAGACATGGGGGATGAAAATATGGGAAAGGAGAATATAACTGAACTGATTATACTGGAAAAAGAGCCTTTACAGAAAAACATAAGGGAACTCCAAGGGGATCCGGCACAGGACAGGAAGAATGAAACAACCTTTGTAGGGACCCTGGATTTCAGAAAAGGAGCAGCACCTGAAGGTGAAGAAAAACAAACTGATCCCCCTCCCCAGCACCCACTATTGCCAGAACTCTTTGCAAAATCAAAAAAAGAGGCTGCTCCTAGAAGGAACGCAGTTAGGATTCGCTACAAAAGAGGTCTGGAAATCAGGCCAGATCAGCAATATGTGGGGAGGAAGCTCCTGAAGGACTCACTACACTTTTCACTAAAAGATGTTTATGCTTTTATAAACATCTTAGGAGAGGACAACTATGACATTAGTTTCAGATCTGCATACACCCTGGATTTGTTCTGGCAATGCTTCAATCAAGTTAAATTTTCACCTCTTTGGTCCCCCTTTATGGTCATCCCCTTGACAAAACCCCTCATTAAATATGTAACAGTGATGTTTCAGAATGAAGGGCTACACATTGATGACATTACATACTGGCTTCAACAAAAATGTGAAGTATTGATTACACCAGAAGCATAACTGGATTCTGAGACGTTTTGGACTGGGGAATCTAAATATAAGGTTAAATTGAGGCAACTAGAGAGTGACATAGAGCATATACCAAACTCCTTCATGCTGGGCAGAGATAGAGGAGTGTGTCTTTATTCATGGCAGCCACGAGCATGCTACAAGTGTGGGGCTAGGACCCACATCTCTAGCATATGTGATCGCCCCTGCTGTGACAACTGTGGGGAGGTGGGGCACATAAGTATGCAATGCGCAAACCTGACACAATGTGAGTAATGTGAGTAATGTGAGGACACAGGTCACAAATTTCTGGAGTGTCCGTGGGCTGCAAGAAATAAGGCAACAGTCATTAGCCCTGAGCTTCTTATTCGACAAGCTCAGGAGGAAGCAGCCAAAAAGGTGGTAGAGGCTGAAGCCCCTCCTGTGGAACACAACCCCCCAGATAAGGCTCCAGACCCTATTCCAGGCAGAGAGGAGGAAGTCGAGACTGAGGAGGTAAGAACAGATGAGAAGAATCATCCACTCTGTCCCAATCCTGATAAGCCCATCCAGTGGGGGGAACTACTGGTTTCCTACACAGATAAGCAAGCCACTGATGTGCAGGTGATCCCTCTTTCACCCCCCCAAAAAAAACATCCCTACAAGAAGGTCAACTAGGAATACAAAACCAAACCCACCCCCACCCCCACAAGTGAGCACGCAGGCCTAGCGGGACCTAATCCCTTTGAGGTTTTGGCTCTCACTGAGGTAGAATCAGACACAGAACAGATGGATATAGCTCTTACACCCAATCAAGCTGAAGGAGGGAAGGATGATATGATTGAGTACAAAGGGAAGAAAAAGAAAAAGAGGAAGAAAGTGCCTTGAACTCTTAAATTGAATCATTAAGTTATCCCTGGGGTCATGTAACTATCATAGCCTCTTACATTCCCTTAGGAGAATGGTGTTGTTTCACCTATTGATAGATCTAAAACTGGATATCTGTTTTTTGCAAGAAACATGGATGCTCACATCGGACCAACTTAGGCTGTTCCAGGCTGAATGGAGATGGGGGTCATCCTATTGGTCCTTTGGGCCAGGCAAGACCGATGAAATAGGTATTGTATTTAGTACCTTTTCCTTCCAAATGACCAAGATGGCAGATTTGATTCTGGAGAGGCTGTTCATCCTAGATGGATATTGGGATAAGGTCCTATATAGACTAATAAATGTGTACAGCCTGCAAACAAAAGCAGATAGAGTGGTCTAATTTCCAAACTTCAGCCTTACTTACATGCGTCCACTTATGTAATCCTGGGGGAGGGGATTTTAATTGTGACTTACCCAAAGGGGAACTGAGGGGGGAAAGAGGGAAAATATATTGCGATTCAAATGCCTTGCAAAAATGTGTTGATATTGGCGAGCTGAAGAATTGTGCCCACTACCAATCCCAAGGGCCCAAATATACATACAAAAGGTGACACCTGACATCAAAGATAGACCATATTTTTGTTTGTTTTAATCTCCCTGACCCAAACTTTCATACTATCCCTATAGAATTTTCAGGTCACCTTCTGTTACAAATAACGTTTCAAACAGCCCCCCCCTCCCGAAAATAAGGAGGGGGAAAAGATGGAGATTAAACATTTCAATGCTCACAGACCCTTTTGTTAAAGAGAAAATGTCATCATTACTCTGGGCTAGGACCTCGGTGAATGATCTCTGTGAAGATTTGGGGTATGGTGGATGGACACAGAAAAAGAGTTAGTAATATGGTTCCAAAACTATGGCAAGTATAGGGCACAAAACAATTTTTTTTAGCTATTTAAAACTAAGATCAAAACTTCAGAACATGCTTTCACAGTCTGCTATGTCTAGACAAGATAGTGGCCCTGTCATTGAACAGATCAAGGATGAAATGAAGAAATTTCAATATGACAGGGCAAAAATTTTAAATACAGAATTGCAATTTGGAACACAAAAAAAAACAATTGGAGACCCCTTTAAAGCCTGTAAAAAGAAGAAAGAGGCTTTAGATGTATTTCAATTAGTAGATGATAGAGGAAACATAGTGGAAGATGAGATGGGGACCCATGAAATAATCTGTGGGCTTTTGGCATTACATGAGAGTTCCCCTCCTCCTTCCACAGATTTGATTAATTCTTATTTGGAGAAAACCCAGGTAACCTTGGCCCAGGAGGATCAGGAATTTTTAATCTCTCCTTTGAAATTACAGGAAATAGAAGATGTAATTATGAAACTAAAAAATGGATCTTCAGCCAGACCAGACAGACTGCCTTGTGAGTTTTACAGATCATTTCCCAAGATAAATGGTGAGATGTTTAGTAGAACTGTTTTCAGTATTTTTTGACAAAGGGGTGGTCCCCCCTCAATTCACAACAGGTCTCTTAATTGTTATATATAAGGGAGGGGGAAGGTAGACATCTCAAACTGGACACCTATAACTCTCCTGAATACTGATTTTAAAATATTGTCTCAGGTTCTTACCAATAGGCTAAGCAAATAGCTCCTTTATTAATACATCTGGCCCAGTTTTGTGGGATCCCTGAAAGGAAGCTACAGCATGCCTTAATGATTATCAGAGATGTAATAGACATGTGTGGTAGTGCACAAACATTAAGTTGTATCATTACTTTAGATCAAAGCAAGGATTTTGATAGAGTATGCCTGCCTTTTCTCTTTCAGACCTTATTACATTATGGTATTCTGAAGGAATTTGTGCATAAAATCCAACTTCTATATTCTAGAGTCCATGTGCAATCTATTATTAGAGGGTTGATAATGAAAGGCATCACCATAAATACAGGGGTTCGACAGGGCTGCCCTCTCAGCGCACTCCTTTATAACTTTTCCCTGGATCCTCTGATTAGAGTTCTGAGCAATAATCAGGAATGGGAAGGTTTTGGGGGGATCCCAGGCCAAATAGAACTGAAAATCCAAGCCTGTGCAGATGATATATGCCTGTTTATAGCAAATCTGGGGCAATTACCAACAGTAATAAAACAACTGCAGGAATACTCTAGAGTATCTAATGCCACCCTCAATCTAAATAAATGTAAAGGGTTGTATTTAGGAAACACAGAGAGGGCACCAGTAACAGTAAACCATATTTATTTCTCCTCAGAGCCATAAAAAATCTTGGGAATAACATTTGGACAACATAATCTCCTGCTTGAGAACTGGGAAAGGGCTCTTCAAGAGTCTGAAAATAAAGTCCAGAGATGGTAGTCATGGAGGTTACCTAAAATAAAAAGGGTACACATAATTAAAAGGTTCATTATACCCACTTTGTTGTATACAGCCATGATGTTCCCACCCCCAGTGATCTTAGAAACCAGGTTATATGCATGCTTTTTTCAGATGGTTTGGGGATCCAGATTGAACCCATAAAAAGGAGTTTTACATACTTGTCTAAACAACAAGAGGGTCTGGGTATGATGGACCCCATAATCTTTTTCAATAGCTTTTTCCTGTCTCACAATCTTAAAACTGGGCTAGGGGAACCAACCAGTGTGACATAACATTTGTTTTGCAAAACTTGTGCATATTTGGAAATTTGGACTGGAAACCTTCCCCAAAAATTGCCCACCTGTATCAAAATACCAGAATACATTAAACCAGTGCTCAAAAAACTTTGCAAATGGGAGATCACTAAAGCGGATATCTCCAGACTCTCAGGACGAAAATTGTACTTGCACATGGTGAGTGAAATCCATCCTGAACAACCTGAATTTAAAAATTGCCCCCAGATCTAAAGGGAGGGGTGTTAAAACAATTAAATAACAACCGAATTCCAATGCACATGTGGGACGTATTATGGCTTTCAGCTTATGGGAGACTGAATGTAAGAGGCAATGCAAAACACAAGGCCCAAGAAGAAAGGAATTGTCCATATAATGGATGTATAAATATTGAAGAGACAATGCATCATTTCCTCTTTACCTTTTCCTATGCAAAAGCCCTATGGGGATATTTAAAGACAGAATGGAGTCTAAGGTGGTTAGACAGTTTAACCTACGAGTCTTTGGTTCTTGGGCATTGTCCCAACCTCAAGATAATGTATGATTATGATATTTTAATGGTGCTGTTTTGCTGTTTAATGTTTTACCTTTGGCAGACTTGCTGTCAATGAACACTCCAAAAGAGACTGATATCATACACCACCTATAAGACACTGGTAGAACAAGCTATGGGGGCAGTGTTTAAGAAAGATCTACAGGCTAATCCTAAGAGCTATGTTTTAAGGAAATGGAAAGGGTTGTTTGGATTTATCAAATACAAGTAAGGAGGCAGACTAAACACCTATTTCTAAACAAGACGAGTTTAAAAAGTACTACTGACTTTTGCCCTAATAGTCTATTGGTTACTCAGTAGTTGGAAAATTATTTTTGAACAATCGCTTTTAACCAGAGTATGAATGAAATATTTGTTTATTTGGGATTAAAACTTTATTCTTTTGTGTGACTTACACTCAGAAGTAATTAGGTTTGAGAGCTACAACTAGCAAAATTCCCCTGCCACAATGGTATGGGGAAAGATAATAAGAGGGAGGGGGGAAGGTTTCTTTGGGGTTATGCAGGAATTATTGTGTGGTCTTTAACATACTGCATCAAGTGTGTGAAGTGAATACCTGTTTTTCTTTCTTTCTGTATGTTTATTTTTTCTTTCCTCTTTATTTTTTGTACAATGTGTTATGATTTGTGATGATGTGATATCAATAAAATATTCCCCTACTCTCCAGAGGGGGGACTTTGAGTCCAAGATGGAGAAGCCAGATGTCGATCTGGCTGTGCAGGAGACAGCTGGTTTGCATCCCATGGAGGGTAGCCAGCAATGCATTCCTGAGACAGAGGCCTCAATAGTGTCAAGGAGATGGTTTGAAAATGGGCAATCAAAAGAAATGAGTACTGATGTTTGCTCAGAACATTTTGAACCAAACGAAGGAGTAGAGGATCCACAAACAGAAGACCTAGCATCGCAATTATGATGTTTGGAACAGGAATATATTCTTACCAAAGAGAAGCTTCTACAGTACAAGGTAAATCTATCCACTTATTGAAGGAGCCCTCAGCCCCGAAGTTATGCGAAGCTGCATTGGTAGCTAACAGTGTTTTTGTGTTTGGTGCCAATACCTTGCAGCCTAAAGGTGGCAGTAGTGTAGCAGGACTTACACAGAATACTAAGGGAGAGGAGTGGAATGCTAAGACTGTGTTAGAGAGAGCTGGATGGGTACAGAATTCAGTCGGGATTTGGCTCCCCTACTTATCGATTCCACATCCGGGATCATCCCCGGGTGAGTTGCATCCCAGAACTGTGAACATTGGGGTTAAGGGAGTGGAAAATGGATGCACAGATGGCAGGAGACAGTGCATTTTAGCAGAAAATGATAATACACCTTCACAAAAAGCCGACACGCAAACAGCACAGAAGGAGACTGAATATGGTATGAATACAAGAGCAGCAGAGTCACCAAGAGATGATCTGCTAATGGAGGTCCAGGACTCTCAAAGTATCTCATACTCCCCGGTACTGTCTTCTAATGAAGTTTTCTTTGAGGCCTTGTCGGAGATAGAGCCACCAACAATGGACATTATTACAGATGTTGATGTGAATAACTTAACAAATGAAGAGGAAATTGTTGTTGAAGGGCAGGAGCCGGTAACTAATAGGGTTATGTATGCCAGTCTGTTAAAAAAGCCATTAGAACAAGCCAAAAGGTGGTTTGCAGTTTGATATAGGTATATAGGAGGTTTAGATCTACCTCCAGACAGAGCTTATGTAGGGAAGCATTTGATAAAACAGGATATGGGTTTTACACCTTCAGAGGTGTATGCATTTATACATGCTCCAGGGGAAGCATCCTTTGGTTTAAGCTTTTGATCTTCCTCCCTGTTAGATAGATTTTGGCTATTATGTAATACTCATAAATGAACTCCTATATGGGCCCCCTTTCAAGCAATTCCACTTATGAAACCTACCTTTAAGATAATTACAATCCTTTTTAGAAACGAAGGAGTAAACGTTACAGACATCCTATACTGGTTAGAGACTAAGTGTGAAGTAAAAGATACACCAGAACCTATAGTGGATGAGGAAGGTTTTCAGACAGGGGGCTGGAAAGTTAAAATTCAACACCGGCAGGATGACTTTGGGATCAAACATTTGCCAAATTGCTTTTACCTGGGAAAAGAGAAAGGGGTTCTGTTTTACCAGGGACAACCCAGACAATGTTATAAATGTGGCTAATCAAGACACCTCAGCAATACTTGTGAGGTTCAAAGATGTTTGCACTGTGGTAGTCAGGGGCAAGCTAGTGCAGGGTGCACGGTTCCCCCAGTTTGCCATTTATGTGACGAGGAAGGTCACTCTATTTTTTCTTGTCAGTGGGCCTCCCATAATAACGGGAATGGAGATTTTGCAGAACAAGGCTTCTATATTAATCGAGCAACTAGACAGGAAGGTGCAGCACACCCCCCTCCACCAAGACGGGAAGGTGCAGCTTCTCCCCACCTAGAAAGAAAGGTGCAGCACCCTTCCCCCCACACTAGACAACAGAGTGAGACATGCTTGTTACTGAGACACAGGGAGCTAGATGTTCAGCCTTCTTCCACAGAACAGGTAAAAGAATAGGAAGAGATGACTCGAGTTGGAGGGGAAGAGGTTTTAGATCTGTCAAGTCAGATGGAGCAGACAGAAGATCCAGACCCAGAAATGCCACCGTCCCTAGTTCCATCCCCCTTTGGAAACTGCTTTCACTACAGTGGTCTCCAAAACCCATATAGTGCAAGAGCAACCTGTTGTGGAGATTCCTTTACAAAATAAGTATGAGGTTTTACAGTGGGGAGACACAAAAATGGGAGATGATTCAGAAGGAGTGTCTGAAAAGTCATCCTGTGTAGGGGTACCTCAGATCACGAAAGGCAGGACTCACAAATGGCAGGAAAGGTTAAAAGAATATGTTGTTTGGGGACACAATATAATTTAAGAAAGAAAAAAGCTACTGATGCGAGTAATTCCTGAAGGGTTATACTTTGTGGTTAGCATCACTTAATACGAACAGCTTGAAGTCTGATAAGAAATGAAAATCCACTTTTCAATATTTTCTTTCACAGACTTTTGATATCATTCTATTCCAGGATACATGGCTCTTTACAAGTACTGAGATTCAAAAGGCAAAAGATGAATGGATAGGAGGTTCATCCTATTGGTCAGTGGGGGATGATACATGTAGTGGAGTTGGGATTTGCCTTACAAATGCCAGGATAGAAGATACTAGGACCCAAGACAACATACCTGGTAGAGCCATGTTAATCGATTTTGTGGTAGAACGACAAGCCTTTCATTTAATAAATGTTATGTGCCACAGCAAAGAGCAAAACGAACGCTGATGTTTAACCTCTTACAACCCCTGTTATTGGCAGCACAAGCAGTATTATGGGGTGGGGATTTCAATTGCAGCAGACTAAAAAAGGATTGTGGCATCAAAACTGAGAAAATATTTTGTGATGCTGCATTGTTTTTTCACTTTATCTTTTTATTGAAAATTTCCACAATGGAAATACAAACAAATAATACAGGTACACAACATGTTATATAAAAGGAGTAGATATGTCAGTTAACAAGGAACATAGAAGAAAGAACACAATATGCATATATGAAAACCAGATTGCTATACTAAAGTTAGGATTAGGTCATAATTGTAAGAAAATAAAACTATGAATAAATGGTATTAGAGTTGTAATACAACAACAAGAAAACAAAAAGAAAACAGTTATGTTTATATTGTCTGTAGAGCATAAAAAGGGAAGTTAGTAGATGCTGCATTGTTAAATAGAATTATTTCTCAGACAAATCTGATGGACGTATTTCACACCACTCACCTTACTACGCAGTATACATATTTAAGAGGTTGTCTTAAAAGTAGGATAGATTACTGGTTTATTCACAGTACCTTCCCTTTCAAATTTCTAGGATGCACCCAATGGCAACATCAGACCATCTACTGTTAGACATCACTTTTTCCTATTCCCCGGAAATAATATTAGGGAAAGGATATTGGAGCTGTAACACTTTATTGTTGGAAATACCAAATATAAAAATGGGATTTCTTGATACAATTCATGCAAGACTCTCAGTTAAATGTCTATATGACAATATGGTAGATTAGTGGGAACAAACAAAGGTGGATCTAACTAAGTACTGTAGATGCACGAGCCAATTGATGGTGGTATTTAAGAATACAAGGTACGGACAATTACAAGAACAACTATATAAGCTGATTTCTTTACAAATAGATGGTAAACATGATTTCTCAGAACAAATAAAACAGATAAAACAGGAAATGAATGACCTACAGTATGACAGAAATAAGTCCATAGAATTTGAACAATCGTATAGAACCAAGGGTAAACAAGAACAAGCTAACCCTTATGAAAACTGCATCTCACAAAGCAACAAGAAATACATTTCATTGTTAAAATCAGAAGACCAGGTTATTACTGGTAATACGAACATCATGACAGAAGTAGAGACTTATGTACAGAAGTTATTTGGGACAGCCCATGACATACCAGGGAATACTGTAGATTGGTTACATGAGTGTAACTTGCCACAAATATCTCAAATTGATAAAAGGATGCTAACAAGAGAGATCATGATACAGGAAATCAGGACAGTTATAGAACAATTACACGCAGGGATGGTGCCAGGACCTGATGGTTTATCTAACGCCTTTTATAAGGTACTAATGGAATACATGAGACCCGAGATAACGGAAGTTTATAATACCATTTTGAATCATAAAGAGATGCCAAACTCAATGTACCAAGGACTTCTATTCATTAACAAAAAGGGACCTAAAGACAGCTTAGATAATTGGAGACCCCTTTCCTTACTGAATTCTGATTTTAAAATACTGACAAAATTGCTTAGTAACCGACTGTCACCAACATTGGCTTCAATAATACAGTATTTACAGATGTGCCCTCTTCCAGGAAGAAAGATTTCTGACCTATTAATTCTGATAAGGGAATTGATAGAGAAAGGGGAGAATGGAGAAATATCAGGATACATAGTTAACCTTGACCAATCCAAGACCTTTGATCATGTCTCGCACCAGTATTTATGGACCTGCTGAACAACATGGATTCCCTGTAGAATTTATTGGATGGATTAAGTTGTGTTATGCCCAAGCCCTGGTTAGGCCCTATGTGAATAGGAGGGTGGGGAAGGCATGCCATGTTAACATAGGAGCGCGATAAGTGTGTCCTTTGAGCCTGCTCCTGTATATTCTGACATTGGATCCATTCATTGGAAAGATTCATTTACACCCAAGAATGCAGGGATTATCTGTATCAAGCCAACATACCGAAATAAAAACACTGGGGTAAGCGGATGATCTCTGTATTGTTCTACCAGATATATATTCATCAGTATCAATGGGGCACTTGCTGGAAGAATTTTCTGCAATTTCAGGATCGATAGTTAATTTTCAGAAAAGTACCTGCATCATTAGAGGTAGAGATTTTTCACAAGACACTCACATATATAACATACCAAAAAGTAATACAGGGAACAGAATTTTGAGGATCTTTTTTGGGGTCCCTAATGTTGCATTATATAATTGGGAGTATTTATTGAATATAGATTTAGACAGAGTAGCTAAATGGAATAGATGGAGGATGAGCAAGAAAAAGAGGGTATACATGATTTACACATTTTTGTTGCCAATGTTCTTTTACTTAAGTTATATATTTCCACCACCGAAACAAATTGAAACAAGATTATACAGTTGTTTCTTTCAAGGGATCTGTGGTAGTAGGTTGAACCCCATAAAACGTGGGATTCTATACTTAGCAATCAAGGCAGGAGGCTTACAATTGATTAACCCTATTACATTTTATCATAGCATATTTTTATATGCAAATGTTATGCCATTAATACATGGAATGCTACATATATGGGGCCCATGGGTTAGAGATACTATACAGCTGGTCTTAAATACATGGGAGAAACATGGAGTAATCCCTAGACAGGGTCAATACACTGGGATTCCAATATACTTTAAGGAGTGTATACAGTAAGTAAATAAAAATTATGGAATGTAAGTTTGGGAATGATAAAATTAATGAATAGGAAGCAGTTTTATGCCAACATACAAAATAAATTTTTCACACAAGTACCAGAATATGTGGAAAGATCAGAAAGAGAGATTCAGTGCATTACAGCCTTATTGTTGGAAAATAGGATAGCTCCTCAGATGTGGGATACCACTTGGTTAAGTATACATGGAAAACTTCCTGTAAAGAATAACCAAAAGCATAAGGAGATATCAGTGAGGGGTTGACCAAGACTGGGATGTATAGATCTGCTGGAGACAATGGATCATCTCTTCTTTCAATGCCAGTTTATCCAATCCTTTTGGACTCTAGTTTATCAAATGTGGATATGGTTCCCACGTTGGTTAGGCACTCCTGAGGCCTTATATTATGGGATAGTTCCAGAACATAATACCAAATATGAGGTGGGGACCTAAGAATTATTATTACATGCATCAAATATTGGATTTGGCAGGCTAGATGTCAGTTAACTTTGCAACAGAAAGAATGGTTAACAGTACAATTGATTAGTATGATACAAGAAAATATTAGCACCATTAAATATCAGGAGTGTAAAAAGGATAAAATGAATAAAAGAAAATGGACACATGTTGAGATTTTATGAATAAGAAGGGGAACAAAGAAAATACTTCAGTTGATTCTACATCACAGTTTTGAATAGATGGCATTACAGGACTACAGATCGCCTGACTCAAGATTATGATATTTCACAATGTTATATGTATGTATATTTCTGAATAATATGAGAGGTAAATGTGTTAAGTAACTGATTAGGGGAGAAATAGGGTGTTTAAGAGTCTGCTTAGTTGTATGAATTATCCATTGATATATTAAAAGAAGCTTATTTCACAGCAACATGATTTAATGTTAAATATCATCTAATGTTCCTTTGATTGTCTATCAGAATGGGTACTACTGCACTAATTAATTTACTACCTAAGATGTATAACACAGGAAAGAAGTTATGCCGTAACTAGTCTCTCCTATAGCCAGGAAGACTTGATCCTTTATTGAGGAAATGGCATTGTTGGATGTTGTTGTTTTTCTTTTGATATTAGTGTGTGATGAAATGCGATTTTTATGTGCAGTGTTTTGGTAAATTTGTATCTAATTATTTTTGTTGTGAGCTCTTGATAAAAAATTCCCCTACTCATTGGTAAGGGGCGCTGCATCTCCCTTGGCTTTCACAGTCCACTTGCTGCTCGAGAAGAGGTTGGACATGTGGGAGGCTGAGGAGCTGATCACCTCCTTGGCCCCCCTTTCTTCTAGTGATCACCATGGCTGATACACGTAAGGAGGAAAATGTTTCACCGCTTGACTTTGTTTCAGGAATTTCTGTTCCCGTTGTAATGGACTCACCGACTGTGTCTGTTTCAGATTCCATTTCCAACAGAGCCTCTGATGCCGCTTTAATCCTCCAACGGCTTCAGGATGAAGAGCGATGGTTCCTGCTCATCAGGACCCATTTATTGCACGAATTGGATCAAACGTTGGATGCCTTGATGGAGGTACAGGAACCAGATGTAGCCCGGTCTCCTGTTCTGCTGGATGGTGCAGCACTTGGATCAATGGTTCCGAAACTGCACCAGTGATTACCCCCACAGATTCCCTGCATTGTACGACATCACCAACAGAGAATGTGAGTACTATTGATGCGGGTGCCTTACTTGTTATGGAACCTGATGGTTCTCGGGTGCCTTTGACTGTTACAGAATCTGCTCCAGTTACACTAGTAGAGACAGTTTCTGCTGTATCGAGTATCATGGGTTCTTCTCAGGCCTGTCGCTTTACTATTGGACTCTCTCCTAAAGGGACTGGGATTCCTTCTGGGAGTACTGTTGGTAAGGGTAAAGAGAAAAAATCCAGAACTTCTTTGCAACCTGTGGTGTCTTCTCCTTCTGTTTCTGCTACCTCCATGGACATGGAACTCTCTGATGGGGTTATTAAAGCTTCTACTACATGGGTTGCAATGGCATTAGATGCTTCTGGCTGGGTTGAAAGTATTGATGGACAAGGCTGGGATGCTAACTTCTCTGGAACTTCTAGTTTGATTGCACCTTCCAGAGATGATATAGGCCCTATTTCAGGCCCAGAACAAGCTACCTCTGCTGTTGAGACAGTTCCTGTTTCTCTGCTCCCTCCTGGGCAAGTCATTCCTTTATTAGATGTTCACATTGCCCCAGATGTCTCTCAAAATCCTATTCTGGATAATATTAGATGTCTTGAGGGCGACTTACCTCTTTCTACTGAAGCCCCCTTCCCTCTTCTTCCCTCGCTGTTGGGGTTTTGGTGTCTGATACTCCACAGCAGGATTCCCCCTCAGTAGTTGATTCTGAGCGAGTGCTTCCCATTCAGAAAACCTCTACTACTGTATGGCATGATAAGGTGAATGAACTTTTATTTCCTGCTACTTTTGGTTTGCTTTCTGAACCTGCAATGAGACATAATGCTGTATGTCTCAGATTTAGAGGGCCATTATCAGAGGTTCCGAATAGATGTTTTGTTGGGCGTGAACTTCATAAAAATAGTATGAAGTGGCTGGCCCAGTGGCACTGAGGGTTGAGGTTCTGGACGCCACACCTTGCTCCATACCGGTGACCCAGGTTCGGGAATGAGCCTGGGTTGTCAGTGGTCGACAGGAGAAGAGAAGGATCGAGCATCAGTAGGACTGCTCTCCTTCTCTGGGGGGGGCAGGACACCTCGGTGGCCAAGTAACCTCTAGCGGTGGCTGGGGGCAATGGCAGGCCATTGACAGACTTGGGGGCGTGTTGTGACTGACGCTGGAAAGGGGCGCATGCGGTAGCGTGCGTGCTCCTGTTCCTTGGTGTCATTGCATGTCACAGACATCCATGGGGGGAAGAAAAAAGGGAAAAATGGCTCCAGTCATGGTGGCATGATGGCCATCTCAGGGAGATCATTCGGCTCCAAGGTGCACGGCAATACTGGATCCTGGTTCTGGTGGAGGGCATGGGGTAGGGCTTTCCACCACCCCACCGAGGGGGGCAAGCCATGGGGGTAGTAGCCACGAGACCTTCATAGGATCTGGAGGGATCTTCGGGATGGCAGCTTGAAGACTGAAGGGATGCCAGGATGTCAAGGTAGGCAGACTGGGGTCAGGGGAGAAAAAGGATTAACAAAAAAAAATAGTATGAAGTTTTACGCTTATGAAGTCTATGCCCTAATTCATATGCCAGCTAACTCAGTTTTTTATGTCAGTTTTAAACATCTTGTGGGCCTGGAACATTTCTGGAAGCAATTCCAGGCCCTTAAGCATACACCTTTGTGGAAATCTTTCATGGCTATCCCTCTAACTAAACCTGTGACAAAGAAAATAACTGTTTTATTTTGAAATGATGGAGTAAATGTTGCCGATATAACCTACTGGCTGCAACAACATTGTACAGTTAAAGGTCAACCAGAGCCTATATTAGACAATGAGCAACTTTGGACTGGGGGCTTGATGTTATCTTGTTGACCTGCATTTAGATCAGGGTCTCACAAAGCATCTCCCTAATTGTTTTTTTGGTAGGAAAGGATAGAGGGGTGATTTTTATACCCTGGTCAGCCCAGAGCCTGTTATAAATGCAGAACTTCAGGGCACCTCAGTAATATTTATGACCAGCAAAAATGTGGCCTTTGTGGAGACTTAGGGCACATTGGTGCACACTGTAGGAGACCAATAAAATGTAACCTATGCGATGAATATGGCCATACATTTCATAACTGTTCATGGGCTTCTCCTAATAATGCTGATCCTACTATACGTGCTGAACAGGATGTTTTTGTTGCCAATGCCCAAAAAGAAAAACAACGGTTGCAAGATTTGCATCACCAAATGCCTCCCTCTGCCCCTCAACCTCAGGGAATGGAGGAATCACATTTTGAAGCACCTGTTGAGAGTACTGATGATGTGCACTCCAACATGGACACTTCACATTTGGACACTGCAGACCCAGAGGCAGTAATAACCACATCATGTGCAGCTCCTTCACCTCAGGCTGCTCCCTCCTCTATACCCCCACCTGGAGCTGCTATTATGGTCAAAGTGGTAGAAGGCTCTGCCCACACCCCTAGGACTGATATTGATCAGGCTAGTATGCCTCCTCTGGATTTGCAACAAGAAGTTCCTTTTCAAAGGGTGACTCACTCTAAATCAACTAGAGCTGTGTTGGACATACAACAAGCCTCTATGGACCCTCCTCCAGTTCCTGTTCATAACCCTTATGCCATGTTATTTGAGCAGGGTGGTGAAGAGGATGGTATCGATGCTGACATTTCATCTGTGGCCTCCTCACATACTGAGACTGTGACTGATGTGGGTGTCAGAGATAAACCAAAGCCCAAAAAACTAAAAAAAAAATTAAGAAAATGATATGTTTTTGGTTTTCTTTTTTTTTTCATTACTTAAGTGGTTAACTACTTGCCTCTGTAGTGTTTTCTTCTCTTTTCTACTATTATGGCTAAGAATATTTATTTTCTTACTATTAATGTTAATAGTATTAAGTCAAGCATAAAGGGGAGGGTCACCTTTGCCAGCCTACGGAGAGTCGTGGGAATGTTATTTTGTTACAAGACACAAGATTACATTCCTTGTCTGACCTCAAAGTGGCAGAAAAGGACTGGAGGTGGGGTGTTTCTGTTTGTTCCTTAGGAGAAGACCAATACGTGGGTTTAGTTTTCTTGTTTGCTGATGTTGCTGTTATTATTTTATGTGTTCTGGATATCGTTCCTGGTCAGGCTATGCTTATTGATGTTGTTATCTGTAGTTGTGTGTATCGTATTATTAACATTTATGCCCCTCAGCTGAAAGCTGATAGATCTTAGCTTTTTAAGCGCATAGACCCTTACTTACATACATCTAAATTGGTATTGTGGGGCGACGATTTGAACTGTGGTCTTGCTCCTCGAGATTGGGGACGTAAGACGCAGAAGCTTTTTTGTGATACTAATGCATTACTTCAGATTGTTGACCAAAATAATCTTCAAGATGTGCATGACATATTACATACATCTCCTACCAATACCTTCCATAAAGGTCTTTTATCCTCTTAAATTGATTTTTGGTTCCTCTCTGATCGAATTACTGTCTCGGGGTCCCAGTATTACTTCTTGAAACTTCAGATCATATGGTGGTTAGAGTGTTGATAGGTCAGTACCAAAAGTTTCTGATGGGACTAGCCTACTGGAAGTTAAACCTTGCTTTGTTACAAGAAGAACTTACTAGGGTTCATATACAGTCCCTTTTGGAATTACGTTCTACTCTTTGTTGTTTAAATGATAGTCCCATTGAGTGGTGGGAAGATACTAAACAGGATTTAAAACTCTTTTTTACTCCGTTGTCTAAATCAAATGCTAGAGATAAATACTTATATCTTAGTCATAGAGCTCAATATTTAAAATTACTAGCTCAAGTGAAGTCTTCAGATGGTACGGTGAACCGAAGCTTTTGGACTTTAAGGGAAAAATTTTCGATTTTCTTAGATTACGGGAAGATAGAATTTTTTTTCAGTAAACATATTTGCTTTGGGGTACAAGACAACAAGTTAATCCATATGATTTATCTTCCTCCGAGTCTAAACGGTATGTTATGTCAGTTTTATTGGATGGTACAGGTACTATAGTTACAGATATTCGGGGTATTCGTCAGGTAGTCCAGACGCATGTGGAAAACACTTTTCAGACTACTGCATCTAGATCTAATTACTTATTTTTTCATCATCTTAACATCCCTTCCTTAATGCCTGAGGATGTGAAGGGTTTAGAAGCTGCATTTAGTGATACTGAGATTACAGAAGCAATTACTAAGCTGTCAGTTTGTATTTCACCTGGTATTGATGGCATACCTGATGAATTTTATAAAACTTATCTTGATTTATTGCTACCCTGGTTATGACTCCTTTCTGAGGCTATTCTGACTGAACATAGGCTTGGACATAGTATGAGGAATGGGATCATGATTTTCCTTTATAAAAAAGGTGATCCTGCTCTTTTGAAAAATTGGAGATCTTGAAGTTTATTGACCTCTGATTATAAAATATTGGCAAACATGTTGTCCCATCGGTTGTCTAAAGTTGCTCAGAGGTTATTAATCTCCACACAGTCTTGTGCTGTCCCAGGTAGGAATATAGTTAATAACCTTGTTTATCTTTGGGAGCTTGTTGAGCAGGGTTTACAATGGAATTTATCAGGTTACATGTTATTATTAGATCAAGAGACAGCATTTGATGCAATTAGACAATCTCACATTTGGTCTGTTTTGCAACATTGTGGCATACCACCATTTTGCTTGATTTATTAAAAACATTATATTCAGATGCAAAGGTTACTCCTTTGGTGAATGGTCACTTGGGTATTCCTATTTCTTTAAAACTTGGTGTTAGGCAGGGCTGCCCTTTGAGTCCTCTGTTATATGTTTTTGGGTTGGATCTGTTGTTGCGATTGATTGCAGAGGATGATCTGGTTTTGCCTATTGTGACAACAAAGGGCTTTGTCTTTCACAAAGTTTTAGCATATGCAGATGACTGCATATTTTCCATGGCAGATTTAGAATCTGGTAGGAGGGTACTACAGATGATTTAACATCTCCAGTATGTTACTGGTATTAAGATTAATTATACTAAAAGCAAACTGCTTGTTTTGGGAGGTGCTGAGTTGGTGGATGACTTGGATATTCCAGTTACCAATGAAAATATGAAGTTGTTAGGCATTTTTTTGGTACACGGGATGCTATCCAATTGAATCTGGATACAGTTTATGATTTGGCCTCTCAGAAAGTCCTTAGATGGCAATCCTGGAAAATTAACAGAAAAAAAAGGGTTTACCTTCTCCGTGTTTATATTGCACCTGTTTTTTTTAAAGTGTCCCATGTGTTCCCCCTGTCCTTTACTATGCATGTTAAAATGATGAGTCTTTTCTTTCGGTTACTCTGGGGTAGTCGATTGAATAATGTTAAGGGAGCGTATATTTATAGATCATGGAAGTCTGGAGGTCTTAGTATGATACAACCATTGGTGTATTTATTTGGGAATTATTTTTATAGTTCAATAAAACCTATGTTATTAGGGACTATGGAGATGGGTAATTTTTGTATGCAGTTGTGGGGGGCTCCTTTTCTAACAGCTTGGGGTCGGGGTAAGTGGCATTTTACTGAGAAACTGCTCCCCTCCTATGTCAGGGATACTTTGAAATATATCAGACTCTGGAAAATAGAACTTAGCTGGTTTATTTCTCATGGCAGGAAGTCCTTTTATACCTTTGTTATGCATGCATGTTACATTGAGGAACCTTTGTTTCAGATTTCTGATCATGTTGATGCTGCTTTATTATTAGTTAGTATAAATAGACCCTAGGATACCTATAAAATGCAGGATGTGAATTGGCTTTGTGGTCACCAAAAGCTGAATGTTTAAAATAATCAAAAACATAAACAACTGTCTTATAGAGGTTGCCCTGAACAACAGCGTTTAGGTCACTTAGAAACTATACATCATTTATATTTTGATTGTATACGTGTGCAAGGCTTTTGGTACACCCTTGCAAATTGGTGGAATGAACCTCTTTTTTGTAATATGTCTTATGAGCTTTTATTATTGGGGCAAATACCTAGAATCTGGTTGAAATGGCACAAAAGTACGATTTTTGTTATCTTAGCCTGCCTTAAATCATTGATTTGGCAGGCTAGGTGCCAGAGATTCCTACAAAATAAGGTGCTTCATATACAAGATCCTTTTTTTCAGATTCAGTGTGAACTGGACAAACTTTATGACCATGAATCTCGGACTCTGGGGCTTGATGTTTGCACTCATTTATGGAAAAATGTTGACTGGGTGGGATAATTTACTTCGTGTTTTACTTATATGATTATGCCTGTATTTAGTTTCCCTTATTTTCTTTCTTCTGTTTAGCTCATGTTCTCATGCTGTTTAGCCTCATTTTGTTGTGGTCTGTTTTTTGTTTACTAATAAAGATTTCCTCTACTCTTTTAGTGGGGGGGCTTTTCAGTCTTGGTATTAGAGATGAGTTCTATTTCTGTATTAGACAGCCTGTTTGCATATGTATGATAGTGATACTTATTTGCTTTTGTTATGATTTGTAATTTTCTTTTGTGTGAGGGAACACTGTTTTGTATTCTTTTGATTTTGTTAGTCTAATAAAAAATTCCCCTAGTCTTTTTCGATAAGTGCCATAGGATCTTTAGTATCCACCTGAACGACCACCAATCCAGGCAGACAGCACCTCAGAAGTACAACACCCCCCTCATGCTGCACTACACTGTCAGTACTGGGATATTAACCCAGGTGCCAGATGTGGGAATTGAACCCACAGCCCTCTGATCTCCCAGCCTCAGAGGTGAGTGTGCTACCAACTGAGCCACTGACACTGACAATTAGCTTAGTACATGACCATAACAGATGTGTGATGGAGCCTGTATCAATGCTGCATCTCCAGCAAGTGTCATTAGGCACTAGTCCCCATTTGTGTAATATCTGAGGGCTTCTGTGCCATCTGTGTAGGATTTTAAATTGCTTGAACCTATTTTGTTTGTGTCCTTTACATCCCATTTCAGCTGTCTTTGGCAGTTGAGCCACTTCTGGTGTGAGACTGGCTCTCCCAGCTCCTCTGCTCATCTCTCACTTGTTGATGCATTAGGGCCAGATGTCAAACAAGTTGAGGACTGGATATATAACACTACATGTAGGAATCTTTTCTTTCCTGTCCACCAGGACTGTCTCCAAAGGGTTGTTTTTATCCAGCCTATAGATGGGCCCTATAACTCGCCTGAGTGCATGTCATAATTCCAGGTAGCACCAACTGTGGTTTGTTGGAATACCATAATTGGCCTACAGTTGAGCAAATGAATGGATTACTCCTGTAATCTTCTATAAAAGGTCACCTAGTACTACTGTCCCCCTGCCTTCCCATGTGTGCCAGTGAATTGGTTGTCCCCCCTATACATAATTGCATATTATTTCATAGTGGGAACTGTGTGGAGTTTTCTGGATCCCATTTGGTCCACTTTACTATCCACTGCCAAATCTTCCTGATGTGCTGGATGACTCAATGTGTCAGAGGTCTGGCAGTTGATTCCTGAATGCTGTGGCAGCATAAGTAAGAACACCCAAGATATGTGCTTCACAACTGACCCATGCAGGTCTATAGAACTTAGGTGTCATGGTGGAGGCTTGTCTCAGCTGATAGAGTGCACATACCCTAAGTGTGAGCTCAAAATCTGGGAGATTAAGTCCTTTTATGGGGTGCTGCTTCAACTTTTTGAAACTTTCCCTCCTGGAGTCTTTTGCTCAGAAGAAGTTCAACATTTGCCAGTGCAGCTGGGTAACCATTTTGTGTTGCCTGTTTAGTGGCAGGTTGTATAATATGTATTTAATTCTGTGGACTTCCATCATTCTGTATCCATGAGCTCTTCCCCTGTGTGATAGGTGAAGATGACTCCATAGTGCTTGATCAGTCTTTTACGTTTTTTAATGAGAAGGGTGAGATTACATGGTCCCTGTTTGAGGAGATCCCAGTTGAAGTCAATGCCTATATATTTTATGTGGTTATTTTCTGGCAGCAGCTCCCATGGGTACTAGGACATTTGATGCATTTCCTTGTGTGAGGGTGAAATCTTAGTCTTGGCCACATTTAGTTTATAACCTGAGATAGCCTCAAACTCTTGCATGAGTTGCAGTGGGAGTGCTATTGATTCTTGTGGATGAGCTAGGGTAAGCATGCTGTCATTTGCAGTGACCTGTGCCTTAAGCTCCTCCCTCATTCTGATTCCATGGATCATGGGTTGCTGCTTTATTGCCTTCAGTAATGGCTGTGTTGCCAGGATAAATAACATGGGCCATAACGGGCATCATTGACGTGTGACCCTTTGCAGGAGGAATGATTCTGAGTTTTGTCCACTGGTTGTTATTGTAGTACTTGCTTCACTGTATAAGGTGTGTTTCCCTTGGAAGAAGCCCTCTCCAAAATGTAGATGTTGTAACACGTGAAAGAGGTATTGTCATTCGACTCTGTCAAATACTTTTTCTGTGTTGGGTGCAATCAGAGTTGTAATGGAATCTGTTTTCTTGGCGTACCTGAGAAGATTGAGGAACATTCTGATATTGTCCGTGCCTCATGTCCCTGGGTAAAACCCACCTCATCTTTATAAATCAGGGGAGAGATGATCTGTTTTAGCCTCTGTGCCTATAATTTGGCATAGATTTGGCAATCTGCAGTGGTCAAGAATATGGGCAGGTAGTTGTCACATAATGTGTGGTTCTTCCCAGGTTTAAGAATTAATGAGATCACAGCGGTATGCATAGATCGTGTAAGCACTCCTCTGTGTCTTCCCTCTGCAAAGGTCCTGAGGAGACTGACCATAAGTTCATCGCAAAAGGTGGCATCAAATTCTGCTTGGAGGCCTTCTATGCCCAGTGCCTTCCCTTATACCATAGGTCAGATGGCCTCTGATATTTCTGAGGTCCAAAAAGCCTATCTAGAGCTTCCCTCTGTTCTTGGGACAGGGAGGAGAGTTTCAATCTGGAGACAAACCTATCAATGATTCCCTCAGTGTCACCGACTTCTGGCTTATACAGGTTTGTATAGAAGTTTTGAAAGCCCTTGTTAATGCTGCTATTATCTTTGTGTAGCACCTCCTCCAGCGACCTAATGGCTGAGATCCTAAACCTCTCTTGACTTTTTTTAGTTGATAGGCAAGCAGTCTCCCAGGTTTCTCCCCTGCTTCTCAAAAGATTTGCCTGGTCTTAAAGAGGGCATATTCAGCTTACCAGTTAAGGTAATTATTAATTTGATCTCTCAACCCCACAATGGTCAGGAGTAGGCCCGTCTTAGCTCTTAGATCTTGCCTGTAAGCAGTTTCAAGTTTTTTAAGTTGGTTCTGCAGTTCCTCAGGTTCTTTTGCTCTAGTTCTTTTTAGATATGAGGCTCTGCTAATAAACCTGCCCCTGACATATGCCTTTAGTGCATCATCCCTGGTTGCCTCTGAGGTGTCCCCAGATTTGTTATCCTCTAGGAATGCCATTATCTCCTTGGCCAGTTTGTCCATGAAGGCCTTGTTTACCAGATGGGAGATATTAAGGCTCCATTAACCTTTCTCTCTTGGTTGCACCCTTGGGGGAAGCCACTGGAATCATACCAGATCATGGTCAGATATGAGTATCTGATCTATATCCACTTCTGTGACATCCACCATGATCTCTTGTGAGATATACCAGAAATCTATTCTGGTATATACAGTATCTGGTGTGGAAAGAGCGTGTATTCCATCCCTGTTGGGTATACCATCCTCCATATGTCGTTAAAGAGCAGCTGACACCATTAGGACAACTTAAACAAAAATATTATTATTTAGACACAGCTCAGCTTGTGGTATACATTAGTTCTGTATTTCTAATCCCCATTATTTGTTACTGGGACTAACTGTATGAAAATGAGATCTTTGCTCCTGAACAGTTCATCTATTCTTATTGCTTTCTCCCTACCTGAGGTCATAATGCTCTACTTGTGACATCAAAATTACTCCCATGGCAGCAGATTGTGATGTCACAACAGAGGACTATGACATGAAGAAGGGAGTAAGCAAAAGAGGCAGATGAGATCTAAAGTATATAGAGCACGTTTCCATGCACATGTCTCAGTAATATGTAATTGGGAGGAGAAGTAAATTAAATACATATGGAATGCAAGCTGAATTGTGCCTAAATATTATGTTTTTCAAAGTTTTCTTTGAGGCATCAGCAGCTCTTTAAGACCTAGCTATTTAATAAGGGATTCCAGTGTGTCTGAGGACTGAGAGCCCAGGTTTGGCAGAGGCATACCACATTATAAGAACCACCCACCATTTCCCCAGCATCCAACAGATAAACCTCGACCGCAGAGGGTAGTTGGTCCAGGAGGTTGGCAGGTGGTTAGGAGGAGCAAATCAGGTGCCCCATCACTCTCTGCTCTCCAACACATTACCTCCAAAAACCATATAAACACTACAAACAGGTATCTGCCTCTATCTCTGAAATCAAATAAAGAGGCAGAAGACACTGCAGAGCAGGATACTGTGGCACAGGAGCTAGCACAACAAAACTCACCCAAATCAGGAACCAAAACAAAACAAGCACAAAGGAAATCCAAAAAACTTCTGATCATAGGAGACTTCATGTTTCGGGGAGTTGATACCCATCTCCAGCCAGGGGTGATGGTCAGATGTCTCCAGGTACATCAGTATGGAGAGACACTGACCGCATTGCTAAAATTGTTCACAAAGCAGGAGAAAACATTGATGTCCTAGTACATAGGGACTAATGATCTCGCCAGCACGGTCAGTTGTGGAGACCAAGGAACACCTGACTAGGCTGGGTGACAAACTATCATCTATTTCGTCTGGCATCTCCTTCTCTGAGATCCTGCCAGTCTGGGAGAGGGAGCAGATGGACGGAAGGTCAGAGAAGGGGAGATAGGGACTAAACACGTGGCTCAAGGCTGGTGCCAGGAAAGGACACAGATTTGTAGGAACTGGCAACAGTTCTGGGAGCGAAAGTTCTTTAAATTTGATGGACTGCATCTGACTAAAGAGGAGTCAGTGCATTAGGGCAGAAGTTTGACATCTTTGCAGAATATTTAAATAGCAAATGGGGAGAGAGTGCAGCACCCCACACGTCGAATGGGAAGAACACCCCTCCCTCAGCTAGTGGTCAAACAGGAATTCAGCATGTTTGCTGTTCATTTGCATCCAGGTAAGAAAAAGGTTTGTCTCCCATACGATGCACAGGGTAATGCCAAACTTCACCCAACAACTAACACACAAAATCTCAATGGAAAATCATGTACAAATGC
This sequence comes from Neoceratodus forsteri, assembly GCA_016271365.2. Lineage (NCBI taxonomy): Eukaryota > Metazoa > Chordata > Ceratodontiformes > Ceratodontidae > Neoceratodus > Neoceratodus forsteri. Next base: position 1,672,887,257 of record CM057449.1, on the reverse strand, counting down.
TCACAGCCTGGGAAATAAGATCCCAGACCTGCAGGCAATAATGTCAGAGGCTAAACTGGACATAGTAGCAATTAATGGATGTGGTTTACCAGTAACCACACTTGGGAGACTTCAGTACCTGGCTATGTATTGTTCAGAAGAGATCGAGGTGCAAAAGGGAGGAGTGGCCCTGTATGTCAATGAAAATATCAAGCTACAGAAATTCAGAATACACATAAGGAGCCAGAAGAACTGTGGGTCACCCTGGAAACAGGAAATGGACAGCCATAAGAACTGGGGCTGTCTACAGGCCCCCAGACCAGAGGGAAGACATAGACACATTACTGTTAGAAGATATACAAAACATGACAGCTAAAGGGAGGTTCTGATAATGGGAGACTTCAACATGCCGGATACAGATTGGTCAATACCAGCAGGAACATCTGCCAGAACTAGACTCATAGTGGATTCCTGCAGGAGGGACTCAAACAACTGGTACAGCAACCCACAAGAGACAGGGCTATCCTAGATCTAGTACTGACTAACAAAGAAGGAATCACAGATCTCCAGGTAGAAGGTCACCTGGGAGCCAGTGACCATCACATGGTATGGTTCAATTGGCTACTACATCTAAATCATCCCATTCCAAGGCAAAAATATGGGACTTCAGAGGAGCTGACTTTGATAAGATGGCCAACAGAGTTAAGCTAGCCCTGGCAAAGAAACACAGGTGAGGGGGTACAGGAAAGTGGGCAAGCATTAAGGATGCAATACTTGAAGCAACATCCCATTGTAGTTAGACAGAAAGGAAGTGCAAAAGAAGAAGGAAACCACTTTGGTTCTCAAATACAGTAGCAGAAAAGGTCAGAGCCAAAAGGCTGGCCTTAAGGAAATATAAGGGAACACAGCGGGATGAAGATAGGAGGCATACCAAACTGCCCTAAGGAAGCAGGTAAGGCAGTAAGGCAGGCAAAGTCCCAAACTGAGGAAACACTAGCACGAACAGTAAAAGAAGGTGACAAGACTTTCTATAGATATATTAGTGAAAGGAGAAAGTCCAGAGGGGTATTGCTAAGCTAATGGAGAAAAGGAGCATGTAGGAGGAGGACCCTGTAAAGGCATCTATCCAAATAGATACTTTTGCTCAGTATTTACTGAAGAAGAAGGTAGGGCAGGGCCCACAGCTCAGCATCATGGACACAGGGAGGAGGGAGGTGAGCACTACTTCCTTCACAAAGAAAGGGTCCTACAAGAGCTTGCTAAGCTCAGGGTGGATAAGGCAATGGGACCTGATGGCATACATCCCAGGGTACTTAAGGAGCTAAAGGAGGAACTAGCAGAGCCATTAGCAGAATTGTTTAGTGAGTCTCTGAGCACAGGAGAGGTCCCAGAAGACTGGAGAAGGGTTTATGTGATCCCGCCTCCACAAGAGTGGTAGCAGGGAGGAGGCGGGGAACTACAGACTGGTCAGTCTTACCTCAGTAGTGAGCAAGATTATGGAGGCACTCTTTAAGGAAAGGATAGTGCAACACCTGGAACCATAGGGGCACAGGATCCAAGACAGCATGGGTTTACAAAAGGAAGGTCCTGTCAAACTAATCTCATAGATTTCTTTGACTGGGTAACCAGAGTGGTGGACCAAGGGGAGCAGTTGATGTCACCTACCTTGACTTCAGCAAAGCTTTTGACACTGTTCCACATAGAAGATTGATAAATAAGCTGGGTAGGCTCGGGTTGGGTCAGAAGTTGGTCAACTGGGTGGCAAACTGGTTGACAGGCAGACAACAGAGAGTGGTGGTAAATGGTATACAGTCAGAAGAGATGCAAGTCACAAGTGGGGTACCTCAGGGATCAGTTCTGGTTACCAGTCCTCTTCAACATCTTCATTAGTGACCTTGCAGATGGACTAGAGGGTAAGGCTTGTCTGTTTGCAGATGACACCAAGATCTGCAACAGAGTAGATGATCCAGATGGGGTGGGCAGAATGAGAAAAGATCTGGATAAACTAGCAGAATGGTCAGAAGAGTGGCAACTGGGATTTAATGCAAAGAAGTGCAAAATCATGCACATAGGGAAGAGAACCCCTGAAGCCACCTATAGGCTGGGAGGGGAGTTGCTAGCAGTCACAAAGGAAGAAAGAGACTTGGGCATCATCATCACTGATGACCTGAAATCATCCAAGCAGACCTCTAAAGCGGTAGGTAAGGCTAGGGGGTGTTAGGGTGTATTAGTAGGGGTATCACAAGTCGTAAGAGGGAGGTATTAATCCCTCTGTACAAGACACTGGTTAGGCCCATCTGGAGTACTGCATGCAGTATTGAGGCCACACCTCACAAGGACATTAACTAAATTGAGGCAGTCCAGAGAAGGGCAACCAAAATGGTGCAGGGACTGCATCAGAAGACATACTGAGGACAGATTAACAGAGCTCAATATGTATACCCTTGAGCAAAGGAGGGAGAGGTGGATGATGAGGCATTCAAACATCTTAAGGGCATAAACAAGGTGAAAGAGTCTAACATGTTTAAATATAAGAAAAATAGCAGGACAAGAGGACACAGCATGAGATTAGAGGGAGGCCGATTAAGGGGAATGTGAGGAAATTTTTCACAGAAAGGGTGGTGGATGCATGGAATGGCTTACCACAAGAAGTGGTGGCTATGAATACAGTGCAGGGCTTCAAACAGGCATGGGATAGGCATAAGGTAGCAATACAAATGACTATGAATAGATAGGCCACTGACAGAGCAAAGGCCGATGGCACATTTATAAGGTAGAAAAAGAAATGGGCAGACTGGATGGGCCTTGCGGTCCTTATCTGCCGTCAACTTCTATGTTTCTATGTTTCTATATTGAGAAAGGGGCCCAGAACAGTGTTCATGCTGCCCCCCCCCCCCCATATGAGCTGCATTTTGTATTCACTGTGTTAGGGAGCAATGGAAATCTTGCTACTGTGAGTCTGAGGCATAGGCAGTTCTCCCTCCAATTTTCCCTGTAGGATGAAAAATAGCCTGTTATTTTCCCTGATAACTGCTTATTCCTTGAAATCAAGCCATGTCCTAAGTAGAATGGTCACCTCTCTACTTCTTGTGTAATATGTGCTACTGTATACTGAACTTACCCAGCTGGTTTTAAGTTTGCCTACCTACTTCTGTGAGAGGTGAGATTCCTGAATGAATGCTACATTGGCTCCTAATTCATTTAAATGACTCAGCATCTTTCTTTTTTTAATTGGAGGTATGAATACCCTTCACATGCATGTTATAAAATTAATAGATTTGCTAGCCACAGTTAGGTATGGGTAAATGGTATGGAAAGTATGTATAGGAATTGTGTCTCTGTGCTTGTTCCTGATGTTGTCTATTCACTATAGGGTTCCTTAGGCTTCCTATTCCCTCTGGTCTCTCCCACTGTAAGAAAGTCCATACATCCTGATATTCCTGAAGATTTGGGTCCATTGGATCAGCAGTGGATTTCATATCACAGCCATTCCACAACAACCTAAGCGACCATAACATCATTGTCTGCATAAGAAATCTCACTAAACGTATATCCTACTCTAGATTCATTACAAAATTAAGCTTCCATAAATTCAACCTAGTGAAATACCTGACCGACCTCGGCAGTATAAACTGGCAAAGTTTCTACTTGGCACCTTCAGTAGATGAAGCTGTCAATATATTCAACTCAACAATCTTAAATATAATAAATAAGCACTCCCCCTCATCAACTGTAAAGAAAGCTTTCTACCCTTGGTTTACTGGTGAACTTAAAACAGCCTTATCATGGCGAGACAAATTATGGGCCACTGCTAGACAAACCAAAACCCTTGCAGATTGGACAGCCTTTAAAGCAGCCCTCAATGTCTGCACAAAACTCATCAGAACCACCAAAAACAACAGACTCATAGTTTCATAGTAGAACTACAAGTTTACAAGGCCGAGGCCCATAATGAACCTGCCACCATGTGGTCAATGGTGGTATTTATATTTAATTTCTCCCATATAGTCATCAAGAAGTGTTTCAAAGTATTCCACAGTGTCACTGGCAACAATAAATGCAGGTAATTTATTCCATAGTGGTGGTGCCCTCCGTGTGAAGAGCCTCTGTCTTCTTCAAGTTTTATTAATTGGGCAATTAATTTTGTCCTTATGTGATCTGGTATTACTTGCACCAATCTGCTTCTCAAGACATATAACATTTAATGTTTCTCCTTTATGTAGAGTGGTATATATATATATATATATATATATATATATATATATCATAGATACGATCTCCTCTTAATAGTCTGTACTCATGTGAGTACAGGTTTAGTGACATAAGTCAGCCCTCATATGGGAGATTTGCCAGGTGTTTTACTCTCCTGGTAGCCCTCTGCTGAACCTTCCCCACCATGCTCACACCTCCTGCATTAGTTGGTGCACAAAAGGGAGCACAGTACTCCAAGTGAGGCCTAATGAGACTTGTATACAGAGGCATTAGGACCTCAGCCCTCATGCTCTTTATGTGTCTATGTATGCATCCCAATAAGGAATAGGATTTCTTAACAGGTTTTTTCTTTTGCATGTATGTCAAATTTTAGATCATTGGTAATGGTTACACTCAGATCTCTTTCCTCTGTGGTTGTTTGAATTATTGTATTATTTATAGTATAACTAGCCCCCTTGTTATTTCCAGAGTGCATCACTTTACGTTTGGATTTGTTAAATGTCATTTTATTCTCCTTGGCCCACACACCTATATTATTCAAACAATCCTGGAACCTGTCAACCGATTCTGGGTTACTGACTACGCAGCCGATTTTGCAGTCATCTGCATATTTACCAATACAGACATGATCGTTTGTCTGCATTGTTGATATGAGAATATTGAACAACCAGGAGCCCAGTACCGAACCTTGAGGTACCCCACTTATCACATGGACCGGCTCGATTCATGTCCTCTTAAGACAACTCGTTGTTCCCTACCATTTAACCATAAGGATATCCACTTAATAATATCTCTATTCAAATTTATTTTAAGCAGTTATTCCAGTAAGATTTTATGGAACACTGTATCAAATGCCTTGGTGTAGTCCAGGAAAAAGACATCCACAGGCATTGCCCCATCCAGAGCCTCACTAACCGGCTCAAAAAAACCTGATTAGGTTGGTTAGGCATGATCTGCGTGAAGTAAAACCATGCTGTGATATATCACAATTTACAGTTTTACTTATATATTCCATCATTCTTGTTTGGATTATTCTCTCCATCATTTTACCTATCACAGAGGTAAGGTTAATAGGCCTATAGTTCCCCACAAGATGTTTACTACCTCCTTTGTGTACAGTTATGTTAACATTTATTTATTTATTTATTTAGCTTTTGTTTACATACTTGAAAGCACTAAGAGTAACCTAGCAAACCATCAAAACAGTAGAAGGCCACAGAGCCCCTCCATCCATCCCTACAAAAATTAACTATCAAGGTGCCACAACATCTGACAAAAATGAAATTCTGGAAAACTTAAACTCCCATTTCACAACTGCAGGTCTGGTATTTGACTCCTCCCCAACCACTAACATTTTGGGTCACTATCCCTCTGAATATATCCCTGCCATCTATGGTCAAAGGCTTACCCCTGATGATGATTTTATTGCATTTTATGAATTCAGTTGTTATTGGATTTGTGTTTATTTTACTGTTTTTTGCGTAGTTGTTGTAAAGGCTGCTTGGTTTTAAGAAAGGTGTGGTATAAATAAAGTTTTATTATTATTGTTGTTGTTATTATTATTATTATTATCTTGTGAAACCAAGGATCATTCTGTCTGTCTCCCATATCTTATAAATTGGTAGAGGAATTACTAGCAAAGCTTGACTCCAAAAAAAGTGCAGGTGCTGATGGTATAGCCCTGGTCTTTTTAAAGCTAGGATACTATACCTTAACTGCCCAGTCACCCACATGCTCAGTTTGTAAATTACTTCTGGTATAGTCCCTGCTGTCTGGAAAACAGCCCACATACTGTATTGCTCCTATTCAAATCTGGCAACCTGTGTGACCTCAATAATTACAGGCCAGTCTCCATACTGCCCATGTTATCTAAGCTCCTAGAGAAGGCAATCAATACCAAGCTAAGGGACCACCTAGAAAATTCAGATCTAATTAACCCTCTGCAATCTGGCTTTAGACAAAACTACAGCACAGTATCGGCTTTGGCCAAAGTGACAAATGACTGGCTTTTAGCTTTAAACAATAAACAACCCACCACAGCTGTCTTCCTTTATCTAAGTAAAGCCTTTGACATGGTAAACCATGATCTCTTCTTAACCAAACTCAAAGAATATGACCTAAATGGCACCTCTTTAAACTGGTTCCATAGCTACCTTGCAGGAAGACTCCAATGTATCAAAGTGAATGGGCTCCTAGCCTCTCCTCTACTCATAATAAGAAGAGTACGAACATATGAACATATGAAACTGCCAGCAGAAAAAGGCCACATGGTCTTTCAAGTCTGCTTAAATATGCAGCTAGCCCTCATCTTGCAGTTGCCCCTCCTGCCGCTCCTCCCATTAGAGTATCCCTTACCCTTACCATGTCCCAACCTCTCTTGAAACTGCCCACCATCTTACAGGTCACCAGCTCTTCTGGTAAGGTGTTCCACTTGTCCACCACTACTTCAGTGAAAAAATGTCTCCTTGCTTCCCTCCTAAATCTTCCCCCTTCCAATCTCAGTCCATGCCCTCTCGTGTCCCTCCCCCTCCTCTGCTGGAAAATCCCCTCTGTGTTAATCTTGTTTCTCCCTTTCAGATACTTAAAGGATTCAGTCATATTCCCTCTATTCCTCCTCTTCTTCTCCTCCTCCAGTGAATACATACCTGACTCTTTCAGCCTGTCCTCACAGGGCTTGCCACCAAGTCTCTGGATCATCTTTGTAGCTCTGCGCTACAGTCCCCTCCAATAATCTGATGTCCTTCTTCAGGAATGGGCACCAGTACTGTACACAGTACTCCAGGTGGGCCTGACCAATGACCTGTACAGGGGCAGGATAACCTCCCTCCTTCTGGAGGAGTCCCCCATGCTATGCACCCCAGCACTTTATTGGATTTTGCTGCTGCCCTCCTGAACTGGGCAGAGTTATTCATGCTCCCCGTTATGATCACACCTAGGTCCTTCTCCTCTATGGAGCTTCACAACTGTATCCTATTCAGGTGATAATCCCTCCCCTGGTTCCCCAAGGGATCCATCCTAGGCCCCCTCCTATTTTCAGTTTATATCAGTTCATTGAATGTCAACATCCACAAAGTCCAACTGCACCTCTTTCACAGATGATATGGTCCTCTATACCTCAAAACCCTCTCTGATGGACGCTGGAATGGAAATTCAAGCAGATTTGAACAGCTTTAACTCAATCCGATTAGGTCAAAACTACTTTTAAATGCAAAAATTAAAAACAAAACTATGTTCTTCTTGCCCTCACATTCTGCAACCATGCTGCTCAAATACAGCACCCCTCCAACCAACGCAACCTTACTAGGAGACACACTAAAGGCAGTAGATAAATTCAAATACTTAGGTCTCTGGCTCGACAATACCCTATCCTTTACAGTGCATACCGAAACCTGTTATACGAGATCCCTGCACCCTAATTGATACCCTCAGAGGTACACCGTAGACAGCTAATGCTTAGGTATAGGTTATACTAACACTTAGGGCTTAGGGCATCTACCGTACAAGAGTAGATGTCAGGATATGAATGCATATTGTTGTAATCCACTTTGTTCGCTAATGCACACACATTATACCATGTATTTTCTGTCTATTTCTTACTTGTCAGATGCCAAGACACCTGTCCTTGAAGTAACTATAATATGTAAATACAAAATTACACATGCCCACACAATGCAAAGCATCATGGGCTGCATATGCAAATCACCACAGAAACAGTTTTTTATTTTAATGGGTTCACCACAACATATCCAAGGCACACTGCCTTAGGGTAGCTTGTCCATTCCACTGGGGTGTCAAACAGACGAGGCATACTGATGAGTCCTAGTAGGACGAAACACGTGTCTATGTCTTCTGTTAGCACCCTTTGCAAACTGTGTGAGAGGCCTTTCGGCACCATGCAATTCTGCTTAAAGTTGGACCAGCATAACATTCTGTGGTGATTTGCATATGCAGCCCATGATGCTTTGCATTGTGTGGGCATGTGTGATTTTGTATTTTCTTGAAGCTTGGCTTCCCAGTCAAAAGCCCTTTGGGGTAACCCTTGCCTCAGTGTTTGCGCACAGAGGTTCTTTGTCTTTTAAATAGTTTTTTTATTTTAATGGGTTCACCACAACATATCCAAGGCACACTGCCTTAGGGTAGCTGGTCCATTCCACTGGGGTGTCAAACAGATGAGGCATACTAATAAGTCCTAGTAGGACGAAACACGTGTCTATGTCTTCTGTTAGCACCCTTTGCAAACTGTGTGAGAGGCCTTTCAGCACCATGCAATTCTGCTTAAAGTTGGACCAGCATAACATTCTGTGGTGATTTGCATATGCAGCCCATGATGCTTTGTATTGTGTGGACATGTGTGATTTTGTATTTTCTTGAAACTTGGCTTCCCAGCCAAATGCCCTTTGGGGTAACCCTTGCCTCAGTTTTTGCGCACAGAGGTTCTTTGTCTTATAATATGTAAGGCAACATTGCCATCCTTTGGTGATGTGTACCACCACACCTTGTTATGTAAGACTCTGTATAAGAACTTCTTGGTTCTAAAACTGATGACTTTACAGAATTATATAATGTTATCTTGGACCGTGGAGCCACCTCTAATTTAGCCAATAGGGCTCATCTCTGTAACTAGAAATGTTTCTATATTTTAGTAACCATAGTAATTATCACAGGTATATAATGTTATGCGCAGGTTTTGCACCTCGGAGACCCGAGAGATCCCAAGAGACTACAGAGAAACCTCGAGGTGTAGGGAACGCTTAGCACTGGCCCCCGGTTCGTATTGGTAAGAACTGCTTAGGGCAACTGTGATTTATCCCTTTTGTAGTAATAAACTTGTTTATTACTCAAATGCAACTTGTTTATGATTACTTGCATTCCCAATCTCGTCAAGAATCTGAAAGTGAGGTTTAGACCTCTTACAAATTGGTGACTGTGTGCAGGCGATATTTGGTGTTTGTAAGTTTTCACTTGTTGCTGAAACTTTTTCCCCTTTCCCATGGGGACTGTAGGTGTACACTCCCGTATCACCTCTCCCATTTTTCCTACCAGTTTGTAGTCACTTGCAAAGTCTGGCTATCTTTTTGGGTGTGGTCGATGCCGTCTCAACCCACTCCATAGCAGCTTTGAATTGCAAGCCTGCAACTTATACAGTAGCCCGACTGTATTTAAAGTACTCGTGTTGTGGATCGATATGCAACATGCTGTCTTTTTCACAGTTTGAATTTTCGTTTTCCCTCCCACACAATGGCCACAGTATCAGATATCTGCACAGAACTGAGACTCGATGTCTCTAACTTCCTTACCTCTCATGGAGGATGGGCTGACTTCATGTGGGACACAAGTCAATCTGACAACCCTGTACTGGGGATTTCAACCCAGTACGCAGAGACGCAACAATCAACCAATAAGCATTGTGCTAAAGGGTTGATGGTCGCCACTCTCTACGCTGCTCTGGAAGCCTCCAAAGCGAGGTTTTTGCACCCTTGATCTGCAGATCGCATCTCTTAAGCAAGAGATGGGTTTACAGGAAACTGAGTGTGTTAGAATACAGCAGAACTTGGAGTCGGAGCTCCAATCTCTGCGAAATGAAAAGGATTCACTATTGCATCATTCAGCACAGGCTGGTGAACGAGAAATGTATACTCTGAAACAGGAGTGTGAAAATTTGAGACAGGATAAGAGTCAGGTTGTGCAAATGAATGATTTGTTGAGTGCTGTGAATGCACAGTTGAGTGATGAAATGGGTGAACTTCAGGACGAGATCAACCAGGTAAGTAATGATTTAGAAATAGCCTATAGGGACAATCCCGAATTGAGCTCCGCGTACCATGTTTTTCAGAAGCAGAAGCAGGATCAGGTTGATATGGATGTTGTAAGTGTGAATCATGATGAATGTAGAGCTAAGATGGATAAACTGCATCATCAGCGAGAGGTTTTGGCTGGCCACGTTAAGGCAATGGGAGGCGTTAGCCCCTGCCTTTCACTCGTCATCAGAAGGGGAGTTATCTGATGATGACGTCTCACAGTGCAGCACCCAGTCATGCCCCTACTATGGCCCAGAATCCCCACCTAGCCATCCACAGTATGGTGGGTCCCCGCCCACAACTCCCAAGGTCACATGTCGATGACGTTGTGACGCTCATCATGGGAAACTCCAACATGGCAGCGCCCATGATAGGGGGGAGCAGGCCCAAGCCTGGTCCCGACAGTGCTTCCGGTAGCCGTTATTAGTGTGGAAGACAGTCAAGAGATTGAAACCATGATTGATAGAGCATTGGGTAATGTTCCTCTTCCTGAAAGGAGCATGAAAGCCATTAAAAGTCAAATTCAACAAATTTTTCAAGCAGCTGGCACTCAGGAAGGTGTTGTCCACACTGCAGCCGAAGCTGCAGCTCGCACAGCATTGGATGGTGCACGAGATGCGTTACCTTTTGCCTGATCGACCACCGACTAATCCCCTACAAATGGCCTACTCTGTTCAGCAAATTGCTGACAGTATCTGTCAGATGAGCCCATCCGACAACCTCAGCTGTCACTTGGAAAAGGTGTGCTCTAAATGCGAGATGCTCAGCCTCGCTGCAGAATATCAGGTCCAAATACTACGCCAGACCATCAATCTTGGTTTATGGGCCAAACTCCCCGAAGCAGATCACCAGGATGGGAATGCTACCTTTGACGAGGTTGCAGCTGAACTTATCTCCGCTCATAGCCCAGGTGTAGTAGGAGTGATGCTGGCATACCCCGTAAAGCAGAATGCAAAAGAAAGCCCAGCGACCTACCACCAGAGACTCTGGATGGCCTACCGAGCAGGAAAACACCTGGCACAAGAAGCTGTGGATGTAGATATTTTTGAATATAAGACCCTGATCCTTAGCAACATGATCCCAGCAGTAAGAGAAAAGGTAGAGCCAACCACTTACCCAAATACAGATAGGTTTGCCGATATTCTGCAGAAAACCGAGAGGGTGTATCAATTGTACATCCGTGATTTGGGTTCTGGTTCCAAGAAAGTTGCTGCCATGGAACCCACCTCCCGGACCGTGACACACTATACAGTGGAAGGGCAGGCCCAACAACAGCAAACTAAACATCCGTCGGCCCCTCCAGCTAGTAACCAACAAAACCCCCAACAAGGCCAACAACAACAGTGGGGTGGGAACCAAAATTGGCCCAAGAACAGGAGGCATAAGGGCAGAGGGAAACCATTACAGAGAATGGGTCCCTCATATAAGGAGATAGCTGAAGAAAACCGAAAATTCCGAGAGCTCTTGGGGCAAGTACGCTCTGTAGCAGATGCTGTCCCCGCACAGACCCTTGCAGCAGTACAACTGGTGACCCATGCCACTACTGGCCATGGAGACACCGGAAGTACGAGCCCTCAGGCCCATACAAGCCTGAACCCAGAAGCTCCTCCCTATATTGCATCAGTATAGCACTGTGAAGTCATTCATGCATGTCAGGCCCAACCTCTGCATGCCTCTGGCAGTACGGATTGACAATTACAGGCCCCAGTCCGTATTGTAAACAAGCTGGTCTTGGATATAAATGGAAGGCCCTGCACCGAGGCCGAGGTTGGGGGCCACCAACTGATAGTCTTACTAGATACAGGTGCAGCTGTATCTGTGTAACATAATGAACACCCGGACACACATCCCCTTGGTCTACCGGACGGAAGACCAATATGTCAGGAGTCGATGGTACTAGGCTACCTGCATACCATTCTCTACCCTTACCGGTAGAGCTAGGCCATTTGAAGGCCTCACATGCGTTTCAACTAATGGTAATGCATGATCATCCTAGTATCATAGGCATTGATTTCCTTGCACCACACAGCTGTGTGGTGGCTCTAGCTAACATGCTACTGATACAAATCCAGGGTCAATACCATACCATCTTGATTCCTGATTCACATGCTGTGGCAACAATATCTATCCAAAACAAAGAGTATGACATCATAGATTTGTTTAAGAATCACTAACTTTTTCCGAAACTTTTACCTATTCTGCAACGACATTTGGAAGCGTTTGCAGTTAACAAGCATGACTGTGGCAGAATGCATACTGTCATTGAGGTGCCAGGCCTGGCACATGAAAGGCAAAGGCAATACTCCTTTCCGACTGAGGCTTTGCCCTCCCTCCGAGAAACGATCAAGTCACTCCTTAAACAAGGAGTAATCAGAACTTGTGTTTCCACTGCCAACTCTCCCATTTGGCCCGTGAAGAAACCCACAGGCACTTGGAGACTTACTATTGACTACAGGAAACTGAATCAGGTCACTCCCAGTTGTTCCCCAACTGTGGCATCAGCACCAGATGTGCTTCGCCTTCTAACACAGGATCAGAAATGGTTCAGTGCCCTGGATATTTCCAATGGTTTCTGGTCATTGCCATTGGCCCTCAAGAGTCAATATAAGTTTGCCTTCACCTTTGAAGGACGACAATACATGTGGACCTGCTTGCCACAAGGATTCCATAACAGTCCATCCCTCTTCCATCTCTACATGATGGACACCCTACAGAGTTTCTCAGCCCCCCAATGTCTCTTACAATATGTAGATGACCTGTTGTTGGCCACAGCCATACAGGAACAACATCTGGATCTCTTGGATGAACTACTGACTCTCATTCAGAGAGCAGGTCTGAAATGTAACCCAGCAAAAAGCACAGTTATGTCAGAAAGAAGTACTCTTTCTGGGTCTGAAAATAACTGACCAAGGCTGAAGCCCTACTTGGAAAAAGATACAGGGATTACAAGACTTGCCATTGCCCACCAGTGTGGCAACTTTTCGAAGGTTTCTAGGTATGGTAAACTATTCGAGAGATTTTATTTGTGATTTTGCTCAGAAAGCCACTCCTGTGTATGATTTACTCAAAAAAGATGTTCCATGGAGTTGGGGTCCTGTTCACACCCAGGCTGTGATGTCACTGAAGCAGGCTGTGGCCTCCGCCCCAGCACTGGTCAACCCCAATCCAGCACTACCATTCCATCTGGAGTGTGCTACCTCTGACATTGCCATGTCAGCAGTGCTGGCCCAGAAAGTGCATGGCACCTTGAGACCCATTGCATATGCATCACAGCTCTTGACCCCAGTGGAACAGAAGTATGGCCTTTGTGAAAGGAACCTTCTGGCCACCTACTGGGCTGTCAAGCACTTCCTGTATATCATTGGGTACTCACCACTGATCCTCAACATTAACCACACGCCTACTACCTTTCTACTCTCAGATAGAGTGAAGGATGGGTCAGTCTCTAACACTAGGCTGACACATTGGTCACTTCTCCTCCAGGATAGAGATATCCAGGTCCACCAGACCAAAGTTCCATCTCTACTAGCTCATGGTCTCCTTTTTCAGGGAGAACCCCATGACTGTACACTGCAGTCACCTGACCTCCCAGATCCAGGTCCTTTCCTCCCTGCCACACCACAGGTACTCGAGACTACCTCTCTGTGCCGTATTTTCACTGATGGTTCAGCATCATACTGTCAGGGAGAACAGATTGCAGGGATAGGTATCTTGGTAGTCTATCCTTATGGGAACACTGTCAAGATATCGAAACGCTGTAGTGTAGCTTCATCGCAATATGCAGAGATGGCAGTTGTGGCCTGTGCCCTTGAGTTCATCCAACATGCAAGTCAGGATACCATCATTTTTACAGACTCTAATTGGGTTTGTTGTTCCCATACAGAATTTCTTCCCTTTTGGCAGAAGAACTCCTTCCTCTCTTCTGACGGTAGCCCAGTGAAGTACAAAGAATTGGTGATCTACATACATGCCTTGGCACAGAAATACACAAACAAATTTTATGTGCACAAGGTCAAAGCCTACTCTCTCCATGACCCCATCATGCTTTCAATGACACCGCAGACACCCTTGCTAAGGAAGGGGCCCGAGGGGGGACGTCTGGATGATGGACCATCCAGAAGCCAATGCAGCTGTACATGTTGCAGCTCTCAAGAAGAAATCTGAGTCTTTTTCTCCCCTGGACCTCTCAGCAGCCCAACACCTGGACACTGAACTGAGAGAGGTGTTCAGAATCCTTGACAAAGGTACTGAAGAAAGACTCCTTACACATAACCCATACCGAAGGCATGAAGGTAAGTTACATTTATCCCCTGACGACAAGCTCATTTGGTTCCAACCAGAGGACACTACCACCAAGTTGTGGGTAGTCCCCAGACACCTGAGATCTGAATTTTTGCACCAAGTACAGGATACTCCTACAGGTGGACACCAAGGAGCAGAAAACACACTCCAACGACTTAAGACCACCGCCTGGTAGCCTGGTATTACTATACATAGACAGTTGCCTTGTCTGTGCACAAAACAATCCCATACCAACAAAATGAAATGCCAAACTTTTACCACAAAGACATTCTGGCCCTTGGCATGCCTCCAAATTGATTTTATTGACCCTCTGACCAATACCAGTAGAAACAACAAGTATGCTGTTGTGGTAACTGACCTATTCTCTAAGTGGGTTGAGGCTTTCCCCACTAAGACATGCACCGCAAAGACAACTGCCAAAATCCTGGTAGAACAGATTTTTTCCAGGTGGGGCCTGCCTGTCAAGGTAGACTCCGACAAAGAAACCAGTTTTACAGGTGAGTTGATGAAAGAGACCTTTGAACTTCTTGGGGTTCAACAAAAGTTCCACATACCTTATCATCCTCAATCCTCCGGTCAAGTAGAAAGAGCCAACAAACAGATTAAGCAAATGCTTTCCAAATTTATTACGGATAATCCCAAAACCTGGGATTCCCTGTTGCCTTTACTCCTTATGGCAATCAGGGGCACACCCTCAGCCACCATCCAGCTGACACCCTTTGAGGTGATGACTGGAAGACAAATGAGATTACCTGAACACTTGCTGTTTGACCTGCACACACCCACTGCAGACCGTGTGTCTGTGGATCAGTATGTGGAAAAACTCAGAAAAGACCTCATATACACATACTTGTATGCTGCAAACTGCATTGGCAAAGCCCAGCAACAATCCAAAATACAATTTGACAAGCACACACAAGAAGTGGTTTGGCAGGTTGGAGATCAGGTAATGGTACTTCGATTTGCACATCCCACCCACTCCTTCTCCAACAAGTGGGAAGGCCCATACCCTATTGTGAACAAAGTCAGTCCAGCAGTCTATCAGGTTAGACTCCTCCATAACAACAAATTGACTGAAAAATGGTTGCATGCAAACCAGTTGAAACTGTACAAAGGAACTTAATTTACTTTTCCCAACCCCATTGGGCGGAATTGTACTAATATACTAATCTTTGATCTTCCTTTTCAGATACACTGACAAGATGGCTATCTTGTTCCTATACCTCCTCCTTGCAGGAGTGATCCCTTGCATCCCAGGCACGGTACCGGACCTCCTTTGACAACTGGATCCTCCAGCACCTCCTACAGAGGGAGTTTTCATCAAAATAACAGATACTATGATCACTGTCCAGGAAGGTTCCGATGCTTACCTCACTGCCTCAGTCGTTGATCCTGACAAATCTACCCTTCAAATTGAGTGGCAAACCACATCACAAGGACAAATTCTCCCTGTGGCCGAACTCTCCAAGGGAACTTTTCAGGGTTGGCCCAACGCTAAATTATCCTCAAATGGTTCACTGTCCTTGTTACAAACAGCACTAAGACACTCTGGTTCGTACAACATCACTGCTTTAATAGGTCCTTTTTACTGTAACTCTCTCTCCAAAGATTCTGCTCGCAGATTCTGTGCTGTACACCACATGGCCTCTGCTGCCAAGTATCTCTCTGTTTTACCACCCACTGAAAAACAACTTTTGGAATGTCCAAAACATAACCCTGGTCCCCATAGTGGTCTCACAGTCACTTCCCTCCCAGGTTCTTTGATTAATAATTTACAGTTCATGCATATACCTGTTTTGTTTAACCTTACTTACTGGAACATGAAAGAATTTGGTATGTGTCACAGTACTAATACATCTGCTTTTTACAGTACGTTATTACTTGATAGTTTAGCTGCATTTCAGATTCATACTAAGGATCCCGTTACTGGGGTTTATTCTACTGAACATAGAGGTAATTTTAGGAGGAAAACCACTCCTGGTACTTTCAATCATAAACATAATAAACGTGAAGTTGACAGTTCTGATGTCACAGGTGCTACAGGTACTGTCACAGGTCTTTTTGGTACCGCTATGTCAGTTTGGAATAAAGCAGACATCGCTGCTATCAAAATTTATTCTGCGAAGTTCTCCACTGGTTTGGTTAATAATGTTTTACCTCCATTATTGCATGGTGTGGATGGTCTTAGTCAGGAAGAAAGATACACTCTATACAACATGCACGATATTGCTAAAACATTCACTGATTCAAAAGATTAGCTTAACGCACTCATACAACAGAACAATAGAGAAGCTGAAAAACAATATATTGGTAGGGAAATACTTTGTTCCGCTTATGGCTCATACATCCTCACTACCATCAACAACCTGTTCCGTGATTTAGAAACTGAAAGAATCCCTGACATCATACATGATAGATGCATTTCCAAATGGTATTGTCCCAAATGAAAACTATCTACTTGTGTTTCCCTGTGTATGCAACAAACTTTGTCTATTCTTCTCTCCACAGCGAGAAATTTGGGGTTTGTGACCAGGCACCCTAATACTGGTCCTTGTTTCTCTACTAAGAAATGTTCCATAACAGATACCATGTTTGTCTTTTTTACTGTCTCCTTACCACGTTTTGATCCCACTACAGCTTTGTTTGACAAGCTTGCACTGGCACACTCCATAGGGCATTTGGATGAAGACATCTACAGAGAAAGCCTGGATCTACCACCTCTACTGGTCTACCATTCTTTCCTGGATGCCTCGGTGGCACCGCGCATGGACTGCTGTGCGAAGAAGCAATACATCTACTTGTGCTGATGTGATGTGTTTGATGTCATACGCCCTGTTTGTGGCTACTCTCCAGACAGCATTGATTGGACTTTCACTATGGATGAGGACATCACTGATAATGGCACCAACTCTTTTGACTCGACTTTGTCTCCTGATCAGCTCTACCAGTCCTATCGTGAGGAAGCTCATCGCCTGTCAACTTGGATTTCGAAGACGACCTACACATGTCCTGTCCAGTTGCAAAAGTGGAGACTGCCTACTGTACGCTCACAGTACAACTCTGATGGTGAATACTGCATCGTTACAAACTATAAATCTTATACATATGGTTCTGTTACTTGTGCTATTGATTACCCCAACTTTTGTTTTGTTCCCCACCAGAAGACTGTTATTGGACATACTGTTATAACCCCCGTCCCCCTTATGGATGCAGATATTATTGATGGTAATCCAGATTATTTACTCACACTGTCCGAATACTTATCATACTTTAACATACACATAGACCCACTTACACTCACACTGAAATCCCTTCTAGATAGAAAGGACACACACCTCATCCACATCAGCAATAACATAACTAAAGCCAATGAAGCTGTTCTTGATTTGATTAACAATGGAGATATGAATAATGCGTTAACTAACACCTGGTTAGAGATTACTTTTAAAGGTTTTGTTATTATACAAGCTTTTTTTGATATTTACCTTGATTATTATGCTTTGCTGCCTACGACGTACACTTCACCAACACCGTGAGCAGCTAGAGTTCCTTTACAAGGCTCGAGCATCGGGATTGTAAATGACCACTGCTCCTGTCCTTTCCCTGGATTTGTCTGTGTTGCCCTTGGAGGCAACAAAGGGGGAAATTGTTACACGAGGACCCTGCACCCTAATTGATACCCTCAGAGGTACACCGTAGAGAGCTAATGCTTAGGTATAGGTTATACTAACACTTAGGGCTTAGGGCATCTACCGTACAAGAGTAGATGTCAGGATATGAATGCATATTGTTGTAATCCACTTTGCTTGCTAATGCACACACATTATACCATGTATTTTCTGTCTATTTCTTACTTGTCAGATGCCAAGACACCTGTCCTTGAAGTAACTATAATATGTAAGGCAACATTGCCATCCTTTGGTGATGTGTACCACCACACCTTGTTATGTAAGACTCTGTATAAGAACTTCTTTGTTCTAAAACTGATGACTTTACAGAATTATATAATGCTATCTTGGACCATGGAGCCACCTCTAATTTAGCCAATAGGGCTCATCTCTGTAACTAGAAATGTTTCTATCTTTTAGTAACCATAGTAATTATCACAGGTATATAATGTTATGCACAGGCTTTACACCTCGGAGACCCTAGAGATCCCAAGAGACTACAGAGAAACCTCGAGGTGTAGGGAATGCTTAGCACTGGCTCCTGGTTCGTATTGGTAAGAACTGCTTAAGGCAACTGTGATTTATCCCTTTTGTAGTAATAAGCTTGTTTATTACTCAAATGCAACTTGTTTGTGATTACTTGCATTGCCAATATCATCGAGGTTTAGACCTCTTACAAACCCTTATCAAGAAACTTAAAACTAGATTATGTTTCTTCTACAGGAACAAATCTCTTTTCCCCACAGAAGTCAGGAGAAGTCTAGTTCAAGCCACCTTTCTCCCTATTCTCAATTATGTGAACATAATCTACAACAGCTGTACTTTATTTCATCTCCATAATTTGGATGTATTGTTCCACCGTGCCATTCGCTTTATTACAAATGCACCCTCCTAGACCCCACCATTGAGACCTCTATACAGCAGTGGACTGGACGTCCCCTACCACCAAAATAATGAGCCATATCTGTACTTGGGCCTTCAAATTGCTGATACAGTAAATAAACTCCCCTATTAAATATTAGCCCTCTTCAGTCACTCAATTAGCTGCTATTCCCTCAGAAAAAAATTCTATCATCATTCTAGACATGCAAAATTCTGCACTCGCTATGGCAGAGCTGCCATCAGTTATGTTATTCCCGCAACCTGGAACAAATTGCAAACTTCCCTAAAACTGCAAGTCTCGTCCCTCTTAGATTTTTCAAATCCTTACTTAGCAACTCCCTCAAAGATGATTGTCACTGACATGCCAACCAATAAGCCCTCCATATCTATGGCTCCAGCGTGGAAATAGTAAGCATTTATCTCAACAGTTCGCACTTTACCCCCCCACCTCCAAATTATCTATAATCCATTTTTCTATATCATAACCCAGCATGAGTGCTTGCCCATGCTTTCTTAAGGTATTGATTTTATTCCTATGTAGCTCCTTGTAATTTGTATCTACTCCAGTATCTTCCCTATACTTTGTATTATTGTGTGTTACTTTGTATTACCTATCAAACTTTGTATTGCTATTTCTGTACATTATGCATTGTCCCTTGCAGGACCTCCTTTTAAATGAACATGCTCAATGTAGCTTTCCTGGTGAAATAAAATTGAAATTGAACTTACGTATCATCTTCAAGACTGTAAAATTAAACAGTAACACAGAAACAAGTAACAGAATCTAACTATTTAAGCGGTAAAAAAACAAACTTGTTGTCTGGAGAGGGCCTGTGGTAACCAGGGGAGACTGCCCCTGAATCTCTTGCCCTCACCAGTTCATGCTCCTCTGTGCCATACAGTGGTGCCATGTATTTCTTCCCTAATATTGGACAAGCAATACTCCCGGGTGGGAGTAGACTACCCTGCTAGGTCTGTGTGTGATACTCAACTCTATATCCCTATGCCTAACAAAGCTGAGTATAGTGAGAGACAGTGAAGGAAGTTGGAGAGAACATGCTGATGTGGTGACTGCCATCTCCCACTAAATCCCAGGTTGTCCTTATGGAATAGGAGAGCCAAAGAGACCCCTCCTGGTGTGTGCTGTGGTCATCACCTGTGTAGGGAGTATGGCTGTCAAATGCTCCTTTGCAGGAACCCCTGCATCATAGGGGATGGAGGGGTGGAGGGGAATTCATCCAATATGATGAACACCCAGGTTTATAGTTAACCTTTTGCCAGCCTGCAGTCCTTGTCATATAATTATATTATTTTAGGTTTTGTAGATGGTGTATGGCAGCATGCACCATTAGTAATATAATCTCCTTCTACATCGGCTGAGAAGTGTGACAAATGTCAGTATATTGGAGCATCCAATGTGTGGGAAGAAGTATTTTCTAGCCTGTCTGACAACCATTAGGTCAAGGTCCACTCCACCTGTGTGTGATAGCCTTCTTGTTATTTAAAGCTTTGTAAGGAGGCTAATAGTGTGGAGATTCATTCCCTTTGTGACAGGAAGAGGAGAAAGGAATGCAGGGCTGGCAGTGTTAGCAACCAAGGCAGGCTGGTGTTACGGTATCCTTGGAGACTTGTCCCTTCCCCACTGATTTCAGCGTATATTAACTCGCTGGGAGTTGAACCTCTGGGACCCAGAGTCCATTTGACAGCAAGATTCAGTCCATTAGCATTGGCACATGTATCTGTGGCCTCTTAAGCATGTGGACATTTGAGAAGGCCAAGCATGTAGTCCCAGCAGTGACTGTCACTTGATTCTTATGGAATTGCCTGTTGTATTTATGAAGGAGGTTCCCAGCCCTAGTTCTGTTACCAAATCCCTCCAACATGCAGTCCTCCCTCCAATACGCATTTAGCCCAGATTGGAAAACTGGTTCATAGAACAAAAACTTGAGGTCAATGTAAAAAAGACAAAGACCTTGCTCTTTGCCCACCAAAAGAATAAGGCCAAGAATGCACAGCTAACAATCCTTTCCCACTCTCTCCTTCCTCTAGAACAGGTCCATACATATAAATACTTGGGCCTTACATTTGATTCCAGCCTGTCCTTCCATTCACACAATAATACTCTATCATCAGCCATAAATGTCCGTATAGGCCTATTGTATCGGCACAAGGACTGCCTACCTCCGGAAGCCCTTAATCTGGCTGTCACCTCCTCAGTCCTCTCCCTAGTCGATTATGGGCTCACTATCTACTCAGCTGCTGACCAGACAGCCCTTAACAAAATCCACCTTGCCATAAACAAAGCATGCAGACTCCTCTTTGGGGCAGACAAGCGTACCCATACCTGTATCCTCTATGCCCTGACAAATCTCTTCACCCTGGATGAAAGGCTATTTTATCAAACATGTCTCCTCACAAAGAAAATACACCTGGGGATTACCCCCTTGAGGGTTTCTGCCTCTCTCCTATCCTCCCACACCTTGGTGAACACCTGCACTGCCAACCGACAGGTGTGGTCCATCCCGAGGATTAGAACCTCCTTAGCCCAAAGATCATTCCCACACAGGGCCCAAGCCTGGTACAACGAACTCCCCTCTGACATCTCCTCCATCTCCAAATTAGGACCTTTCAAGTCAGCCCTCAAAGAGCACATTCTTGCTTCATGATGCTGCGAATGTACCAACTAGTTTTGGGTCATCTATCCATCATCTTACGGGACCACCCCACCACTGTGCTCCTACCGATAGGGCTACCAAACATTATCTATTAACAATGCCTCCTTTGGTTGCACTTACAAGACATCTGTCTAATTCTCTATTTCACTGTAAATATCTAACCTGTTACTCCCTCCCTCTATCAGCAAACTTATTGTTCTCTTGTAAACTGTAAAATACAGCTCTTGGTAACATGTTCAATGCAATGTATAGCTAATTTTGATTCTGCAATATTGTATAACTAAAAAAACTGTAACCTTTAGCTGCCATTCTATGTCTATATGTATTAAGTGTATATGTTTGTTTTTTCTGACACGGAGTCTTTGTAAATGAGTCCCTGACTCAAAGGTTGTAATCCTAAAGTCTGTTAAATAAAATAAATAAAATAAAATATCCAAGCTATCCATTGTATGGATCTTGCTTCCAAAGTTATACTCATTGTAATTCCCGGTGCAGAATGAAGAGGTAAGCTTTACACCTGCAGTATGCATCGCCTCTGCACAGGCATGCCCTCCCCTTCCCCTGCCCTTCCCATCCCTGAAAATATCAATGTGTATTTTCCATGTAGTTTCTCAGTATATGTTTGGTATTCTCTTCTAGGAGTGCACCACCAAGTGCTTGTGGCTGTACTGGCCTATCTGTCCAAGTTTCCAACCCCCCACCCCACATATTTTACAAATATGACAATGTGGAATTCCCTCTTAATCCCAGTACCCCCTGCAGGTTGTGCTCTGTATGGCTCCCATTCTCCCCCAATAATCCTACAGCAGCAATATTGAAAAGCTGTGATTGGATGGGGGGGGGTTAGGTCCACCACCTGGTGGTGCTGCAATTTAGAGCCCTAGTTCTGTACTCTATGAATCTAAAGAGCCCTGGGTCTAGGTTTTGGGAATCTGTGGGGTCCCTCTTTAGTGGCGCTTGTTCTCTGCATTACCTCTGTGCTGAATAGGCTGTTTGAATGTGCACACATGCGAGCAGGGTGCTGGTTGTCAGGAGGAGCTGTTGCCATAGTGCCTGTTTCCAGTGCATGAACAATTATGCTGGGATTGGCTGAGAAGGGTTCCCACCCTTTATGGTAAGCCAATCCCCATTCACTGACTTTGAACAGCAATAGTGAAATTTACAAGGCCCCCTGACAACTCAACTATTACTGGCTAGAGAAGGGAAAATAAAGCTTGGTACTCAGGGCCCATAGCTGATTTAACCCTGTTTAAGAGGGTCTACTGGAGACAGGGCAAGGGGTAATAAATACAAAAGGAATATCACATACCAGTGTTCCATATTTCTGTTAATCCCAAGTCCATAGCATAAAACCCAAATGAAAAGGTTTTGCTTAAGTCCAGTGCATTAGCTATCATCAGGTAGTGGGGCGATTGCTTTTAGGTGTGCCCTGAGCCTGTGCCATGACATGTCCCTCCACCATGTCAACTCATGAGAGGTCCAATTCCTGCAACAGTCCATTCGAATCAAGTTTTGTTTCTTGCAGCTGCATGGGCTCAACAGACTTGGTGGCAGCTTTATTTGGTGAAGATGGGCTGGGTTCAGGTCTCTTCAATGCCTGTTCATCTGTGGAGTCGGTGCTGGTCGTTGATTCTCTGGAGTCTCTGCTACCATTGCAGCTAAGGTAATCGGCATCACATGTTGTCTGTTCTTCCCAATTCCTGTGCCTGTCACTCCTGTTCGATCGTTTCTCTTTAGTCACCTGCCATTCCATGTCTT
This sequence comes from Neoceratodus forsteri, assembly GCA_016271365.2. Classification (NCBI taxonomy): domain Eukaryota; kingdom Metazoa; phylum Chordata; order Ceratodontiformes; family Ceratodontidae; genus Neoceratodus; species Neoceratodus forsteri. Next base: position 1,672,863,983 of record CM057449.1, on the reverse strand, counting down.
GAGTTTGTGGGACTCAATGATCCCCATTAGTCTTGGCGCTAGACTCCACATTAGGCTTGTTTGGTTGGTGGGCAGGAGTTTTGCATTCCTACAGTTTGCCCACTAAGTCTTTACCTTTCTCTAACCAATACTGCGGTATGTAATTTGTGGCTTCCTCTGAAGATCAAAAATATCTTCTGACTACATTCCTCAAGATTCGCAAGGTAGCTAGGTATTGTATTTAGTACTGGATACTAAAGGCTTGAAAATGCCTTTTACCACTGTGTAGCTCTTCCTGTGGAGAGCAAGCTCCTTTGAAAAGTCATTGAAAATAAATATTCTGTGACCATTCACTCGAAGGGACCATGGTCCCGTGCCAGAGATAACATTTTTTCTTTGTCCAGAAATCACAAAAAAACATGTCAGGATGGGTCTCGGATGGCCGCCTTGCTTTGATAGTGGGATGAAGGATCGGTGTACCATCTTAGTTTTGAGGACGGAGTGTCAGTTATGCTGTAGTGTCCTGGATATGTCTTTTTGCAAAAAGTCCAGTACATCCCTGTGCCCAACTCCCTCCAGGAAACTGATAAATTGCAGGTTGTTACACCTGCTTCTGTTCTCTGCATCTTCTGCATGGTTCCAAAGTTGGGCTACCATTCTCTTGTGCTCCTGTATGTTGTCCTCATGCTGGGTGTCCTCTTCTTCAGTGAACAAAAGAAATGTCTGTGTCCTTAGCTTTTGCTTGGAGGTTCTGGACTTTATCCTGTAAAGCTAAGACTGCCATCTTGAAGGAAGTGATTTCCTGCAATGCCATGTATATAAATTCTTTAATCTCACCTAAGTCAGTGAGTGCAGATTATATCTGTGTGGCTGCCATCTCAGCCTCACAGTTTTCATTAGAGTTGCTAGTGTCGGTTTTCAATTGATATGTCCAGAACGACTACAGGTATCTTGTCCAAAACTGAGAAATCATTAGAGCTGATTTTTACTTAACAAATAATATTACAATTGCCTTGTTTGGTTTGCTGGTTCCATGGATTTTTCCAAAATTCTTTAGTGGTAAGAAGAGCTCTTCTCTAAAGCTGCCATAATTTCACATGCCACCCATGCACCCAAAATATTTATTTCATTTAAGGTGGAAACTGGAGAGGATGAATAAGTTACTAAGGTGGGAGGCAACATTTTTTGTGAAAAAAAATAGCTGCTATTTGAATTGTCAGCATTACAAAGGGGCTCACTGATATTCCAGATGTAGTGAGCAGTGGCTAGTGGGACTTATTTTACCTGTGTGCTGTGCTCCCACAACGCAAAGCTCTCAGCAAATCAGGATGCAGTATTTAACCTATGCATTTCGTATGTTATTTGTACAGAAAATAAAAAATACCACATTTGTATTGCACTGCTTGGATTTCATTTTTTTAACTCTGTTTATCATTGCCCTGTAGGTGGGGATATTCCCCGACTCAGTCCCCCACACACACATCAGCATCCACCAACAGCCAATCCAGTACCAAGGCTGCAGCATACCCCCTGTGGTGGGGCCCCAAAAGGGAGACTGAGATCCACCATGTGTGCAGTCCGGAGCAGGTTGCAGCATCATTCAGTGTGGGGTTGGGTGTGGTCAAACTGCACTGTTCACAGGGTTTTTCCCTTGTGTCAGTCCCCCCGAAGGTGTGGATGTGCAATAACATCAGCATGGGCATGCGTAGTCCCATGCATGCCCCACAGACATCTGCCACTGCCGTCTCCTCTGCTACATGGTCCTAGCTTGGTGTACACCCAGCCTCTACTGGGTGTCACCTAAGTGCTGGGTGCCGTTTACCCCCCCATCCCAGAAGAGAGCTGTCCCTGGGACAGTCATCCAACCTCCCCGGGCTGGCCCTCTAATGATGCTCCAGGCTCATTCCCAATCCCGGGTCATCAACATCATGAGACATAGCTCTATCACTGTACCAGCAGGCCAGCTTGCTTTGATTTTATTACCCATATGGCTATACAGAACTTCTTTAGTTATGTATTTATTTACAATTTGGTGACTGGAAAAGACACACTGAGCCAATGCTCATTTCCAGCTATGACCGGGGGTTCACGGTAAGGATACAGTCAAACAATAACAATTGGATTGAGCAATACAAGTAAAGTGCAATCAAAAAGAGTGCAAACATGGCAAGATGGGACATCATATGCAGAAATTGTCTTTTGCATGATATGCTAAACACTCAGGTACAATCAACAAAAAGACTGAAACTCTCAGTGTAAAAGAACATTAAAAGAAGTAACATCAATCCCAGGGAGGCAGAATGAACTAGGGGGAAGGAGGAAAAGCAGGACAGATGGGGAGTTAACAGACGCAGGAAGGTGAGGGCGTGAGCTTATGCTGATGCTTAGAGTAAGTTGGGGAGGGTGAGAGACAGATGGAAGAGTGGAGAAGATTCCAGTGCAAGAGAAGGCGCTAGGAGATGGCAGACTGTCCAGTGGAAGAGCAAGAGTAAGGGAGGGAGAAGGAGTGGGGATCACTGGAACAAAGGGAGTACAAGGTTAATGGAGTGAGGGAGTTGAGAGTGGAAAGATACGAGGATATTGACTCAAACCAGTGTTTGGAGATGAAAAAAGCACAGTGGTGCAAGTGATGGGAGGGAAGAAGGAGTATGGAGAGGGGAAACAAACAGCACAATGATGAGTACGAGGTGGTGAATTTGTGGTAAAAAGACATAAGACGTTGAACTGGGTATCCAGTTAAGCAAGGGAAGAAGAGGAGGTGGAGCAGTATACATAGACAGTACTTTCTTTCAGGGACTGATCTGTACACAAGTACAATTTTCACTCAAGGAAATTTGTTTTTCTTTTACTGTGCTGTAGCCAGAATTTTGGAGATTCCTTTTTGCAAGCCTCTTGTAACTATTACTTTCCATGAGCACATCATACAACAGAATGAGTTCACTCAGCAGGCACTTCATACAGAGACAGTCATACCTTTCAACCTCCAGTCTCATAAATGAGGGGCAAGACTTAAAGAAATCATGGACAAGGGACAAAAATCAGGGCTGCAGCTTAAAACCTGGTGTTTTTTTATTTAATTAACAAGTAGATATTTTTAATTAAATGTAAAATGTTCGTAAAAGAAATGAAGATTTTGAAAATCTACTCTCTGCATGAAGATTTTGAAGATAATCGTTTGTGAAAAAGTTTTTATGTCCTACATGATCAGAGTGACTAAAGTTCAGAAACAAGAAAACGGTCAAGAATATGAATGACTAAAAAAATATTGCATGCATTTTGTACTCCAATTAAAGTCATGCATAAATAATATAGTAAGACAGTTATTTCTCAGCTCATGCTATGTGCATGGCCTATAGGGGTAAACATTTGAGAGGCTGAAACTCGGAATCCCGAAACTCATGGGACTGAGTACAGTCTCCTAATGCCCACATGCCCGAAAGAGGTGAAAGCTGATTCCTACAGGAGTAAGGTAGCGGATGTAACAAACCGCTACCCTACCCCTCGTGAGGAACCACAACACATCTGAGAATGCAGACACTAGCTGAGCTGCTCCCATAGTGTGGAAGGCTAAGCCACTAGTAGCTCAACCAGCATGGCCTCTTAGACCTGGGTTCTGTTCCCACTGGCAGCTTATTTTGCTCCCCCATTCCACCTCCCATAACTGTTGTTTTTTACTCCGGGGTCCACTCCCCCTTGGAATTGGTTATTTTAGTTGTGGGGAGAGGTATGGAGGCAGAGCCCTCTGCATTACATTTAAGTACTTTTTGGGATTTTGAAATTCAGTATCCCAAACTCAGTCTTGTAGGGCTCAGGATACTGAGTTTCTAGATGTCACAGGTAAGGCTGTAATTTTTTCACGAGGAAAAAAGGACGAATTTCACGGTAAGTTCATGGTGTTAATTGCTTTTTTCATGCCATGGCAGGAACGGCCAAATAAATCCCTAGAGTCACAAATTGGGAAACAGGACAAGTGAGCTGGCGGTGGAGGGTGAAAAAAGTCAACCGCTGAGCAAACCCGGAGAAAGTAGTGACAGCAGGTCTCAATATGCAGGCATGTGGCAGAACTGGGTCCCGCTGTCACAGAAAGAAAGAGAGAGTGCGTGTCTGTTCCGAAGGTCCTCTGGTAGGCTGTCAGACATGTAAAAACAAAGGCCTCCTGTGTTGGTGTTCCCATCGGTGCTCCCAGTAGCAGACAGAAAGTGGTGGCATACCTTAAATAAATTAAAAATACACTTAGAAATGAGGATTTGATATGATTAGGAATTTTCACGGGGGACTACCAATTTCACCATAATTGTGAAATCCGTGACCCCCATGAAATACTTTTTTTTTTTTTTTAGTTGTTTAACCAGGTATAGCACACTAAGCAGGAAGCTTTTTTACAGGAGCAACCTGGGAGCACAAGGAGGTTAAGTGACTTGCTCAGGGCCACACAGTATGCAAGTGGAAGCTGTGGGACTGACACCCAGGTCTGGTCTGTTGGATGTCATCAGATTTGCAGCTCAGAGCCTTAGACCACTGCGCTATACTGCCTCCAATACTTACAACCTTGGTCATAGGTATTCCCCTACAGGGCCCTGAACAAACAAAGTTAGGAATCATGTGCAGGAACCAAAGTACCTAGTGCTTCTTAGTACTGCACAAAATAAGTTGGGAGTCACCTCTTGCCTTGCACAGGGCCTCAAGGGTCCTGGCAAAGCAAGTTACCATGCTACTTCCTCAAAACTAAGGAAATTAATTGCAAACAATTTATGTTAATTCAGGTAGTGCTGCTACCGCACAAAACTCAAATCCCACAAAGTATGTAAATGTGCTATTATGGTTTCAACCTAATAAGATATCAAAATATAGAATGTGTTGGCAGAAAAAGACTGGCAGACCCATATAATCTGCCATATTTTCCCTGCCTATTACTACACCCTGGACCCTATTTGGTTACAGGTATCCCTCCCTCATCCTGTACCTCTACTTATTATACCCATGTTCCTAGTGTCCACCACTCTTTCATCCACCCAGGGACGGAAAGCAATTTTTGCACGAAGTTGCGGACTTCATTGTTGACATGGTGTTGGAGTCACTCAGATTGATGGTGCTGGGTTACTTCAACACCTGGGTCGAAGATGAACTCTCGCAGTTTGGCCAAGACTTCCTCCATCTAATGATGTTGTTGGGCTTCACTAAGGCAGTTGTCACTGCAACACATAGTTCTGGTCATTCTCTGGACCTGGTTTTCCTCCTAGGTATGGAGACCTCTGACTTGGTGGTGGAGCCAGTCGGTTAGTCTGACCATCACACCATCAGGTTCCGTTTCCAGGACCCCCCCCCCTGTAGGCCTGCCCCTGTGAAGATAATCCAGTACCACCTTTAAGGGGAGTAACCCCAGATGGCCATGATGGCAGTACTGGATCTATCAGGATTTCTGACTGCCAGCAGGGGTCCAGACAACCTGCTGCAAGCCTATAACACAGCTGTGGCTGTGGCTCTGGACTCCATTGCACCTATTTGTATTCACCTCCTCACCCTTCCCCCTCGGTCCCCTTGGTTTGATAGGACCTTGAGGGAGATGAGGAGAGAGGAGCGAAGGATGGAGTGACACTGTCGGAAATCTGATCTTGATGACGACAGCTTAGATTGATGGTCCATCATTCAGACTATCAATCGGCAATCTCCGGTAAGAAGGTTGAGTTCCTGTCCAGGAAGATCACCGCTGCGAGGAACCGACCTGCTCAGCTCTTCTGAATCATGGATAGACAGTGCAATCCAGCCTTTCTGCAAGTTCATCACAGGAGAAGTGGGGTGAGTTTACTCGCTTCTTTGTGGATAAGGTTGCCCACATTAGATTGGAGATCTGCTTAGCCCACTCCAGTGGGCGGGGTGGTGATCGGTCGGAGGTTGCAGAACCATGGTTTGGTTGGTCAGCTTTTAGACAGCCGACAATTGTGGGTGTCATAAGGATTATCCAGAATATGCGACTGACCTACTGTACTTTGCACCTGGTCCCAACTCACCTCCTTGTGGGGTGTGTTGACATCATTGGCCTGGTCCTGGCAGAGATAGAGCGGAGTTTGCTTGAGATGGGTGAGTTTCCTGACTCCCTGACTCCCTGAAGGAGGCCGTGGTGACACCCCTCCTTAAGAAATCTTCTCTTGACCCATACTGTTTCACCAACTACAGTGGGCAAGGTTATTGAGAAGGTGGTCTCACTGCAGCTGGATGATCACCTTACCATCCAAGATATCTACAATCCTCTCCTGTTGGGATTTAGGAAGAGGCATAGCACCGACACCGTCCTGTTCCAGGTGCTCAATAATCTCCTGATAGCGAGAGATCAGAGGACTTGTTCCATCTTAGTCCTCCTTGATCTCTCTGCAGCATTTGACACCATGGATCAAGGAGTATTGCTGAAGTGCCTGCCCGTTATCTGTGGACTGTGGACAGTCTTCAGATGGTTCCACTCATTCTTCACTGGTAGATTTCAGAGAGTTGTGTCAGGAATTTATTCCTCTGATGCATTCTCTCTACCATGTGGGGTACCCAAAGTCTCTGTGCTTTTGCCTATGTTATTTGTGGTGTATATGCTGTCATTCGGAGATATTGTAAGCTGGTATGGCTTGATTTTTTACTGCTATGCAGATGACACTCAGGTATACATGTCCTTTGTGCCTGACCAGGATGATGCGGTCTCGGTGTTCAACAGCTGCCTTGCTGAGATTCAAGGCTTGATGAGTGCAATCTGGCTGAAGCTGAACCCTGGCAAAACTGAGATTTTGGTGGTGGACCCAGGTCGATGTGTACAGGAGTCCTCAGCATGGCAGGCCTCTGGGCTTTTGCTTGGTGGTCACCAGCTGAAGTCCTCCGAATGGAAGCAGACTCTGGGTGTTATTTTTGGTGAGGGGTTGACACTGAAGGCTCAGGTGTCATCCATCATCAAGACATCATTCTACCATCTGAGAAATATCACCCAGATTAATCACCTGGTTCCACCCAGTGATCTTCAGACATTGGTCCATGCCTTTGTGACCTCCCACCTTGATAACTGCAATGCCCTATACCTAGGGCTTCTGGGGGTTGATATCCGCTGCTTGCACTTGGTGCAGAATGCTGCGGCCAGGTTGTTGACTTTGCTTTCTTGATCAAGCCATGTCACACCTGTGCTGCACGGACTGCACTGGCTGCTGGTTCAGTGGCAGATCACCTTCAAGATTGGCTTGCTAACCTATAAGGCCCTACATGGACAGGGACCAAGTTATCTGCAAGAGCTCCTTTGTCCCTACCACCCCTTCGACCACTCCACTCTGCTGAAGAGGGATTGCTGGAGATTCCCAGGGTCCATTTGAAGACCTCTGGAGCTCATGAATTTGCTTTTGTGGCTCTGACCCAATGGAACTCAATACCTCTTCGGATAAGAGGGTGCCTGACTGTGGACAGCTTTAAATCTGCTCTTAAAACATTTTTATTTTCTCTTGCCTATCCTGATTATTTATTCATGGAATCCTGTTATTTTAATTGGTTTTAATTATTTATTGTCCTCTATGTGTTTTGTAAAAGAGCTTTGGTATTTTTTTGAATTGTGCTTGAAATAAAAAAAGATTATTATGATTTCTATTAAGTATTTCATTACAACCATCCTAAATTCCCCACACAAGTTCAGAGCATGCCCCCATGTTCTGTTGCTTTTCCTCCTCCTCTGAAGGTGATTTCCCTCCTGCACCTTGTTCGTCCCCATGAGATATTTGTGTGTCTCAGTCATGTCCCCTCATAATCTCCTCTCCTCCGGGGAGTACATGTTGAGCTTCCATTTCCTTTCCTCATATGGTTCCTTGTGCAACCTTTGCAACATTTTGTTAGCCCTCCTCTGGACTGTTTCCACCCTGTCAATATCCTTGTGGAGGTGCGACCTCCAGAACTGGACACAGTACTCCAGGTGAAATCTCCCTAATGAGCAATACATTGGCAACAGCACTTCCCTTCTCCAACTAGAATTCCTCCTCCCTATGCACTGTAGCATATGGGTAGCCTTGCCTTCTGCCTTATCCCACTGCCTTGTGACCTTGAGATCAACAGTTGTAATTATCCCCTCCCCCCATCTTATACACAGCCCCTGGGGTTTTACCACACCAGGTGCATACCTTTACACTTTTTGGGATTGAAACCTATCTGCCACACCATAGATCAGTCTTCTAGTTTCCCAAGACCCCTTTTGCATTCTCTCCATCCTCTCCAGGGCATCCACCTTGCAGCAGATTTTTGTGTCATCCTCAGAGAGACATACCTTCCCCTCCAGTTCCTCAGCAATGTCACTGAAGAAGACATTGAACATACACATGACCCAATACCAATCCCTATGGTATTCCACTGGTCACTGTCTTGTCCCTTGAGTGGGTGCCATTTACCACCATGATCACCCTCTGCCTCCTGTCTTGCATCCAGTTAGATGGCCAGCCTACCACCTTCTCTCCCACCCACAGTTTGCAAGTTTCTTAATCAGCCTCCTGTGCAGTACAGTGTTAAAGGCCTTACTGAAATCCAAATAGGCCACATCCACTGCCCTCCGCTAATCCACCTTCCTAGTTACACAGTCAAAGAAATCTGTGAGATATGTTTAACATCACCTCCCCACATGAAGCTGTGCTGCAGCTGGCCCTGCAGCCGATTAGCTTCCAGGTACTCCATCAGTCTATCCTTCAGCACAGCAGAGACTACCCACCAATGCCCACAAAGTTTTGAAAAGTGCTTTTAGGGCTGTCAAATTGTAACTACCACCCCTCCCATAGGTTGATTGAAACATCAAAAAAGTAAATTCAGAGGTAATGATTTTTTTAAACCCTCACTCCTTTCATGCCCATGTATCACCTCCATGAACTCAACCAAATTAAATACCAACTTAAATGCTGAAACACAATCCATATCCCAATCATAAGGGATGCAGAGCAGAATATGCAGCAGCTGAGTTCTAACTTGCTTCACACAGGGTCCCTAGGTCACTGTGCTCAGCAAGAAATACACAGAGCCATTTGGACCTTGCATGAAACATGACCTGACTTCTAACTTTCTTCATGCAGGACTAGCCCCATGTGAAGCAAGATGCAAAGGGCCCCTCAGTCCCTGCACAAATCAGAAGGTAATTTATATCTTGCTTCAGGCCCTGTGCAAAGCATGATGTGCAGAGTCCAAACATGAAGCTATTCAGAACTTGCTTAATGCATGGTTGTTTGCACCCTATATGAGACAAGTTGCAAGGGGCCCTTTGGGCCATGCACAAATCATAAGGTACTGTAAGCCTCTACATGCTTTGTACAGGGCTCCTTCGGCCCTGCATGAAGCAAGATACTTAGCCCCTATGGTCTTTGTGTGTTAACTTTGGGTACAATAACTTATTTTTTTTGAAGGGGGTAGATTTTAATGCCACATTTTCACATGGTCTTTTTTTCACCCTACATCTTGAATCTGACAGCTGTGTTTTTCAAATCCAACCAAAACATTTTGTAAAATGACCACAAAATGATGTTTTGAGTGGGATTAGAAAAATGGCAGCTGTAAGATTCATGAAGCGGGGTGAAAAACAGACCATTTTTTATTAAAAATGTGGGGTCAAAATCACAAAATACTACATAGTTACAGTACAAATTAAAGCTGAAAAGGTATTTCACTGTTGGCAGTAGCCAACTATTTTTTCTTCTATCTACTTTTTTTTCCCCATGTTTTTTCAGCTTTGGTCATAACTTTGTCGGTTTTTGAGATCTTGACCTCAAATTTTCAACATGTTTTTTTTTCTCATCCAACCTTATAAATGCAACAGCTGTCATTCTTCAAAACCCACCCCAAATGTCACGTTACAGAACAACCATGAAACAACATTTTGGGAAGGATTTGAAAACCAGACAGCTGTTAGGTTCATGAGGTGAGGTGATAAAAAAGACCATTTTGAAAAATTGCTGTCAAAATCTAAAATGAATAAAATAAATAAAAAAACAAGGTTATTAGTAAAAGTTAAAACAAAGACAAAATAAGTGTGGAGGTGTACTTGATTAGCAGGTGCTTGGATGGGGTCATGTGTCAATCAACAGGCACTTATAGTATTGAAATGGGAGAATCTATAGAGGTAACTAGGTGATGGGGTGAGGGGTGGCATGGTGCTAGAGGGGGATGTATATGGGGTGGGAATGAGTTTGTGGGGAGATGCAACAATGGACCATTTTCTTTTTTATAGGTAATTTTGGGGGAGCTAAAGATATGGACAGTTTTCTTTTTTACTTCAGATTTCTAATTTTATGTAAATGACTATGTTGGATGATTTTCTTTTTTTCAATTATCTAGATGTCAGCGGAGAGGGTGGAAGGGGGTGGCATGGGTGCTAGGTGGGAAAAGGGTGGAGTTGATTAAGCTGACAATGGCCACTGAGCTTGGGCAACCCGGAGGCCAGATTCACTATAGCAATGGCCACTGAGCTTGGACAACCCAGTGGCTGAACAAGGAAAAGAACTAGTCACTGGGCTTGGGAACCCTGGTGGCCAAATAAAGAACAGAGGTTTCACTTAACAGTATTGGCCACTGGGCGTTGGCACCTGAGTGCCTAAAAAAAAAAAGATTCACTGGGCTTAAACACCCCAGACACCATACACTTACTGTTTTCAGGCTTTTTGACTTTTTTCCAGTGACAAGCATTTAGCTTTTTAAATTTTGCTTTAACCAACAACAAAAAAAATAAAATAAATAACTTTTGCCATAACTTGGCCATTCTGGGTCCACTTGATCCGAAAATGTTTCAGGGTGGGCATATCCCTACCCCACCTTATAGTTTTGAATATGTAATTTTGTCAATGCACCCCAACTTGTGTTTTGGGGTGCATTAACAAAACAACACTTGAGTAGGGAGCATGGCTAAGCCCTGAACAAGATGGCAGCATAGAGCTGTAACACTGCAACCCTCAAGGCATTGAATCTGACATTATTTTGCAGAATCAGCACAATTCTGGATTTATCACTATCTAACTGGTAGCTCTTATATCAAAGTGCAGAATGGTGGTCTTATTTTTTGCTCCTGACAATGTACTTTGGAACTGTTACTGACAGGGCTATTGGGCTGGTCCTTGCAGTTCCTGGCAGCATGGCCACAAATCACATCTCGAAATGTGACCCGGCAGTGATCAAAACTATCTTTAGCCAACTGATGCAACAAATGTCCTAAGTGACTGTGGCCTGTAACCAGACCACTCAAGCTATACAAAATGTGGAAATCTGAGAATATTAAACCAAGCATAAGGTAGTCGCTCATGAGGAGGCCCTACAGGACCTCACAGCAATTGTCCGGGAACAAAACTGAACCATCCAAATAGTGCAGGATAAAGTTGATGACCTAGACAACTGGAACCATCGCAACAACCTCCAGTTCCTAGGCTTTCCAGGGGTTGTTGAACTTTAGGACACAGCTCAGTTTCCACAACCAGCTCTCCCCACAGTACTCAAGATGGATAGAAAGCTGCCATTTGAAACTGAGAGAGCGTACCGCTCCATGGCCCCTCCACCCGAAGCTGGGGACAAATCAAGGTCTATGCTGGCTTGCTTTCTTAATTTTAAAACTAAAGAAATGATACTGAGCAGAGCCAGGGACTTAGGACAGCTATACTGGCAGGAACACAGGATTTACATCAAGATTTCTTCCATGAACTATCCAACAGATGGCAGGTCTACACGGAGGGTCACCGAGTCATGCAACACGTTGGGCTACAGTTTTCCCTATGCTACCCGGCCACCATGAATGTTGTCCATAATGGGGTGCCCCTCCTCTTCACAACACCAGATGGCCTCATGGATTTTTGCATCACACCAGGGAACATGAAATGAGGGCACTGAGACAATCGGATACTGCATTGCCTCACCCATCCATTGACAACATGGAAACAGAGAGCCCCATGACACTAGGCCACTGAAAAACAACAGGCCAATATGGAGGATCCGTGATCCCCGAGCAGCCACAAAAGACAGTCAACTAAGCCGGCCCGTCGGCGCAGTGGTTGGATTTCCGCTTGCGACTCCAGCGACCTGGGTTCGGGAACGAGCTTGGGTAGTGGTAGGACCGGCCGGGGGGGAGGCAGCTTGAGTGTCCCACAACTGCTCACTGTCTCCAGGAAGGGAAGGGATCGTGACCCGGTGCCAAAGCAACCACTGGTGGAGGCCAGTGGTAGTGCAGCACGTCAGGGCCATTGGGGGTGGTGCGTGACAGACGTCTGCTCTTGCCTTGAAGTCCGGACGTCACGCACCTTAAGAAAGCCAGAAAAATAGCTTGCTGGCTTTTGGATGACGGCTCTTTGCTCCTCAGGGGCCTCCAATGCCTTCCCGGTGCCTTCTGTTCCCCAGCAGCATCCCTGGGTCCTAGAAAGTGTGTGCTGGGGCTATCCCCTCCCCTGGTGCCTTCCCCCTCGGAGGAGAGGGACCCACCCGCTAAAAAGGGATATACCGGGTTATCCCAGGGGTCGCCTGTGATCTGGGGATCTGAGGAGGGCTGGGAAAGGTCAGAAGGGGTCAGAGGGAGCTTGACAGAGCCCGAAGGAGTGAAGGACCAGCGAGCACGGGGGTGGGAAAACAGATTACTCAAACAAAAAAAAACACTCAACTCGTAAACATGACAAGAGGGACCCCTCCTTGGAGAGAACCCAGTCCAGAAGCACCAGCAGGGGATCAGGGGATAAAATACTGTCAGAGGACTTGGATCTCTTATGTTCATCTAGTGGATATGTGGTGCTTCGGCCTACCACTCCAGACTCTCAGCATCATGATCCAACTGTCACTGAATCTCCTGGAAGATCAGTACACTAACCCATGACCAGTACGGCTATCTCCTGGGTGGCCATGTTAGCAGTCAACCCTGCAGACCCCATCAAAGGACCTTCTACTTTGACTCCCACCACACAGCAACCACCTCTCAAAGCCTGGCTGAAGGACTTCCTGCTCAGAACTACCGTTGACCCTGCAACAGAACTAGGCTGACACCAGCATCAGATACGTGAATCTTGTTTCTTGGGAGGGAGGGGAATGGTGTTAGACAGTTGAGGGAGGGGCTTTTACCCTAGTAATATATCAGTAGGCATGCCCGATAGAGAATGCCGGTGAGAGGTAAAATGTTAGGGTACCGAATGCCTCCCTCAAAGTCCCTCTGAAGCCTGACCCAATATTCCCCCTCCACTCCTCCAAGTTTATTGCTGATCTCCTGTGACAGCAGAACTGAACACTGTGACTTTGCACAATCTTCCTATGAGAAAAAAAGTTTTAACATTAGAGGTGTGTTTTAACTTCAATATTTGTGACCCAGCTGCACAGATAGAAAGACCTTGTTATTTAATTCACATGAGGACCAGCCATCCCCCATCCCCCTTCTTATCTGCTATTCTGGATGCTATTCTGAAGCAAGTGGGTGGGGGTGGGGAAGACGCTGTAGCCATAATTTTACTCAAACTCAGCATGTGCTTAGAGATACTAGGTAGATTTTTCCTCTCCACCCCCTTTACCCTGAGGGTTTGTATTTGTGACATGGCAGATAGCAGACTATGTGCCCCCTTTGGTTCATTACTGACCTAAATGTTTAAACACAGAGGGAGTGCTCACAAGGATGATAGTGCTCAGGTCAGTAGTCCAGCAAAAAACACAAAAAGAACCAGCACTTCATCAGCATTTCCAACTATAAGGACGTCAAGGCTAGAAAGTTTTGGAGATAATATCTTTTATTAAAAGGATATTATTTCTGAAACGCATCAGGTGAACATGCACTTTCTGATGTTGTGAGTTACATTTTATGAGAAACAAAGTATTTATAAACTTTCTAACCATGACATTCTTATATTTCTAAATGCTGATGAAGTGCCAGATCATTTTGTGTTGTTTGCTGTCCTAAATGTTATTTCAGCTAATTGATGTTGGTGCACAGATCACATGGCTGCCTACTGGTCTAATAATAAGGGGCATATCTGAAGGCACCAAGCTTTTATTATTTCCTGTAAAGGTATACACATGCACAAATCAGGGCCTTTACTAACTCAAGGTCTGCCATCCTCACCTAACTTGATACCCTAATGTCACTCAGAATTGCCCTGTAATGTGCACCCCCGGATTCACTTAATGAGGAAATCAAGGGCAAAAACAGCCCACCTGAGAAATCATAGTCTGGCCAGCTTATGGGTTCAAATACATGGAATGAACTACTACCTTGTCTTTTAAATTGTTTTTTGTTTTAATTGGGTTCACCACAACATAACCCAGATAGACCACTTAGGTTAGCTGGTTCATTCCACTGGGGTGTCAAACAGATGAGGCATACTGATGAGTCCTGGTAGGATGAAACACGTGTCTATGTCTTCTGTTGGCACACTTTGCAAACTGTGTAAGAGGCCTTACGGCACCATGCATTTCTGCTTAAAGTTGAACCAGCATAATATTCTGTGTTGATTTGCATATGCAGCCCATGATGCTTTGCATTGTGGGGGCATGTGTGATTTTGTATTACTAGTGAATGCATGCATAAGTCCTGGATGAGGGTTTTAGACCTCGTGCACTTCATCAGAATGGTATACCAGTACTCTGAGTGTACCTACCATAAATACTGGCAGCCTCGTGGACCACTGGATCGAGTTGGCACAGTTCTCACATTTGGTACCCCCAGTTAAAAAATGTCAACCTCATGAACCCATGACAGCCGGAACAGCTGCAGTGCTACTCTAGCACTCGCCAGAGTGCAAAGGTGGGCCTTATACAGCCGTCTGCTGTTTGCCATGACCCTCTCCTGCTCCCACTTACATGATGTGTTCTTATACGTATATAGTTGCATGTTACAGTTTGTTAATGTTAATTTAGTTAGATACAGAGATATGCACGTTCATCTAAGACATTAGATAACTTGCTGGAATTTTAAATACAAATCTTTTATTTTACCATTTTGTGCTTTGGTTTCCTATATCCCATTAGTATTGCAGATGAGGCTCAGGTCGGTTTCAGCTTCTTACAGTCCTGCTCATACACTCCAAGTAATTAAACCTTCTACATGTGACTATGGGTGAGATCATCTGTCACACCTGCAATGTGCAGGGAATTAACACTTCAGTGAAATGTAAACGGGTGACCTCTGACCTAAAAATGCTCAAATCAAGCTTAGCCTTTCTACGGGAAGCTAAATTTACTTCAGCAAATTACACTAAACTGGCTAGGGACTGGGTAGGGCAAGAATTCCATGCATCAACCCTCACTCATAAGCTAGGTGTAGCAATTCTCATACACAAAAGTCTCAGGTATATCCCCAAGAATACAGCCGGAGACCTGCAAGGCAGGTGGGTTTTTGCTCTGAGTGCCGATGTGTGTGACTCTATGCTGACTGCAAATCACTGTTGACATGGAGCCTGGCACTGTGATGCCAGTCAATGTTTTTTCTTGTTGAACCAGCATTGTAGAGCCCCAGGTATCGAACCCCATTCTAAAGATGTACTGGCTGTGTCACAATTAATCCAAGACACTGGCCTGGTAGACATCTGGAGGACCTTTCACCCCCAGGACTGTGGCTACTCCTACTACTCTCATGTTCATAGTTCCCACAGCTGCATGGATTTTTGGGTAACTTCCCCTTAAATTGTACAAGCCTGTCTGGGGTTTATGATTCTCCCAATGGTGATATCAAACCATGCCTCAGTTCAATTGCATGTTCTATGGGGCTCTCCATCACACATATCTCCATCTTGGTGGTTAGATCCTCTCATGTTAGGGACCCAGATTTTGTACCATGGGCTCACTGAGAGGCCACCTTATTTTCTCAAGATAACCCTATAGCTGACACCTCAGCTGGGAATATCTGGCAAGCTTTTCAAGCCACTATGAGGGGGGAAATTATTGGCTATTCAGTCGCTAGGTGGAAAAAGAGGCAGCAGCAACTCAACACATTGGAGATGGATCTACAAGCAGCAGAAGCGCAATATAAGTATCTCCCCCATGCTAACCCACACTCCCCCGTAGGGCATACCATTATGGTGCTTCGTATGGAGATCAATGAATTAATTTCTTGAAAGGCCAAGATTTCCATCCTTCTCTTGAAACAAAAATACTGGGAATGGGGAGCAAAAGGAGGGAAGCTTTAAGCATATCACCTAAAGAAACAGCAAATCAAAAGATTTATTATGGGTCTTGTAGATACTAATGGGCATGTTCAAACTAAAGCACAAGAGGTAAATCATATCATGAAATGTTTTTATGCTAAACTATACTGCACCTTTAGATGCCTGAACCAATCAGTAGTCCGTAGATCTCCCTCACTTAATCCCACAACAACAAACACTCTAGACTCCCCTTTGACTGTGACAGAGGTTTGAAAGGCTCTGAGCTCTTTAAACAAAGGTAAAGCTCCTGGTGGGGATGGATTCCCAGTGGAAATATGGCAGTCCTTAACCTCCATAATCTCTGCTGTTCTGTGCTCCGTATACTCAGAGACACTAACCTCTGGCATCTTCCTGTCCACTCTTAGGGAAGCAGTGGTAACACTACTCCCCCAAAAAGGGAAAAATCCAACACAAGCTGTAAGCTACCGACTTATCTCCCTAATAAATGTGGACAGCAAGATGTTAACTAAAGGTCTGACTAACAGGCTTAATCCACAAATTCCACATCTCATACACCCCTTCAAGCAAAGTTTGTACAAGGCCAGTACAGTGCAGACCATATTCACTCCCTCCTGAACCTCATCCATGTCGCTATGACTATCCCTTCCCCAGCAGCCATGGTGGCCATAGATTTTGAAGAGGCATTTGATTCCCTTTAGTGGGACTACTTGCAGCTAGTCCTCGCACATCTGGAAATAGGAAATCAATTCCAATCCTGGATCTGATCCCTTTACACACTCTCATTGGCAAAAATTATCACAAACTTCATGCTGTCTGACCCTTTTCTGCTAGAGAGGGGCACAAGTCAAGGTTGCCACCTATCCCTGCTCCTTTCTGTTCTGGCTTTTGAGCCCCTGCCGGTGGCTGTTATACAACCTCCAGAGATTCTCATCATAAATATTGGCCAGCAGCAATATTCAATGCTTATGTATGCAGGCAACCTCCTAGTTCCCTTGCAGATGTTGAATTGTCTCTTAAACCTCTATTATCCATCCTTAATGACGTCATGCAACACTCTGGCTTAGAGCTAAACCAAACCAAAACTGACGTTCTATCACGGAATTCGATATGCAAACCAAGCCAGGTTATATCTCAAGGCCTGAGGTGGACACCAGCAGAAATTATGTATCGTGGAATCAAGGGTGTCCCCACAATGTCAAAACTCTGGGATCTGAACTTAAAACCTTTACTTACAGGGATACAAACAGTGTTTGAAAGGTGGAAGCTGCTCCAGCATACAATGGCCGGAAAGACTGCTGCAATTAAAATGGTCACTGCCCCCAAGCTTTTTTACATACTTTCCCATTTACCAATAGAGCTGCCAACCAGCCAGTATACCAAGATTGATGCCATTATTGATAATTCTATCTGGGAAGGAAAGAAGCTGCGGTACAGCTGGAACAAATTCCAAGCACATTGGTGGTAGGGAGGGTTGTGCCTCCCATGGTTTGAGGGGTATAAATGGGCCTTTCAACCAACACAAACATTAAAATCATTCAAGCCACACTCAACCAACTTGTCTCAATTGCTTAGCATGGAAGAAGATCAGGGTAAAGTGAAATACCTCTCACTACTTTTATATAATGCACCGCCCAAAGGTCATGCCTCCCGACCCACTATATGACCCACAATTAATTACTGGACTAAAGTTCATCGTAAACTACATGCTAACCCCACCCACCACCAGATATACCCCCTTATGGGGCAATGCAACTATTACAGTGGACTGCAAGCCCCTCCATTGGAGCCACTGGGCCCCAAGTAAATTCACTGTTTGCAAGACATACTAGAACCCAAAAAATTACGGGTGCCCACTCTCACACTTGGACCACTGATTCTGATCCCTGTATAATTTTTTGTTGTAAATATAAGAAATTAATGTATGATGACTGTGTCAGAGGAAAATGCTGTCTTACTGGAACTGACACATCAAGACCCCCCAGGGATAAGTTCAAATGACAGGACATAGCTAAACTGCAGATATCTGGGGTGCAATTACCTTGTCAATTTGCTTTCATCCCAGGAAATAAGATTAGCCATTCATAATTCCCTCAGGGAAATCCTTTGACTTGCAATAGTTGTCAGGAAGAACCTGTGTTGGGAGGGGTGTCAGAAGGAAGCCAGAATGGACATTGAAGAGAGGTTGATGACTGGGTCAGGGAGGACCCAGATGAATTTGGAAAGCCCGATATACATTCCCGGGGAACCCTTGAATTACATCAGAGAGACCTTTGATGTGTAGATTCCAAGGCCCAGATGAAATTAAAGAGGCAAATACACTTTTGCTTTGAATACAGTGACTTAGATCAAAGAAACTTTTGATATGTATGTGTAGCAGAGCACAAACCAGTTTTGGCTGGTTAATCTGAGGAGAGAAAAGTCAGTGAGGTCCCCTATTATGTTTTTTTAAATGTTTTGTTTAGACATCCTGTGTTACAATAAATACAGATTTTGTTACACCAAGGCTGAGTTTGGTGACCTCAGAGAAAGCCGGCTCAGGACTGGTTTTAAAACATACTGAGAAAACCTTGAGAGCTACGCACATTCATTACCTGGCTGAGAGAAGAGAGACCATCGAAGTACTGAAGTAAGGACCTTAGACAAGATTAGTCTGAAGTTATTATTTGTAGAAACTTGCACTTTAATCCTGTTTGTTTTAAGGCTGTATGTGTTGGGATATATTTTTGTTCTGTAAATTGTTCTGTTTTGATATTTTAAAGTAAAGATATATTTTACAATGGAAACTGCCTGGAGTGCCTTGACATTTCTTTTTATTTAAGTGGAACTTTTAAAAGGTTACAATTAACACTGTGTATGGGCTTATTGATATACCAAACTGGGAAATGGATAGCGTTCTCTAAAGTCTTGCATGGCGTTCTAAGGGTTCAATTGAAAGACCTGGTTGGGTGCCCATAGGCAAAGACATCTGGCCTCCCAAAGACAGAATTGTCTGAGCCTGATAATTGGGTACGCTAACAAGAGGTTATCAGTTTGAATCCCTCCAGAACTTCAGACTAAGGTGACTTGAACTCACAAAATAGACAAGAGGGTTACCTTGTTCTGTTCACTGTACACAAATCATACACTCAGAGGTTGGCACTTTGGGAGTAGAGGCTGACTGGCTGAGCGAATTTGTGGCACCCACCTTCCAGGACCTGCAAACACTTTGGCATCTTCCCCAAACAGTTTTCTGGCAGTAACTCCAAATTAGGAGTGCTGTACAGCTGACTCTTCAGAACTCATCCCAGAAGAATTAACCAAACCTCCTTGCCAAGTGGCTATCCCACTCACAAGGTCAAGCCAGCATAATATACTCTGCAATTCGGGAAGCAATTCTTACTCAATTCCAATCCAAGGTTAAATGGGACTCAGCTGTGCACGTCCATACTTCTGACCAGCAATGGCAGGACTGCTGGAAATTTGCACACCATGCTTACCCAGATATTGGAAGCTGACTGATACAGAACAAAATTTTAAACTCCTAGTACCGAACTCCAGCATTTCTCTATACTGTCAGACTTATCAGTAACAACCTAAGCTGGAGGTGCTAGATACATAAATGAGACCTGTGCCATATATTATGGTCATGCCCCCTAATCCAACCTTTTTGGCACCAAGTCTGTGCACTGGGCTCTAAAATCCTCCACAAGCAGATACCACAATCCCATATCCTGATGATTTTGGGGCTGGCAACTGATGCTTCCCACCTGAATGCACCCAAATGTAAATGGATCACCCTTTTAAATGTGCAGATGAAGTGACTCCTACTGTGCAGATGAAGAACATCTGAAGTCCCTACTATTCCTGAATACTTAAACTCTTTAACACAACTTGTTACCTTGGACTGTTTAACACACACGGCCTCAAATACTCTCCCAGCATACTTCTGGTGTTTGAAATCATTTACAGCATGCATTAAACCCAGGGCAGGCATAGGGTAGGCTTACCCTTCAACAATTGCCTTTATCTTCTTCCATGCTATATGCAAGCAATAATACCCATTGGGGTGGGTGGTATTGGGCAATACCAGACTGTTTGGGGGTGTAATGAGGCCCGACACCACAGGCGGAGGGCCTTATAGCCCCTGAAAGGTCCGGAATTGCCCAATACCATCCACCCTGGAGGGTATTATTGTGCTTAGAAAATGGGCAACTGTATTAAATAATTATTTTTTTAATTATTTTTATTTTTAAGTGGTTCACCTCTTAGTTGCTTCCTTAGTTCCTAATAAAGTAGTTCCTCCCTCTGCACTGGATTTTTTTTTATGCAGCTGGTTGCTATGATTACCCCACCAACATAGCAGCACCGGGTTTAGTAAAATGGATTTTGCTTTAGTGTTTTTATTTCTCTTTTTTAATATTTGTTTTATGATTGATTTTAATTTATACTGTCATTCTGAAAGATTAGCATTCTTTTCTCCATCGGGAAATGTATGTCATGAGTGGTGGTGGCAGTTAGGTGAGCAGCGAGCTGCAAATAAAAGAACATAAAAGCCTGCTTTATGTCAGTAAATACTGATGGTTTGTGTACCAATTTCTTTCCTTTTAACCTGAATTACTGAGTAGGACTGCAATTTCAGGACAGGAGTAGAGGTGGTGGGTGGTCATTCTCACTGTGTAGCTGGTGAATGAACTGAAAGACAGGAAAGAAGTGAAGGTGGCAGGCGAGCAACTGCGCTTTTTAAATTGAGAGATGAATAGAGGAGGTAGGTGGGCCACACACTGTGGAGATGACAATTACGGGCAAAATGTCCGTATATGGTATTTTGTAGGAAGAGGTCTAAAGAGGTGCCAGGAGGTCAAAAACTAAGGCTACTAAAACCCAAGCACATTTCTGAAGTTTTGGTTGAGGCTCGCTGACAGAACAACAGGGTCCCAAAAGGGGCTAGGGCAGGAAAGGCTGCTACGGACAAGTAGAAGTGTCAGTTTTATGGCAGTTTTATACGAAAGTATTGTAAGCTTCTTTTTTTGAAGTGGAAAAATAGTAATGGCCATGGTTGGCATATAGTTGGCGTGGTGTGTCTGTGGTAGGAACAATGGCAGTATCTCTTGGCAAGTGAGAGTGAAAAAAATGGCAGTTATATGAAATTTTAATTAGGTGTTTTAAACAATTGGGATGCAGGGTGGGCACTAGAATACCTAAGTTTGTGATGGGGCACTATAGCCTGGTACTTTTTATTTCCTGGGCATCTACTGAAAGTTAATGTACCCCCCCAGTAAGGGTATTAGCCAATCAGATGCCAGGAAATAAAAAGCCCATTTTCTAAGGGGTGACAGTAACTTTTGGTATGTAGTTACAGTCCATTTGCATTTCTTTGTAATGTGTTTGTGTAGGACACATAGTTTGTTTTCTAGTTCCTTTGTGTTGCTTGTTCTCCTTTCCAGGGCAAGCTGATCTAATCACCTACAGCTTAAACACTTTCACTGCCACCTGGGATGTTACCTCTGAGAGCTAACACACCAAGTAAATGAATGATAGGTGTTTCTTTACTTTTTTATGGCTGCAGTGGGCAGAGCCCTGCAGACATCTTGTGATCAAAAAAGGACTCACACTCCAAATGAACAACAATTTAGGAGTTGAATCACACTCCACTGTGTCAATGCATTCTTCTCATAGGCATTATTTTGCTGCTGTCCAGTGGGACCATTTGCTCCTTTTATCATCAATGCTTTGGCCTGAGTCCCTCATGATGTTTCAGTCTCTGTCTGGCCCCACATAATGTTTCTGCTTGCAAAGAGGGTCTGGAGGAGCAGAGATGCAGAACCGCTTACAACTGAACTGAGAATGCATGGGCTGGTGGGCTGCACTTGCGCAT
The DNA here is from genome assembly GCA_016271365.2 of Neoceratodus forsteri. Taxonomy (NCBI): domain Eukaryota; kingdom Metazoa; phylum Chordata; order Ceratodontiformes; family Ceratodontidae; genus Neoceratodus; species Neoceratodus forsteri. Next base: position 1,672,842,059 of record CM057449.1, on the reverse strand, counting down.
TGGCATGCATCTGTTTTCTTGCCATGATAGAGGAGCATCAGGAGCTCCCCTGGTGCTCCTAGACCATGGGATCCCTTAGTTGGGATCTGGAGGCATGAGGGCTGCAGTGCAGAAGCCGCAAAACTATTTATTTGAAAAGCACCAGTGACTGCTCTGGGAAAGAATATATATGTGAGCTACTCATGAATATAATTGAACCCTGGCAGGAGATCACAAGCTCGCACATTCTCAATGCGGCTGCAAGCAGTTCCACATCTCTGCTCCACTGGCCCATGTTCCACGACCTCGACTGAAGCTGTATTGGCTCTGGACAGATCTTTTTATGTTGGCTTGTGAGTGCGCGCCAGCCAACATATTGCATTAGTATCAGATTTGGAGGTGCAGTCACTGTGGGCGAATGCAGGGCACGTATCAGTAGGGCATCACTCATTCCCCAATAAGCCAGCATGCAGGCACCACGCCAGCAATATTTAATGAGGAGAGCGCATCTGAGAAAAGGTCCGCTGCAATGAGAGTCAAGCTCATCATGCAGTGGCACCAGAACACACCTCCCAACTTGCCCTTGCTGGCAAGCACTTTTCTAAACATGGCAGCACAGACTGCTGCAGCCACTTTATTTGCCAATGGGGGATCCCACTCCCCATTGGCATGATGCCCCTCTCCCATTCCAAGTGTGTGCCGAGGGGGTGCCCAATCTCCCTCGGCATCATGCGCCCTCCCAACAGTCTTTCCTTGCTGACGAGGGGCCCAATCCCCATTGGCTTCGGTTCCCCCTGCTGAGTTTAGTTTGCTGACAGGGGAGCCCATTCCCCACTGGCATAATTTCCCCAGCCCCTGATGTGTGCTTTGTGCTGAGGGGGTGCCCAATCCCCATCAGCATCATGCGTGCCACCCGTTTCTGTGCTGATGGGGGGGCCCAATCCCCATCGGCTGTGGACCCCCTATATGTTATGCAGGTGGTACACTGGGAACCCACCCCAGTGTACCAAACAAACACCTGCAAAAAGGAAAAACGACCCTCATTGTCTTTATTTTATTTTTTTTTTTACCTGTAAAAGAAGAAAACGGTCCCTCGCAGTCTCTCCAGCCCCCACTCCCAACCCGCACCTACCCTCTGCATATCCTGCCTCCCCACATCACCCCTTACCCCATACTTACCTCAGGAGTCCGGCGCGACAATCTTCGGTGGACCGGGAACACGTCTGCACTCTTCAAAGCCGACCACGAACTGAAGAAATGCTGGTAAGCTGTATAATGGCATAAATAGGGTTTTTTCAACTTTGGTGCATATCTAGGCAATTTTTGGTAAATTTAGCAACAAATATTCAAGATGGGGTTATTGAGACCCCTCCTCATGAATTCAGTCATTGTAATGGCGTTATTTGGTCCCGAAAAGTGATTTCGTGGTCACTGCATGGAATCACCTTTTAGAACCGAGTAATGAAACGACAGTGCCACTGTTCAGGAGGTGGGCTCTCAAACAGCCTATGTTGCAAATTTGGTGAAAAAAATCCAAAAAATGGCTGTTTTACGAGCGTGCATTGTGCAGTTTCCATGCACACTCGTAACTTTGTGAGTCTGTAATATTTTCACTCCAGATTTTCAAAATTGCCATTTTGCTACACCTCTTTATGAACAGTACATCTGTCATTTTACATATCCTGACCAAAATGTGTTTTCACACATCCAGCGCAGAATAGCACGATCACTGTGTGAAATCAGTTTTCGCAATAGTTTGAGAAAATGATGGTGACATTGTTCATGAGCAAAGGTCCTAAAATGCCTATGTTAAAAATTTGGTGATGATTATACTTTTAAATGGTCCGTCCTCTGGATGTATTGGCATAAATATGTATCCCAAGATAGATTACGTCACATGCAGTTCCACATTTTGCATAACTTATACTATACCCCAACTAAACTGGTGAAATGGGGCCTTCTTGATACCGATAGGTGTAATAAGTGTTCCCAGGACACAGGATCTCTTTTTCATCTTTTCTGGTCGTGCCGCTGGGTATCATCATTATGGGAGCATATAAAAATCAATCTGGATCCTCTATTGGGTTTACAAGATTATTTTACACCAGATATTTGCCTGCTGGGGGATCTGTCCTCCATAAAGGTTAAAATCTGGAGGTTTCACATATCCATGGTGGCGCTCTCAGTTAAAAAAGTCATTCTCAGGCATTGGAAGGAAAGGACCGGTCCAACATATCAGAAGTGGCTCCATGAGATCTTAGCAAACATACGCACAGAGAAGGCTATTGCTAGCCTTCAAAACAGACTACATAGGTATAAGGTTATCTGGGATCCCCTTCATGCTTTAATTACGGTGGCTATGAAATAGTGGGTAGTCGAGGTGATCACCGTAATTATTTTTGGTAAAGGTAGTTAGCGGGTGATAACAGTGCTAGAATGAACTGCTGTGCCGGGAAGGGGAGGGAGGGGTTGGGGGCCTTACGTTTTGTTTTATGAATCCTATATCAAAGTGTTCATTACTTCCTTCTGTAATGTGGAAAATGTGGTGAATAAACTTTGAATTAAAAAAAAAAAAATTGGTAACGAAGGTCCATAAAATGACTGTGTTACAAGTGTGTGTAGCGCAGTTTAAATGCACTCTTGTACCTTCACAAATCTGCAATATTTTCATGCCAGATTTTCAACACTGGCATTTGTTCACACCTCCTTATGAACAGTACAGCTGTCATTTTTCACATCCTGCCCAAAATGTGTTTTCGCACCTGTGGTGCACAATGGCGAGTTTACTGTGGGAAATCAACTCTTGGGACAGATTAACAAAATCACAGTGCCACTGTTCATGAGGGGAGGTCCCAAAATACCTATGTTGAAAATGTGGTTAAAAAAATCTCAAAAATAATTGGGTTAAGGCCGTGCATTGCGCAGTTTCTATCCATGCTCATGACCACCAATGTTTCATATTTTCACTCCAGATTTTCAACGTTGCCACTTTTTTTACACCTCCTCATGAACAATACAGTTGTCATTTTTCACATCCTGCCCAAAATGTGTTTCTGTCCCTGTGGCGACAAATGGCGCAGTCCCTGTGCAAAATTATCTTTCGGCTAACAAACTGACAGTGTAGCCCTTCATGAAAATACCAACACATGCCTATGGTGTTAGGGTTTCCAGCTGTAACACCCCACCCTGTAGAGACTGACAGGTGTTAGGGGTGTGACTTGGGATCATCAGCTGTAATGCTCCCGCCATTCTACCCCCATCCTCACCCTGCAACCAGTGACAGGCATCAAGGTGTGCCATGGAGTGTTCGGCCCCAAAGTTCACCCCATTCTCCTACACTGCACACACCTCAGTGTATTTCCTTATGGAATGGGGTAAGTATAAGGCCCAAAGATCCCAGAGCACACCACAACACTTGTCAATGTCTACAGGGCAGGGTGAGGTAAAATGGCATGAGCGTTATAGCTGATGACCCAAAGACACACCCCAGCACCTGTCAGTATCTGCAGGGTGGGGGTGGGGTTGGTGTTAGTTCAATACTTCACTGCCATTCCAATTATGCGTCTCTAACTCCTCCACTACCAAAACCAATGCCAGTGAGACAACATTTGGCATTGACAAATGCTTGTTTATTTTTGACATGAGATAAGAGAACATGAGATACAATGTATTGTAGGTACTGCATTATTTTCTGCAACGTGTTCCTGTAAATGGAAAAATCAGTAAAATGTTTAACTGCAGAAAAAAAAAACAACTCTTCAGTGTCCATAAGGTGGGTGACGATATGCTGATCCTAAAACTTGGGGTCAAACGGCTCAAATTCATCCCCTCATTCTCATCACTGCTCTTTCTACTCTTCCCTTTCCATTCTCCCTCTCCTATCACATTGCCAATCTCACTGTTCTTCATTCATATCTAAATTCTGGTTTGAGTCTCTCCCTTACATAGATACATAGATACATAGACAGTGTCAGCAGATAAGGGCCTTTGGCCCACCCAGTCTGCCCATTTGAGCTTGTAAGTTCAGTTTGTTTTCCTAGAAGTCTGTTGCCCCTTACCCCTGACCTCCAGAATTCCTTTATGTCTATCCCATGCATTCTTAAACCGTGATTGTTTCAGCCCCACCACTTCTCTGGCAGGGTGTTCCACTTGTCCACCACCCGTTCTGTGAAGAAATTCTTTCATGTTTCCTCTGAATCGTCCTCCCTCCAACTTCATCCCATGCCCTCTAGTCCTGGAACATCTTTTTCACTTAAAAATAGTGTTTTCCTGCACCCTGTTCCTCCCTGTAAGATACTTGTATGTCTCTATCATATCCCTTCTCTCCCTCCTCTCCTCCAGGGCGTACATGTTCAGTTCCTTCAACCTGTCTTCATAGGACTTGTGATGCAATCCATGCACCATCTTTGTTGCCCTCCTCTGAACCTTCTCTACCCTGTCTATGTCCTTACGTAGGTATGGTCTCCAGAACTGTACACTGTACTCCAGGTGGGGCCTCACTAGTGTCTTGTATAGTGGAATCATGACCTCCCTTTTCCTGCTGGTGATGCCCCTGCCTATACATCCCAGCATTGTATTTGCTTTACCTGCTGCGTTGTCACACTGTTTCCCTACCTTGAGGTCATCAGAGATGATAACCCCAAGATCCCTTTCCTGCATGGTGCATGTTATATCCTCACCCCCCCAACTGATATATTGTGCCAGGGTTTTTGTGCCCCATATGCATTATCTTGCACTTCTTTGCATTGAATTTCAACTGCCAAACCCTGACCATTCTTCAAGTTTCTGCAGGTCGCTTCTCATTCTGTCTACACCTCTGGTGTGTCTACTCTGTTACAGAGCTTGTGTCATCAGCGAACAGTGAAATTCTGCCTTCTAGCTCCTGCGCAATGTCACTGATGAAGATGTTGAATAGGCCTGGTCCCAGCACTGATCCCTGTGGTACCTCACTTGTCACTCTTCCTCTGTGGAGTGACAGCCATTTACCACCACTCTCTGTGTCCTGCCACCCAGCCAGTTACCTACCCACCACACTACTGTCCTGCCCACACTCATATTCCCCAGTTTGTGTAATAGTCTTCTATGTGGCACAGTGTCAAAGGCCTTGCTGAAGTCCAGATAGGCCATGTCCACTGCCCTTCCCTGATCCACCTCCCTAATCACCCAGTCAAAATATTCAACGAGGTTGGTCTGACATGACCTCCCCCTGGTGAAACCATGCTGCCTTGGGTCCTGTAGTCCATTGACAACCAGATGTTCTACCAATCTCTCCTTCAGTAGTGCTTCCATGATCTTCCCCACTACTGGTGAGGCTGACTGGTCTGTAGTTCCTGTTTCTCTTGTTCCCACTTTGTATAAGGGGACTACATCTGCTGTCCTCCAGTCTTTGGGTACCTCCCTGTTTCCAGTGATCAGCTAAACAGGATAGCCAGAGGTTCAGCCACCACCTCTCTTAGTTCTTTAAGGACCCTGGGGTGCACCCCATCTGGCCCCATTGCTTTATCAACTCTTATTACTTCCAGTTCCTTCAGGACCCTTTCTCGTATAAAGGGACTTGTGTCCATTTCTGCACCATTCTCACCCCTTCTACTCCCTTCAGACCCATTACCCTCCTCTTCCTCAGTAAAGACTGAGCAGAAATACCTGTTCAATATGTCAGCTTTACTGTTGTCATCCTCCACGTGGCCCCCATCCTCCCCCTTCAGTCTCACTATCCCTCCCTTTGTCTTTCTTTTTTCACTTATGTACCTGTAAAAGGTTTTGTCCCCTCTACCCACTGATTTTGCAATGTGTTCTTCTGTCTGAGCTTTGGCTTCCCTTACTGACCTCCTGCCTCCCTTGCTTCTCCTGGTACTTCTCCCTATCCCCTTCTGCCTGTGTCTTTTGTATTGCCTGAATGCAATCTTTTTGGCTTTCACTTTCTTTGCTACCTCTTTGGAAAACCATAATGGTCACCCTTCCTTTTCCTCTTGCTAACCTGCTTAATGCATAATTCTGTTGCTCTTGTAATCCCCATTTTAAATACTGCCCACTGTTCCTCAACCCCTGATTCCTGTCCCATTCCCCTTAATGCCTCTTTCAAGTATCTCCCCATTTTCCCAAAGTCTGCACCCTAAAATCCAGGATACGTGTTTTTGTGTGGTTTGGTTCTGCTCTTTCTGTGATTTCAAACCACAATGACTGGTGGTCACTGTTTCCCAGGTGCTCCCCCACTGTTACCCCCATTACACTGTCCCTGTTTGTGAGCACAAGGTCCAGTATTGCCTTTTGCCGAGTTGGTTCCATGACCAGTTGCTTGAGGAAGGCACCCTGAAGGGAGTCCAGGATAAATCTGCTCCTAGCCCTTCCTATCCTTCCTCTCTCCTCTCTCCCCTCTCCCATCCTGTCCTCCTCTCACTCTCTCCAGTCTATGGATCCATGTACCTTCTCCATCCCCCACCCTCACACTGTTCATGGGTAAGCTACCTTCCCATCACCTCGCCTCCTGCTGGAACCTGCTCCACTATGCTTTCTGCATTTCCTCCTCTGTCTCTGCCAACCTGTCACTGTCAGCCCCTTCCCTGGCTCTACTTTTCTCCTCCTTTCTACCTTTAGCAATCTTCTCCCTGGCTGCAACAGAGACAGACTTCTGTCAGGCTGTTGGCATTACAACTACCTCCTTAGGCATTACGCACTTTACTTCTCACTCAAAGATTATATTTGCATTTACTATGTTATTGTGCAATCTAAGCTGTCACTGAATTGTTCACTGATATACTAATGTAACCCCTCTATTACCCGGAGTTGCTAGAACCCTCGTAAGACCTAGTGGCAGGCAAGGACAGGCAGCTAGTGAAACTCCAGTTAAATGGATTTCACTATGTCTTGCTCTGTTTTCAGTCTCTGCTGAACTGGAGCTATGACATCATTTAGAACTGTCGCAGCTGCATAAGCCACACTGGAATGTTGCAGCTGGAGGTTAGAGTAGAATGTTGGGGAATTTTAAGTCAGTCTGTTGCAGTCTGTAGTAGAGGAAGGAGGTGCTCTGCTGCAAGCAGGCCCTCAGAGTTCTAAGCTCTGTCAAAGAGTTATTTTTTTGTAGAGCTGTGTGTTCTCACCTGGAGAGGAACACAAGAAGAGCCAAGTGAAGTGGTAGAGACCACTTTCAGTGGTTCAGGGCCCCATCCCTGTGGGGGATGGGGGGAAGGAATCAGCCTGTTTCCAGGGGCTAACCCCCTGTTCCAGCTAGGAAACAAGAAGCTGCCTGAGTGTAAGTTTGTGCTGAGGCACCAGAAGTTCTGGATGAGATTTCTTTGGAAGAGACAATGCCTGTGGGGTACCTGCAACCAAGGGGTGAGTTTGCTCTGCTAAAGAGACAATGTGTTTTCACCTGAGACAAGATGAAACTAAAGTGACTGTTACTGTGGGGTCAGAAAAAGACAGGCCAAAAACAGCTTGGAAGATGTGGGGGATTGGACTGCTTAACTCTGTGTGGGGTCTAGAGTAATGGGCACAGCCACCTTTTAAGTATGTTCAAACTCAGCACAAATGGGATGGAAAAACAGTAGACTGGATGTGGCATACATTTAAAGAGAATCTACATGGCAAAGTGTTTTAAGGATGAGGTGTTACAGTCCAGAGAAATGGCTGGGTATGAATTATGGGAGCGAGAGGTGGGAGACCCCCATCAGTAGTAACCAAATTCACTTCTACGGGTTTGCTTTGGGACACCTGTTGCTTTCTTTCAGGTACTTGGCCAGTGCCTGAGGAAAGTACCCAGACATGGCATTGATGAGGAAGATTCCCTGATGGAGCCAGAAGTGCTCATAGGTGGATTAGGGAACCACCAGTAAATGTTCCATGCTAAATGGAAAGTGTGCAAAGGGCTGGCAATGGAGCCGAGCCAGGGAAACAGAAAAAGAGTTGAGTTAGGGCAGAGTGCCCAGACTGTTTTGAGACCTGAGGGTTTCAGTTTAAAGAGGATGTGTTCTGATCTCCATAAATCTGCATTACCAGGAGTGTAGCCCCATGGGGGTCCATCTATGCTTTGTTATTCTGTTGGATATGAATAAAAGCTACACTTTAGAATCCCAACTTCTGGTATTGGACATTTCAGTTATTGCTTCCTGTGTCTAGAGTTACTTGGGTGCCCCTGACTAGAAGTCAAACCTAGCCAAGATACCGAGCAACAGTTTTCTCCCTGAGCCCAGGTTCTAGGTAGGGGGTTACATATGGAGGCACTGCACAGCACTAATAACACAAAAATACCACCAACCCAACCCCTGGGGTAACCCACTGGTTACAAAAATGGAGGTGACCACAGGGATTCTGTTGAAATTTGGGAAAAAATGCAAGAAAGGTTGCTTGGATAGTGGCTAGCATTTTGGCTGTCTGGCAGTAGATAGCCCAAAAAGCTGAAACAATGTAAACTAAATGTGCTTCTGTCTATGTGCTGTTGTGATATTGCCAACTGTTACCAAGGAGCAGTAAAGCCCTAGTGTGTATGCCCTTGTCCTGCATCAAATTACAGCGTTTGCCAGCTTTTAAAAGTGTTTGTGACAAAGAAAAGTGTGGAAAACTGTGGGCATCTAAAGGGAAATTGTGCCCTAGACGTTGGAAATGCTTTCGCTGTGAACTGAGAGACTTGTTGTGCTTAATGGCCATGAAAAATGGTTGAAATGGGCTTCAGCCAAGGAGTCATTGAAGAAAAAAAAAAGTGTGGTTTTGCAGTTTAAATTTTGCCTTCTCGATGATTGCCATGAGGAGAAGAGCATTTCTAGAGGAAAGAGGCTCATTTGCATGGCGTTGAGTGATTGGTGAGACTGCAATCAGTCCTGCCCTCAAGCCAGCTCTAGAGCCACTGCACAGCATTCAAGAGGGAGTGTGAGTGGAGTGTGCGAACTGGCTTACCAGGAGGAGCATCGCAGTGACTGAAAGCACTGTAAAAAGTTTAAAAACTGACTTTTCTGTTTAAATTTGGGCTCAACCCACATCTCGATCGATTGGACTGTGAGTGTGATGCTCAGAGGGACCATAAGCAGGATACCATCCTGCTTCCTTACAGAGGTCTCCAAGACTGGCTGAGGGCCGTTTTCCATCGTAGCAAACAACTACTGATAACAGTGAGTACCAGCCAAATGAAACAGCTCAAACTAAGTGATTTTGCCAAAAGCCAGCTGAATCTGTCTGTTAGCAGTGTAATCGCTTTGCAAAGAAGGACTGTGTCAGTTTAACTAGCTAAAAGCAAGAATTCTAAGCAACAGACTGTGAGCATAATTATAGGTTCAGCGTCAGTATAATTTTCAAATCCAAGTGAGAGACTGTGAGTTGTATGAGATATGCAGCAAGAACTACAGGCAATCCTGTGCTATGAAATACTAAGGCTTTAAGGGACTGTAAGCTAGAGCAGTGTCTTCAGCAAGTAAAAAGTCCGTGGTAAGTCATATAAATGTGCTAGCAGAAAGAACAGTGCAGGTTTGCGCAGTTTGAGCAAAGTTATCAGTAGTGTGTATAAATTGGATGCACAGTGGCTTGACCCATTTACAGAATGTTGATGCATAGGAGTGCTGCCGCTGCCATTACAGGGTGGGGTAGTAATGTAAACACAGCAGCAGAGGAGCCATTTTGAAAGAAATAAAAATTCAGTGATGTGGGACTTGAAATAACAGTGAGCGTTGTTTGTTTTTTCTCTGCAGTCACAGCTTCAGGACCAGCCCGTTATCAGGATCATGCCCGGGCTGTGATAGCAGTAGACATTAACAAGTTAAGGGACATTGAGAGATGTTGCTATGGAGGACGACTGCCTCCTCATGTGGCGATTTCTGGATACCCAGTGCGAGTATGAGTGATGTGCTTAAATGCTGGAAGGGATGTCTTCATGGTACCTTACTGTTCTGGGTGCCTAGAGAAATATGGTTTGTTTAAAGTGCCCAAGATTCATTTGGCTCCCACATGGACAAAAGTTCAAGAATCTGCAGTTGGCAGCAGACAGCACCAGGCAGAGCCTGTTGGAGAAGGCCCCTCAGAGTGTGGCACGAAGCTAGAGGGTGCAAATTTACAGACAGAACAATGTGCTGATGTTTCAGAGTCTGAGTCACAGAGATACATTTCAGGAAGAGCCTCAGTAGACCCTTGGAGAGAGGGGCCTAGCCCAAGTCTCATAGGTGAAGACAAGACGAGGGAGTCCTTTGAATGGGAGGTTTTGACTTCCACGCCCAGCGAAGAGTGGACAGTCTCAGGAGTAAGGACGACTGATCACTCCTGGGCACAGATTCTCAGTGAGGAAGAAGAAGAGGGAGAACCTATGTAGTCTTGTGAAAAAGGAACTGATACACAGCCTCAAGCTCTTGCCTCAGAGGAACGCATGGAAGAGAGTGGTGATTCCACTGCCCTGGCTGTGCAAGAAGAAGCCAGGGATCCATTTTTTGTGTTTTTAAGAATGCGTAGCTGGCAGAACCAGGACTGGCCACCCACAAACCAGGCCAGAAGTCTCAAGTTGACCAAAGCTAGTAAAGAGGAAAGACTGGTTCATAGGAAAGTGAATGAAATCTATGGGATGACCTTTCCTACCTTTCCTCGGAGAGTCTGGGAGAAGATTGAAAAAAGCAAGAAATCCTGGATTTGGGAAGAAGCAATTAAACATGTGCATCCTGGTGCAAACAAGCATGTCAAGAACAGAATGTTTCAAGAAAAATGCAGCCAGTGGAAAAGAGTCAGAACACTGTTTATTGACACTGTTCGAATTGTGGATGGAGAGGGACATGAAACCTTTCACAGTGTGAATTATGAGTGCCCACATGGGGTGATAATTCAAGCACCTGACCTGTTGTGCTATTGGGCAAGATGCAAAGACCTTCCTGTGAATGTGCCCATGCCTACCAAATGAAAAGCAGAGCAGTGGTAGCCAGTGCTGCCACTCTAGCAGTTGTCGTACCTATGTTGTTCTGCCAGTCTGGACGTCCAGGATTCAGGTGCCCCACATTCATCAGTTCTACAGTGTACTGGCTTTCCAGAATCCATTGACTGGCCCACCAGATGACTTCAGATCCAGAGAGGACACCAGACCAGCTGTATCCTGATTCATCGCCTGGGTATCGGATGACTTCAGACCAGCTGTTTTCCTTTTTGTTCCTGTTCCAAGGTTCCATCTCCAGAGATGACATCAGCCCAGCAGTTTCCAGATGTGCCCTCCTGTCATTTCCTGGAAGATGTCCGCCCAGCTGTATTGGAAGAATGTTGCCAGGGAGAGTCTTCATCCGAGGACCAGGTGTGGTATCATATTGTTCTACGAGGGACTGGTAAGTCCATACTTTTCTATTCTTATGACATTGCAGTACACTCCCTACACTAGCAGACTCCAGATGTTTGAACTGTCCTCAAAGACTCTCCCCTTCGGGACTTTGGCCTGCTAGAACTGTGATTCACCGGGCTACGGCCCAGGAGAGACTCTTTAATGGACTTACCTTCAGGCACTGTGGTCACTAGATGGGACTTTTAGGGCACTCTATTCTCCAAATATGGAGTATTGTAAATAACGTCATTATTTTTATTGTTTTCTAATGTTTATACTGTTTTTCTACTTTTCTAAAAAAAATTATATTTTTGGGGATTCTCCAGTGTTTTGATGGTAGGGGGTTAGATAGACTGTGTATGCAGATTAGGAGTGTGTTGTCTTTCTTTTTCTTGCAGGTGTTCCTGAAGAAGATAAGAAAAAAAGACAAGAAGAGGAGAGAGACTCACTGGAGTTCCTCAGTAGTATTTTAGAGTGTAGTGTTTAAAGTACTGTTGCTGTTGGTTACTGTGTGTAACTTTTCCTTCTACAGGTATGGTTGTGGGGGAGAGTGGGAGTAATGCCTAGTGTATGGTATTAGCTCCTGGTGGTGGTTGCATGGTGTCCAAGGTTGGGGGGAGGTCCCCTGTTTGTTTTGTTTTGGGGAATTTTGAGTTAGAGGCAGAGAGGTTTTCCCTAGTGGGCTAGGGGGATAGACAGGCTGTGGTTCTGAGCAGCCATAGGGGTCGCAGCACTGCTCTATTAGGGCTATGCTCTGGACAGTTCTTCCAGAGCCACTGGGTACCCATATTCAGTGGGTAGAGTAGAGGCTGATGCATCAGCCAATGGCCTCTGGGCCCTTAGTGTTGCCTGTCTGTGCCTAGCACATGGTAGGAGAGGGCCTGATCACCCCTATCTGTAGGTAGCACATAGGGTAGGATGGCCTAGGTTGGGTAACTAATGACTGCAGACAGTCATTTTCCTGGCCCAGGGTGAGTGTAACCCCTGTTACCCGGGGTTACTAGAACCCTAGTAAGACCTAGTGGCAGGCAGGGACAGGCAACTAGTGAAACTCCAGTTAAATGGATGTCACTATGTCTTGCTCTGTTTTCAGTCTCTGCTGAGCTGGAGCTATGACATCATTTAGAACTGTCACAGCTGCATAAGCCACACTGGAATGTTGCAGTTAGAGGTTAGAGTAGAATGTTAGGGAATTTGAAGTCAGTCTGTTGCAGTCTGTAGTAGAGGAAGGGGGTGCTCTGCTGTAAGCAGGTCCTCAGAGTCCTAAGCTCTGTCAAAGAGTTATTGTTTTGTAGAGGTGTGTGTTCTCACCTGGAGAGGAACACAAGAAGAGCCAAGTGAAGTGGTAGAGACCACTTTCAGTGGTTCAGGGCCCCATCCCTGTGGGGATGAGGGGGAAGAAATCAGCCTGTTTCCAGGGGCTAACCCCCTGGTCCAGCTAGGAAACAAGAACCTGCCTGAGTTAAAGTCCGTGCTGAGGCACCAGAGGTTCTGGACGAGATTTCTTCAGAAGAGACAATGCCTGTGGGGCACCTGCAACCAAGGGGTGAGTTCGCTCTGCTAAAGGGCCAATGTGTTTTCACTTGAGACAAGATGAAACTAGAGTGACTGTTACTGTGGGATCAGGAAAAGACAGCCAAGTACATTTTGGAAGATGTGGGGATTGGACTGCTTCACTCTGTGGGGGGAAGTCTAGAGTAATGGACACAGCCACTTTTTAAGTATGTTCAAGTTCAGCACAAATGGGATGGAAAAACAGTAGATTGGATGTGACATACTTTTAAAGAGAATCTACAAAGCAAAGTGTTTTAAGGATGAGGTGTTACAGTCCAGAGAAATTGCTGGGTATGAATTATGGGAGCGAGAGGTGGGAGACCCCCATCCGTAGTAACTAAATTCACCTCTACGGATTTGCTTTGGGGCACCTATTGCTTTCTCTCAGGTACTTGGCCTGTGCCTGAGGAAAGTACCCAGATGTGGGATTGATGAGGAAGATTACCTGATGGAGCCAGAAGTGCTCATAGGTGGTTTAGGGAGCCACCAGTAAATGTTCCATGCTAAATGGAAAGTGTCCAAAGGGCTGGCAATGGAGCTGAGCCAGGGAAACAGAAAAAGAGTTGAGTTAGAGCAGAGTACCCAGAGTGTTTCGAGACCTGAGGGTTCCAGTGTAAAGAGGATGTGTTCTGATCTCCATAAATCTGCATTACCAGGAGTGTAGCCCCATGGGGGTCCATCTGTGTTTTCTTATTCTGTTGGATGTGAATAAAAGCCGCTCTTTAGAATCCTAACTTCTGGCATTAGACATTTCAGTTATTGCTTCCTGTGTCCAGAGTTACTAGGGTGCCCCTGACTAGAAGTCAAACCTAGCCAAGATACCTAGCAACAGTTTTCTCCCTGAGCCCAGGTCCCAGGTAGGGAGTTACATATGGAGGCACTGCACAGCACTAATAACACAAAAATACCACCATCCTGACCCCTGGGGTAACCCACCGGGTTACGCTAACATACTAAAATGCCAGCAGAATAGGCCTACGGTCTTTTGTGTCTGCTCGTTTGGTCAGTCCCCACCCTGGGAGTTGACCTTGTTGCCCCCCTTGCCCTCTCTGGCTTCTCCCTTCCCAGTTCCGGATATTCTCGCTGCACTGGATTTTGCTTCCAGAACCCTTCCCCTGTACCTGTCCCACCCCCTCTTGAACCCCCCCACCATCTCTGCCTCCACCTGTCCCCTGGGCAGCACATTCCAAGGCTCCACCACCCTCTCAGTGAAGTAGCACCTCCTCCTTTCTCCCCCTGATATGTCACTGATGTATTGTTCTGCTTCTACTCAACTAACCCCTCTCATTGGGTTGCACCAGGCAATCAGCTTTGGCTCAGTGTATCTTTCAAGTTACCAGTTTTCAGCAAATAAATAAATACATAAATTGGACCCCAAAATCCTGGCTTATAGCAGAAAGTTAAAAACAACATTTTCATCACTTGTATATCCCATTGTTATGAAAAATAGCCTTATAAACAAAACATTGAGAAAATATTCTGCACATGTGTGACAATCAGAATTTAAACCTTTTCCAGTGCAACCACCAATTAATGGCACTTCCTCGGATCAAACTGCAACAAACCTGAAAGTTTCATGTATCAACTGTATGTCATTTTAAGGTATCATGGAGCAAAAAAAGGTAATTTTCATATATTTTTGTATTTTCAATCTTCTCGAACTTTTGCAATACTAAACCAATCATTACCAAATTTTAAGGAACCAGAGATCCTGGGCTGCAGAATGTACATGCCACATTTTAGGTTATTTCATCAAGAGAGGAATGCATCATTAAGGTGAAAAAATAGGGGTTTAACATTGAGATGCATTTGTACCCCAACTTCAAGGAAACTACAGTGGCCCTGTTATATATATTAATGGCAAAAAAAGTATGTTAGTGAATCAATTAGGGTTTTTAAAACATCAAAAGTATGGAAATCCAATGCTAGGAAATGTTTTAACCTGAAGTACCCCACCCAAACTCTCATACCCTACCCCCATTAACGGCATCAAACTGAATGTAATATACAATCCAGATCCTAGCCCTGAAGGGCCCTATGCAATGCAAGTTCAGACTTAGGTCTTATTTTGTGCACTGCCTGCAAAGCAAGTTAGAAGATAAGTCCTTTTTAGCATAGGGCAAGAAGTTCTCTGTGCATCCTGCCTTCCAAATCTACATGAAGTAAATTAGAACTCAGCTGCTATTTTGCAACTGGGCTTGAAGCGCTCTGCACGAAGCAACTCATGCTCAGCTCCTTCTTTGTACAGGACCTGAAGGACCCTGCTTGAACAAAGTTAGTAGTTAGGTCCTGTTTCACAAAGGGATCTGTGCATTTTCTGCTTTGAACATGGACCTAAGGACCCTATGAAAAACAAATTAGGATGCACTTCCTGCTTCATGTAGGGCTCAAAAGTCACTGTGTGAAGCAAGTTAAGAGTTAGGTCCTACTTCATGCAGGTCCCAAGATAAGTGCATGAAGCAAGTCAGGAGTGAGGCCCTGATTTGCACAGGGCCCAAAAGGCCCTGGATGAAGCAAGTTATTTATTTAGTTAGTTATAGGGAGGGCCTGCCAGACAAACCTGGTTGAATTTTTCAATTGGGTCACCAAAACAGTGGATCAGGGTGGGGCAGTGGATGTAGTTTACCTGGACTTCAGCAAAGCTTTTGACTCCATTCTGCACAGGAGACTAGTCAAAAAACTGGAGAACATGGGAATTGGGCCCGTGGTTACAAACTGGGTCAGAAACTGGCTACATGGGAGAACTCAGACAGTATTAGTAAATAGCACTCTGTCTGTGGAAGGGAGAGTGACTAGTGGGGTCCCACTGGGCTCAGTTCTGGGGCTGATCCTCTTCAACATATTCATCAGCAATATTGTGGATGAACTGGAGGGAAAGGTGTGCCTGTTTGCAGATGCACCAAAATTGGCAACAGGGTAGGCACAACAGAGGGACAGCAAAGCATGGAAGCTGATCTCCAAAAACTGGAGGAGTGGTTCAAGACCTGGCAATTGAAATTCAGTGCCAAAAAATGCAAGGTCAGGCACTTGGGAAAGCGTAAGCCAGGGAAACTGTACTCAGTGGGAGGGGAGCAGCTGGTAGCTACCAGGCAGGAGCGAGACCTGGGGTGATCATATCAGATGACCTCAAGGTCAGTGAACAATGTGAAAAGGCAGCACTAAAGGCTAGTCATATCCTGAGATGCATAGGGAGGGGCATCACAAGCAGAAGGCATGAAGTAATCATGCCCCTGTATTGGTCCCTGGTCAGGCCTCACCTGGAGTACTGTGTCCAGTTCTGGAGGCCACACCTCAGGAAGGACATAGGTAAGCTGGAGATGGTACAAAGAAGAGCAACAAAGATGGTGCAGTCATGCATCAGAAACTGTATGAGGCAAGACTGCATGACCTCAAATTATACTCCCTAGAACAACACAGAAATAATGGGGACATGATAGAAACATTCAAATACCTCAAAGGCAACAACAGGGTGCATGTGCAGAACTTCTTTCTGGTAAAGGACTACAGCAGGACTGGGGGTACAACCTTCGACTTAGAGGAGGAAAGTTCAGAAGCAATATGAGGAAATTTTTCTTCACAGAATGTATTGTGGAACCACGGAATAGCCTGCCAGAAAGGGTAGTGGGAGCCAAGACAGTGGAGGAATTCATGTGGGCATGGGACAGACACTGTGGGATACACAAGCAGGCAGCTAAGTAGGGGGGTAGGAAGCCAAGGGCAGACTACATGAATCATATGGTCCCCATCTGCTGACAGCTTCTATGTTTCTATGTTTCTACTGGAATAAAACTTTGAGCTGAAAGCATGTTAACAAAGGCTCCACTTTCAGGCAAACAAAATATGACAGGTAGTAATGGAACAATTTAAGTGCATTGTTACAGAGTACAAATAAATATTCAGGTAAATACATATTTAAAAAACACTCAAAAAAGCAGTCTGAAATTGAACTTTGTCAGGAGTGGTTGAAGGATGAGGGGGTAGGGTTGAGCGGGGTTTGTGGTGAAGTAGGTGGGAAGGGTTAGAGAGGCAGGAAGAATGAGAAGAAGGTTAGAGTAGAAAACAGGAGGTTGGGTGTAGTAGGCAGGGGAGGAGGAGGGGAAGGGGAAGGAGAAGAGCAGAGGGTAGGAGAAAATTAGGGTTGGCAGTCACTACTGTTTAAAGTGGTAAGATGTTGGAGGAATTTTTTTCTTAAATGGACCAAGCTTTGGCTCAATGGTTATGTCACGAGGGAGATCATTTAGCCAGCGTGGTGCACGGTAAGTGAAGGA
Source organism: Neoceratodus forsteri (assembly GCA_016271365.2). NCBI lineage: Eukaryota > Metazoa > Chordata > Ceratodontiformes > Ceratodontidae > Neoceratodus > Neoceratodus forsteri. The sequence goes on along the minus strand of CM057449.1, from coordinate 1,672,824,989 downwards.
CCACTGTGCACATGACGTTCAGAAGAAAGGAACGTGTAGAGATTGTCTGGACATACCCCTTGTCTGGTGGGGGACTGGTAGCAAGGTTTAGGAGATTCTAGATAGCTGGTGGGGTTAGGCTGAGGCAGGTTTCTTTGCCTAGGAGACAGGCCTGGTAACATACCAGGCCCTGTAGGTTTAGCCAGTTAGTCTGGGCATAAAGTTTGCATGGGTGTGTAATTCTATGCACACCCAGTACAAGTCTACAGGATTTGTTTAAAGCAATGCTTACTCATTTAAGGTCGGTGCCAGAGGCAGTGCCATACACCATAAGCCCATAGTCAATGACAAAGAGGACTGAGCTTTTAACAGGGAGTGACAGCACTTCAGGGGTCATGCTAAGGCAGTGCCTGTATAGGAGGCCAAGTCTGGAATTTACAGCCTTGACAACTTGGTCAACATGAATGGCAATGGATAGGGAGCTACTGAGGGTTACACCTAGGTATTTAAAGGAATGCACCTGCTCTAAAGGCATCTGCATGCTGTTAAGAATTGTCAATTGATAAGCTGTGTATTTATTGTGGACTTTATTGTTTATAATAATAATAATAATAAGTATATTAACTTGGCTCATGCAGGGCCCTTTGGTATTGGGATCTAGATTATGCTTTGGCATTCAGTTTGATGGAGTTCATGGGGGAGGTGCATGGGGGTGGGGAACTTAGGGTTAAAAAAGTCTCTAAGATTGGTCTTCTCTACTTTTGATGCTTCAAAAACCATCACTGATGAATGCTAAAAGGTTATTTTCATGCATTGTAAATCCAGTGTGTTATGTCAAAAAACCTTATGAATAGAACTTCAGAAAATGTTCGGTGCATGCCAGCAAAGGCATTCTAAATGTTAATAATTTAAAAGATAAACATTTTCTAGTGAAACTTCTTGTCAAAGACACCTCCATGAGTCAAACTCTAACAAACCTGACAGTTTCAAGTTTCAACCCTCAGCCATTTTTGAGATACAGTACTGTGACAGGGCAGAATAGAACCCTGCCCCATTTGTTGGAGAAAGTGTATAAATGCAAGGATCTGTATTCTTTCCTTTTCTCTCTTCTCTGTCTGGTTGCGCAACCAAATTTTCCTGTGAGACTTTAGACTTGATCAACCCGAACAGTCTCGCAATCCTTCGCTGCTCACTGTCTCTCTGTTTTCTCTTGCTTTCTGTTTTTCCTCCCTTGATATCTAGATCTGGTAATATAAGAATATGTGCAAATCAATATATGGAAATGAAACTGATAATGGGATCACTTTTGTTTAGAAAATATGGTGTTACTGTTGAAATGTATTTATATTTATAATTTGAGATAACTGTAAACAGCTAGAGGTTACTTGGGTGCAAATGCCTGAGCCTTTTGCAGTTGCTGTGGGGACCTCAGGAAGGTCTCAATGTTCTAGCAGCTCCTGAAATTTATAAAGAAGAGGATGCTTGCAAAAGATGGGGGTTGAAAAAGACATAAAAACAACTAAGCTGAGCTGCAAGGGAGATTTTTTTACAAGACAGATTTTTGCTTCTGCACATAGTTATTCTGAACAGATTTATTTTATTTTATGTTACTGCTACAATATATAAAGTTTTGGTGATTTGTACAACTGCTCCTGGGTTTTTCTTATGCTTCCTGACCTGTGCCTTGATGACAGATGGTGTCAGACCAAGTGGGATTTAAGCTGTGCATACCCTAAGAGAGGAGATTTGTGCATGGGTACTGGACCTAGTACCAGGGAAGCACAGAGGAAAGTATGGATTCTGCAGCAGCAAGTCCAGGAGTGGTTACCAGGAGTATGACAGCCAAACTAGCAGCAACAGAAGTCCAGTCTGAGATTGTACAGCCAGCACAAGTTATGGAAAAAGAACAGGCAGTGGCAGAACCTGAAAGCCTGATGGACTTTTTCAAATGGTGGGCTATACAACAAAAACAGACTGAGATGCAGAGAGAAAAAGAGATTCAGCATTTAGAAGTGCAGAGGAGAGAAGAGATGTAGTGACAGGAGCAGCAGATGACAGAAGAGATGCAGTGACAGGAGCAGTGATGTCCTGGATGCCTTGCAAGCTATCAAAGGCAGAGGATCCAGCACAGATCCAGAGGAGCAACAAAATGCAAGCAACTTAAAGGCCATTAAACTTACTAAGTTGTGTCCTGCAGATGATATTGAGGCATACCTGACAGCCTTTGAAAGAGTTGCCACAGCCTGCCAATGGCTAAAGCAGCAATGGGCACTCAGACTGGTACCCTACTTGACAGGAAAAGCCCAGCTTGCCTACAGTGGTATGGACATTGCACAGTCAGAAAACTATGATCTGGTGAAAAGCAAAATCCTGAAAAGGTACAACATCTCCCGAGAGACCTACAGGAAGAGATTTCGATCTCTGAGGTACAACTCAGTTGACAATCCTCGAGAAGCCTTCACCTGACTCAAAGAACTGATGAAGTGAATCCAACCAGAGAGCAGAACAGTCCCACAGATCATCGACACATTTGCCATGGAGCAATTTATCAACTTCTTGCCTACAGATGTGCAGCTGTGGGTAAAGGAACACTGACCAGAGAATGGAGAAAAAGCTGTTTCTTTGGCTGAGGACTACCAACTAGCCAGACAGATGCCACAGCAGCATGGTAATAGCCAAGCACCGGTAAGAAACTCTTTTTCCCATTTAAACTCCAAGCCTGCTAAGAACTCTGGTGGGGTTAACAAATCTGTACCAAAAGACATTATTTGCTATAACTGTAATAAGCCAGGCCATTTTGCAAGAAACTGCTGTAATAAAGAGAGCGGCAATGGAGCAGATTTGTCCTTAGCAAACTGGGGCATGTCCCTAACAGATGTGAAGGTGGGGAATAAGACTGTAAAGGGACTCATTGCTTCAGGAAGCAGACAGGCCCTAGTGCATGTTAAAATGCTGGGAAAGCATGGTGCAAAAGGAACAGGTACTGGTGTTACCTGCATCCACGGGGACACTCGATACTATCCCACCACCCAAGTGACTCTGACTGTTAAGGGTGTGTTGCACCAAATGAAAGTGGGGGTAGTACCAAAGTTACCTGTACCTGTGATTATTGGAAATGACTTTCCAGGATTTACTCAATTGATCAAAGAGGGAGTAATTCCTGATGTTTCAGCAGATGTGGTGACAAGAGTTCAAGCAAAGAAAATTTCAGATGGTGGAGACACTTTTCCTTTCAATGATTTTGATTCGGACTTGTTTGAGCACATCTGCAAGATCCAGAAATCCAGGAGAGAAAGACAAAGCCTGAAGAAACTGTGGCAACAAATGACTGATGGACATGAAGGGTTAAAATATGAAAATCCTGAAACTAAATTGAAAACTGATTGTGATTTTCTTTTTCACAGCAAGCTAACAATTTTTCTCTCCAGGGTTATTTCAAGCAGCTAGGGGTAAAATCAAAACAGGGTGGACCAATGTTTAAAAAATGTAATGGATTACTGCACAGAGTTTGGGTTAAACCTCAGACACAGGAACAGACAGAACAACTGGTTATACCATAGAAGCATAGAACAGAATTGTTACAGATAGCACATGATAATCCTATGGCTGGTCACTCAGGGAGGGATCACACCCTTGCTAAATTGCTGTACAGATTCCTGAAGATGTTGCTACCTATTGTAATTCCTGTGCTGAGTGTCATAAAGTAGCCACAGTCACTAGAAAAGATAAGGTGCCCCTGGTACCCTACCCTTAATAGGTGTGCCTTTTGAGAGAATTGCAATGGATGTGGTTGGTCCTACAGACAAAAGTAAAAAGGGTAATAAATTTATCCTGGTAGTATGCAATTATGCTACTTGATACCCAGAAGCAGTTCCAATGCGTGCTGTTACAGCCCCAAAAGTTGCAGCAGAGCTAGGCAAAATTTTCAGCAGAGTGGGCATACCTAAAGAAATTATTACAGATCAGGGTAGTAATGTTGGTGCTGCACTGCTTAAGGAGCTGTACAGACTGTTAGGTATCACTGCCATAAGAACCTCCCCCTATCACCCTCAGACAGTCTTGTTGAGTGTTTTAACCAAACCTTAAAAAGCATGTTAAAAAGGTTTGTAAAAGGGGAAGGGAAAGATTGGGACCATTACTTGCTTTACCTACTTTTTGCTTACAGAAAAGTGCCACAGGCATCAACAGGGTTTTTGCCATTTGAAATGCTGTATAGTAGGCAGCCAAGAGGACCACTGGATGTGATAAAGGAAATGTGGGAAGATAACCCCTCAGAAACAATCTACATCTTCTTATATGTGTGCCCTAAGAAAGAAACTGGCAAAATATGTTGAAATTGCCCATAGTAATCAGGAAGAGGCTCAAAACCAGCAGAAAGTATATTATGACCATGGGGTAAAAGAAAATGTTCTTGAACCAGGTGAAAAGGTTTTGTTACTGTTACCAACATAAATTAAGTTGTTAATGAAGTGGCAAGAGCCATATAAGGTTCTTAGACTTACTGGCACTGTTAACTATGAGATTGAGACCCCTGACAAGAAAAATCCTTCTAAGATATACCATGCTAACCTCCTCAAGAAATGGGTTAAAAAATGCCAAAAGCTGCCTTGCTAGTTTTACCAGAAATTGATAAGGAAGATATTAATGTGGCTTATGATAGACTAGAACAAACTATAAATACTGATGCTGTAAAGGTGAATGTTTCCTTAACTTCAGAACAAACTTCAGACATTTGTAATGTGCTAAAGACAGTTAACAGTACTTTTACCATGGTACCAGGGCGAGCAAAAGGGTTTAAGCACATAATAGTGACAAAGAATGCTCGTCCTATTAGGCAAAAGTCATACAGGTTGCCAGAGAGGTTAAAAGCTGATGTGTTTAAGGAAATACAGTACAAAAAATGAAAGAATTGGGTATCATTGAGGAGTTGAGGAGTGCTTGGTCATCTCCCATAGTAATTGTAAACAAAAAAGAAGGGGGTGTTAGAATCTGCCTTGATTTCAGGAAACTTATTCAAGTGTCAGAATTTGACAGTTACCATATGCCCAGAATAGATTATTTGTTGGAAAGACTGGGGAGTGAAAAGTATATCAGTACCCTCGATCTCACCAAGGGTCACTGGCAAATACCTTTAGCTAAAGAATCTAGAGATAAAACTACATTGCCACCCCTATAGGATTCTATCAGCTCACCACCATGCCCTTTGGTTTACATGGTGCGTCAGCTACATTCCAGTGGTACATGGATGTAATTTTATCCCCTCACACTGGTTATTGTGCTGTGTACCTGGATGATGTTGTGGTATACAGTCCCAACTGGGAAAGCCACCTAGGACACCTACAAGCAGTTATCCAAGCTATCAAAAATGCAGGTCTGACAATTAATCCTACCAAATGTGCATTGGGCACGCAGGAAATTAAATATTTAGGCTATGTATTGGGAAATGGAGAAGTCAAACCAGATATTTCTAAAATAGAAGCTGTAGCTAACAGCCCTATATCGAAAACAAAGAAACATGTCAAATTATTTTTAGGGCTTGCTGGTTATTATCAGAGATTTGTTCTCAACTTTGCTGAATTAGCTACTCCCCTCACTGAACTCACGAAAGTAATGTGAAAACCCAAATAATGTGAAATGGACCCCAGAATGTGATGAAGCTTTCCAAGCCATAAAGGCTGCATTATGCTCAGCACCTGTTTTAAGAAGCCAAGACTTTGAGAAACCATTTCTGCTACAAACAGATGCATCCAAGGTAAGTCTAGGTGCAGTCCTAAGCCAAAATACAGATGGGTAAGAACATCCTATTCTGTATATAAGTAGGAAATTGCATGACAGAGAGAAAAGGTTCTCCACTATTGAAAAGGAGTGTTTAACAGCAAAGTGGTCCATGGAGTCCCTCAAATTTAATTTACTAGGAATTGATTTTGTTCTTGTAACTGATCATAATCCTCTTTGTTGGCTTAACCAGATGAAAATTAAAAATTACAGAATCACACAGTGGTACCTGGCACTGCAGCCATTTAAATTCTCTGTGATTCACAAATCTGGTAAAGAGAATAGTAATGCTGATTTTCTGTCAAGGTATGGATAAGGAATTGAAGGTTCTGAAGGTTGAAAAGAATAACTAAACTAATATATGGGTTTGAACTGTACTTTCTGCTGTTCTGTTAGAACTGGATGCAAATGTGCTTAATTTCTGAAAATAGAAAATGTTAGCAGAGAACAGAAAGTTTTGGAAACCTGTTTAATAAAACAGGTTCCCTCTTAAAGAGGGGGTATATATGATAGGGTAGAATAGAACCCTCTCCAATTTGTTGGAGAAAGTGTGTAAATACAAGGATCTGTATTCTTTCCTTTGTTCTCTTCTCTGTCTGGTTGCGCAACCATATTTTCCTGACAGACTTCAGACTTGGTCAACCTGAACAGTCTCGCAATCCTTTGCCTCTCACTGTCACTCTGTTTTTGGAAATGCAACTGATAATAGGATTACTTTTGTTTAGAAAATATGGTGTTACTGTTGAAATGTATATATATCTATAATTTGAGATAAGTGTTAAAAAACTAGAGGTTACTAGGGTGCAAATGCCTGAGCCTTTTGCAGTTGCTGTGGGGACCTTAGGAAGTTCTGAATGTTCTAACAGCTCCTGAAATTTACAAAGAACAGGATGCTTGTAAAGTATGGGGGTTGAAAAAGACTCATAAAACAGCTAAGCTGAGCTGCAAGGGATATTTTTTTTACAAGAAAGATTTTATTTTTGTGTCTGTACATAGTTATTCTGAACAGGTTTATTTTATTTTATGTTACTGATACAATAAATAAAGGTTTGGTGATATTTACAACTGCTCCTGGGTTTTTCCTATGCTTCCTGACCTGTGCCTCGACGACAAGTACAGATGAGTGAAACATGTCTTAATTTTGCACAATTGTTATATATTTTCAGTTTTCTAGAATGTTTACAATGCTGAACCAATTGTTGAAAAAAAATCAGTAAACAAAGATCCTGACTGCTGAACCAATTGTAAAATACAAAAATTCAGTAACCAGAGATCCTAGACCCAGGATGCACATGCCAAATTACAGGCTACTCAGTCCAAACAAAGCCATGTTATTAAGGTCCAAAAATAAGGGTTTAATATAGAAATAAATGTGTAACCCTAACTATAGGGCCATTACTTATATTTATGCAATAGGAGTGAGTGGATAAACCATTAAATAAATTCATTTATTCTCACTGGTTCTAACATTTATCCAACACCCTAATGTCAATCAACCATCATTTATTCAACACCTTGCCATCAATCAAAGCTCTCTCTTGCCAGCATTAATTATCCTTACTTTTAATGTACCCCTCAATCAATCCCCTACACCATGATCCAGCATTACTTCCCATCTTATAGCTCCATGAGATCTCAACACACTTCTAGCAAAAGCCTCCCAGCCCCAGCTCAATGATGATGAACAACAACAACAAGAACAAAACACTCCCACTGAAGGGGCACAAAATACATTCCCCTGCTTCATTACTGCTCACTCCTCTTATCACAATGACTCCACTTCCCCACCCCAACATGAAAGCCACCAGCCCCTCTGATTTCCCCCTGACACAACAACTCTCCCACCAAACTTTCAACAACCAAAATAAAAAAAACACACTTCTTCGTTTTTGCCAGCATGTTTCCCTCAGTGTATTCCCACCATCACAGAAATGAGCCAGCTGCACTTGCGCTTGGTCATAAAACCCTTTCCTTCCCCTAGCTCACAAGTTAATAGTAAGCTCACCCCAAAACTCACCTTCTTTTCCGGGCCTTCTGCACCACTCTGAAACCTTGAAAACCAGGTACCGAAACCAGGATCAACCAGGAACCTTTCATCACATATAAATAAAAACAAAAATAACAATAAAACCACTTCTGCCTTCAAATAATTGTAATGAACACCCGTATGAAGTAATGATGCAGTAATGATGCAGGCTTGCTCTCTCGCTCGGTATGGGTAGGCAGAAGCAACTACATTAAAAAGAAAAATTTTTATTACAATTAAAAAAAACACAAACACGGGGAAAAAGGAAACCAAAAACAAAAATATCACCACAGCTCTCTCTATCTCTCGTTAAGTGGGAACCAGAGCCGCAATGTTTTTAAAACTCTCCAGCCCTCTCACACAGTAAAAAATAACTAACGAAAACCTCGCCTTTACTCATAAAGTCAGCTCCACAGCAACCATGCCAGCTACCATAGAAACCTGCCCAATCTTGAGCACGAATACAAAAAAAATAATCCCAATAACTTTCTCAAAATAAAACTTAAACAGTAATAAAACCAAATAGAAAAACATCCCCAAAACTCCATTCCTATTGCATAAATCGGATTTGCATTGGAACACTCGTGGAATTCATGATTTATGTGCACTTGAGCAGTTTGTCCTCGGACACCTCATTCATGGCTTACGCCACTCATTAGGTTTCCCCGTGGTCAAACTGCTCTTCTGCACATAAATCATGTATTTCACTCATTTCCATTGCATATCCCCTATTTATGTAATAGGGGTTGGCGGATAAACCATTACATATATTCCTTTATTCTAACTGGTGTTGAATAAACAGTGGTTCTAAGATTTATCCAGCACCCTGCTGTCAATCAACCACTGTTTTTTCAACACCCTGCCATCAATCATCCTACCTTCTAAAATAATGAAAATAATAATAATAATTTTATTTATAAAGGGCCTTTCAATATATCAAGGCGCTGAAAATTTTAAAACCATAATTTCAAATACAAATCTACAATACATATAAATAAAATTATGCCATAATAATATCAGATATTAACATCAAATAATAAGTTATAATATAAAATACAGGCACAATAAAATTAACTTAATTATCCAGGAAGGCCATTTGCCATAAGTAAGTTTTCAAGTCTTTCTTCAATACCTCCACGGAGGTGCACTCCGGTAACCGACATGGTAGAGCATTCCAGAGAGTGGGTGCAACGTGAGAAAATGCTCTGCTGCCTGAAGATTTTAAACTCACTCTTGGAATCTCTAACAACTCCTCATCAGCTGAGCGGAGCGATCGGCCAGGGCAATAAGGCACCAGAAGTGATTTCAGATAGGTCGGACCCTGATTGTGAAGGGCTTTAAAAGTCAATAAAACGACTTTAAAGGTGATCCGCCACCGTATAGGGAGCCAGTGCAGTTAGCACAACACCGGGGTAATATGACAGGACCTATTTGTTCCAGTCAAAACCCGGGCTGCAGCATTCTGCACCAGCTGTAGGCGACTGATTTCAACCCCAGAAAGCCCAAAGTAGAGGGCGTTGCAGTAGTCCAAACACTAGGACACAAAGGCATGGACCAACGTTGGCAAAGAGTCAGACGGAACAAGGTGCCTAACCCTGGCAATATTCCTAAGATGGTAAAAGGAAGTCCTGACAATGGCCGACACTTGAGATGGTAGGGTCAGCCTGTCGTCTATGACAATCCCAAGGCTACGCACCCATTCAGAGGTCGGAAGTGACACACCGCCAAGAAAAATTCCAGAAGGCATGCCATCATGCAACCTCTCTATCTGACCACCCGGGTCCACAACCAAAACCTCTGTCTTCTCTGAGTTCAACTTTAACCAACTAGAATCCATCCAACCTTGGATTTCATCCAGACAGTTGCTAAACACCGCGAGAGCTCCATCCTGGTCGGATGTGAAAGACAGGTATAGCTGGGTATCATCTGCATAGCAGTGAAACCTCAGCCCATACCATCTCATAATGTCTCTGAGGGGCAGCATATACACTGCAAATAACATGGGTGACAGCATGGAACCCTGAGGCACTCCACACAACAAAGAGGTTGGGCCAGAGGAAAAAATCCCCAACACAACTCTTTGTGATCTCCCAGTGAGGAATGAGGTAAACCATTGTAAAACAGTTCCCGACATTCCACAAAGTTGCCTCAGGTGTGCTATCAACACCTTGTGATCCACAGTGTCAAAAGCTGATGAGAGATCAAGGAGAACCAGAATGGAACATCTCTTCGAATCCCTCGCCTTCAGAAGATCATTAAGCACCCGAACCAGCGCAGTCTCGGTGCTGTGTCTTTTACGGAAACCAAATTGGAAGGATTCGTAGATATTATGGATGGTTAAATGGTCCTCCAATTGGGCTGCCACTACCTTCTCAATAACCTTCCCAATAAAGGGAAGGTTAGAGATAGGTCTGTAGTTTGAGAAACAGTCTGGGTCCAAGGTAGCTTTCTTCAAGAGAGGTGTCACCACTGCCTTTTTCAGGGAGCTAGGAAACTCACCTGACTCCAAGGAGCACCAGGCTATTTGCACCAGGACTGGACTGATGATATCAGAACAACCCAAAATTAGGGAAGTCGGTCCAGGGTCCAAACTATAGCTTGTGGGACGCACATTATGGATGATCCTCATAATATCCATGAACTCAGGTCGACAAAAGGAACTCCAAGAGAACTGAGGCACTGTGAACTCACACTGTTCTACAACATCACCCTTAGAGGTTACTGGACACAAGTCCGCCCTGATGTCGGCCACTTTAGTTGCAAAGTAACAAGCGAGCTCCTCGCACTCTAATTGCAAAAAGGCTTTTCGAACTTGCAGGCAGGCTGGGTTGCACAGTCTGTCTACAGTTTGAAACAGCTGAGCCGGTCAATTCTGAGCAACTGCAATCTCCCTGGACAGGAATTCTGCCTTCTTATGGGTGATTGCAGATTGATAGATAGAATCAATCTAAGGGAGCCGGCTTCAAGGGCGGACTTGTGCCAACAATGCTCTAACCTTCGCCTCTGTCTCCGCATCTCCCTCAGTGTCCCATCACACCAAGGGGACCTGGGGTGAGGGGATAAGGGGCGCTCACGAACAGAAAACAATAAGATCCAGGGCAGCCATAACGACCTCATTATAGGCCGACACCAGTGTACCAGCAGTAGTTTCAGTTACTCTTACTTGCACTTTCATTACACTTAGTCATCAACCTCTTTGGCTGTCTTCAGGCTCCACCAGCTATAAATCCACACTAGTAAAATGACCCAGAAAATCTTAAGGCTGTTCCAGCCCTAAATCCATGGTGTTAAAATGATCCAGTGAATCTCAGGGCTCTTCAAGACCTAAGTCTGCAGTACTGAGCAGCCACAAGAAGAAAATAAAAAAAACCCATCAAAATCAAAACAGCCCCTGAACTCTTCAGCCTCTTCCTGCCCAAATCCACAACCGCAGTTGAAACAAAATCCCTCAACTTCACAAAGCACCTCCAAAAAATGTTCTTCCATCCTCCATAAGCCGACCACTTCTCCAATTCCGCTCCGGAAACTCCTTCCCAGACAACTCCCGCATCCGCCAGCTCCTTCGCACTCCTCTGCCCACTCCTCAAACTCCAAACTAGGCTCAATCCACTGCAAAGAACTCCACCAACCATGAGCCAACATTCCCTCTCAACTCCACCTCAATGATTGACCACAGACTGCGCCATAGCCAGAAACCCTGCACACAAACAGGCAGTCATGTCCCTCAACCAATCAGAACACATTTCCCACGATCCAAGTAACCACTTACAATCCACTACTTCATCTATTCAGAAGATCTTAACCAACAAAAAACTACACACTGCCAAATGCCACACACAGTAAACTTCCGCCCCCCAAATGGACTGCATTACAAATAGCCCCACAAAAAACACAGAATTCAACAAAAATAACTAAAATAAAAGTAACAGGAGCCTATTGCATAAATCGCACATGTGATGTGTGGCTGTGGAATATATGATTTATTTGAAATTGCAGTGTGTGACCTTGGGACCTCACTTGTGGCTCTGCCACTCATGAGGTCACCCGAGGTCACACACTGCTCATTCAAATAAATCATGTATTCCATAGCCACACATCACATATCCTCTATTTAAGCAATAGGTGTGGATGGATAAACCATCAAATAAATAAATTCATTTATTCTTGCTGGTGTTGAATAAACAATGGTTCTAAGATTTATTCAACACCCTAACATCAGTCAAACACTATTTATTCAACACCCTGGAATCAATCATCCGCTACCCCACCGGCATTACTTCTACACTTTCACTTTGCATTTAACATCACTTCCTTGCAGTACAATTCACCGATCCCCTTCATGTAATGTCTAAAAAACACTTATTCTCCTAAAACACTCCAATCTTTTGCAACAAGAAGTGAATTCCCTGATTTAATTAAAAAAAAAAGAAAAGAAATTACCACTGTTGAATGTCTAGAGTGACTGTGAAAACGACCATATACCTCTCTCGGGACACCAGCACAGTCAATTTTCAAACAGATGTCTGTTCTCCTCCATAAAGCAGTCTCCCTTTTCTACAGCACCCTGTACCCACTTTACTGTACAACATCTGTTAGTCCTGCTCATTCTTGTATACATAAAAAAACATATTCTTTTTCAAAGGACCTCCCAGAAGGCAGCTGCATCCTTCTTTCCCCGCTGGCTGCACAACTCATGCTGGAAAACTGCTTTCCAGCATGCTCCTGTTTTTGCAGAACTGCATACTCGCTTCCTCTACATTGAGTACCACCACTCACTCTACACACACACACACACTGGCAGGCTCAACCAGATAAATAATGAGACGTGCTCTGCTCAAACTCTGTAAGATCAACCAGATAAAAAATGAAAATTTAACCAAAAAATAAAATAAAATAAAAAAACAACCACGACCACAATGGCAGGACCCTACTATCTCACTAAGCAAGCAATCGAGACACCTTTTTTTTTTTGTGACTGCCCGCCCACATGAAGAAAATTAACCAATCACTATGGACATTGGAGCAATGACATGACGTCCTGATGCCCGAGTCCTTAGCAACCACCTTGGCAACTGGGAACACTAAAGGTGCAACAGCACTTTTACTGAAAATAAACCATCAAACTGTTAATAATTTTCCACAAATAATAAAATAATTACCCTCAATTATCATAACCCATAAGGTCCTTGTCTATCGCATAAATGAAATACACAACAGGGACCTTTTGGAATAACTGCTTTATTTTGACTTGTACTGTTTGATCTTGGGCACATCACTCAAGGATTACACCACTTTAGAGGTTACCCAAGGTCAAACAGCACTTGTGAAAATAAATCAGTTATTCCACAGGTCCCTGTTGTATATCCCTTATTTTTGCAATGGGAGTGAGAATACACTAAGCACAAAAGCATTTATTTTCACTGATGACAAGCCGTGAGTGTAAATAAATGATTTATGTATGCTGCAGGCTTGTCATCAGCATTTATTTCATCTACAGCTGCATCATTTGCATTCCAAGACTACTAATTAGAATACAGCAGACTCGCACTGTGCTGGAACTAGCACAGAAATTGGCTTAGTCATATGAGTCTGCTTTCACATTTAGAAACTGTCTCTTTCATCAATGTGGCAAACACAGACCCAATGTCATTTTTTTTCTCCTCAGTGTTGACCTGAGGGCAGCACTGCCCTCTTGGCAGTGTGTTCATCCCACCTACTCTCCATGTAAATTGACTAAATTGTTGCACTCAGCTCTTGTTTCCATTGGTTAAAGAATGCTGCAACACCACAAGTCAGGGGCTCTTTTGTCTGTAGCACTGCCCTGAGGGCACCTGGTTTCTTCAATTTCTGTTCTGAATACCTTGTTTTAGCTATTTCTTCCAACTTTGTTTTTGCATATTTTTTGGAGTATTGCTCTTTGCTTTAACTTGTAATTTTCCATATTTCTTTTAGATGAGTGATGAATACTGTTAGAATTGAGTTGTAGGCCAGATATTAAAATGAATTTCCAAAGAGCAAATGGGTTGTGATGTGCACTGTAGTCATCAGTTTTGCTCCCTGGGTTTTATGATTTTTTTTCTTCTTTTTTTTCCCTCCCCGATTCTTTTTCCCTCCAGTCACCAGAGAGGTGGCCTCTCTCAAGTGTTGTCCCAGTTGTCTCCCACCCCAACCTGACCCCCCCCTCTCTGGGTCTCCTTCTGGGGCTCCACAGATGCCTTACCTCTGCCTGGCGAGATACTTCCCTGGCTTACCCCCCAGGGTAGGGCTACCACTCCTACAAGTGGCCTAGACATCCAGTATCATCCAGGCAGTGGTGGCACGTGGAGGATTGGGACCCAGGTGGGTGAGGTCTGGCGGTGGGTGTGGGTCCAGGGTGCTCCGTCATCTACCACCACTCTGGGGTGTTTCCTTGTTCTGGTGGTTCCACCCCCCTCCCCTTGGTGCACACTATCATGCAGTGATGCCCAGTGGAGGAAATGCACTCACTTCCAAGTGAATTCCTGCTGACGTCTGCCATGTGCCGCCTTCCCTCTAGTGTGCAGGCTGTGGCACATTGCCTACCCACTGGAAGGCACTTAAGTGCCGAGTCCTGTAACCCCCCCTTTCTGCCCAGGAGAAGGCAAGCTGCTGGCAGATGTTTGAGCCTTCTCCTTCTAGCCGACCCCCAGTGGCCCATGCTCACTTCCAAACATGGGTCGCCGGTGTGGTGCAAGATGTGGCTTCCAGCGCCTGAACCCTCATCACCACCATGCTGGCACAAATTTTTTTTTTTCTGCCCCTTTTTTTCAGAGATTGCAGCCCATTTTGTTTGCTGACCAATTTGTTCTTTTTCATACTTTCTGAATATTGCTCATTGCTTTAACTAAATTGTTTGCTCATTTTTTCAGCTCTCGCCACTGCAGAACCTACATTGTTTTAACCATCTTCCCCTTCTCATTATAATTGGCTTCAGTCATCACAGGTACAGATCCACCAGTTTTCTTGCTCACCAGTTTGCCCTAAGTAGTGTCCCTTGTATACTGGTTGCCCAGTTTGCAGTCCATATTGCCCATGCTGTAGTCTCTTAGGAGAGTGAAAGATTTGCTGCCTTTGGGGTATCACAGAGTCATTTGTTTCTTCCCTGAGGCAAGCAGTGCCCTCAGGGTATCCCTTAGTTGTTCCTTCATGGTATCACAGCCTTTTGTTTCACATGGGAAGTGATGTCCTCCGGGTGTCACTTAGTCATTTGTTTCTGCATACAGCCAAGCTGTTTTGTCATGGTATCACTTAGTTATTTGTGTATGTCTAAGGGAAATGGTGCCCTCGGGGTATCACTTAGTCATTTGTTGTTGTCCTTAGGCAAGCAGCTCCTATAACAATGGAGTCACTTGCCTAAAGGCAGCAACAAATGATTAAGTGATAACCTAATGGAGCAGCTTGC
Source organism: Neoceratodus forsteri (assembly GCA_016271365.2). Taxonomy (NCBI): domain Eukaryota; kingdom Metazoa; phylum Chordata; order Ceratodontiformes; family Ceratodontidae; genus Neoceratodus; species Neoceratodus forsteri. The sequence continues at coordinate 1,672,809,789 of CM057449.1, read as the reverse complement.
CTAAGGGCAGCAAAAAATGACTAACAGATACCCACAGGGAACAGTGTGCCTAAGGGAAGAAAAAAATGACTTGATGATACCTCGTGCACCACTTGCTTTAAGGCAGCAATGTTGTCTAAATGATACTACCAAGGAACAGTTTCCCTAAGGGCAGAAAAAAATGGTTAAGTGATACCCCAGGGGAGCCGCTTGCCTAAGAGCAGCAACAAATGATTAAGTGATACTCCAAGGGCACCGACTCCCTAAGGGCAGAAATAAATGATTAAGTGATATCCCAAGGGCACCACTTCCCTAAGGCATAAACAAATGACTAAGTTATAACCCAAGAGCACTGATTCCCTAAGGGTAGAAACAAATAACTATGTGATACCATGAGGGAACAGCTTGGCTATGGGCAGAAACAAATGTCTAAGTGACACCCCAAGGGCACCACCTTCCTAAGGGCAGATACAAATGACTATGCAAAACTATGAGGGAACAGCCTGGCTATGTGCAGAATATAAGGGCTAATTGATACCCAAGGGCACCGCTTGCCTCAGAGCAGAAACATGTGAATCTGTGATACCCCAAAGGCAGCAGATCTCTCGCTTTCCTAGGAGACTACAGCATGGGCAATATGGACTACAAACTGGGTAACCAGTACACAAAGGACACCACTTAGGGTAAACTTCTTCATGGGAAAACTGGAGACTTTGTACCTGTGATGGTTGAAGCTGCTTATAATAATAATAAGGGGAAGGGGACATGGTTAAACGATTCTGGGCTCTGCAATGGAGAGCATTGAAACAATGGCAAGCAAGGTGGAGGGGACGGATGATGCCATCCCCACCAAAAGGGTGTGGTTTGCCCTCAAGGCCCTAAAGAAAGACAAATCTCCTGGGCCAGATGGCATTCATCCGAGAGTACTATGGGAATTGGCGGACATACTGGCTGCACCCCTGGCGGAGCTTTTCAACAGGTCACTTGAGACAGGGAGGGTACCTAGGGATTGGCGAGAGGCACATGTGGTACCAATCCATAAGGGGGTCAAGGAAGTACCAGGAAACTATAGACCCATCAGTTTAACCTCGGTGGTGGGAAAATTAATGGAGAGTATACTAAAGGAACGATTGGGGGTTTACTTGGAGGAGGTGGGAGGTCTGGATAGTCGGCAGCATGGGTTTGTGCCAGGTAGATCATGTCAAACCAACCTTGTAGAGTTCTATGAATGGGTAACATCAGAACTGGATAGGGTAAGCCTGTGGATGTATTATTCTTGGACTTCAGCAGCGTTTGACTCTGTCCCCACAATGGTCTGGTGGAGAAACTGATGGGGTTAGGAGTAGGCCCTTTGATGGTCAGATGGATTGAAAACTGGATAGCTGGACGCACTCAGAGAGTAGTGGTCTGTGGGGAGCTCTCGAACCCTACAGAGGTTGGTAGTGGGGTACCACAGGGCTCGGTCCTGGGTCCAATCCTGTTTAATGCATACACATCAGACATCAGGGATGGTATAGGGTGTGAAATGAGTCTCTTCGTGGATGACTCCAAGATGGGAGCAGTAGTTGAGGGAGAAGAGGGGAGGTTGGCCCTGCAAGGGGACCTGGACACCCTGGAAAGCTGGGCTCACACATGGAAATTAAATTTCAATATCACCAAGTGCAAGGTGTTGCATCTTGGTCGGGAAACCCTAAACACAGGTACACCCTGGGAGGGAGGTGCTGGAAGCCTCAACAGGGGAAAAGACCTAGGGGTCATGGTGGATACATGTATGAATAACACTGAGCAGTGCAGGAGAGCAGCTAGCAAGGCAAACAGGATGTTGGGATGCATGATGAGAGATCACCTCTAGGAGCAAGGAAGTGATTCTGCCACTGTACAATGGACTGGTTAGACCACACCTTGAGTACTGTGTACAGTACTGGAATCACACTTGAAGAGGGACATACAGCTCCTGGAGAGGGTACAGAGGAGGGCAACAAAGATGATACGAGGGCTAGGGGATTTGACTTACGAGGACAGACTTGAGGACCTCTGCCTGTTTTCATTGGAGGAGAGGAGAGACAGGGGGGACATGATTGAGGTCTTCAAGTACCTCAAGGGAATAAATAGGGTAAACATGGAGGGGATCTTTAGACTAAAGCAGGGAGGCATCACCAGAGGGCATGGTTTGAAGTTGGAAGGTGGAAGGGTGAGGGGGGAAAAGAGGAGGAGGTTTTTCACTGAGAGGGTGGTGGACCCTTGGAATGCTCTGCCTGGTGAGCTGGTTCAGAGATCCACAGTGGAGAGCTTTAAGAGAGGGTGGGACAG